>JARQOD010000002.1:132865093-133033640 GCA_033576555.1 Oophaga sylvatica | reverse complement strand
AAGGGTTAGAACGGGTTTAGGGTTAGAAAGGGAAGGGTTGGAATTAGGGTTGGGGTTGGAATTGGGTTTTGGGTTTGGGAAAATAGGGTTGGGTTGGGGTTTGGGGTTTGGGTTGGGAAAACGGGGGGTTTTTTGGGGTTTAGGGTTGGAGGGGGTTAGGCTTTTGTTGGTTTTTGGGTAGATTTGGGATAGGTTAGGGGTGGTTGGGGTTGGTTTTAGGTGGGTTTGATAGGGTTTGGGGTTGTGGGGGTTAGGTTGGGTTTGGGGTGTGTTTGGGGTTAGGGTTTGGAGTTAAAATTTTGGGGGTTTCCACTTTTTTTATACTCAGGTCTCCATACGCGACAGGGCGCCAACAGACCCGAAAATTTGCGTTAAAAAAGCAAACATGCTCCCTTTATTCCAAGCCCCGACGGTCCCAAACGGGGGTTTACCCCCACATAGGGGTTTTAAACAGGACCAAAAAATTTGCACAAAAACTTGGGGGAAATTTTTCTCTTTTTCTTTTTTGGGAAAAAAAAAGGGGGACAAAAAAAGTTTTTTTTGGGAAAAAAATTTTTTTTTATTTCAGCTCTGCGAAATAAACTTCTGGAAGAAGGGGGGGTTCAAAGTGCCACCACCATCAAGAAGTTCCTTGAGGGGCATTTTTAAAAAAGGGGCACTTGGGGGGGTTCAACGTTTAGCAATAGGGGCTTCCCCCCGAAACCCTTTCCCATCAAGTACATTTAAAAGGCACAAACCCCCTTTCCACCCCGACGTGTCCCAAACTGGTTTCCCCCCCTGTGAGGTACAGCGTATTGGGCAATTAAACAACAACTTTTTGGGTCCAATTCTCCTGTAACCTTTGTGAAAAAAAAAAAATATGGGGCTAAATAATCATTTTTTGAGAAAAAAAAAAGATTTTTTATTTTCACGGCTCTGCGTTATAAACTTTTGTGAAGCACCTTGGGGTTCAAAGTGCTCACTGTGCATCTGCATAAGTTTCTTAGGGGGTCTAGTTTCCAAAATGGGGTCATTTGTGGGGGAGCTCCAAAGTTTAGGCATACAGGGGCTCTCCAAACATGACATGGTGTCCGCTAACGACTGGAGCTAATTTTCCATTCAAAAAGTCAAATGGCGCTCCTTCCCTTCTGAGCCCTGCCGTGCGCCCAAATAGTGGTTTATGACCACATATGAGGTATCTGTGTACTCAGGAGAAATTGCCCAACAAATTTTAGGATCCAATTTATACTGTTGCCCATGTGAAAATGAAAAAACTGAGGCTAAAAGAACATTTTTGTGAAAAAAAAAGTACTTTCTTTTTTTTACGGATCAATTTGTGAAGCACTTGGGGGTTCAAAGTGCTCACTCTGCATCTAGATAAGTTCCTTGGGGGGTCTAGTTTCCAAAATGGGGTCACTTGTGGGGGAGCTCCAATGTTTAGGCACACAGGGACTCTCCAAATGCGACATGGCATCCGCTAAATATTCCAGCATATTTTCCATTCAAAAAGTCAAATGGCGCTCCTTCCCTTCTGAGCCCTGCCGTGTGCCCAAACAGTGGTTTATGACCACATATGAGGTATCTGTGTACTCAGGAGAAATTGCCCAACAAATTTTAGGATCCAATTTATACTGTTGCCCAAGTGAAAATGAAAAAACTGAGGCTAAAAGAACATTTTTGTGAAAAAAAAAGTACTTTCTTTTTTTTACGGATCAATTTGTGAAGCACTTGGGGGTTCAAAGTGCTCACTCTGCATCTAGATAAGTTCCTTGGGGGGTCTAGTTTCCAAAATGGGGTCACTTGTGGGGGAGCTCCAATGTTTAGGCACACAGGGACTCTCCAAATGCGACATGGCATCCGCTAAATATTCCAGCATATTTTCCATTCAAAAAGTCAAATGGCGCTCCTTCCCTTCTGAGCCCTGCCGTGCGCCCAAACAGTGGTTTATGACCACATATGAGGTATCTGTGTACTCAGGAGAAATTGCCCAACAAATTTTAGGATCCAATTTATACTGTTGCCCATGTGAAAATGAAAAAACTGAGGCTAAAAGAACATTTTTGTGAAAAAAAAAGTACTTTCTTTTTTTTACGGATCAATTTGTGAAGCACTTGGGGGTTCAAAGTGCTCACTCTGCATCTAGATAAGTTCCTTGGGGGTCTAGTTTCCAAAATGGGGTCACTTGTGGGGGAGCTCCAATGTTTAGGCACACAGGGACTCTCCAAATGCAACATGGCATCCGCTAAATATTCCAGCATATTTTCCATTCAAAAAGTCAAATGGCGCTCCTTCCCTTCTGAGCCCTGCCGTGTGCCCAAACAGTGGTTTATGACCACATATGAGGTATCTGTGTACTCAGGAGAAATTGCCCAACAAATTTTAGGATCCAATTTATACTGTTGCCCAAGTGAAAATGAAAAAACTGAGGCTAAAAGAACATTTTTGTGAAAAAAAAAGTACTTTCTTTTTTTTACGGATCAATTTGTGAAGCAATTGGGGGTTCAAAGTGCTCACTCTGCATCTAGATAAGTTCCTTGGGGGGTCTAGTTTCCAAAATGGGGTCACTTGTGGGGGAGCTCCAATGTTTAGGCACACAGGGACTCTCCAAATGCGACATGGCAACAGCTAAATATTCCAGCATATTTTCTATTCAAAAAGTCAAATGGCGCTCCTTCCCTTCTGAGCCCTGCCGTGCGCCCAAACAGTGGTTTATGACCACATATGAGGTATCTGTGTACTCAGAAGAAATTGCCAAACAAATTTTAGGGTCCATTTTATCCTGTTGCCCATGCAAAAATGAAAAAATTGATGCTAAAAAAAAATTTGTTGGAAAAATTAAAATGTCCATTTTTTCCTTCCACGTTGCTTTAGTTCCTGTGAAGCACCTGAAGGGTTAATAATCTTCTTGAGTGTAGTTTTGAGTAGCTTGAGGGGTGCAGTTTTTATAATGGTGTCACTTTTGGGTATTTTCTGCCATATAGACCCCTCAAAGTGACTTCAAATGTGAGGTGGTCCCTAAAAAAAATGGTTTTGTAAATTTTGCTGTAAAAATGAGAAATCGCTGGTCAACTTTTAACCCTTATAACTTCCTAACAAAAAAAAATGTTGTTCCCAAAATTGTGCTGATGTAAAGTAGACATGTGGGAAATGTTATTTATTAACTATTTTGTGTCACATAACTCTCTGGTTTAACAGAATAAAAATTCAAAATTTGAAAATTGCGAAATTTTCAAAATTTTGGCCAAATTTCCATTTTTTTTCACAAATAAACGCAAAAATTATCGACCTAAATTTACCACTAACATGAAGCCCAATATGTCACGAAAAAACAATCTCAGAATCGCTAGGATCCGTTGAAGCGTTCCTGAGTTATTACCTCATAAAGGGACACTGGTCAGAATTGCAAAAAATGGCCAGGTCATTTAGGTCAAAATAGGCTGGGTCATGAAGGGGTTAATGCTGCCTGATGCCCCTGTAAAAATAGGCTCTGTGACTTTAATAGTCCCTCCTTCATAAATGAAACAAGATATGTCTGCTTATGTGTCACACACCACATGGCCAGCTAGGGTTGGTAAATGTTACAATGACATTTCCTTGTGAATGCATTTGTTTTGGTTGAAAGCAATGTTAAAGTTGAAAAACGCTTCAAAAACGCTGCGTCTGAACATAGCCCAAGTGGTAGAGGAACATTTTGGTCTGGGGTTAATTATTTTGCCTTATATACAAGTCATTAACCTGGAAAGGCTGTACCTTGACATATTTCCCTGCAAAATCCATTTTGGTTTAGTTTTGGTATGTTTTTTGGTGCATCGGTAAAAATGTCATGAAACTCTGACAACATTGTTTAAAGTTGTGAACTAGCCCGGGTGGGATCGCAGTGTAAGGAGGTGAAGGGTATTAACCCTTTAAGGTTTCATCCCCTTTAATTGTACTGACTTGTGTATATGTATGCCTTGTATGATGTTATGTATATATATATGTGGGGTCGTGTGATAGGTAGATAGTGCTTCTTAGGGGTCTCCAGAGGAGGGCCCTAGAAAGGTAGTGTATATATTTATGGGTTAAGTGTAGCTTGCGAGGGATCACTAATGTGGGCACTTTAGAGCTCCAGTTAGAACGTTATTAAAATAAGTCAAAGCAGTAATTGGGTTTGGTCACTAGAGGGGGCATTGAGCACATCCATTCTGATAGGTATAATAGTTAGGGACTTGTTGCTAGGGAAAAATTGCCTCCAAGCGGGAATCTGTCAGGAAGATTTCCTCGTAGCGGAAGTCAGTCGGGGGTGGACCTTGCTAGTGTGAGGATGTCCACGTTCCTGGGCCCTGAGCAAAGGGTAAGAAGAAGAGGGGACCAGCAGCCCCTGAAGAAGCCGGTGAAGGATTCACCGTGGGAAACCTGAGCCCTAAGAGAGTGGGTTTACGTAGCAGTAGTCCAGTGGAAGAACAACTGTGGGAACGCTCAGCAGAAGAGGTTGTGCTGAAGCGTAGCAGTGAGTGGGCCATCAGAAGTATCTGGGCAGGATAACCAGAGAGGGGCGGACGACCTGGTAGATGAGTCTTTCTTATGCTGGATTGAAGTGTCTCCAGGGGAAGAGATCGAAGTGTCGTTTTCACCGGACTCCTCGTCCCGTCAATACTTATTGGTCCATTCTGGTATAACAGAGAAGAAGAGGCAGAATTGTGAAGAATGTATTGCTGGTATCGTTTAAGGTGTGCTAATGGTGTCTTGGATGTGCTGTGTCCAGAGGAGAATAAAGCAGAATTGTTTGACGTGATTTGGGACTCTGACTCTAATTGCTCCATATGCTCCCTCACAGGAGGAAAACACCCCAGACGAATGGAGACTACAGAGGTAAAATTGGTAGCAGCTTCTAGTGCATTGGCCTCGCGGCCGTCCCTTTGCAAGTGGCGTAGTCAGCAGGATCTCACTGCCCCATCTGGCAGTGACACCGTAACAAGGATGAAGTACATGGGAGCCGCGACATTGGAAGCTATTACCCTGTATCTAAAGATTGAGGAATGCTCTGAAAAATTCCGAGAGATGGAGGTGTCTGTAAGATCGGATGTGACTAAAGTACCGGACTTGACTAAAGGAAAGATGGAGGAAGATTCTTCAGATCCCAAGATGGCGCCTGACAAGATGGAGAATTCTGGCGCCAAAAAGGACTGTCCTTATCATCAACCTGCAGTTCGTGGGTGTGACAGCGACTCAGTGGCGCCAAAGGAGAACTGTCAACAAAGACAGGACCGCCCCTGTGAGGAGGAGAATGCTGAGATGGACATATGCTCCTTCCCACCTAATGCTGGAAAATGGGTGGAGAGGCCGACGAGAGCCCCACCCTGGAACGGGAGCGGCCCGGCAGAATTGCGGCCCGAGGAAGAATCCGGACGCCCCAGCTGTAGCTGGGAAGAGTTGCAGAAGGACAAGACACTTGCACAGAAGGAAGAACCATGGCAGGGGACAATGCCCGTGACAGCTGGGCCTGCGGAGCCGGAGCCAGACGTCATGTTGGAGAGGCGTCCGCCCGCAGCACAGGCCGTTCCAGAACCAACGAGCCTGGAAGCTGTTCCTGCCGGACAGCAGGAGCTGGAACACCCGCGCACCCCGGGAGCAAGTTCCGGTAGCTCCGACGAGCCGATGGGACCCATTCCATTGGGAGGAAAAAAAGAGGAAGGAGCCACTACCATGCTCGCGAGAGCCAGCCTGAGCGAAGCTGCGCAACCAAGGGAGGTGAGTGCATCTCACCCTCAGCTGGTGGTGGACCATGTAGCCCCAACGCTTTCCCATTGCAGGGACTCGAGGCCCAAGTTCCCCGTCACCGAGCAACCCCGCGCCCGCCAGGCATCCCGTCAGGTTTTTGCGGAGAACGAGCCCTCCCGAGAAGATGAGGATCTACTTGCAGAGGCAACTGAGGATGCCTTTGCCCATTTCTTCTACTCAGTTTGAAGACTTTGTGGCTGCCGAATCCCTTCCGCCCATGCCAGGAGCCGGGCATCAAGTGGAAATACTGTGGAAATAGATCCTTGGCCCTTTCCCTTCTAGTGCATGTTTGCACCTTTCAGGGACTGTTCCACGTCCCCCAGGATAGGGAACCCTGCAACGCTCTCATGGAGAGCTGAAAACGGTCCACGGGACCTTCAAGAAACTGTTTATGTGTTTTTTTGTTTTTTTTTGGAGCAGTGCTTCCTTTAAAGGAAGGGGGAGGAAAGGACACTTTGTTTTTTTGTGTGCATTGCTACCTCATGAAAAAAATATGTTTAATGCTTATTATATGTCTCAGTAAATATGTATATGCATATTTTAGTGCCCCCTACTGCTGGGACGGCAATAGTTAAAGGAAGGGGGAATGTAAGGAGGTGAAGGGTATTAACCCTTTAAGGTTTCATCCCCTTTAATTGTACTGACTTGTGTATATGTATGCCTTGTATGATGTTATGTATATATATATATATATATGTGGGGTCGTGTGATAGGCGGATAGTGCTTCTTAGGGGTCTCCAGAGGAGGGCACTAGAAAGGTAGTGTATATATTTATGGGTTAAGTGTAGCTTGTGAGGGCTCACTAATGGGGGCACGTTAGAGATCCAGTTAGAACGTTATTAAAATAAGTCAAAGCAGTAATTGGGTTTGGTCACTAGAGGGGGGCATTGAGCACATCCATTCTGATAGGTACAATAGTTAGGGACTTGTTGCTAGGGAAAAATTGCCTCCAAGCGGGAATCTGTCAGGAAGATTTCCTCGTAGCGGAAGTCAGTCGGGGGGTGGACCTTGCTAGTGTGAGGATGTCCACGTTCCTGGGCCCTGAGCATAGGGTAGGAAGAAGAGGGGACCAGCAACCCCTGAAGAAGCCGGTGAAGGATTCACCGTGGGAAATCTGAGCCCTAAGAGAGTGGGTTTACATAGCAGTAGTCCAGTGGAAGAACCACTGTGGGAACGCTCAGCAGAAGAGGTTGTGCTGAAGCGTAGCAGTGAGTGGGCCATCAGAAGTATCCGGGCAGGATAAGCAGAAAGGGGTGGATGACCTAGTAGATGTGTCTTTATTATGCTGGATTGAAGTGTCTCCAGGGGAAGAGATCAAAGTGCCGTTTTCACCGGGCTCCTTGTCCCATCAATGCTTATTGGTCCATTCTGGCGTATTGCTGGTATCGTTTAAGGCATGTGTGAGACAGTGAGAATATGTGGGTTAGATGGGGTGTATATTTCACCTGGGTGCTTTGCTGACTGGTATAAGGGAGGTGTATGGCTTTGTAGACCTGGTGGTAGAGAAAGGTCATTACACCTTCCACTCAGTGCATACTTGCAGCTCAAACCTGTAACCACTCAGCTGTTAATTAAGAAGCCAGAAATAGGTGTCTGGAAGCACAGTCAGAGAGAGCTAGTTTAGCCTGGACACAGGGAGGTGTCCTGGCACAAGAAACAGTCTCCAAGAGTGTTAGAGCTGTCTTCAGCCTGGACACAGAGAGGTGTCCTGGCACAAGGAAGCAGTCTCTGTGAGAATCCATGCGGATAAGCCAAGAGTGTTAGAGCTGTCTTTAGCCTGGACACAGGGAGGTGTCCCGGCGCAGGAAGCAGTCTCTGTGAGAATCCATGCGGATAAGCCAAGAGTGTTAGAGCTGTCTTTAGCCTGGACACAGGGAGGTGTCCCGGCGCAGGAAGCAGTCTCTGTGAGAATCCATGCGGATAAGCTACTGAAGAGGAGGGGAGCTGTCTCAGTCTGGGTTAGAGGTACCCCGGACACAAGAGTGTCTCTGTGAACCTCCAGGATGATGACTACTGAATAGGAGTGGATCTCTCTCAAGTCTGGACGTCGGGTGGACCTTCAGACATAAGGAAGAGTATCTGGGAAACTCCATACTGGTAACATATATCATATGTGTTGTTTTGGGCACAGACTGATAGAGTCTGGGTTCCTGATAGAAAGGGACATTACATAAGTGTAATTAGTGGCTAGACAAGCCTAGGTCTTTTGTTTATGCTTTGTTTTATCTGTTTGCTGTGGACTTTAATAAAACTGGTTGCGGCCAGTTTTTACCATAATTGCTGTCTGAATGAACTGTTTCCGTGCCATTCTGTCTACCCAGACAGCGATCCTAGAGCTAAACCCCTGGAAATGTTACACATGCTAATGGTGTCTTGGATGTGCTGTGTCCAAAGGAAAATAAAGCAGAACTGTTTGACGTGCTTTGGGACTCTGACCCTAATTGCTCCGTACGCTCCCTCACAGGAGGAGAACACCCCAGACGAATGGAGACTTCAGAGGTAAAATTGGTAGCAGCTTCTAGTACATCGGCCTCGCAGCCGTCCCATTACTGCGGCAAAAGTACTCGGGTCTCCCATAGACTTACATTGGGTTCGTTGTTCTGTCCGAGTACCCGAGTATTCCAATTTGCTCGACCCGAGCAACGAGAGCACGAACCCATCAATAGTGTGATGCATTAACGTTATGTAACTGTACTCTGTGATATCTTTAGTGTGGCTGCTGTGGCTGCTGCTGCTAACACAAATATGTGGAAATGTGAACAGTCATGGTTGGTCTACATCTGCTAGGTTAGCTGTAGTGGAAGACGCCTCGGTCCCAATTATACTATTTCTATTCTCATGACAGTTATTCCACTTTGGTGGTGTCAGGCCCTCATTTTTGAAATGTGAACACTCCTAGTTTGGTGTCTATCTGTTGGATTGGGTGCAGTGGAAGACCTTTTGGTCCCTATTATACTATTTCTACTCTCGTGAAATTGATGCCACTTCTGTGGTGTAAGGCCCACATTTGTTTAAATGTGAACAATCCTGGTTGGGTGTCCATCTGCTGAATTAGGTGTAGTGGAAGACCTGTCGGTCCCTATTATGCTATTTCTACTGTGGTGAAATTGATGCCACTTTTGTGGTGTCTGACAGTAATTTTTGGAAATGTGAACACTCCTGGTTGGGTGTCCATATGCTGTATTGGGTGTAGTGGAAGACCTGTCGGTCCCTGTTATACTATTTCTACTGTGGTGAAATTGACGCCACTTCTGTGGAGTAAGGCCCTCATTTGTTTAAATGTGAACACTCCTGGTTAGGTCTACCCTTGTTACTATCCTTAAATTTTTCTAAACATGGTAGTCTACAAAACTGATATTTGTGCCACCTGAGTGTGGCTCAGCATGAAAGCAGGTAGAGGTGTTGCATGTGGTATCAGGGCTCCCAGCAAATAAGGCCTACACCGATCCCTCACCCACCTCGTCTTACTGTGACGTTCAATTGAAAGCTATAAATGCTGTCCCAGACCCAGATACCTCATGCCTGGCTGATTGTGCAGTTCCATGCCAAAATTTGTACTGTGGGTGAATTGAGGCCACTTTCCTGGTGTCTGTCTCTCATTTGATGTGTTTTGGCAGCATTTGGGGCCATTATAAGGTGTTGTGCATGCGTTTGTTTTTGCCTCCCATTGACCTGAATAACGTTCGGTTATGTTCGGTGAATATTCGACGAATTAATCGGCGAATATTGCAATTTCGGCTATCATAATCCGAACCGAACATTGAAATATTCGCTCATCTCTACTCATAATTGAACCCCACAAAATTTGTTCGCTTTTTCGAGTATCATATATATAAAAAATTTACCTAAGACTGCAGAACAGTGTATGGTAAGAAATGTAAGCAAGCCAAATTTTTAAAGGTGCTATTATATACCCCCAAAATGTGACAGAAAGCACATAATAATCTATGGTTGAGTAATCTAATATAGAAATATTTTTCAACGCTTTTTTTGAGTTTTACATTCCACCATAATGCAATAACTGAATTAAAATGTATAGATGACTCATTGAACTCATAAAAAATTTAGAATGTAAATATTTTGAAAGTGTACTTTATGTATTTATACACTCATAAAGGATTTGCAGAAAATGCAAAGCCAGTAAAAAAGGACTTCTGAAAGGCAACAACTGGCAGGTCTCATTCAAATATTTAAAAAGTGTACTTGCTGTACTCATATACTCATAAAGGATTTGCACAAATTACAAAGCCAGGAAAAAATTCTAGGCATGGTAGTACAGTAATCCTATTCAGGTATCCGCTTCTTCTCCTCCTTCCTCTTGAGGCTAGGGGGGCTAACTCTACCTGGTTCCTTGAGCCTAATTTCCTGGTGCCTGGGCTGTAAGTGACCCGCCTTCACGTATTGCTGGAGTCTCCAACATATAGAAATGAGGATCAGCCCCCTGTGTCACCTGCATTATTGGCTGCTCACGCATTGGAGGTGGGGAAACCCAAAGACAGTACGATCTCTCGGGAGTGGTTATAGCTGTTCCTTGAGCAGCCTTAACGAGCCTCTCCTAGGCCTGTTCAATCATCAAGAAGGTTTCATTCTTTCTGGGAACACACCCACTGCATACCAGCAATGTTGCCCTCCATTTTAACCCCTCTCTGACATTAGACGTACTATCCCGTCCATAAAACCTGTGCCATTCTGCCCATGGACGGGATAGTACGTCATAGGCGATCAGCTGCGCTCCTAAGGGGAGCGCAGCTAATCGCCGCCGGGTGTCAGCTGATTATCACAGCTGACACCCGTGATGGTGTGTCAGGAGCGGTCACGGACCGCTCCCGGCACATTAACCCCTAGCACACCGCGATCAAACATGATCGCGATGTACTGGGGCACAGGGGAGGATCGCGCAGGGTGGGGGCTCCCTGCGCGCCCCCCTGAGACCCTCAGACCAGCGCGATGTGATCGTGCTGTTCTGAGGGCTTCCTCCCTCCCAGGACCCGGATCAAAGATGGCGCCGGGGTCCTGGAGGGAGGCGGCTTCCTCAGTGCCAGCTGAGAGCAGGCACTGAGAAGCCTGCTGCACTGCCTGAGCGATCGCTGGTGTGACAGTGTGCTGTGCACACTGTCACAGCAGCGATTTGATAAAATACAGTGATGTCCCACCCTGGGACAAAGTAAAAAAGTTAAAAAAATAAAAAAAACATGTTATAAAAAAAAATCCAAAAAAATAAAAAAAAAAAAAATATTCCCCAATAAATTCATTTCTTCCTGTAAATAAAAAAAACCAAAACAATAAAAGTACACATATTTGGTATCGCCGCGTCCATAACACCCCCCCTATAAAACTGTCCCACTAGTTAACCCCTTTAGTGAACCCCTTAAAAAAAAAAAAAAAACGAAGCAAAAAATCAATGCTTTATCTTCATACCGCCGAACAAAAAGTGGAATAACGCGCGATCAAAAAGACCGATATAAATAAACATGGTACCACTGAAAACGTCATCTTGTCCCGCAAAAAACGAGCCGCCATACAGCATCATCAGCGAAAAAATAAAAAAGTTATAGCTCGCAGAATAAAGCGATGCAAAAATAATTATTTTTTATATAAAATTGTTTTTATTCTATAAAAGTGCCAAAACATAATAAAATGATATAAATGAGGTATCGCCATAATCGTACTGACCCGAAGAATAAAACTGCTTTATCAACTTTACCACACGCGGAACAATAAAAACGCCTCCCCAAAAGAAATTCATGAATTGCTGATTTTTGTTCATTCTAACCTCCCAAAAATCGAAATAAAAAGCGATCAAAAAATGTCACCTGCTCAAAAATGGTACAAATAAAAACGTCAACTCGTACCGCAAAAAATAAGACCTCACATGACCCTGTGGGCCAAAATATACAAAAATTATAGCTCTCAAAATGTGGCGATGCAAAAAACTATTTTTGCAATAAAAAGTGTCTTTTAGCGTGACAGCTGCCAATCATAAAAAACCCGCTATAAATAGTAAATCAAACCCCCCTTTATCACCCCCTTAGTTAGGGAAAAATAATAAAATTAAAAAAATGTATTTATTTCCATTTTCCCATTAGGGTTAGGGTTGCGGCTAAAGTTAGGGTTAGGGTTGGCGCTAAGGTTAGGATTAGGGTTAGGGTTGGGATTAGGGGTGTGTTAGGGTTAGGTTTGTGGTTAGGGTTGGGACTAGGGTTAGGGGTGTGTTGGGGTTAGGGTTGGAGTTAGAATTGGGGGGTTTCCGCTGTTTAGGCACATCAGGGGCTCTCCAAATGTGACATGGCGTCTGATCTCAATTCCAGCCAATTCTGCGTTGAAAAAGTCAAACGGTGCTCCTTCACTTCTGAGCTCTGCCATGCGTCCAAACAGTAGTTTATCCCCACATATGGGGTATCAGCGTACTCTGGACCCCAAGAGTTATTGTGCAATTTGTCCTATTTCTTCTGTTACCCTTGGGAAAATAAAAAACTGGGGGCGAAAATATCATTTTTGTACAAAAAAAAATATTTTTTTGTTTTTAACGGCTGTACATTATAAACTTCTGTGAAGCACTTGGGGCTTCATAGCGCTCACCACACACCTAGATAAGTTCCTTGTGGGTCTATTTTACAAAATAGGGTCACTTGTTGGGGATTTCCACTGTTTAGGCGCATCAGGGGCTCTCCAAATGCGACATGACGCCCCCAGACCATTCCATCAAAGTCTGCAATCCAAAACGTCACTACTCCCCTTCCGAGCCCCAACGTGTACCCATACAGTAGTTTTCTCCCACATATTGGGTATCAGCGTACTCAGGACAAATTGGGCAACAACTTTTGGGGTCCAATTTCTCCTATTACCCTTGTAAAAATAAAATATTGGGGAGAAAAAAATCATTTTTGCAAAAAAAAAAAAAAGATTTTTTATTTTTACGGCTGTGCGTTATAAACTTCTGTGAAGCACTTCGGGGTTCAAAGTGCTCACCACACATCTAGATAAGTTCCTTGTGGGGTCTATTTTCCAAAATGGGATCACTTGTGGGGGTTTCCACTGTTTAGGCACATCAGGGCTCTCCAAATGCGACATGACGCACCCAGACCATTCCATCAAAGTCTGCAATCCAAAACGTCACTACTTCCCTTCCGAGCCCTGACGTGCGCCCATACAGTAGTTTTCTCCCACATATTGGGTATCAGCGTACTCAGGACAAATTGGACAACAACTTTTGGGGTCCAATTTCTCCTGTTACCCTTGTGAAAATAAAATATTGGGGGCGAAAAAATCATTTTTGTAAAAAAAAAAGGATTTTTTATTTTTACGGCTGTGCGTTATAAACTTCTGTGAAGCACTTCGGGGTTCAAAGTGCTCACCACACATCTAGATAAGTTCCTTGTGGGGTCTATTTGCCAAAATGGGGTCACTTGTGGGGGTTTCCACTGTTTAGGTGCATCAGGGGCTCTCCAAATGTGACATGACGCCCCCAGACCATTCCATCAAAGTCTGCAATCCAAAACGTCACTACTTCCCTTCCGAGCCCCGACGTGTGCCCATACAGTAGTTTTCGCCCACATATTGGGTATCAGCGTACTCAGGACAAATTGGAAAACAACTTTTGGGTTCCAATTTCTTCTGTTACCCTTGTGAAAATAAAATATTGGGGGCGAAAAAATAATTTTTGTAAAAAAAAAAAAAGATTTTTTATTTTACGGCTGTACGTTATAAACTTTAGTGAAACACCTTGGGGTTCAAAGTTCTCACCACACATCTAGATAAGTTCCTTGAGGGGTCTAGTTTCCAAAATGGTGTCATTTATGGGGGTTTCCACTGTTTAGGCAGATCAGGAGCTCTCCAAACACGACATGGCGTCCAGCCAATTCTGCGTTGAAAAAGTCAGACGGCGCTCCTTCCCTTCCAAACTCTGCCATGCACCCAAACAGTGGTTTACCCCCACATATGGGGTATCAGCGCACTCAGGACAAATTGCACCATAACTTTTGGAGTCTTGTTACCCTTGGAAAAATAAAAATTTGAGTGAAAAGATCATTTTTGTGGAAAAAATATGATTTTTAAATTTTACGGCTCTACGTTATAAACTTGTGTGAAGCACTTGGGGGTTCAAATTGCTCATCAAAAATCTAGATAAGTTCCTTAGGGAGTCTAGTTTCCCAAATGGGGTCATTTGTGGGGGGTTTCCACTGTTTAGGCACATCAGGGGCTCTCCAAATGCAACATGGCATCCAAACTCAATTCCAGCCAATTTTGGTTGGAAAAAGTCAAATGGTGCTCCTTCCATTCCGAGCTCTGCCGTGCGCCCAAACAGTGGTTGCCCCCCACATATGGGGTATCAGCGTACTCAGGACAAATTGTACAACAACTTATGTGGTCCAATTTCTCCTGTTACCCTTGGGAAAATAAAAAATTAGTGACTAAAAGATAATTTTTGTGGGAAAAAAATAGGATTTTTTATTTTCATGCCTGGGCATTATAAACTTGTGTGAAGCACTTGGGGGTTCAAAGTGCTCACCAAAGATCTAGATAAGTTCCTTAGGGGGTCTAGTTTCCAAAATGGGGTCACTTGTGGGGGTTGTCAAGTGTAGTGTACAGTTCCTATAGCGTCTTGTGCTTGGGTGCGAGGAAAACACAGGAGACATAGGTTGAAATGAAATGACTTGTATTACTTCATACAAGCATGCTGAAAAGTTCACACAGTTTGCAGGAACAGCGACAGGAGACACAGCAGGTCAGAGTAACTTCAAGCACTACAATAAATCTCCAAAGCAGGTTCAGGATCTCTTCTCTGTACCGTAATTCCTCTGCAAACATGGATTCACCAAACAGCAGGTTTCCAGAGTCCAAAAGTGTTCCAAGGTTCCTCAGTAGGGAATAGCTGGAGTACAAGTCCAAGACTTCCAGGAGTCAGGTCACAGACTGACTGAGGCTTGATTCAGGAGCACTGATTGTTCAGCTGAGGCTGCTTAAGAAGCAAGAGGGAAGAATCAGGGCGGGAACATGAAAACTGGAAACTCCATATTAACTGAGGGCAAGAGCTGCAGAAAGACAGAAAGCAAAATGGCCGACGGAAAACTGAGTTTCAAGGAACATGTCAACAGAGACAAAGAACCTTACATTACTCCCCCCTTAGGGACAACCTCCGGATGACCTCAGACCAGGCTTGTCAGGGTACCTCTGATGAAACTGGCGGAGCAGGCGAGGAGCATTTACATTATTGACTGGTTCCCATGAGTTGTCCTCCACTGGGTTGCCCTGCCATTTAATCAAATATTGCAACTGATTTCTGTACAACCTGGAATCTAGAATCCTTTCCACCATAAATTCTTCCAGACCATCGACCAGCACTGGGTCAGGGCAAGGAGAAGAACGTCCAGAAAACGTATTGGGTGTTGCAGCCTTTAGTAGGGATACATGAAAGACAGGGTGGATTCTCATTGTTCTTGGTAGTTGAAGACGACAAGCAACAGCACTTATAATCTTATTGATCTTATAAGGTCCAATGTACTTATGTCCCAATTTAGACGATGGAATCTTTAATTTAAGATTTCTGGTTGACAGCCAGACCAAATCTCCTACCTTGAAAGCTGGTGCAGGTTTACGAAATGTATCTGCTGCTTTCTTGTACCTTTCCTGAGCCAATTCTAGATTTTCCTTTAGAAGATCCATATTCTTTTGTAAAGAAGTGATTCTTTCAGCCACTGCCGGCAAGGGCGTATCTATGGGAAATCGAGGAAGAATGTTAGGATGATAACCTAGATTGGAGTAAAAAGGAGACTGCTTAGTGGAGGCGCTCTGAGAGTTGTTATAAGAGAACTCAGCCAGTGGAAGTAGATCCACCCAATCATCCTGTAGGTGGCAGATAAAACAGCGGAGATACTGCTCCAGGGTCTGATTTATTCGTTCTGTCTGTCCATTAGTCTGGGGATGAAAAGCAGAAGAAAGGTTTACTTTAATGTCCAATGCTGCACAGAAATTTTGCCAAAACCTTGAAGTGAATTGCACCCCTCGATCCGAAATAACCTCATCCGGTACTCCATGTAAGCGAAACACATTCTTAATCATCAAGTCTGATGTCTGTTTTGCAGTGGGTAAGCCGACACAAGGGATAAAATGAGCTGCCTTTGTTAGACGGTCAACCACCACTAGAATGGTGTTCTTCCCTTGAGAGGTTGGTAACTCCACAATGAAGTCCATAGAAATGGATCCCCACGGGCGGGACGGGGTGGGAAGAGGTTGCAACAGATCAGTTGGTGAGGAGCGAGGTGTTTTGCATCTTGCACAGACTTCACATGAAGTGACATAGTTTAAGACATCTTTCCTGTAAGTGGGCCACCAAAAGAAACGAGAAAGAAATTCTTGTGTCTTTAGAATTCCCCTATGCCCGGCTATCTTGGAATCGTGGATGAGTTGCAATACTCTCAATCTGACTGTTTCAGGTATATACAGACGTTGTCCCTGAATCCACACACCATTCTTAAAGACAAGACTTACGTCCCTTGGGGGTTGAGCCAACAAAGAATCCGCATGGTATGCTTCCTTGATGTCCTTAAGTAGGTCTTGATTATGAATCACTCCCAGGAATCTAGAGTCAGGAAGAATAGTCTTAGGAGGAGTAAGTGGACGTGTCTCTGCTGAATGAATCCTAGAGAGTGCATCAGCCTTTCCATTGCGCGATCCTGGTCTATAAGAAATGACAAAATTAAATTGGTTTAGGAAAAGATTCCAGCGAGCCTGGCGAGGAGTCAGGCACTTAGCCGACCTGATAAATTCAAGGTTACGATGGTCTGTCAGGACGACTATTTGCTGTGCAGCTCCCTGAAGAAGGTGTCTCCATTCCTTGAAGGCGGCAATAATGGCCAACAATTCTCAATTGCCCACATCGTAGTTCCTCTCAGCCGAAGACAATTGCTGGGAAAAGAAGGCACAGGGATGCAAGACATTCTTCTCACCTGTTCTCTGAGAGAGTATAGCTCCAACGGCACAGTCTGAAGCATCCACCTCTATTATGAAGGCAAGCTCGGGGTTGGGATGTACTAAGATAGGTGCGGTGGTAAATTTATCCTTTAAACAGGAAAATGCTTCCTGAGCTTGCGGGGTCCAGGAGAACCTAGACTGTTTCCGGGTAAGTTGGGTGATAGGTGACACTACCTCAGAAAAATTCTTAATGAAACGTCTATAGAAGTTGGCAAACCCGATGAAACGCTGCACCTCCTTCACATTTCTAGGAATTGGCCAATCCTTGATGGCTTGGGTCTTGCTTCCATCCATACTAATCCCTTGCGTAGATAGTACATACCCCAGAAATTGAATTTCGGTCCTATGGAATTCACATTTTTCAAGTTTGATGTAGAGATGGTTTTGTCTTAGGCGTTCTAAGACCATTCTCACATGTCCATGATGTTCCTCTGTGGAGTTAGAAAAAATTAGAATATCATCCAGATAAATCACCACAAA
Source organism: Oophaga sylvatica (assembly GCA_033576555.1). NCBI lineage: Eukaryota > Metazoa > Chordata > Amphibia > Anura > Dendrobatidae > Oophaga > Oophaga sylvatica. The sequence continues at coordinate 133,016,450 of JARQOD010000002.1, read as the reverse complement.
TGTATCTAGGAGATCCCTGAAGATATCATTCACGAAGTGTTGGAAAGTGGCTGGGGCGGTACTCAGACCAAAAGGCATAACTAGATATTCAAAGTGTCCATAGCGTGACCTGAGAGCAGTCTTCCATTTATCCCCAGGTCTGATACGGACCAAGTTATAGGCCCCACGGAGATCCAGTTTAGAGAAAATTTTGGCATGCCGCACTCTCTCCAACAACTCAGGGATTAAAGGCAATGGATAACGGTTTCTAATAGTAACCTTATTGAGTTCCCTATAGTCTATGCAGGGTCTCAGAGATCCATCTTTCTTCTTCACAAAGAAGATGGGTGCACCTGCGGGAGATGAAGAGGGGCGTATGAAGCCCTTGGCTAAATTTTCATCTATATAATCCTTCAAAGCTTTTAGCTCGGGCCCCGCTAGGGGGTAGATCTTACCAAAAGGTATCTCGGCTCCAGGCAATAATTCAATTGGACAATCATATGGACGGTGAGGAGGAAGCTGATCAGCGTTCTTCTTGTCACATAAATCCACATAGTCCTGGTATACAGCTGGTAGTTCAGGGACTGACATGGTTCCTTTAGGAACAGAGCAAGCTGAAACTCCTTGACTCATCTGTTTCTCCGGAAAGTGTAATTCCTTGGTCTCCCAGTTAATCGTAGGATTCTGCGCCTGCAGCCATGGTAGCCCTAGAATGATGGGAAAGTGGGGAGAAGAGATAAGCAAAAAAGACATTTTCTCCTGATGATCTTTACCCATAAGGACCCTCAAAGGCTCTGTTTCTTGATCCACTGGTCCAGAAGTCAGTAGAGAGCCATCCACAGTCTCCATCTGTACTGGAGTAGCCTTCTTCACTGAACGTATCCCCTGTTTCAGAGCAAAGGAGATATCCATAAAATTTCCACTTGCTCCTGAGTCGATCATAGCAGAGCTAGACACCCAGACTGAGTCAACCCAGAGTTTGATGGAAAGGAAGCAATGAGAATTGTTTCTTTTACAACTCAGCTGGGACACCGCTGAGGAAACTTGAAAAATTGCAGCGTTTATACCGTCATCGTCCCCAGAACTAATAGAGTTTAAGTCCGAGAAATCAAGATCTCTTGCAGCAGATCTCTCTGGAGCCTGAGGCTCGGACATGACAGAGCTCCTCTCGCAACACTCACAGTGAATGACTGCTGCAGTAGTCTTACGAGAACGGCTGGGGCAGTTTATAATGAAGTGCCCTGACTTACCACAGTAGAAACATAGATTTTCCTTTATACGATGTTCTTTGCGTGCATCACTAACCCGTCTTTGTAAAGAGTCCACCTGCATGGGTTCAGGTTCTGGTTCCCTTGTGATCCTACTCAAAGGTTCCTTAGCTGAGGAGGGAGGTAGTAAAAGGTTAGTGCGATTATTTTCGAACCATCTCTCTTGTCTGCGTTCAGTCAGACGAGCATCAATACGGATACAATAGTTAATAAAGTCACCTAACGCAGTGGGAGGGTCGGCACGAGCAAGTTCATCCTTAATCAGTGGAGACAACTCTTTCCGAAAAATAGATTTTTTAGCGGAAGTGTCCCAAGTGGTATCAAGAGCCCATCTCCTGAAATCCAGGGCATATTCGGCTACTGAACGCTTACCTTGGCGCAAAGTTAACATGGCTGCTTCAGCTGTTGCACCTCGATTGGGGTCATCAAACACCTGCCCCATGGCTGAAATAAAAGCATCAAGGTGATTCAAACAATCATCCTCAGTCTCAATCAGAGGGTTTGCCCACATCAAAGCCTTATTGGTAAGCAACATGATTATAGTAAGCACTTTGGATCGTTCAGTGGGAAATTGTGAAGCATGTGCAGAGAAAAATAAATTGCATTGATTAATAAATCCCCTGAATTTCTCACGTTCACCGCCAAAACGAAAAGGAGGTAATTTGGGGATCCCAGAACTTGGGGTTATGGCAGGAGCCTGGGCTCGTTCCTCTAGAGCCTCAATCCTGGCTCGCAATTCCTGGGTAGTCTGTCCAAACACTTGCAAATTATGATTAGTGAGGTCCTGTAGGCTTGCAAAACGGGTTTTTAAAGTCTGTACATCTGAAAGGATTGTATCAGTCACTCCGCAAAGTTCCTTTATGCGGGCCTCCATCTTCCAGATCTTTTAAGGCAGAGGTGCTGGAAGGAGAAGAGGAAAGGAAAAAAACAAAAACAAAAAACAATAGTGTTTACCTGTGGTAACACTCCAGAGTAAAATTTTAAGGGAATGCGCTCACCTGGAATGGTTGTGAGAAGTCACAACCACTGTCATCACATAAGGTATTAAACGGACATCTGATATCCACAGTCACAGCAGACACGGCTTTCCCAGACCCAGCAGACACTAAACATTGGCTCCTGAATCTTGTCAAGTGTAGTGTACAGTTCCTATAGCGTCTTGTGCTTGGGTGCGAGGAAAACACAGGAGACATAGGTTGAAATGAAATGACTTGTATTACTTCATACAAGCATGCTGAAAAGTTCACACAGTTTGCAGGAACAGCGACAGGAGACACAGCAGGTCAGAGTAACTTCAAGCACTACAATAAATCTCCAAAGCAGGTTCAGGATCTCTTCTCTGTACCGTAATTCCTCTGCAAACATGGATTCACCAAACAGCAGGTTTCCAGAGTCCAAAAGTGTTCCAAGGTTCCTCAGTAGGGAATAGCTGGAGTACAAGTCCAAGGCTTCCAGGAGTCAGGTCACAGACTGACTGAGGCTTGATTCAGGAGCACTGATTGTTCAGCTGAGGCTGCTTAAGAAGCAAGAGGGAAGAATCAGGGCGGGAACATGAAAACTGGAAACTCCATATTAACTGAGGGCAAGAGCTGCAGAAAGACAGAAAGCAAAATGGCCGACGGAAAACTGAGTTTCAAGGAACATGTCAACAGAGACAAAGAACCTTACAGGGGTTTCCACTGTTTAGGCTCATCTGGGGCACTGCAAACGGAACATGACCCCCATTAACGTCTGCATTCCAAAACGTTACTACTTCCTTTCCAAGCCCTGCCGTGCGCCCAAACAGTTTCCCCCCCCCCCACATATGGGGTATCAGCGTACTCAGGACAAATTGGAAAACAACTTTTGGGGTCCAATTTCCTTGGGAAAATTCAAAAATTTGGGACTAAAAAATCATTTTTTGTGGAAAATTGATTTTTTTTTTTTCACACCCAGGCTTTATAAACTTTTGTGAAACACTTGAGGGTTCAAAGTGCTCACAACAGATCTAGATAAGTACCTTAGGGGTCTAGTTTCCAAAATGGTGTCACTTGTGGGGGGTTTCCACTGTTTAGGCGCATCAGGGGCTCTACAAACGCGACATGGCATCAATCTAAATTCCAGCCAATTTTAGTTTGAAAAAGTCAAACGTCGCTCCTTCCCTTACGAGCTCTGCCGTGTGCCCAAACAGTGGTTTTCCCCCACATATGGGGTATTGGCGTACTCAGGAGAAATTGCATAACAACCTTATCTGTCCATTTTCTCCTTTTACCCTTGTGAAAATAAAAAAAAAAGTTTGTAAAAGATAATTTTTGTGGCTAAAAAGTAAAATATTCATTTTTTCCTTCCACGTTGCTTTAGTTACTGTGAAGCACCTGAAGGGTTAATAAACTTCTTGAATGTGGTTTTGAGTACCTTGAGGGTGCAGTTTTTAGAATGGTGTCACTTTTGGGTATTTTCTGCCATATAGATCCCTCAAAGTGACTTCAAATGTGAGGTGGTCCCTAAAAAAAATGGCTTTGTAAATTTTGCTGTAAAAATGAGAAATCGCTAGTCAACTTTTAACCCTTATAACTTCCTAACAAAAAAAAATTTTGGTTCCAAAATTGTGCTGATGTAAAGTAGACATGTGGGAAAAGTTATTTCTTAACTATTTTGTGTGATATATTTCTCTGTTTTAAGGGAATAAAAATTCAAAGTTTGAAAATTGCAAAATTTTAAAAATTTTCGCCATATTTGCGTTTTTTTTCAAAAATAAACGCAAGTTATATCGAAGAAATTTTACTTCTAACGTGAAGTACAATATGTCACGAGAAAACAATCTCAGAATCGCGAAGATCCGTTGAAGTGTTCCAGAGTTATAACCTCATAAAGAGACAGTGGTCAGAATTGTAAAAATTGGCCCGGTCATTAACGTGCAAACCACCCTTGGGGGTGAAGGGGTTAAGGAACGTGACCCTAGTTCCAGCTGTCAGCTCTTGCAGCCTTCAAGGCAAGTGTCTCTCTACTGCCCAATGGTTGAATGAGATGTGATGATGGGTCACATACTTTTCAATGAACCCCCTTCTCCACTGACAGTCATAAGTAACTACCACAACTGGGATGCGAGCTCATGGTACCTTATGGCTAGCAGACCGGATAACATTTGTCCAGACCTAATCCTGGCTCTGCTACCAACCAACCTAGGCCCCGCAGTCCGCTCACCAGTTCCTGAATCCTGGCTCTCACGTCTGCAGTCCACAAGAACCCCAGCAATAAAGGATGCGGCCTGAGTTAAGGCCTTGGTGGGTTCGAGATATTTGCCGGTTCAGGACTACAGGTTCCTGACACCTCTGCTGTTGCGCCAACTTCCCCTGACTCTGATATTCCTCCTGTCTCTCTCTCAGGAGTCTCACTTGCTTCTGCCATCTTTGTCACCAACTAAGGACGTTACACAGTATGGATGACAAATTAAATACAGTAAAAAAATTTAACACTTATTTGGAGTGTTATAAATCACAGAAATGTACCCCTTATCAAATAATACTGTATTGAGAAATGTTACCCTACAAAATTTTAAAATGCTTTTTCTCAATTTTATAAATCGCAAAAATGTACCCAGACCACGTAATACTGTATGGCTGAGAAATGTAAGCTTGCAACATTTTTTATCACTTTTTTTCAGTTGTATAGATCACAGGAAATGTACACCAGACCATGGAATAGTGTATGGATGAGAACTGTAATCCAGCCAATATTTTTTAATGCTTTTTTCTAGTTTTAGATAATATCACAGAAATTTACCCTAGACCACGGAATAGCGTATGGGTGAGAAATAAAATCCTGCTAATTTTTTAATGCTTTTTTAAAATGCTAGATATCACAGAACTGTACCGAACATGTGAAACTGAATGGCTGAGAAATTTAAGACTGAAAAATTTTCAAGCCATTTTTTTTAAGTGTTATATATAAAAAATTAATCCAGAACACAGATTAGTGTATGGGTAAGAAATTTACTCGAACATTTTTTAATGATTTTTTTGAGAGTTATATAACTTTCTCTCTCCCTTGGCTAAATGCAGATTGTATGTGATAAAAAAAAGCAAAGCAAATGATTAGCCCTCAGAAGGGCTGTTAGTATGATGGCTCAGGTTCAACACAAGCATCAACACTACAGGTCACTGATTCGTTATACTGTGCACACACAGGCCTAGACAAACACTCTCTCCCTCCAATACGAAGTGTCACAGAGCTGTGTAATGGCATTCGTGTGCTGATCCGAGCCATACCTGTTCTTTTATAACCCCTGATGATGTCACACGGTCAGCCAATCACAATAATGCCACAACCAAGATGGCTACGGCATTACACTGACGCGCAGGCAATCCCCACATGCTTATTAGCTGTGTAGCAAAAATGCAGGGCGGGATTCGAGTTTTACATAGAGCACCGCTGAGTAACGAGTACATCCAAGCACCGTGATACTTGAACGATAACCAAGTATCACCGAGCACGTTCACTCATCCCTAATCGCCATGACTGTATGAAAAAAGGGGAATGGGGAATGGGAGAATTCAGCTCACCATTTGCAGTCTCTTTCCAAGAATGAGTTTCACGCACGGAGCCGCCTGGGCTTGGGTGTGCAAGTTTCAAAGAATGAAGAAAAAAAGGTACTCCAGCATAGAAAAATATAAAACTTTGTCTTTAATGGAAAAAATAATAAAAACAGGCACAATGCGGACAACATATAGATCCCAGAGAGCTACCAACCGACGCATTTCGACACTCCAGTCTTAATCATGGTAATCGTCATGTCTATACCGAACCAAATAAAGCGTGTTTCATTAAAAAAACGTAAAACTACTGTAAAATTTTACATTTACTTTGCTGCAAGACATTTGTTACAAATAATTGTTAGTTTTGTGATGATTGAGCCACCAGTATACAATCTAGCAATGTTATGAAATTTTGTGCATGTTACAATGACACCAAAGGGAATTACTCCAGGGGGGTGCCTTAAAGATGTCTCACCAATGCTAACCTGTGCGCTTGATGTCAGGGGCCATAAAATAGCTGACATCAACCCCACAACTGTTACCCCACTTGCCACCATACCAGAGCAAGTGGGAAGAGCTGGGCAAAATGCCAGAAATGGCACATCTAATATGCGCCTTTTCTGAGGCCGCTGCTGACTGATATTTTTAGGCTGGTGAGGGCCCATATCTATGGCCCCTTCCCAGCCTGAGAAAACCAGCCTCCAGCTGTCTGCTTTAACTTGGTTGGTTGCCAAAAATGGAGGGGATCCCCCTCTGTTTTTTAAAAAATTATTCATTTAAATAATTAAAAAAGTGTCCTGGGACCACTCTGTTCTTGATAACCAGCCTTGATAAACCTGACTGATGGGCATTGCATCCCACAGCTGTCAGTTTTGCCTGTGCTGGTTATCAAGAATAGAAGAGACCTCACGTCATTTTATTTATTATTTATTTGAAGCACACATGCTGGCTGATGAATACTCTTATCAGCCTCGCCTGCTCTCGCTGCTATCAGCGACAAGCAGGCATAGGATGATGAGAGTAGTTCTCTCATCAGCCGATGCCTGTGACCGGCGGTTACCTTTTTACTGCCGGTCACAGCTGCTGGCTCACATGCTGTCATCTTACAGTGTGGGAATCGCAGTTCTCTGACTGGCAGTAGTGATTTTACCACTGATCAGAGCCTGTGTTTGCCACGTTGTTAGCGCAGATGACAGCAATGCAAACAACAGATGTTCGAGCCCCCTTTCATCTGAATGAGGTTTGGATTCTGGTTTCAGGTTAGGGTACTGTTCTGCTACCCGAACCAATTTTGTTTTTAAATGATTGACAGAACCCACTGGACTCGAACATCCACGGGTTCACCCATCACTACTTATTATGTGTCTTATTCAGTAATCATCGGGAATCAGGCTCCTTTACTTTGACCATGTCTTTGATCCCTCAACACCTTGTACTTATGGGCACTCCTGAGATGTTGCAGTTCTGGAATAAGCTATATATATAAATATATATCAAAATTCATAAACAATCAAAAAATTACAAAAAAAATTACAAAAATATTTAGAGTTGAGAGTCCTCAGTGCTTGATACCTTTTAATGGCTAACTGAAAAGATGGTAACAAATTGCAAGCTTTCGAGACTACTCAGGTCTCTTCATCAGGCAAAGACTAATACAAAATCTGAAGAATCACATATTTATACACAAAACAGCACAGAAAAAATGCAATAGGTAAGACAAGTGACGTGAAGCAGAATAGTCATTATGGCAGAGGGATGAGCATAAATATTGGAACAGTTCATAGATAAGGAGTGTGAAAGTTTTATTACCCTCTGATTGGGGTCTGGTAATGTTTTGTGATGTTTTCACAGGGTATTTGGAGTAAATTCCTTAATTGATATAGAACGTCATAAATCCGTGTGACAGGTTCATTCCAGCATTAAGAGTGTCAAAGGTCACCATCAATTTGTATTCCCAAATTCTTCTTTGTCTCCGTGATGTGAAGTTGCCTCTCAGTACAAGTATTTTCATATCTAACATGCTATGATCAGGGGAGCAAAAATGTTTTGCCACAGGTAGATCCATTCTTTTTTCTCTTATTGTGTGGCGATGAGAATTCATCCTTGTTCTCAGTTTTTGCCCGGTCTCCCCCACATACAGACCCCCAGTTGGACATTTAGTACATATAATTAGGTACACCACATTAGATGTGATGCAGCTGAAAGTACCTGGTATCTTGTAGTCCCGATGGGAGTTGGGGATCTTTATCTTGTCTGTGGTCATTATAAATGGACAAGTTTTGCATTTCTTCTGGTTGCAAGGAGAGGTTCCTGCAGCTGTTGGGGAGGAAAGGGAACTTCTGACAATGATGCTTCTTAGATTTGGGGGCTGCCTAAAACACAGTAGAGGGTGATCTGGAAATATGGATTGTAATCGGGCATCTTTTTGTAGTAAAGGTTGTAGTTTCCGTGCAGCTCCCCTTAGCACCTCCAGATTTGGATTGTAGGTGACCACTAGAGGCACCCGGTTATTTTCTTCTTTAGTTTTGTAATGTAGCAGGTGATTCCTTGATATTCTGGTGGCTCTTGTAATTTGGTTTTCAATTGTTCTTGGATGGTAGCCCTGATTTAAAAAGGTCTTTCTAAGGCGACCAAGGTGTTCATCTCTATCCATGGGGTTGGAACATATACGGTTGTATCTGATGGCTTGGCTGTAGACAATAGAGTTTTTTATGTGTTTTGGATGGAAACTGTCCCATTTAAGGTATATTGGACGGTCGATTGGCTTCTGATACAGGGATGTCTCTATTTCATTGTTCTTTAGCTTAATGATGGTGTCCAAAAAGTTAATTTCAGTGCTGGAGTAGTTGAGTGTTAAGTTGATGGTGGAATGAAATTGATTGAACTGTTCATAGAACGTCTTTAGCTGTTGCTCAGACTCCGTCCAGATGATTAAGATATCATCAATGTAGCGGTAGTAGGCCCGAGGCCTGATGGGACATGAGGACAGAAAGTCGCTTTCAAGCTTGGCCATGAAAAGATTTGCATACTGAGGAGCCATTTTACTTCCCATAGCTGTGCCAGTCTCCTGCAAATAGATCTTGTTGTCAAATTCAAAGTAATTGTGGGTGAGGATGAATTTTGTGAGTTTCACCACAGAATCAGCATCATTCGCGGTGTTTTTCATGAAGTCTTTGCAGGCATTTAATCCATCCTGGTGTGGGATATTAGAGTACAAGGATTCCACATCCATGGTGGCCAGGATGGTTCCTTCTGGTAGAGGACCTATTGCTGCTAGTTTATTCAGTAGGTCAGTTGTGTCCTGAATGTAGCTGGGTGTATCCTTTACCAGGGGTTTAAGAATGCCCTCTACCCATCCAGATACCTGCTCAGTTATGGTGTCCACACATGAAATAATCGGCCTCCCTGGATTTCCGGCTTTGTGGATTTTGGGAAGCATGTAGAATGTCCCTGTTCTTGGACTCTCTGGTATCAGGTCATCGGCTCTTATGGATTTGTCAGACAGACAAGATACCAACTTGCTTAGTTCCTTGTAATAGTCCTGTGTAGGGTCCGACTCCAGTTTTCTGTAGTAGCGTGTGTCCGTAAGTTGTCTGTTTGCTTCCTTCATATAGTCTGATGTGTTCATCATGACTATTGCACCTCCCTTGTCAGCAGGTTTAATGATGATTTCTTTGTTGGTTTTCAGAGACTGTATAGCCTTTCTCTCCTGGGCACTGATGTTGGATGCTTGCTCCTGTTGGTGTCTATGATGGTGGATTTTATCAAATATCTGAATGAGTCTATATATTTATCCAAATGAGGGTTGCGTCCAGGAGGAGACCTCTTCTTGGTTGTTGGGATACCTTTTCCTTCAGTCCGAGTCTTTTCTGAATCTTCTGTATCATTGAAGTATTCCCTCAGGCGCAGTCTCCTGAAAAAATGTTCCATATCACTGCAGAGTTCAGTTTTATCCAGGGCCTTAGTGGGACAAAATGAGAGTCCTCTAGAAAGCACGGCCAGTCAGACTATATGAAGGAAGCAAACAGACAACTTACGGACACACGCTACTACAGAAAACTGGAGTCGGACCCTACACAGGACTATTACAAGAACTAAGCAAGTTGGTATCTTGTCTGTCTGACAAATCCATAAGAGCCGATGACCTGATACCAGAGAGTCCAAGAACAGGGACATTCTACATGCTTCCCAAAATCCACAAAGCCGGAAATCCAGGGAGGCCGATTATTTCATGTGTGGACACCATAACTGAGCAGGTATCTGGATGGGTAGAGGGCATTCTTAAACCCCTGGTAAAGGATACACCCAGCTACATTCAGGACACAACTGACCTACTGAATAAACTAGCAGCAATAGGTCCTCTACCAGAAGGAACCATCCTGGCCACCATGGATGTGGAATCCTTGTACTCTAATATCCCACACCAGGATGGATTAAATGCCTGCAAAGACTTCATGAAAAACACCGCGAATGATGCTGATTCTGTGGTGAAACTCACAAAATTCATCCTCACCCACAATTACTTTGAATTTGACAACAAGATCTATTTACAGGAGACTGGCATAGCTATGGGAAGTAAAATGGCTCCTCAGTATGCAAATCTTTTCATGGCCAAGCTTGAAAGCGACTTTCTGTCCTCATGTCCCATCAGGCCTCGGGCCTACTACCGCTACATTGATGATATCTTAATCATCTGGAGGGAGTCTGAGCAACAGCTAAAGCTGTTCTATGAACAGTTCAATCAATTTCATCCCACCATCAACTTAACACTCAACTACTCCAGCACTGAAATTAACTTTTTGGACACCATCATTAAGCTAAAGAAGAATGAAATAGAGACATCCCTGTATCAGAAGCCAATCGACCGTCCAACATACCTTAAATGGGACAGTTTCCATCCAAAACACATAAAAAACTCTATTGTCTACAGCCAAGCCATCAGATACAACCGTATATGTTCCAACCCCATGGATAGAGATGAACACCTTGGTCGCCTTAGAAAGACCTTTTTAAATCAGGGCTACCATCCAAGAACAATTGAAAACCAAATTACAAGAGCCACCAGAATATCAAGGAATCACCTGCTACTGTTATGTTTCGGTAGCTGAGGAGTGCAGGCAAAAAAGGCAATACACCAGAGCAGTTGGAATCTACGAGATTGCAGTACCCTGACTAACCACAACAACTAGAGGCAGCCGTGGAGCGTTCCTACGTTGGTCCTAGACGCCTCGTCACAGCCTGAGAAACTAACTACACCTAAAGATAGATATAGGAAAGCTATCTGCCCCGGAGCAGAACCCCAAAGATAATAGAAAGCCCCCAAACATGTAATGGCGGTTAGACAAGAAGAAATACTGACACAGACAGAAAATAGTATGAGCAAACGTTGGGGCCCAAACTAACTAAATAGAAAAGGACAGGAAGGGTACTTACTGCAATCCCAGAAAACCCTGAAAAGCACCAACTCTACTAATTTCAAAAACACCTGAGATCACACGACCTCTACCACCTAAATTAGTTCTCTGGTGTAACAAAATCAAAACAGCAACCACTGAAAAAACTGTAAAAAGCAAAAGTACAAACATCAGTGGCTGAACTAAACTGAGAGGGCAAAAGCCCCCGGAGGGGACCCTGAAGGGCCCCACAGAAGTGCAGGACAAAATGCAAAAATCAAGCACAAAAACAAAAAGAAGAAAATGTCTTATCTGTTAGCAGGAGATGCAGACACGACACAGCAGGCTACAAGGGAAACAGGAATCAAGGATAGAGACCAGAACAATTGATCACCGGCAACCCTGATGGAAGTGACTCCCTTATATAAGACCAGTCAGTAACACCTGATTCCCAATCCTCACAATCTTCACAATCTTCACTGGACAGACCAGTACCGCCTGCAACCACCAGAGGGAGCCTCTGCTCAGAACTCATCTCAAGCCCATTCACAACATGCTACATTACAAAACTAAAGAAGAAAATAACCGGTGCCTCTAGTGGTCACCTACAATCCAAATCTGGAGGTGCTAAGGGGAGCTGCACGGAAACTACAACCTTTACTACAAAAAGATGCCCGATTACAATCCATATTTCCAGATCACCCTCTACTGTGTTTTAGGCAGCCCCCAAATCTAAGAAGCATCATTGTCAGAAGTTCCCTTTCCTCCCCAACAGCTGCAGGAACCTCTCCTTGCAACCAGAAGAAATGCAAAACTTGTCCATTTATAATGACCACGGACAAGATAAAGATCCCCAACTCCCATCGGGACTACAAGATACCAGGTACTTTCAGCTGCATCACATCTAATGTGGTGTACCTAATTATATGTACTAAATGTCCAACTGGGGGTCTGTATGTGGGGGAGACCGGGCAAAAACTGAGAACAAGGATGAATTCTCATCGCCACACAATAAGAGAAAAAAGAATGGATCTACCTGTGGCAAAAATTTTTGCTCCCCTGATCATAGCATGTTAGATATGAAAATACTTGTACTGAGAGGCAACTTCACATCACGGAGACAAAGAAGAATTTGGGAATACAAATTGATGGTGACCTTTGACACTCTTAATGCTGGAATGAACCTGTCACACGGATTTATGACGTTCTATATCAATTAAGGAATTTACTCCAAATACCCTGTGAAAACATCACAAAACATTACCAGACCCCAATCAGAGGGTAATAAAACTTTCACACTCCTTATCTATGAACTGTTCCAATATTTATGCTCATCCCTCTGCCATAATGACTATTCTGCTTCACGTCACTTGTCTTACCTATTGCATTTTTTCTGTGCTGTTTTGTGTATAAATATGTGATTCTTCAGATTTTGTATTAGTCTTTGCCTGATGAAGAGACCTGAGTAGTCTCGAAAGCTTGCAATTTGTTACCATCTTTTCAGTTAGCCATTAAAAGGTATCAACCACTGAGGACTCTCAACTCTAAATATTTTTCTATCTACTGGCTAACACGGTACAAAGATATACATCTTTACTGTATCAAAAAAATTACAAAAAATTATATTAAATACTGCATCAATATAAATAAAGAGATAAGATCAGATATCAGAAAGTTAATGTGCTCATAACATGTTAGGTAAAAAAGAGAGAGGAGAAAAGAACATATGTTTTACATCCACAACCTGCAGGTCTGAGGTATTTATTAAGTTTTACAACTTACATTCTCTTATTACCTTTGGGTATGATCTTGCCTGGCAACCCCAGTTTACTATATCATTACTTAATATCTATTTGCTAGACTTTCTTACATGTGGGTGTAACACATTATATATATACATTTTTTTCCCTCTGATCTGTGGTGCCTTTGCTTGGTATTGTTCACCATCTTATTTTCCCTTCAATAATGTATATGTTTATGTTTGTCACGATTGTTCAATAAAATTATATCTTTTATAAATTTTGGGTCTCTTGTGCAAATTTTTCTATAGGTTTTCAGCATTGTAGAATGCTGTAGATAAGCCCCGAAAGCCAGTGGCCGCAGCTTATAGCTGAAAAACAAAGTGAAAGGTTCCCTTTAAATTGCACATTACCACTCCCAACAATGTACTGCTACACAAATAGTTCCTCTTCTTGTCCTTTTTGCTTCCCACACTGCAATTACTTTTGAATTCTGAAGTAGGACTTCACTGGCCACTGCAATGCACTGAAAGATTGTGACAAAACAGATTAACACCCATTGTACTGTTAAGTGGAATATAAGTATGAGTAAATTGGTAAATAAAAACAATATATCAGCATGAAGGTTGACAAATTCTATAGCTTCTATAGGAAAACAAAATGCACAAAATATACAAAATACAGTATAAATATAAAAGTGATATTAACTATCTGCTTGACTGCAAAAAGGATTCCTATAGTTGCTTTTGCGCACATTTAGACTTTGAGAGTGGAGTTCCTTATAAACCTTTATTTACACACAGATCTTTTGCTGAGGTTATTCACTCACAGATGTTCTTTCCTCTGTGGAGGATATAATCTAATTTTCCCACTGAACAGGAATTGAGAATTTCATGAGCAGCCACTTAACCTGCCAGCATGGTCTAAGGTAGGAGGGAAGCAGGATGCCAGAGGAAAATTAGAAAATAGATAAGTCTTATATGAATGGTGACTTGTTCAGAATTGAACCAATGACCCCGCTGCTGCTGGAAGTCAATGCAAATCACCACGCTCCAACCAATTGAATGGACTTTAATTGTTTCAAATGAAGTAGTGCGTTAGATGGCAAAGCAAGTCAAGATTCTCCAATTTCCTTAATGGAATATTTATTTTTGTAAATTCAGTTCAGACTTCCCTTGGTATCATTATCCTCCCAAGGACTGTCTTCTAATTACTGGCTGCAGTACTCCCAGGCTAATGCCATCATTAATGATTATACCTTGTTAGTTCAAGGCATCCCTTAATCACAGCATAGTCATACACGTTATTTTACGTCTGTAAACTCTATTAATTAAGTTTTCCACAATAGTCATTTTGGGACTGAATAGCATCCTTTAATAGATTGCAAATGTGATTTTTATGTATTTTGATTATGAGAGAGGTAATTAGTGTCTTCTCTTGTAAAAAGCATCCTCTTTAAAAAAAATAAATCACGTAATATCAATTAAAAAAAGTAATTGAGTAAATCATTTAGTATTGCTATACCCTAAAGGGAAACTGTCATGTAGCGCTATTATTATGCAGACATGGGGTTAATCTGCAGGCTAGTATTGTTCTGAAAACGTGTGGCACCAGCACTGAGAGCCCCACTGTCAGGAGGAAATTAGTGTTGAGCGATACTGCTCGATATCTAAAAATATCGGATCGGAATGGTATCGCCGATATCACTAAAATATCGGCGATACCCGATACCGATACCGGAAGTCCCATGTAAGTCTATGGGAACAAAATATCGTAACTAAAAAAAACCTTTATTTCCTTGTAAACACTAAATATACACACATAGAATACATATATACATATATATATACATGTCATTGTGACATATATATACATATATGTATAGTTTATACATTTCTACATAGTAAAATAGCCTCTGATTCAATTGCCGGGTAAAGCCGGCTTCTGTGAAAAGACAGAAGCACCCGACATGAAATGACACTTGGTGTACATAGGGTTAACCATGTCTTTTCATGTCGTTTGCTATCTGATTTGCACAAACAATTACATCAGTCTATGTGTGCAAAATTTCACACCTGTAGGGGTTAATTAAAGTTGTAAATTCATTCGTTGTAAAAAAACGGACTTTTTTGCTACGAATTTACACCTTTAATTAACCCCTACAGGTGTGAAATTTTGCACACATAACTGATGTAATTGTTTGTGCAAATCAGATAGCAAAGGACATGAAAAGACATGGTTAACCCTATGTACACCAAGTGTCATTTCATGTCGGGTTCTGCATTTTCACAAAAGCCGGCAATTGAATTAGCGGCTATTATACTATGTAGAAGTGTATGAACTATAAATATAAATATATATATATGTGTCACAAATTCAATGACATGTATATATATATATATATGAGGTGTAAAATTGTTTAAAAAAAATGCGTGGGCTCCCGCCCTATTTTCGCAACCAGACAGACAAAGCCAGCGAATGGGGGCAGATAATAATAGCTCAGAGAGGGACCATTATTTTTGGCCCCCCCCTGGCTACTAACATCTGCCCCCAGACACCCCAGAAAAGACAAATCTATAATTAGATTCGCCCTTTCTGGCACTTTGCCCGTCTATTCCCATTGCCCTGTAGCGGTGGCGAATGGGTTAATATGGGGTTAAAGCCACCTTGCAATTGAAAGGTGACCTTAAGCCAGGTTAATAATTGAGAGCTGTCAATTAGACAACTATCAATTATTAATCCTATTGCATGAAATAAAAATAAAACACACACACTTTAATTAAAAATCATTTTAATGAAATAAAGACACATGTTTTTGACCATCTTTTATTTGACTGCAAAAACCATTTCCTGTAATAAAAATAAAATAAAAAAGCAAAATTATTCTTACCTATCCCATGCACAGTCAGGTCCCACGGTGTAATCCTTCAGAAAGGGTTAATGTTTACTGCAGGGACCGCAGCTAATGCTGCAGCCTCACAGTAAACCCCCAAATGAATGAGTTCCTCTCCTGGCTGACAGGAGAGGAAGTGGAAAGCTTAATTGATTGCTTTCCACTTTCACTTCAGGTCAGCCAGGGACACAATCAGTGACGTCAGAGGGAACTGATTAACAAAAATAGGGGTTCCCTTCGAAAAAAAAAATGGCGTCGGGTCCCCCTATTTTTGTTAACCAGCCTGATGAAGCAGACTGCTGAGCAGTGGCGTACCGTGAATGAAGCAGACCAAGCAGCTGCTATGGGGCCCGGACAGGTGAGGGGGCCCTCGACGGTCGGGTAGCTGTGCTGACACAGTACTACCAGGGGGTCGGCGGGGGAGGGGGAGCGCAGCTCTTCTATATACTCACCCCTCCTGGTGCGGTCTCTGCAGCCCCTGCTCTTCTCCCACAGTCTCCGACGCCTGTGTTCAGCGGTCAGGTGGTACCGCTCATTACAGTCATGAATACGCACATATTCATGACTTTAATGAGCTGTCCCGCGTGACCGCTGAACACTGGCAGCGGAGACCGTGGGAGAAGAGCAGGGGCTGCACAGACCGCGCCGGCGGAAGGGTGAGTATAAGGGATATTTACCTGTCCCGTTCCACCGTTGCTCGCGTCCTCTTGCTGCAATGTTCAGGTCAGAGGGCGCGATGACGTCGTTAGTGCGCGCCGCGCCCTCTGCCTCATCATTCACTGCTGGAGGACCCCGAAGACAGCGGCACTCAGCAGTGGAGAGAGGACAGGTAAATATCTCAGGTGCCGGGGCCCTGAGCGAGCGGTGACATCGGCACCTGGTGTCACCCCTGCTCAGGACACCGGCACCTGGCCCCCAGCGACGAAAGGTGAGTATGTCTTTTTTTTTTTTTTTGGTTGCAGCAGCTGCGGCAGCATAAGGGCCTATACTATGGAGCATCTATGGGGGCACAATCTATGGGGGCATAATACATTTTTTTGTTTAATGTGTCCCCTCACTGTGCTGGCACTTTACATTTACAATGGCTCTGGGTTTTTTTTTTGGGGGGGGGCCCATTCAGACTTTTGCTATGGGGCCCCATGATTTCTATGTACGCCCCTGCTGCTGAGGCATGGTATTTAAGGCTGTTAAGGAGCCAATATCCATGGACCTTGCCAGCAGCGTCGGACTGGAGTACCTTGGGCCCACCAGAGAAAAAATATTCTTGGGGCCCACCATCATACTTCCCAACCTTTGAAGAAGGGAAAGAGGGACAAAGGCTGTGGCACGCTGTGCCTGCTGCAGCAAATTTTAGGCCATGCCACGTTGCACCACAGACTGTCCAGGAGTTGGTGGATGCTTTAGTCCAGGTGTGGGAGGAGATCCCTCAGGAGACCATCCGTCGCGCTCATCAGGAGCATGGCCAGAAGTTGTAGTGAGGTCATACAGCATACCTCCCAAATTTTGAAGACAGGAAAGAGGGTTAAAGGCTGCGGCGCGCGTAGGGCGTCGCTGCAAATTTTAGGCCACGCCCCAACCACACCCATTTAACAGCTAATCACACCCATATCGTGGCCCCAAGCGTACCCATTTAGCACTGCTGATCACACTGACTGGTAATGAGGGCACAGTGGCTGGTACTGAGGAAAAGAAAGAAAGAGCAGCGAGAGAGAAAGAACAAACAGAGAAAGAAAGAGAGGAAAGAAAGAAAAGAGAGAGAGAAAGAAAGAACAGAGAGAAAAAAGAACAGAGAGCGAGAAAGAAAGAATAGAGAGCGAGAAAGACTAGAGAGAGAAAGAAAGACTAGAGAGAGAGCCAGAGGCGTAGCTAGGGTTGTGGTTTAGTGGGGGCGAAACTTCTGAGTGGGCCCCTAATCAGAGAACCTCAGCAAATGACCGCGCTGTTGCCAAAAATAATCTATATATAAAAAGACCAATATTGATATTACCGCCATATGGTCTGTGGTAAATAATACCAGTCCTACAGAACATATAATAGATTACAGCACAGGTACAGATAATGACTTACCGCTGATGTTCTTTCTAATGGAATTGTTCACTTTTCATTTCTTTTCCATCTGGCCCAGACCGACATGACGACTTCTCCAGCCAGGACTCGACTGCAGAGATTACAACAAAGACACATTTCACTTCTCATATTTTTAGCACTGTCTTGGTCACCAATTGGACTATTCTCAACCTGAACAAACTCCTCATCCTGCTGATACCCCAATACTGAGCCGCTGCTGCCATATGTGTCCCTATTTCTGCACCTGATACCCCAATACTGAGCCGCTGCTGCCATATGTGTCCCTATTACTGCACCTGATACCCAATACTGAGCCGCTGCTGCCGTATGTGTCCCTATTACTGCACCTGATACCCCAATACTGAGCTGCTGCTGCTGCCGTATGTGTCCCTATTACTGCACCTGCTGTGTGGTTCTGTGTGACCTCTAAATTTTAAAGCACCCCTCTAGAATATAGTAATGCCGGGTGCAAGTGCCCTAGAAAACAGTGACCACATTTTGTCCCCTAGACTGTAATAATGCCCTGTGTGCCCCTTTGACAGTCACAGTAACCCGAGTTCCCCTATAACAATAAGTGTCCACTTTACATTTAATAATGTCCCAAGTCTCCCCCTGTACATCTCCCCTATACACAGAATAATGCCCCTCACTGGATATATACTGACTCCTTAATGTCCCCAAACTATTTAATGGGTCCAACACTGTATGATGGCCCCTAGATAGCATCCATACAGCATAATACACCAGATAGTCCTCAATATAGTATAATGCACCCCCATAGGCAGCCTCTATATTATAATAAACCCCCATAGGCAGAGTCTATAATATAATGCACCACCATAGGCAGCCGCTATATTATAATGCACCCCCATAGGCAGCCTCTGTAGTATAATGCATCCCCATAGGGAGTCTCTGCAGTATAATGCACCCCAATATGGAGCCTCTGTAGTATAATGCAGCCCCCATATACAGCCTCTGTAGTATAATGCACCCCCCATATACAGCCTCTGTAGTATAATGCACCCCATTAAAAAAAAATAAAAACAATACTCACCTCCCGGCTCCTGTGCTGCTCACTGTTCTCCCTCTCAGCGTCTGACAGCGGGCGCCGGCAGGTGATGTCATCGCGCCCGCTGTCAGACGCTGAGAGGGGGATTATGGGAGAGAAGGAGCGCTCGCTCCTTCTCTCTCTATGCGGTCAGCTGTATCGGCTGGATGCCGATACAGCTGACCCTCCGATGACGGGTGGGGGGCCCACTGCTGGCACCGGGCCCCCCCAACGTCTGTTCAGGCCCCATAGCTTCTGGGCGGCAGAGCAGGAAGATCGATTCTCCCTGCTCTGCCGCAGAATGTAACTGTATCGGCGTGCTGTGCACGCCGATACAGTTACTGTAGCGTAGCTCCGGGTGGGCCCCCTCAGAGTGCGGGGCCCGGGGCCACTGCCCCCTCTGCCCCGCGGCCTATCCTTTCAAATCAGGGCCCACCACGCAGGAGCTGGGGCCCACCGGAGGTTTCTCCGGTGTCCCGGTGGCTCAGTCCGACCCTGCTTGCCAGCCTGATAATACCAGGCCACAGCAGTCTGCTTATCTTTGCTGGTTAACAAAAATAGGGGATCCCCTCGAAAAAAATTGGCGTGGGGTCCCCCCTATTTTTGTTAACCAGCCAGATGAAGCAGACCGCTGATGCCTGGATTTTCAGGCTGTTAAGGAGCCAAGATCCATGGACCTTGCCAGCCTGATAATACCAGGCCACAGCAGTCTGCATATCTTGGCTGATTAACAAAAATAGGGGATCCCCTCGAAAAAAATTGGCGTGGGGTCCCCCCTATTTTTGTTAACCAGCCAGATGAAGCAGACCGCTGAGGCCTGGATTTTCAGGCTGTTAAGGAGCCAAGATCCATGGACCTTGCCAGCCTGATAATACCAGGCCACAGCAGTCTGCATATCTTGGCTGATTAACAAAAATAGGGGATCCCCTCGAAAAAAATTGGCGTGGGGTCCCCCCTATTTTTGTTAACCAGCCAGATGAAGCAGACTGCTGAGGCCTGGTTTTTCAGGCTGGTAAGGATCCAATATCCATGGACCTTGCAAGCCTGATAATACCAGGCCACAGCAGTCTGCTTAGCTTGGCTGGTTAACAAAAATAGGGGATCCCCTCGAAAAAAAAACGGCGTAGGGGTCCCCCTATTTTTGTTAACCAGCCAAGTAAAATGCAGACTGCTGCGGCCTGGTATTAAAAGACTGTCAAGGCCCATGGACTTTGGCCCTCAACAGCCTGATAATACCAGGCTACAGCAGCCCCACATTTGGCGCATCAAAAGATGTGCCAATTGTGACACTTTACCCGGCTCTTCCCACTGCCCTGTAGCGGTGGCAAGTGGGGTAATAAGGGGTTAATGTCACCGTTGATTGCACGGTGACAATAAGCCCGGTTAATAATGGATAGGCGTCAATAAGACACCGATCCATTATTAATCCCAAAGTTTTTAAATGTATAAAAAAAAGACAAAGCAAGAAAAAAGTATTTTAATGAAATAAAAGAGACAACACAGTTTTCATTTCTTTTATTATACTCTCATTCCTGCGACGCCATCGATCTCCTGTAAAAAAAGGAAAAAAACAAACCAACAGTATACCATCTGTCCGACGCAGTCCATAGTAACGACTGTCCCACGACGATCCAGCTCTGCTACATCGCAATGACAGGCAGAGCCTGTCATCGCGACGCAGCACAGCTGATTACCTGCTTCCCCGGCGGTGACGTCATCGGACTGACTGCCTTACGGCCGGGATTACCCAGCAGTCACTGCAGTTATCGCGAGAAACTGCATGTGACCGCCGGGGAAAGATGATGGCGGCCATCAAGCAGTCCAGGCCGTGACCGCCGGAGATCTTCTGCCAGGTAAGTGCCGCTGACTCCTGACAGACCCAACCGACGGACACTGACAGTGACAGTGACAATTCCGATTCCGGTATCCGATAAGACGACAATATCGGAACTCGGAATCGAAAGTCCGATACAGCTAATATCGGCCGATACCCGATATTTGCAGTATCGTATCGCTCATCCCTAGAGGAAATTAACTTTATTCCCCCTGTAGCATTCAGCTTCCAATCATAGGGGGCGGCCAGCGTGGCTTCAGTCACCACTCAGTGCATAGAGAACGGTGGCTTTAATCGAGCCCCCGTCAGTGACTGACAGCCGACCCTAATGATGAGCCTGCTGTCAGTCAGTGCCGGGGGTATGGTTTCATCCGATGCTCTCTATACATAGAGAGGTGACTGAAACCATGCTGATGCCACCCCCATGACTGAAAAAGCGAGGCTACCAGGGGGGAATAAAGTCGTTTTCCTCACCATAGCAGGATTCTCAGTGCCGGTGCTGCATGGTGTCACAATGTTATTAACCAGCAGATTAACCCGTTATCTGCAGGTTAATAGCACTATTTTACATGGCTTGTTACCAGGGCCAGGATAAGGGGTAGGCTGGGTAGACACCTGCCTAGGTGCTAGCTCTGACCTACCCGAGGAGGGCTCAATTTGAAAAACAATTTACTGAATGCCTGCGACCTCCCGGCACATTCCTTCCGCAGCAGGCATTCAGCACAGTGACGGCCAGGGCGCAGGTTCACAGGGGAGTAGTGTCAGTTGCTGACACTGAACTGAAAAAGAGAAACTGGAGAGGAGACAAAGCGCAAATAGGGTCATATCTGGGTAACAATGTAGAAGGCTATGCATGATTGCTGTTATGTTTCGGTAACTGAGGAGAAATGGCAAAAAATAAAAAAGCGGTAATACACCAGAGAGGCTGGAACCTATTGGATTGCAGTAACCTCAACTAACCACACAACTAGAGGTAGCCGTGGAGCGTTCCTACATTGATCCTAGACACCTCGTCACAGCCTGAGAGATAACTACACCTAAAGGCAGAAAGATGAAAGCTATCTGCCCCGGAGCAAATCCCCAAAGAAAATAGGAAGCCCCCAAACATGTAATGGTGGTTAGACAAGAAGAAAGCTCGGACACAGACAGAAAATAGAATAAGCAAACGCTTGGGCCCAATCTGTCTAGACAGAAAAGTACAGGAAAGAATTCTGACTGCAATCCAACAAAAACCCTAACAAAAAACCAACACGACTGATTGCCAAAAAACCTGAGATCACTCGACCTCTTCCACCTAAATCAGATCTCTGGTGTAACAAAACGCTATTCAGCAAATCAAAAATAACAAAAGAGCAAAGCAAAAGTGCAGACACAAACAGAGCACAATTGCAGCGCCAGACCCCCAAAAGGGGACAGGCTGCAGTCCACTGCAGGCAGCAAACCAGCAGAGAAAATCAAACAGAGAAAAAAAAAAACCAGCAAACACTTATCTGAAGAAGAGCAGGAAACTAGCAGTGCTTCAAGCAAGACCAGAAGAACAATTGATAACCGGCAAGGCTGCTGGGAAATCAGGCAACTTATATCCTACCATTCAGGGCCAGCTGAAGGCCATTCATTAATCAGTTCATTACCCTCAGCAACCACCGGAGGGAGCCCCAGCTCAGAAGCTGCCTCTAGCATATTCACAACAGATTGCACTCACCTGGATGGACTGTGTGCACACAACCACTTATAAGGCTTGTGCTACTGCAGACCGACAAAGAAATAAATGCATAGAACTGAAGAAACAAACGGATTATTCTGCATTGCTGTACAGAAAAAATTAAGGCTGCCTACCCAGTTTCAGGTGGTTTTATTCGTCAACATATTTTGAAGTATATAACTTCATCATGACAAATCACGATCGTGGTTTGTCCTGATGACGAAGTTATATACTTCAAAATGCTTCAACGAATTAAACCACCTGAAATTGGATTGGCAACCTTAATTTTTTCTTCAATGAGGGTCAGTGTAAGTTTGGTGCCTCATGCAAGTCTAAATGAGTGTTCAGGATATGGTGGCTGTCACAGACTATCCAACTGTTTCAAGAACGTTAAGGGAAAGCTGGGAGAGGGTATTTGAAAAAGAGAGGGCTTCATTGAAGGTCACAGTTATGGGGTCATTTTTAAATAGGTACCCTGATAGGGAAAAGGCGGAGTTAATTTGTTTGGGTTTTTGGAAGGTTTCATGATCCCGTTTGATCCTAGAGCTCCGTTATTCTGTCCAGTTAATCTGAAATCGGCAAAGGAACCTCCAGAGGTAGTTTCAGAAAAGTTGAATTAAGAGGTGGTATTGGGTAGGATGGCGGGTTCATCTAAGGAACCCCATGGCCTAACTTGAGGGTTTTACTGTTGGGAGTGGTTCCTAAATGGGAACCAAACAAGTTCCACCTTATTCAAAATTTGTCGTACCAGGCTGAGGGTTTTGTTATTGATGGGATTTCTCCAGAGTTATCGTCCATTTCATATGTGTCATTTAATAAAGCGCTGTATTGGGTGAGTAAAGCAGGGAGGGGAGCCTTGATGATAAAATCGGACATTGAGGCCACATTTCATTTGCTTCCTGTGCACCTTGACAGTTTACATTTGTTGGGTTGCATGTGGGATGGAAATTTTTACACAGACCATTGTTTGCCCATGGGTTGCTCAATATCATCTGCATATTTTGAGGCATTTAGCTCATTTTTGGAATGGGTAGTGTGTAATATCTTGGGAACTCCGTCAGTGATTCATTATCTGGATGATTTATTTTGCATTGGGCCAGCGGTGCTAGCAGTATGTTCTAAGTTATTGTTTGCATTGAAGGAGGTGGCATTTGCATTCGGTGTTCCTTTGGCGCCGGAAAAAATGGAAGGCCCAGCAACAGTTATGCGTTTCCTTGGTATAGAAATTGATTCTGTGGCAATGGAATGTAGGACAAATTGAGGGATTTGCGATTGGCGGCATTGAAGCAGGCTAAAAATGTTCGTTTGAGGGTGGTGTAGCCATTGTTAGGTAAGCTGAATTTTGTTTGAAGGATTATGCCAATGGGCAGAGTTTTTTCGAGGTGCGTGACGGTGGCGATGGCGGGAAAGACTTTACCACATCATTTTGGTCGGATAACCCAGGAAATAAAAGCAGGTCTGGGAGTGTGGGATTCTGTTTTAGAGAAGTATAATGGACAAACTTTGTGTTGGAGAAAGGGGTGTCGGACAGTGGGTTGGAACTATATATGGATGCGGTCGGTGCGGTTGGCTTTGGAGCAATCTTTCAGGGACATTGGTGTGCAGGGAGGTGGCCGGATGGATGGCATAAAGCAGGTTTGGTACAAAATTTATCTCTACTAGAACTGTTTCCAATCATTGTGGCAATGGAGCTGTGGGCATCACAGCTGGCAGGAAAGAAGGTGTGTTTTCATTGTGACAATCTGTCAGTTGTGTACGCGATAAATACGCTCTCAGCAAAGTCGCGTCTGGTGGTGAGCTATCTGCATCATTTGGTATTGTGTTGCTTGGAGTGGAACGTGTTTGTAGTTGCAAAACATGTGCCAGGTGTGCCAAATGAAGTGGCTGATGCATTCTCTCGCTTCCAGTTCGACAGGATCCGAAGTCTGGTCCCTTGGGTGGACGAGAAGGGTGCAGAATGTCCAGAATGGCTGTGGAGCCTGGTAACGGTGTGATTTCTAATTTGATTAGACAATTGGTAACTGCAGCCACGTGGAACAGATATAAAAGATTTTGATTTGAGTGGGAGAGGTGTGGCGCTGAGGTGGGAGCTGGGTCAAGTTATGAGGACAGTTTGTTATTGGTACTGACCTTGGTGAGTAGGGATTTTGTGGAGGGTAAGTCAGCATCGGCAGTGGGGCAAAGATTGGCGGCGTTAGCATTCTGGTTTAAATTACAAGGGACAAGTGATGGCACGAAAGATTTCTTGGCGAGAGGTTATTGAAGAGGGGTGTGCAGTCTTGATAAGAGGCGACCTGTTTCCTTATATTTGTTGGGTAAGTTGTTGGGCTGTTTAAGGTCAGTTTGTTTTTCAGAATATGCGGTATGGTTATTCACTGCTGCTTTTGTTTTAGCTCTTTATGGGGCATATCAGATCAATGAGCTGTTTAGCTCGTCCAAGTCAGTGGCCGGTGGGTTGTTGTTGAATGATGTTTGTCTGTTAGAGGACAGGGTAGAATGTTTTTTACATCAGTCAAAAAGGATCAAGTGGAGCGTGGTAACTTGGTTGTGCTGTATGTGATTCCAGAACAGGTGATGTGTCCTGTTCAGGGAGTAAAGGTACTGCCACACTAAACAATCCCGCTAGCGATCACGATAACGACGCATACTAATGCGATCGCTAGCGGGATTGTTTCTATATCGCTAAGTGCGGCCACATTTAGCGATATAGTTAACGACGCTATCGCCGTTAGCGATCTTCTTAACGACTTTAGCGGTACAAAAGTACCGCTAAATCGCTAAGAAAAGGTGCCACACTAGCGATATATACTTACCCAGCGGGAGCGCCGACGAGAAAATAGGGTCCGGAACGATTCCAGCGACGAGCGAGATCACAGCAGGAAGCTTGTCGCTGGCAGATGCCGCACTGAACAACATCGCTAACGGGATCGCTAAATAGTGACGTTTTTTAGCGATCCCGTTAGCGATATTGTTCAGTGTGGCATACCCTTAAGACAGTTTTGAATGATAGGGGGTGGTTGTCCAGGGACATTTTTGAGGCACAGGGATGGTTCTTTCCTGTCAAAACATCAGTTTATAACATTGTTTAAGGAGTGTTTGGTGCAGGTGGGGGAGAAGCCTGGTGAATATGGGTGACATTCTCTTAGGATTGGAGCGGCAACAGAGGCGTCTCATCGGGGTTTGAGTGAGGGGATGGTTTGTAGCATTGGGCGGTGGGAATCATGGCGTTTTACGCTATATGTCCGCCCAAATTTGATGGCGTAAGAAGGAATGTGGCCTTTGCGCTAATGGTACTAATGGTTGCTTTTGATTGTTTGTTTTGCTGTAGGTTCATGCTTAGAGTGGATCCTGGGACATTCCTATGTTTTTTGGGGTGCGTCAAGGGATGATGTTCATCCGAATATTCGACAGCTCGGGCAGTCAAGATCGTCGGCGTTAGTTAGATGGATTGGAATTCATGGCAGGACGTGGGGAGGGTCCTGCCGGAGGTGTGGTATTATAGTAGAATCGATTGCCCTCCGGATATTCTCGTGTTGCATGTTGGAGGAAACGACGTGGGAGTATGTTCATCGAGAATTAATTCAGGGTATTAAATTTGAGATTTTAAGATTGTGGTCAGAATATCCAGATCTTATTATAGTGTGGTCGGCCATAGTGGCACATCTCACGTGGAGGTATGCAAGGTCCGTTGATTGGATCACCAAGATGCGGATAAAAGTGAATACAGTGGTGGCGCGTTTTGTGGCAAGGAACGGGGGTATTGCTGTGTGGTGCAGGGAATTGAAAACACCTTTTGGGGGAACATATGAGGGCAGATGGGGTTCATCTCAATGCTATTGGGACGGATTTGTGAATGTTAGTCTTAAGGGATGGCATTGAACAAGCTATATGTTTGTGGCGGGACCGGGCCAAGTAAGGTGTCACGGTGTTAGGGTCTGCGGAACGCACCAAATATATGATGTGGGAGAGGTGCGTTCGCAGCCCGGGGTCCACCGTGCAGGCGGAGCCTGCTGCTAGTAAAATGGCGCAAGAAGTGAACTCTGTTATCCCGCAGAGTCGCCAAAATAAACGCCGTAACGCACTGTGGCAATATGTGCAAACTCTGTTAATCCACAGAGCCGCTAGAAGGAGTGCCGCAGCGCTATATAGCGATGTGTGCGAACTCACTTAACACAACTGAGTCGCAAAATAAACACGCTAGGGCACTGTCTAGCGTTGAAAGCGAACCCTGTTACGTCACAGAGCCGCTGAGACAAACTTCTGTGTCCTGTCAGGCACCCAGGTACACAGTTAACTGCTAAGCGAACATAGAACGTGATCATGAGCTAATGTCCTCGCGGGAGTCACCCGCAATCTATGGCGTCTGAACGCCAGACCCTGAATACGGCAATCAAACTCCTCACCGGTTATGCCGGTAATCTAGGGCATCTAGGACACCGACCCTGACCAGCTAGCATACCAAACTCCTCACCGATTAAGTCGGTATTCTAGGGGCTTATTTCAGCCGGGCCCTAACCACACACACGCATGACCACACTGGCGCATAGCATATAAAGATTGATACTAGCGCATGGCGGCCCAGCCATGCTACCCTTTTATAGTAACAGCTACAGGACCTGCCAGAAACAAAGACCAATGAAACTTGTTCCAGAACACCAGTAGTCACAGGACCTTCCTGGCGGACAAATAGGAGCTGCTGCAGTACCTGAGCATGTGACCCCTGATCTCCAATGAGAGATCTCACTCTGGGCATGCTCAGAAGGGGAAAACAAGGACTTTGTCCAAAAGACGTCTGCTCGCCGCTAACCAGTACTGGCCACAATAGCAGAGCCTGGAGGAGCAGCAGTAATCCTCTGCACACTGTTAGACTGGGCTAGACGCTGGGACCGACGTCTACGCTGAGCAGGCTCCACTGCGGACGGAGATGAATGGGAGACCGCAGCGGGACTGGTTCGAGACTCCCCCTGTGCTGTAGCGGGAATTCGAACCCCAACACACGGGGCTGGTCTGTGGCGATGGGGATAGGTCTGGGTTAGAGGCGGGTCAGGTGGTCATGGCCTTTGGTTGGAAGACACTATCACGGTATGGTGTCTTCTGTGATAGGCAGGATTAAATTGCGGGCGTAGGTCCTGCAAAAAGTTAGGGGTGTTAATTAGGTGTGATTAACAGCTCATTCCCTGGGCTGGTGATGTACAGTCTGGGAAAATAATTGGATATGCCTCTAGACCAGACCTATCAGTGGGTTAATGGGGTTCTTGTGTTATTTAATGTTATAATGTTTACATTGCTTTGATGGTTGGGGGAGCGCCCCAAGTGCTTTGTAAAAATTTCAATGAAAGGATGCTGTGGCCATTTTTTGCCAAGTCGCAAGCAGTCCTGTGTTTATTTAAAGGTTTTACGATAAGTATAAGTATGTGGATTGTGGTATGAACGACGTTATATCCTGCTTTAACTTGTCAAGAACCGAGAGTCCCCTGAATCATGAATCATGGACACTGATGCAGTGGAGGCTTTTGGTCTACAAGTGAGTACAAAGAAAACCTTACAGCACAGTACCTTAAAGGCCAAAAAGGTACTGTCACACTAAACGAGATAGCTAACGAGATCGCTAATGCGTCACCGATTTCATGACGCAGTAGCGATCTCGTTAGCGCCACAACTGTGTGTGACATGTAGCAGCGATGTGGCCCCTGCTGCGATGTCGCTGATCGCTCATGAACGTTCTGAGCTGTTTTTTGGTCGTTGGTGTCCCGCTGGTGAGCCTGAATCGCTGAGTGTGACACCCTTTATGAACGACTTCACCAGCGTCGCAGGTGGAATTTGGTTTTCCCAACGACCGCAGAGGTCGTTATACAGATCGCTGATGAGTTGTGTTTGGAATCTAACTAGCTATCACATAGCGATCGCACCAGCGATCTCGCCAGGTCGTGTCGTTGTCGTGATCGCTGGTGCGATCACTAAGTGTGAGTGCCTTTAGTGAAAGGAAGTCCACCTGTGTGCAATCTAAGTGTCACATGGTCTGTCAGTATATACAAACCTTTTCTGAAAGGCCACAACACCATTAAGCAACAGGCACCATTAACCAAACAACACCATAAAGACCAAGGAGATGTCCAAACAAGTAAGGGACAAAGTTGTCAAAAAGTACAAGTCAAGGTTGGGTCATAAAAAAAAATCCCAATCTCTGATGATCCCCCGGAGCACCATCAAATCCATTATCATCAAATGGAAAGAACATAGTACCACAACAAACTTGCCATGAGAGGGCCGCCCACCAAAACTCTCAGCCCAGGCAAGGCATTAATTAGAGAGGCAGCACAGAGACCAAAGGTAACACTGAAGGAGCTGCAGAGTTCAAAAGCAAAGACTCTAGTATCTGTCCAAACAATCACAATAGGCTGTACACTCCATAGAGGAGTCCTTCATAGAAGAAAGAGCAGAAAAAAGCTTTTAGTTACAAACAAAAATTGTAAGGCTTGTTTTGAGTTTGCCAAAAGACATGTGGAAGACTCTGCAAATGTATGGAGGAAGGTGCTTTGGTCAGATGAGAACAAATTTGAACTTTTTGGCCACCAAGGTAAGCAATATGTCTGGTGACAAACCAACACAGCTCATTACCCCAAGAACACTATCCATTGAGTGAAACGTGGTGGTAGCATCATGCTGTGGGGATGTTTTTCAGCAGCAGGGACAGGGAAAATGGTCTGAGTTGAAGGGAAGATGGATGGTGCAAAATACAGGGATAATCTTCAGCAAAATCTGTTCAAGTCTGTTTCAGTCTCTTATTGACACCTCTCCATTTCTAAGCCGGGCTTGATGTCACCTAACAATACAAAGGTGACATCAACCCTGCAACTATTACCCCATATGTTTCAGCTACAGGGCAGTGGGAAGAGAAAGGCTATGTGCTGGAATTGGCGCATGTTAGAGATGTGCCTTTTCTGGGGTGGCTGGGGGCAGATGTTTTTAGCCGGGAGGGCCAATTACCATGGTCCCTTCCTAGGCCATTAATATCTGCCCCCAGTTGTTGGCTTTCCCTCTCTGGCTTGGAAAATTGAGCGGGAGCCCATGTCATTTTTTTCCCCGAAAAGAATCTTTGATTAAATATATACATGTTCCCTAATTTTCACACACTATACTAATGGTATTGGTCACTGTCAACTATATATCTAACTATTCTGCATGGATTTACTGTATGTAAACCATGTCTCCTATCCTGTCGGCTCCTGCAGTGATTTTACAGAAGCCGACAAATGAATTACCCGCTATTCTTCTATCCATCTCTGTATGAAATATAAAGATATATATACTGTATGTGTGTCACTGACACACATATATATATACTGTATATATATATATATACACCGATTCTATGTGTATATATCTATTCTATCTATTCTATTATAACCTATTCTATTCTATACTGTACTCGACAGATCATTTGCCAGATTTAATCTATCTATTATATATAATATATATATATATATATATATTGTAGGGATGTGGTCTCGCTGGTGTGCGACCGGAGGTAAGCAGGAGGGCGACTCTTCCAGGTTCTTTAAGCAAGTTTATTACAACTTCATAAACTTGCCTTAAAACAGAAAAGAAAACAGCCTTCTCTGGCACAAGTAACAAAAACAGATATAAAGTCCTGGTACTCTAACTGAGCACTCTTTCAGCAACCAGACTGGTGGTCTCCTTAGAACTCCCACACTGGAGGTTTCCACACCTCCAGCCACTCACACCTGTGGTCAGCAGCAGGCTCACTTATATACACCAGCCATTCAGCTAACACAGAGCACATGACCTGTCATGTGCTCTTGTGACCTCATCACAGGTCCTCAAACCACATACAAAGGTATAGTGAAGTCTTACTATCACTACATACCTCCCCCCTCTGCCTAAAACCGTGGGCTTGGCACATTTCATTCACCGACTAGAAACTCCTTTCAGTCGTCTCCACAATCAGCCGGTCTGTCACAGTTTGCCTTAGGTCACTGAGTCCTGATCTAATTGAGGTGTCACTGCCTCTAGCTCTTATTTCAGGCCATCTATGTTCTGTCTTAGTTTTCACTTCGATGACCTTCATTCTGCAGCGAACCTCTGCGACTCTCTATACTGTGGGTTGAAGGTGACTGCCTTTTTTTTCTCAACTCTTGCAGCTATCTGTTGGTCTGCTTATTCTCAAGTTTTAGCTGCTCTATTCTTCCCTGGTTCACCTCCAAGAGCATCCGGATCTTCCCAAGGCTTTCCACCAACGCCCTCCGACTTGGAGGTTTTCTTGTTGGCTCCCGACATCTCTGCTTCTCGTGGAGGTATTGTAGTGGCATAGCTCTTATGTCCGCCTCCCGCTTCACTGTGACTTTCCAGGTGTGGCCATCTGGGTGGCGGTTCCCTTGCTGGCTTTCTTTTGCCGTCGAGGCCCCTTCTTTGGTCAACCTCTTCAGTTCACTCTCTTCCCGTACACACGGACCGGGAGAGCGCAACCGTTCGATTTCCTGGTCTGTCGTGGATTTCCTGAGCTGTGCGTTATCTTCCTTCTCTATCTGGAGTTTTTGGAGAATTTTCTCTTGCTCCTCTGCCCAGCATCAGTGCTCTTCTTCTCTCCGTAGAAGTTCCTGCTGATGCTTCTCCTGGGCCTCTCTGAGCATCTCCGTATCTTTCACTAGGACTTGGTTCGCCGTCAGGCACGCTGATAGTTGACCTTGGACTTTAGAGAGTTCTTTCTCCAGGTCCTTCATTCGTTGCTCAATCTCTTGTCCCCGTATCTTTTCTCGCATGACTGTCTCTTTAAGCAGCTCTATCTCATGGCCCTGCTCTCTTTTATCCAGTACATGTGGCACCATCCTTCTCCCCTTTTTTCTCTTTTTAGAGAGCATAGGCTGTCTGGCCTTCCTGCAGTCCCTGCGGTGAGGAGAAGGTCTGCCACTTGTACCTGACTCCACCTTGCTGCACTCGCTTTCACTTGCGGTTAAGTTACAGTCTGCATAGGAGTCATTCCCACTCCCTCTGTCATCTTGGAACGGCTAGTCCCCACTTAACCAGGTGTCGGTCCCTATTCCTGGGGCGACCCAGTTTTCTGCGGACCTATATTTGGTCACCCCAAAGTCCTCACTTTGGTCTGAGCCACCCTTTCTTACGGCTACCAGGCACTGGGTATCTTTGACTTTAGGGGTGGCTACCTCTGTTTTACCCACCACACTATCAGCAACCACTACAGCC
Organism: Oophaga sylvatica; assembly: GCA_033576555.1. NCBI lineage: Eukaryota > Metazoa > Chordata > Amphibia > Anura > Dendrobatidae > Oophaga > Oophaga sylvatica. Next base: position 132,984,791 of record JARQOD010000002.1, on the reverse strand, counting down.
TCCTGCAGGGGTGGGCCTCTCTTAGGGTCATTCTGGTTCCCTTCTGAGCAATCAGCCAGTGCTTCGTCCCACACCTCCCAAAACCGTTTACAATCCTGGCCTATTATTATAGGATATGGTAAGTCTGGGACTACAGGGACATCATGGGTAGAAATAATAGTGTCCGTCTCAACAATTACCCTGGTTACCTGATACTCCCTAGTGACCCATGAATGCAAGGGACTTCTATCTTTTTTTCGGGAATCAGATAGACAAAGGAGTGTGTCGCTCAGCAGAGTCACCTGGCTTCCTGAGTCTAGAAGTCCACTCACACACTCTCCATTCACTATTAGAGAACAGTTCAATGCCCCCCGGTCAGATGTAAAGTCAGTACACCATTCGCAACATACATTGTTCAAACCCCGAACCCGGCAACAGTTCCTCGGCTCATCCGCCGCCACCTCTCCTCTCCTCATCGACTCAGCTTGAGACTCCGCCCCTTCTGAGTGTGGCAGTAGTTTGTTAGGGTTTATTGGTTCCCCATTCTCGCTAGGGACCTCAGAACCCTTTCTCCACAGATCCCAAAACAGACAGAAATCCCGGCCTATAATTATAGGACGCACCAAGTCCCGAACGACGCCGACTTCATGGGACTCAGTGCCATGCGTCGTTTCAATGTCTACTCTGGCCATAGGGTAGTCCTTTACATCACCATGTATGCATTGAACACCAACTTTTTTTCCTGGTAGTATGTTGAGAGGAAAAGTGGCCCTAATCAAGGTCACTAAGCTCCCAGAGTCTAGCAGCGCCGTTACTGCTTCACCGTTCACCTTCACGGGACATACTTGAGGACCCTGATTGGGGAACGGGTTTCCACTGCAGGCTGGATATGCATACCATGAAATACGGTGTCCTATGCTGCAGTCCATCTGTTCAGTGGTCTGCGGACACCGGGCAGCTATATGTCCTGGCTCGCGGCACCTCCAACAAATAATATCACCCGTAGTGACCTTGGGCACCTCCTCCCCCCGCCATTTTGACCTTGGGCTCCCCACCCTTTTTGGGACTCTGCCCCCTGTTGGGGCCGCCAGTACGAAATAGGCTGCTTCCCCAAGGCACCTTCCATTCCTGGTACCTCTCGACCAGTCCGACCAGTTCATCAGCATTCCGGGGATCACCCTGGGCAACCCAAGTCTGTAGAGGTTTTGGCAGGGAGTGCACAAACCGATCCATGATGACTCTTTCTACCATCTGTGCCAGCGTAGCGGACTCTGGCTGTAGCCATTTCTGGACCAGGTGCAGTAAGTCAAACATTTGGGAGCAAGGTGGTTTGTCCCGGTGATAAGCCCAGCGGTGCACCCTCTGTGCCCTGATAGTCATTGTTACCCCCATACGTGCGAGGATCTCTACCTTTAGCTTAGGATATTCCTGAGCGTCCTGCACAGTCAAATCGTAATACGCCTTCTGGGGTTTACCTGTCAGGTATGGGGCCAATATCTCTGCCCACTGCCCTGGGGGAAGTCTTTCCCTCTCAACAACCCTCTCAAATACAGCCAGGAAGGCTTCCACATCATCCCCGGGGGTCATTTTTTGTAATGTGCGTCTTACCGCCTTTCTGACGTGGTTGTCATCAGCCAGACCTGGGGTTGGGGCGCTCGTCCTGCCTGGATGGCGGTTGTCAAAAGCTGCATCTGCTGCCGATGCTCCTGCTGCATCTGCTACAAGAACATCCTGTTGGCTTCTTGCTGCTGTTCCTGTGCCTGTTGCTGCTGTACCTGTGCCTGGACCAAGTGTTTCAGCAGGTCTTCCATTTTCTCCGGCATTGCTGGCTGGATTGCTATAGCCTTGACCCACGACATGCAGTAACCAGACTCACTTCTCTGCTGGGAACGCTGCCCGCATTTACGCCACCAATTATAGGGATGTGGTCTCGCTGGTGTGCGACCGGAGGTAAGCAGGAGGGCGACTCTTCCAGGTTCTTTAAGCAAGTTTATTACAACTTCATAAACTTGCCTTAAAACAGAAAAGAAAACAGCCTTCTCTGGCACAAAGTAACAAAAACAGCTATAAAGTCCTGGTACTCTAACTGAGCACTCTTTCAGCAACCAGACTGGTGGTCTCCTTAGAACTCCCACACTGGAGGTTTCCACACCTCCAGCCACTCACACCTGTGGTCAGCAGCAGGCTCACTTATATACACCAGCCATTCAGCTAACACAGAGCTCATGACCTGTCATGTGCTCTTGTGACCTCATCACAGGTCCTCAAACCACATACAAAGGTATAGTGAAGTCTTACTATCACTACAATATATATACAGTACAGACCAAAAGTTTGGACACACCTTCTCATTCAAAGATTCTTCTGTATTTTCATGACTATGAAAATTGTAGAATCACACTGAAGGCATCAAAACTATGAATTAACACATGTGGAATTATACATTACACTTTACAAAAAAGGTGAAACAACTGAAAATATGTCTTATATTCTAGGTTCTTCAAAGTAGCCACCTTTTGCTTTGATTACTGCTTTGTACGAAGAAAAGGTGAACGGATGGACTCTACATGCCTGGTTCCGACCGTTAAGCATGGAGGAGGTGGTGTGATGGTGTCGGGGTGCTTTGCTGGTGACACTCTTGGGGATTATTCAAAATTGAAGCGGTGGGCCGTCCAGCTCACCCCAAACCATCTCGATTGGGTTCAGGTCTGGTGACTGTGGAGGCCAGGTCATCTGGCATAGCACCCCAACACTCTCCTTCTTGGTCAAATAGCCCTTACACAGCCTGGAGGTGTGTTTGGGGTCATTGTCCTGTTGAAAAATAAATGATGGTCCAACTAAACGCAAACCGGATGGAATAGCATGCTGCTGCAAGATGCTGTGGTAGCCATGCTGGTTCAGTATGCCTTCAATTTTGAATAAATCCACAACAGTGTCACCAGCAAAGCACCCCCACACATCACACCACCTCCTCCATGCTTCACGGTGGGAACCAGGCATGTAGAGTCCATCCGTCACCTTTTCTGCGTGCAAAGCAGTAATCAAAGCAAAAGGTGGCTACTTTGAAGAACCTAGAATATAAGACATGTTTTCAGTTGTTTCACACTTTTTTGTAAAGTGTAATGTATAATTCCACATGTGTTAATTCATAGTTTTGATGCCTTCAGTGTGATTCTATAATTTTCACAGTCATGAAAATACAGAAATATCGTTGAATGAGAAGGTGTGTCCAAACTTTTGGTCTGTACTGTATATATATATATATATATATATATATATATATATGTGTGTGTGTTTTGAAGAATATTTGGTTTTAAAACGATGTGTACAGTTGTGTATTACAATGCGATTTTAACATGAGCTTTTACATACAGAGAATTGCTGTATGTGAAAGCTCATGTTAAAATCGCATTGCATAGGGATGCCATAGGGATGTCATATGGATACTAGATACGAGGAAATCACATCATCGCATTGCAAACAGATTACATATGGATCACCCTACGGAGAACATTTGTGCTATTCTTGGCTGTCAAAATCGTACCTTTTTTTTATACGTTGAGTGTGTTAGGGTCTGCGTAACGCACCAAATATAAGATGTAGAGAGGTGCATTCGCAGCCGGGGGTGCACCGTGCAGGCAGAGCCTGCTGCTAGTTAAATGGCGTAAGTAGCAAACTCTGTTATCCCGCAGATTCGCTAAAATAAACGCCGTAGCGCGCTGTGGCAGTTAATGCGAACTCTGTTAATCCACAGAGCCGATAGCGGGAATGCCGCAGCGCTATATGGCGATATAAGCGAACTCTGTTACACCACAGAGTCGCTGAGGTAAAGACGCAGAGATAGTTACTGTGTCCTGTTAACCCCACAGGAATACACAGATAACTGCTGTGCGGATAGCAGTCCGTGATCTTGCAGACAGCAATGCAATCAAGCAATCTCCTCACCGGAGAAGCCGGTATTCTAGGGGCTTATTTCAGCCAAGCCCTGACCACGTGCACCCAAATCTCCTCACCGGAGGTGCCGGTATTCTAGGGGCTTATTTCAGCCGAGCCCTAACCACATGCGTACATGATCACACTGGCACAAAGCACATAATGCAACTGATCCTAGCGCACGGCCGTGCGGTAAGGACAGCCTTTTATAGCAGCCACGAGAAAAAGACCTTCCAGTAAGGACCAATGGGAGGCTGCTTCAGAACATCAACAGCCAGAGGACCTTCCTGAAGGACCAATAGGAGTGGCAGCTGTGTCTGAGCATGTGACCCCTGATCTCCAATGGGAGATCTCGCCCTGGGCATGCTCAGACGAAGCAACAAAGGACTTAGACCTAAAGACGTCTGCTCGCCACTGACCAGTACTGGCTATAATAGCAGAACCTGAAGAGGCAGCAGCAAGTCTCTTCACAGCATTAGACCGGGCGAGACGCTGGGACCGACGTCTTTGCTGAGCAGGCTCAACTGCGGCCGGAGATGGATGGGGGACCGCAGCGGGACTGGTTTGAGACTCCCATTGTGCAGCAGCGGGAACTCGAACCCTAACATTATCCCCCCTCCTAGGGCCCCCCTTCTTTTGGCCTCGCTGCGCTCAAAGGCAGCGATGAGCTGCGGAGCGTGAAGATGCTCGGCAGGCTCCCATGACCTATCCTCAGGCCCATAACCCCTCCAATCCACCAAATACAATTTTTTGCCTCGTACCACCTTGCACCCAACAATGGCGTTCACCTCATGATCGTTGGTAGATGAACCCGACGTCCCGGCAGATGACTTGGAAAACCGGGAAATGGCCACGAGTTTCAGGAGGGACACGTGAAAAGTATCGGTGATACCAAGGCGAGGTGGAAGGGCTAGGCGGTAAACCACCGGGTTCACCTGCTCAAGAACTTTAAAGGGACCCAAAAAGCGAGGAGCCAACTTGGTGGACTCTACACGTAGCCTGATGTTTCGGGCAGAGAGCCACACTAGGTCACCCGGAGCAAATGTAGGAGCGGGGCGCCGAATGGCATCGGCCGAAGACCTCATCCTCTCTTTGGAGGCCTGAATGCTGACCGTAGTTCAGGAGGAATGGGGTCTGTCCGGTGGAGTCAGCCACAGCATTATTTAGAGCGAACTCAGCCCACGGTAGCAAGGATGCCCAGTCATCCTGCCTGGCAGAGGCAAAATGTCGCAAGTATGTGACCAAGGTCTGGTTGGCCCTCTCTACCAACCCATTCGTTTCGGGATGGTATGCAGAGGAGAGATTCAACTCAATGCTGAGTAAACTACACAGCTCTCTCCAGAACCGAGACGCAAACTGGGGACCTCGATCACTGACAATTTTGTCTGGCATACCGTGTAGGCGGAAAATATGCCTAATGAATAATGCTGCCAAGGCCCATGCAGACGGTAACCGTGGTAACGGCACCAAGTGTACCATTTTGGAGAAGTGGTCGGTTATCACCCAGATGATGGTGCAGCCCGAGACTTGGGTAAACCCACCACAAAATCCATCCCGACCATCTCCCAAGGCCTGTCTGCCACCGGTAGAGGGAAAAGTAGCCCAGCTGGCCGTTGTCGAGGGGACTTATTCATTGCGCATGAGACGCACGCCTGAACGTATTCTCTTACGTCACAGACCATATGTGGCCACCAGTATGTCCTCGCCAGCAACTCAGATGTCCTCTTTGTCCCAAAATGTCCACCCACCCTGGACGAATGTGCCCAAGAGAGTATCTCCGGTCGCAAATTGGTGGGCACAAAAGTCTTGCCTGGAGGCACAGACTCAAGCGAAACCTGGGCCACCGTTCTTAGGCTCTCTGTGGGGACAATCAGCCGAGGCTCCTCCTCCACCTCTTCAGACGACACCACAGAGCGAGACAGAGCGTCGGCACGAATGTTCTTTTCACCGGAGAGGAAATGGAGGGTGAAATGGAACCGGGAGAAAAACAAGGACCATCTGGCCTGGCGAGAATTTAGCCGCTGGGCAGTCTGTAAATAAACCAAGTTTTTGTGATCAGTAAAAACTTGAAAAGGAAAACGAGCCCCCTCCAGGCGATGTCTCCACTCGGAAAAGGTCAACTTCTCTGTCCCCAATGGAATAATTCCTCTCCGCTGGTATGAAGGTCTTGGAAAAGAAGAAGCAAGGATGCTTCCGACCTTGAGCATCCTTTTGGAAGAGGACTGCTCCAGCACCAACGGATGAGGCATCTACCTCCAATATAAAAGGCTTATCAACATCAGGGCGATGTAAGATGGGAGCACTAGCAAAATGAAATTTAACTGAAGTAAAGGCCTTGGAGACCTCCTCTGACCATAACTTGGGATTAGCTCCCTTCTTGGTGAGGGCTACCAAGGGAGCTACCAAAGTAGAGAAGTGGGGAATGAATTGGCGATAGTAGTTGATGAACCCCATAAAGCGCTGCACCGCTTTAAGGGAGTGGGGTTCTTGCCAATCCATTACAGCCTGTAGTTTGGCAGGATCCATAGCCAATCCCTGGGTGGAGATGATATAGCCCAGGAAAGGTAGAGACTCCTGCTCAAACATGCACTTCTCCAACTTCGCATATAGGGAATTTGCTCGCAAGAGGTCGAAGACCTTGCAGACATCTCTCCGGTGGGAGGCCATATCTGGAGAAAAGATGAGAATGACATCCAGATAGACTACCACCGAGGTGGTCAACATATCCCAGAAGATGCCGTTCACAAAGTCTTGGAAGACAGCTGGGGCAATACAGAGCCCAAAGGGCATTGCCAGATATTCGTAATGCCCATCCCTGGTGTTAAATGCCGTCTTCCATTCGTCCCCCTCACGGATGCGAATCAGGTTATACGCACCCTGCAGGTCTAGTTTAGTAAATACCCTTGCTCCCCGAAGTCTGTCAAAGAGCTCAGAGATTAGCGGCAAAGGATACTTATTTTTCACCGTGATAGCGTTGAGACTCCTATAATCAATGCATGGACGTAATTCTCCGTTCTTCTTCTGCACAAAGAAGAACCCCGCTCCCGCTGGTGACACCGACTTCCTAATGAATCCTCTTGCCAAGTTCTCCTGAATATATTGGGACATGGCCTCTGTCTCAGGAAGAGAGAGGGGATAAACCCTTCCTCTAGTAGGCTCAGTGGTGGTGACCTGCACGCTGTCCCTAATGCATCTGCCTTTACATAAATTACCCCAACCCAGAATTCTCCCTGAAGACCACTCAATATGGGGAGAGTGGTGGCGGAGCCAGGGTAATCCCAACAAAACCTCATCTATACCCTCAGGGAGGATAAAAAATGATATATTCTCCTGATGGGAAGGAGATATAGACAAGGTGAGTGGGACAGACTGATGGGTGATTTGTGTGGGCAGAAGTGCTCCGTTCAACACCAGTACCGACACTGGTTCAGCCAGCAACACCAAAGGCATGGTGTGGCGAGAAGCAAAGGAGGACGACATAACATACCCCTCTGCCCCAGAATCCACACACAGCTTGACGGGTAGGGTGGTAGAACCGTGGGTAATTATCCCCTTGAGGAGCACTTTAGGGGCAAAACTCATTGCGTCCAGTGACGCTGTTCCTACGGTTACTGGGCGCGACCGTTTATTCAACCGCTGTGGACATCGGTTGGCAAAATGTCCCTGCTGCTGGCAAATATAACAAATGGATGGACGAGTAACCCGAGATTTAGATCCCGTAGGAGCAACCTCCTGAAGGTTGGGCGCCTGAACGGGCGACTCCAGAGGGGTGGCGAAGGTAGGAGCCATCCGAACCCTCTGCCTACACTGGGCACGTTCCAGCCTCCGCTCGTGGAAACGGAGGTCGACACGGGTGGAAATAGCGATAAGCTTTTCCAGTGTGACAGGAATTTCCCTGGTAGCCAAGGCGTCTTTCACATGACCCACCAGTCCTCTCCAGAACACGGGAATGAGGACTTTATCTGGCCACTCTAATTCCGAGGCCAGAGTCCGAAATTGGACAGCAAAATGGGTGACCAAAGCCGAACCCTGGGTAATTGCCAGCAGTTGGAGCGGCATATCGTGGGTGACCTGAGGTCCTAGAAAAACCTTTTTTAGAGCCTCCAGAAAACGAGAAGTGCTCTGCACCACACGGTCCTCGCGCTCCCACAGCGGCATTGCCAACTCCAATGCTCTGCCCGACAGAAGAGCTATCACAAAGCCCACTTGTGCCCGATCCGTGGGGAAACGTGCAGCCAGAAGCTCGAGGTGTATGGAGCACTGACTCACGAATCCCCGACATTGCTTGCTGTCACCAGCAAACTTGTCTGGAAGTGGGAGGTGGGACAATGTAGGGGCAGAGGTGGCAGAGGACAAACTGGCTGCAGCTATGCTAGCAGACTGAACAGCGACTGCGGTAACATCCACAGCTGAGGTTGTGCGCTCAAGAGCCGCCAACCTACCCTCCAGCTGCTGAATGTACAGCTGTAAACGCTGTTCATCCGCCATTTTACTAGCCAGACCCTGGCGCTAGGATTATGTTAGGGTCTGCGGAACGCACCAAATATAAGATGTAGAGAGGTGCGTTCGCAGCCCGGGGTCCACCATTCAGGCAGAGCCTGCTGCTAGTAAAATGGCATAAGTAGCGAACTCTGTTATCCCGCAGAGTCGCTAAAATAAACGCCGTAGCGCGCTGTGGCAGATAGTGCGAACTCTGTTAATCCACAGAGCCGATAGCGGGAATGCCGCAGCACTATATAGCGATATAAGCAAACTCTGTTACACCACAGAGTCGCTGAGGTAAAGACGCAGAGATAGGTACTGTGTCCTGTTAACCCCACAGGGATACACAGATAACTGCTGTGCGGATAGCAGTCCGTGATCATGCAGACAGCAACGCAATCAAGCAATCTCCTCACCGGAGAAACCGGTATTCTAGGGGCTTATTTCAGCCAAGCCCTGACCACGTGCACCCAAATCTCCTCACCGGAGGTGCCGGTATTCTAGGGGCTTATTTCAGCTGAGCCCTAACCACATGCGTACATGATCACACTAGCGCAAAGCACATAATGCAATTGATCCTAGCGCACGGCCGTGCGGTAAGGACAGCCTTTTATAGCAGCCACGAGAAAAAGACCTTCCAGTAAGGACCAATGAAAGGCTGCTTCAGAACATCAACAGCCAGAGGGCCTTCCTGAAGGACCAATAGGAATGGCAGCTGTGTCTGAGCATGTGACCCCCGATCTCCAATGGGAGATCTTGCCCTGGGTATGCTCAGACGAAGCAACAAAGGACTTAGACCTAAAGACGTCTGCTCGCCGCTGACCAGTACTGGCTATAATAGCAGAACCTGAAGAGGCAGCAGCAAGTCTCTGCACAGCATTAGACCGGGCGAGATGCTGGGACCGATGTCTTTGCTGAGCAGGCTCCACTGTGGCCAGAGATGGATGGGGGACTGCAGCGGGACTGGTTCGAGACTCCCCTTGTGCAGCAGCAGGAACTTGAACCCTAACAGAGTGTGACTCCGGCCTAAGCTGCATTCACACTGAAAGATTATTATGAGCAAGATTTCTTTCAAACACTCATTCACAACGATCTTTCAGTGTAAATATACTGCTGCTGAAAAAGCAAAAAAAAAAAATCATTCATTGGTTGAAATTATATTATCTATCATATTTTGTGCAGCACAAAGATCATTATTCCTGTTGGTGTATTGTCCTCTGTAAACAAGACTCGTATTGTCAAGAACAGTATCAGCCTATGCGCCCTGGACAGTGTATTCCAGATCATTCAATGAGTATCATTTACTGCGGTCTGTTAGGCTACTAACTGACCACTGATTGGTAAATGTTTACCAATTGGCGGTTATTTAGTTCCATGAAAATGAACCCCTTTCTTAGTTTGAGTTGAAAAAATATCCTCTTAATAAAATATATAATCCTTTATTAATATGCATTGAAATTCCCCATATGCAGTGAAGAGCAAAAGGGTAACAATATTTTGAACTTTTGACTTTCTGGCTATATATCTCACCATCCACTACTGCTTTGATCATAAGACTACCATCATTAGTGTAGACAATCATCTTGGCTATCTCATGCATAAATTTGACTTGCAACTATTTAGCATAGGATTAGTAATACAGATTCTTGTCATGTCATTGCATTGTTACTGTTTTGCTCCTGGCGGCAGAAAATATTTTTCTTCCTGAATACTACAAAATACAACCTGTTCTCACATTCCCTAATAGCTCAGTGTATTATTAGGTTGATTTACAAGTGAAAGGTCACTGGTTTGAATCAAGGAGCTGCCATGCAGATGACTTCCCAATAAAGAGAAACAGCATCATCCAGCTTATTAATAGCGGTCTCTTGGCCAAAAAAATTGCCAAACTGCATCATGTGAGTGCCATGACAGTTGAGAGAATACGAAATGAAGTCCATCCATCTATTCAGAAGCCCAAAGGTGGACATCCATGCAAAATATTGGAGTCAACAAGTCCGCTCATCCCAAGGTCTATCAGTTCTGTGCAATAAACACAGCAGTGGAGGTGGCTTGTATGCTTCATAATAGTGAGATCACAGACGTCAATGCAAGCATTATACAAATCTGGAATAATGGCCTGGAAAAAGGTGAAGAAGCATCAACTTCAGTATTATCATAAGGAACGTAGGTTCGAGTTTTCAAACAAGTATGAAAGTGGACATTTAAAGATTTGAAACGGGTGATTTGGAGCGATGAGCAATGACACGAAAGTCAATATACTAGGTACTAATAGATGTAAAGGGGTCTGAAAGAAACAAGGGAAAAAGGGGCTAACGGATTGAGAAATTGAAGGAAATGTCAAGTTCGGTGGATGAAACCTTATGATTTGGGGTTGGTACACAGCCAAAGGCATTGGATACTTGACCAGGATCAATTGTTGTCTCAATGCTGAGCTATACGTATGTGAGTATCCTACAAAATAAATTACTTCATACACTCAAGTACTACAAGTGCATACGTAGAGATTGACGAAGAAATGATCCAACGACAATGAAATAGAGGGGCTGGAATGGCCACCACAGTCCCTGGACCTCAACTCAATCAAACACTTGTAGTTAGAACTGAAGAAAACACTGTATACATACCCAAGTGAGTCGACCAGTATGCCCCAACTTTGAGAACGTGTAGAAGAGACCCGAGCTCAAATTTCGATTGACACATGTTTGAATCTTATCGAGAGCATGCCCAGAAGGATTCAGGCAGTGTTGAAAGCAAAAAACCGAATTTACAAAACACTAACAAAATAAAAAAAAATAAAATTGAGATCTTTAGGAGCAAAGCAGTAACAATACAGTGACATGACAAGAATCTGCATAACTAATCATATGCTAAATAGTTGCAAGTCAAATTTAAGTATGAGATATCTAAGATGACTGTCTATAAAATGATGGCAGTCTTAAGATCAAAGCAGAAGTGAGTAATGAGATATTGAGCATGAAAGTCACAAGTTCAAAACATTTTTACCCTTTTGTTCTTCACTGAATATGTATAAAAAAAATAAGAAAGTATAAATGTACCACCCTGATAGGGTAAGTCCAAGTAAAGTGCACAAAGAAGCTGCAGGAAAGGGAAAAAAACCCAAATAAGAAATTAAGGAGTATTATTTACCATAGTTTTTTCCCTTTCCTGCGACTGTATTGTGCACTTTACTAGAATCTTGTCACCTGCTTGTCACCCAGTTTTCCCATAAATAAATATACCTAAGATAAGTCTGTACAGAATTGTAATAACTCAAATAGTTACTGAGGATTTTTGTAGATCCATTTTATTTTGAAGAAGCCAATTATTAAATGCATCCACATATGTAAATTTAATATAAATTCTACTTTCTTGTTGACTGCAATAATAATGTAGTACAATACCGCCATGGGGATGTTATTTAACCCACTTGCACCATACAGATAATAATCTAGCATTTTTCATTGACAATAAATTATTCTTTTCAGAAAATGTCAGAGGAAACTGATCTAGATCATTATCCTCCTAGTGACTTGGATACAGATGACATGTAATGGAGGAAGACATTTAAAACTCTCCATTTTCAGACTAGTAGATGTATTGGCTGCCAAATTATATGATTTATAAATGGAAAGGCCGATGCCGTTATATTTTCCTGGGACATCAGAAGTTATTCTTGGTTCTTGACTGTTTGATTTCTGGCTTCACAGGAGACTTTCCCACTTTGTTATTGGTTCAAGAGTATTTTCCAAAATCAAAGAGGAAGTTTTGGCTTGTTTGATAAAACAATTTTGCTTGCTGTGCAGTTGCACTAATAGCAATTTGAAATTCTGTATATGAACATCCTCTCATGTAATCTCAACTCAAAATAATAAAGTGTTGTTATTTGGAGGTACCAGGTAGAGTAGGGCTACTTTCATATGCTTGTTTGTTTGTTTTTTTAATTGTAATTTTTTATTAGATTTTACTAGATTTTATTAGAAAATACACACTGAAATGTCAAAGAATTGCAATAAAACAAACATATAGAAATCAAAGGCTTGAGCACCTTCCACTGAAGCTAGGACATCACTGGGGTCAGAAAGTGGGACAGTTCAGAAGTACCCTGAAATAAAATATGACAAATCACTCAACATCATAAAGGAAAAGTGCTATTGAGGCTTCAGGCTATAAAACAATTCTCACATTTTAAAAACAAAGCTTTAGCAGAAACTACAAACAACACTGATGACAAGTGACATGGACAGAAGTGTAGGTAGAGGGAAGGAGTGTGGGAAAAGGACCTTAATATTTTGTTGGGCTCAGAAATAGTTGCAAGAAGCCCAAATTGTCTTGAATGAGTCAAAATTTGCATTTAGTGTGGCAGTCAGGTGTTCCATATGACAAATATCACAAATTCAACTAAAGTATTCTTGGCAAGAAGAGGAAAAACCTGCCTCCTGCAACAATTTTTTTTTTTACTGCATTTAACCGTTATGTCTGAGAATGCTTCAGACATATGCATATATGCATTGGTACAATATTTGTGGTATGTCCTGATGAAGGGGTCACCTGTACCCTGAAACGCGCAGAATAAACCACGTTGAAGCCTCTACAATTTTGGAATTCTTCTTGCGGCAGTGCGGGGATGATCCTTTTTCCCTACCTAAGTGTATGTTTTAATCTGGTCTTGCAATGACCTGTGGATCTGCAGCAGCCGCCATTAATATATGTCCTTCCTTCACTCTCACCAGGTGAGTAGTTCTCTTGGTGGGCACCTTTGTGTAACGTTTGATAAGACCCTATTTGCGCTTTTGTGTCTGCCTCTTTTCTTTGATCAGACATATGCATATGGCATATATTTAGGTGTTATGCATTGACATTGCATGGAAAAGTGTGGACTACTGCCCTTTTGCATAAAAATGGCTGCCACCTAAAAACATATGTTCTTCGTAAACACTTTTGAAATTGACAATAGAAAAACACTACATTGACTAACTATATATATATATATATATTATATATATATATATATATATATATAACAGTATAGTCATGGCCGAAAGTATTGGCATCCTTAAAATTTTGAAATTGTTCCCAAAAATTAAGTATTTTTCCCAGAAAATGTTTGCAATCACATGTTTTGCTATACACATGTTTATTTCCTTTGTGTGTTTTGGAAAAACACAAAACCCCCAAAATGTGCCTGACAAAATTGTTGGCATCTTTCCAAAAATATGAGTAAAATAACTTTGTTTCAAGCATGTGATGCTCGTTCAAACTCACCTATGGAAAGTAACAAATGTGGGCAATATGAAAATCACACCTGAAACCAGATAGAAAGGGGAGAAGCTGACTCAATCTTTGCAGTGTGTGTCTGTGTGTGCCACAGTGAGCATGGAGAACAGAAAGAGGAGAAGAGAACTGTCTGAGGACTTGAGATCCAAAATTGTTGAAATATATCAACAATCTCAACTGGTAACGCTACTTGGAAATTCCCAAGAGCGAGTAGCGTTCAGGAACAGAAAAGGTTATATTTTACAAAGTATGTGCAGTGCCCACTATAGATTCCCCTTTATCTATAATAATAATAATTACTATTATTATTATTAAAGATAATATATCCCAAATCTGTGTTTTAAATTACTTTGATATTTTTCACTACAGATTTTATCTTTAGTACATTTTGGAAAGTTGGAAATTGTTACTAATGATTCAGATCCCTTTCCACTAGTTATGGAAGTAGGACGCCTAAAAAGAAAAGATTTCTTACAAATGTTTCCTTTTGTGTATTATATTATATTTATAGCTGTAATGTGGCCATTAGGGGCTGCACTGGTTTATAGACATCTGGAAATTATACAGTTTTTTTAATTTTATAAACTTAATAAACTCCTGCTAATAAATATGATGCAGCAAATCTATCTTCTAGTAAAAGCTGCCAAGGCTTCCTATAGTTTTCTGACCAACAATCCTGTTTTCTATTTTTACTTTGCATTTTAATCCTCTTTTCAAACTACTGTAGCTACAGAAGCAAAAGGGTAATTAAATGAGGCAAACCTTGATCCAACCTTATGTCAAGTAAATCCTCACCTTGGAATTTAATTACGAACATTTCTAAAACTGTCTGACAAGGAATATTTGTCACTGAGAAATGAATGAGTTAAAAAATCCCAAATGATTTAGAAGCTACAGCAAAGCCCGGATTGCTTCCCAATCACAAAGATTGATCCCCCTGTTCTCCTGGGGGCTATTGAGTTTTTAAGTATCAGGATTTAAAAATGTCAGATTTGCCTTCCGCCTGTTCAGCCCGCCCTCTATGGCTGCGATGTGAAATACAAATGGAGCAATCAATGCCAGCATCTGCCAGCTGTGTGTGGAATGAGAAAGCGGAAGAACCGTGCCTGGAATTATATCAATGCAGGAACTATACAGCCACCTCTCACCTCTAGCATTGCTCATACTGATCCTGTGCAGTTACATATCTGTCTGCTCTCTTATTTCGCGCTGGCTTTCAACACTGTTCTCAGATTAGAAAATATTTTACCTCATTTTTTTCAATACATTTCAAACAATGGGTAAGAGACATAATACCGTATGGCTTTACATTGGTATTTCCCATTCACGCAGAATGAACTGAGTGTGTGTCCTGTGTATGAATTTAGTGTAGGCTGAAAACAATGCCAGGACCTGAGATAAAATGAGCAAATACCCAGTAGTAAGTAAATTGTAATAGTACATGTAAGTAACATAGGGTTCTTATTTAACATTGTTTTGCTCAAAAAAACTTAAAAGCCATAATTGTTAACTAAGTCTCCTTTGTTATTTACATGCACTATTGCTATTTATTACTTACTGCAGGGTATTTGCTCATTTTGTTTTTATCTCAGGTTCAGGTTGCTAAAGGGTTGTCTACTAGAATCATACAATTATAGAATGTTATAGTTGGAAGGGACCTCCAGGGTCATCATGCCCAACCCCTAGCTCAATGCGCAATGATTCACTAGACCATCTCAGACAGATGCCTGACCAGCCTCAGTGTGAAGACTTCTATTGAAGGAGACCTCACCATCTCTCGTGGCAGCCTCTTCCACTCATTGATCAACCTCACTGTCACAAAGTTTTTTCTAACATCTAATCTGTATCTTCTCCCTTTCAGTTGCATTCCATTACTAGGACAACCTCTTCTTGATCTTAAGCTTTTGCTCACCTCCCATGATGGTGCTGTTCCATTGTGTCGGGACTCGTATTCCCTTGGTTCACATGCTGTTGTTATGACATGTAAGCCCTGCACCCAATAAGCGCTGACATCACTGTCCATGCCTCTGGATATATTATTAATCAAGAGTAAGTGAGCAGCCAACCACAGCTCTCACTTGTAAGTCGGACGAGTGTTATCTGATTTTTTATTGGATAGCACTCGGACCAATGTTATTTAGTGGGGACAGTGCTGATAACTGATTTTTTTTTCGCTATCCGAATCTGTCTGCATCCATCTGTGATTTCACCGAAATCAGATGGGTGCAAGAAAAAAAAATTCGATGCCACAGTATTGCATCTGATTTTTAAGAATACATTACAATACCAGAGCATAGGAATCTGTAAATTGTGCTGTAAATTAATAATAGCTGCTGAGTAAAACAACAGACTGCGTACCGACTGCCTACAGCCAGCATATGGATGACAAGTGAGAAAAAAAATTGCACCACTTTTCTGGATGAAAATTGTATTGATTTTTTTGTACTGTCGTGTGATCCTAGCCTAAATCAAGATATTTAACTGAGCAACTCTGTTTTAACACACCTGTCTAAATTTTCAAATTGGACAAACATACACAACACCATATAATGGGCATGTTGATGTTGCATTAGCCATTTTTAAATGTCTGTGTACCCTATCATTTTTGGTTGATTGCATTTAAGGGTTTGCTAAATAAAATTTTTAAAAATTGTAAACTACAAAAATATAATACTTTTGTCCAAGATGTATTCTAACAAAATATTGACACTGGCAATGGACGCTGTAGCATAAGAGAAAAAAAAATCCATAACACATCTAAAAATGGTAGAGCCGCTAGCAGCAGCATCACTTTAACCCCTACCCGACCCATGAGCCTACGTTGGCGTCATGAAAACCTGTGCCATCCCGGCCCATGACGCCGACGTAGGCGTCATGCTATAAATCCCGATCCTGCGGGTCGGGTGACCGGGGTCACTGAAAGGTCACCCGACTCGCAGGCACAAGATCCTTTGTGCTTCACCACTTGGGGGTGGCTTAACCCCCACATGGCTACGATCGCTCTGATTGGCTGTTAAAAGTGAAACAGCCAATCAGAGCGATTTGTAATATTTCACCAATGAAATTTGGTGAAATATTACATTCCAGCCATGGTCGATGCTGCAATAGCATCTGCCATGGCTGGAGACCGAGATCCAACCCCCCCTCACCAAGTGAAGGCGATGATCGGTCGCCGCCATCACTATCTGCTCCCCTACTCTTTATTCCGGTCTTCCCCGCCTTCCGATCCTGCCCCCGGGCCTCCGATCCCCCACAGGTTTCCGATCCCCCCCAGGTGCCTCAGTAGTCCCCGTCTTCCTCCCGGCGTCTCTCCATCTTACAAAATGGCGGGCGCATGCGCAATGTGCCCGACGAATCTGCCGGTAGGCAGATTCATTCACTTATTGAAAGTACATTTTGATCACTGTGATAGACTCTATCACAGTGATCAAATAAAAAAAATAGTAAATACCCCCCCCCCCCTTTATCAGCTCCATAGGTAGGGAACAATAATAAAATAAAGAAAATATTTTTATTTTTATTTTTCCATTAGGGTTAGAATTACGGTTAGGGTTAGGTTAGGGTTAGGCTGGGTTCACATTACGTTCTGGCAATCCATTAGATGGATTGCGTTACACCACAGTATAACGCGGTGTAACGCAGTTCATTAACGCTGCCATTCACCCCCATTGTCGGGCGCATCGCGACGCATGCCGTAAAGAGGCATGCATTTGCGACGTGCCCGTCATTCAGTGACGGAGCCTCGGATGCAGGCTGCAGCGTCTGGGCTCCGTCAATGCTAGCACAGATGAATCATCTGCTGATTCATCTGCGCTAGCGGGTATAGCATAACGCGATCGCATTATGCTACACCGTTACCAGCCCGTCAACGCTATGTGTTGAACGGGCTGGTAAAACGTAATGTGAACCTAGCCTTAGGGTTAGGTTAGGGTTAGGACTAGGGTTAGGGTTAGGATTAGGGTTAGTGTTAGCATTAGGGTTAGCATTAGGGTTAGGGTTAGCATTAGGGTTAGGGTTGGTATTAGGGTTAGGGTTGCAATTAGGGTTAGGGTCAGAATTAGGGTTTGGGTTAGAATTAGGGTTAAGATTAGGGTTAGCGATGTGTTGGGGTTCAGGTTTGGATTAGGGTTATGCTTGTGCTTAGAGTTATGGTTGGGATTAGGTTTAGGGGTGTGTTGGGGGTTAGGGTTGGGATTAGGGTTAGGGGTGTGTTGGGTTAGGGTGGAATAAGGGTTAGGGGTGTGTTGGGGTTAGGGTTGGAGTTAGAATTGAGGGGTTTCCAAGGTTTAGGCACATCAGGGGGTCTCCAAACGTGACATGGTGTCACCATTGATTCCAGCCAATTTTGCGTTCAAAAAGTCAAACGGTGATACCTCCCTTCCAAGCCCCGAAGTGTGCCCAAACAGAGGTTTATCCCAACATATGGGGTATCAGCGTACTCAGGAAAAATTGCACTATAACTTTGGGGGTCTAATTTCTCCTGTTACCCTTGGGAACATAAAGAAATGGGGGCTAAAAATTATTTTTGTGGTAAAAAAATTATTTTTTTTATTTTCACGGGTCTGCGTTACAAACTTCTGTGAAGCACTTGGGGGTTCAAAGTGCTCACCACACAACTAGATAAGTTCCTTGGGGGGTCTAGTTTCCAAAATAGGGTCAGTTGTGGCAGGTTTCTACTGTTTAGGCACATCAGGGGCTCTGCAAACATAACATGACGCCGCTGACCATTCCATCAAAGTCTGCATTTCAAAACATCACTACTTCCCTTCCGAGCCCTGACGTGTGCCCAAACAGTGGTTTTCCCAAACATATGGGGTACCAACTTACTCAGGACAAACTGGACAACAACTTTTTGGGTCCAATTTCTCCTCTTACCATTGGGAAAATAAAAAAATGCGGGCTAAAAAAATAATTTTTTGAGGAAAAAAAATGATTTTTTATTTTCACAGCTCTGCGTTATAAACTTTTGTGAAGCACTTTGGGGTTCAAAGTGCTCACCACACATCTAGATAAGTTCCTTTGGGGTCTAGTTTCCAAAATGGGGTCACTTGTGGGGGGTTTCCACTATTTAAGCATCAGGGGCTCTCCAAACGCGACATGACACCCGCAGACCATTCCATCAAAGTCTGCATTACAAAACGTCACTACTTCTCTTCCGAGCCCCGACATGTGCTCACAGAGTAGTTTTCTCCCACATATGGGGTATCAGCGTACTCAGGACAAATTGGACAACAACTTTTGGGTCCAACTTCTCCTGTTACCCATGGAAAAATAAAAAATTGGGGACTAAAAGATCATGTTTGTGGAAAAAATATGATTTTTTTTTTGTTTTCACGCTCGGGTGTTATAAACTTTAGTGAAACACCTGGGGGTTCAAAGTTCTCACCATACATCTAGATAAGTTCCTTGAGGGGTCTAGTTTCCAAAATGGTGTCATTTGTGGGGGGTTTCAACTGTTTAGGCACATCAGGGGTTCTCCAAACGCGACATGGCGTCCAGGCAATTCTGCGTTGGAAAAAGTCAAATGGCGCTACTTCCCTTCCAAGCTCTGCCATGCACCTAAAAAGTGGTTTACCCCCACATATGAGGTATCAGCATACTCAGGACAAATTGCACAATAACTTTTGGGGTCTTGTTACCCTTGGGAAAATAAAAATTGTGATGAAAAGAACATTTTTGTGGAAAAATTTTTTTTTTTAATTTTACGGCTCTACGTTATAAACTTGTGTGAAGCACTTGGGGGTTCAAAGTGCTCACAACAGATCTAGATAGGTTCCTTAGGGGGTCTAGTTTCCAAAATGGGGTCACTTGTAGGGGGTTTCCACTGTTTAGGCACATCAGGGGCTCTCCAAAAGCGACATGGCGTCCAATCTTAATTCCAGCCAATTATTGGACCCCCTTTCGGGCTCTGCTGTGCGCCAAAACAGTGGTTGCCCCCACATATGGGGTATCAGCGTACTCAGGACAAATTGGACAACTTTTGTGGTCCAATTTCTCCTGTTACCCTTGGGAAAATAGAAAATTGGTGACTAAAAGATCATTTTGTGGGAAAAAAATAGGATTTTTTATTTTCATGCCCGGGCATTATAAACTTGTGTGAAGCACTTGGGGGTTCAAAGTGCTCACCACAGATCTAGATAAATTCCTTAGGGGGTCTAGTTTCCAAAATGGGGTCACTGGTGGGGAGTTTCCACTGTTTAGGCACATCAGGGGCTCTGCAAACTGAACATGACACCCATCAAAGTCTGCATCCCAAAACATCATTACTTCCTTTCCGAGCCCTGCCGTGCTCCCAAACAGTATTTCTCCCCCACATATGGGGTATCAGCGTACTCAGGACAAATTGGACAGCAGCTTTTGGGGTCCAATTTCCTTGGGAAAAATAAAAAATTGGGGACAAAAAAATCATTTTTGTGGATTTTTTTTCACACCCAGGCATTATAAACATTAGTGCTATGTTTCGGTAACTGAGGAGTGCAGGTAAAAAAGGCAACACACCAGAGCAGTTGGAATCTATGAGATTGCAGTACCCTGACTAACCACCACAACTAGAGGCAGCCATGGAGCGTTCCTACGTTGGTCCTAGACGCCTCGTCACAGCCTGAGAAACTAACTACACCTAAAGATAGAAAGAGGAAAGCTATCTGCCCCGGAGCAGATCCCCAAAGAACATAGAAAGCCCCAAACATGTAATGGCGGTTAGACAAGAGGAAATACTGACACAGACAGAAAATAGTATGAGCAAACGTTGGGGCCCAAACTAACTAAATAGAAAAGGATAGGAAGGGTACTTACTGCAATCCCAAAAAACCCTGCAAAGCACCAACTCTACTAATTTCAAAAACACCTGAGATCACACGACCTCTACCACCTAAATTAGTTCTCTGGTGTAACAAAATCAAAACAGCAGCCACTGAAGAAACTGGAAAAAGCAAAAGTACAAACATCAGTGGCTGAACTAAACTGAGAGGGCAAAAGCCCCCGGAGGGGACCCTGAAGGCCCCCACAGAAGTGCAGGACAAAATGCAAAAATAAAGCACAAAAACAAAAAGAAGAAAATGTCTTATCTGTTAGCAGGAGATGCAGACACGACACAGCAGGCTACAAGGGAAACAGGAATCATGGAGTGAGACCAGAACAATTGATCACCGGTAACCCTGATGGGAAGGCGACTCCCTTATATAAGACCAGTCAGTAACACCTGATTCCCACTCCTCACAATCTTCACTGGACAGTCCAGTACCGCTTGTAACCACCAGAGGGAGCCTCCGCTCAGAACTAATTTCAAATCCATTCACAACAGTACCCCCCCCTTGAGGAGGGGTCACGAACCCTCACTTGAGCAACCAGGTCGGTCAGGATGAGTTCTATGATACGCACGGATGAGTCTCCTAGCATGGATGTCCGAAGCAAACACCCAAGAATTGTCTTCCTGACCATAACCTCTCCACTTAACCAAATACTGGAGTTTCCGTCTAGAAAAACGAGAATTCAATATTTTCTCAACCACATACTCCAGATTGCCCTCAACCAAAACAGGGTCAGGAGGCACAGTAGTAGGAACCACTGGCTCAAAAAACCTCTTCAACAAGGACTTGTGGAACACGTTATGGATCTTAAATGTCCCTGGAAGAAGCAAACGAAATGAAACAGGATTAAGAATCTCCATGATCTTATAAGGTCCAATGAACCTAGGCTTAAATTTAGGAGATGCCACTCTCATAGGAATATTTTTTGAGGACAACCAGACCAAGTCTCCCACTTTAAACCGAGGACCTTCAGTCCTATGCCGGTTAGCAAACCGCTGGGCCCTCTCCTGAGAGAGGGACAACCTCTCCACTACCTGGTCCCAAATCTGTTGCATACGCTCCACAACAGAGTCAACACCTGGACAGACAGAAGCCTCCGTCTGTCCTGAAGAAAATCGAGGGTGAAACCCAGAATTACAGAAAAATGGAGACATCAAAGTGGCAGAGCTAGCCCTATTATTAAGAGCAAGCTCAGCCAAAGGCAAAAAAGAGACCCAGTCATCCTGATCAGCAGACACAAAGCATCTTAGATAAGTCTCCAATGTCTGGTTTGTTCTCTCAGTTTGACCATTGGTCTGAGGATGAAACGCCGAGGAGAAAGACAATTGAACACCAAGTTTAGAACAAAAGGTCCTCCAAAATCTTGAAACAAACTGGACTCCTCTGTCAGACACAATGTTCTCAGGAATGCCGTGTAAACGAACCACGTGCTGAAGGAACAAAGGCACCAATTCAGAGGAGGAAGGCAACTTAGGTAATGGCACAAGATGTATCATCTTGGAAAACCTATCACAAATCACCCAGATGACGGTCATTCTCTGAGAAACAGGGAGGTCGGAAATTAAATCCAT
This sequence comes from Oophaga sylvatica, assembly GCA_033576555.1. NCBI lineage: Eukaryota > Metazoa > Chordata > Amphibia > Anura > Dendrobatidae > Oophaga > Oophaga sylvatica. Next base: position 132,962,740 of record JARQOD010000002.1, on the reverse strand, counting down.
AGAGATATGGGTCCATGGTCTCTTGGGCACAGGCAATGGCATTAACAAACCACTAGAGCGAGAGCAAGGCTTGGAGCGAGAGCAAGTCCCGCAGGACTGCACAAATTCCCTGACATCACGAGACAAGGTAGGCCACCAAAAGGACCGACTAACCAAGTCTCTGGTACCAAAAATTCCGGGATGACCGGCCAGCGCGGAACAATGAATCTCAGACATCACACTCTTTTTCCACTGGACCGGGACAAACAATTTCCCAACAGGGCAGCGCTCGGGCTTATCCTCCTGACACCCCTCCAGAGCCAGTCTCAAATTGGGCGAGATGGCAGAAAGAACTATACCCTCTTTCAAAATAACAGAAGGATCAGATAACTCAGGAGAGTCCGCCAGGAAACTCCTCGAGAGGGCATCCGCCTTAACATTCTTAGTGCCAGGAAGAAATGAAACCACAAAATTAAAACGTGTGAAAAACAAGGCCCACCTGGCCTGTCTAGGATTAAGTCGCTTGGCAGATTCCAGATAAACCAGATTCTTATGGTCCGTAAGGACCACCACCTGATGTTTGGCTCCCTCCAGCCAATGTCTCCACTCTTCAAAAGCCCACTTCATGGCCAATAACTCCCGATTACCCACGTCATAATTACGTTCAGTAGGAGAAAATTTTCGAGAGAAAAAGGCACAAGGGTTACTTTTAGAGGTCTCTGGATCTCTTTGGGACAAAACGGCACCTGCCCCAATTTCAGAGGCATCAACCTCCACCTGAAATGGTAGAGAAACATCAGGCTGCCGTAGAACAGGAGCAGAAGTGAATCTCTGCTTAAGTTCCTGAAATGCAGAGACTGCCTCAGGAGGCCAATTCACCACATCAGAACCCTTTTTGGTCAAATCAGTTAAAGGTTTAACAATAACCGAGAAATTACCAATAAATTTACGATAAAAATTGGCAAAACGCAAAAATCTTTGAAGAGTCTTTAATGAAGTAGGTTGGACCCAATCACAGATGGCCTGAACCTTGACCGGGTCCATTTCAATAACAGATGGGGACAAAATGAATCCCAAAAATGAGATCCTCTGTACGCCAAAAAAACACTTTGATCCCTTCACATACAGAGCATTCTCTCTCAAAATCTGGAATACAGTTCGAACATGTTTCACATGAGAGTCCCAGTCATTAGAAAAAATCAAGATATCATCCAAATAAACAATCAGAAATTTATCCACAAAATCCCTGAAAATGTCATTCATGAAGGACTGGAAGACAGAAGGAGCATTAGTGAGCCCAAAGGGCATCACAAGGTACTCAAAATGCCCTTCAGGGGTATTGAATGCCGTCTTCCATTCATCCCCGTGCTTAATGCGAATAAGGTTATATGCCCCCCTGAGGTCAAGCTTGGTAAACCAAGTAGCATTTTTCACCCTGGAAAACAGGTCAGAAATCAAGGGTAACGGATATTGATATTTCACAGTAATATTGTTCAAAAGACGATAATCAATACACGGCCTTAATGAACCATCCTTTTTGGCCACAAAGAAAAAACCGGCACCTAAGGGTGAAGAGGATGGTCTGATATGACCCTTCTCCAATGACTCCTTGATATAAGACCGCATAGCGTCATGTTCAGGTACAGACAAGTTAAAAAGGCGACCTTTAGGGAATTTACTACCAGGCACTAATTCAATAGCGCAGTCATAGCTCCTATGGGGTGGCAAGGATGCAGATTTACTTTCGCTAAACACATCAGAAAAATCAATCAAAAAGTCAGGAACATCCTAAGCCTGGGGGGAGGCAGAAAAAACAGGAGTGTTGGTATTAACACATTGGCAGCCCCTACTGGTTACAGACACAGATTTCCAATCCAAAACAGGATTATGAGACTGCAACCAAGGGAAACCCAGTACGATAATATCATGCAGATTATACAGAACCAAAAATTTGCAGCACTCCTGATGATCAGGTTCAACCCTCATTATCACCTGAGTAGAGAACTGAGGTTTATTCTCAGCCAAAGGGGTAGAATCGATCCCCAGTAGGGGAATATACTTCTGTAGGGGTATCAAGGGAAACCCACAACGTTTAGCAAAATCATAATCCATCAGGTTAATAGCTGCTCCAGAATCAACGAAAGTCTGAGCAGAAAATGAGGACAGAGAGCATATCAGAGTGACAGTTAATAAAAACTTAGTCTGAACACTACCCAAGACAACTGAGCGTGCAAAACGTCTTCCCCGCTTAGGGCAGACTGAAATAGCATGAGAGGCATTACCACAGTAGAAACATAACCCATTGCGCTTTCGAAACTCATGACGCTGTGCCCCAGACACCACTCTATCACACTGGATGGATTCAGAAGCAGGTTCACAAGGCAACACTATTCCACGCATACTTCTCCGCTCACGCAAACGTCTGTCAATTTGAATCGCTAATGACATAGAATCATTGAGACCAGAGGGGACAGGGAATCCCACCATAACATCCTTTACATTATCTGACAGACCCTTCCGAAAAAGGGCCGCCAAAGCGTCGTCATTCCACTTGGTCAGGACTGCCCACCTGCGGAATCTCTGACAGTATAACTCAGCGTCATCAAGCCCCTGTTTTAATGCCAACAAGGCTTTTTCAGCTTGATCAGTGACATTAGGCTCATCGTACAATAACCCCAAAGCCTGAAAAAATGCATCAACATCACTCAAAACAGAATCCCCATGTGTCAGGGAAAAAGCCCAATCCTGAGGATCGCCGCGCAGGAGAGAGATGACAATTTGAACCTGCTGCGCTGCGGTCCCTGAGGACTTAGATTTTAAGGCAAAAAACAATTTACAATTATTTTTGAAATTCTGAAACTTAGCTCGATCCCCCAAAAACAAATCTGGCATGGGAATCCTAGGTTCAACAACAGGCAACCTAGCAAGATATGCAGCAATACTCCGAACCTCAGTGGCAAGCTGATCCACACGGCCAGACAACTGTGCAAACTCCATTGAGAGAAAAAATCCTCCCCAGCACCCAGAGATACAGAGGGAAAAAAAAAAAAATGCAACAAATAGAAAAATATCTCTGACAACTCTGACAACCGTTTTTTCTTTCACAATATTTTTCCCTTCTGTGAGTACCATACAACTTTAAATTTTAGGCCGGTGATACTGTTATGTTTCGGTAACTGAGGAGTGCAGGTAAAAAAGGCAATACACCAGAGCAGTTGGAATCTATGAGATTGCAGTACCCTGACTAACCACCACAACTAGAGGCAGCTGTGGAGCGTTCCTACGTTGGTCCTAGACGCCTCGTCACAGCCTGAGAAACTAACTACACCTAAAGATAGAAAGAGGAAAGCTATCTGCCCCGGAGCAGATCCCCAAAGAACATAGAAAGCCCCCAAACATTTAATGGCGGTTAGACAAGAGGAAATACTGACACAGACAGAAAATAGTATGAGCAAACGTTGGGGCCCAAACTAACTAAATAGAAAAGGATAGGAAGGGTACTTACTGCAATCCCAAAAAACCCTGCAAAGCACCAACTCTACTAATTTCAAAAACACCTGAGATCACACGACCTCTGCCACCTAAATTAGTTCTCTGGTGTAACAAAATCAAAACAGCAGCCACTGAAGAAACTGGAAAAAGCAAAAGTACAAACATCAGTGGCTGAACTAAACTGAGAGGGCAAAAGCCCCCGGAGGGGACCCTGAAGGCCCCCACAGAAGTGCAGGACAAAATGCAAAAATAAAGCACAAAAACAAAAAGAAGAAAATGTCTTATCTGTTAGCAGGAGATGCAGACACGACACAGCAGGCTACAAGGGAAACAGGAATCATGGAGTGAGACCAGAACAATTGATCACCGGCAACCCTGATGGGAAGGCGACTCCCTTATATAAGACCAGTCAGTAACACCTGATTCCCACTCCTCACAATCTTCACTGGACAGTCCAGTACCGCTTGTAACCACCAGAGGGAGCCTCTGCTCAGAACTCATTTCAAGTCCATTCACAACACATTAGTGAAACACTTGGGGGTTCAAAGTGCTCACAACAGATCTAGATAAGTTCCTTAAGGGGTCTAGTTTCCAAAATGGGGTCATTTGTGGGGGGTTTCCACTGTTTAGGTGCATCAGGGGCTCTCCAACAGCGACATGGCGTCCAATCTCAATTCCAGCCAATTTTGATTTGAAAAAGTCAAACGGCGCTCCTTCCCTTCCGAGCCCTGCCGTGCACCCAGTGTTTTTTCCCCCACATATGGGGTATCGTTGTACTCAGGAGAAATTGCACAACAACTTTACCTGTCCATTTTCTCCTTTTACCCTTGTAAAAATAAAAAATTGTTTCAAAAAGATCATTTTTGTGACTAAAAAGTTAAATGTTCAATTTTTCCTTCCACGTTGCTTCAGCTCCAGTGAAGCACCTGAAGGGTTAGTAAACTTCTTAAATGTGGTTTTGATCAGCTTAAGGGGTTCAGTTTTTAGAATGGTGTCACTTTTGGGTATTTTCAGACATATAAACCACTCAAACTGACTTCAAATGTGAGGTGGTCCCTAAAAAAATGGTTTTGTAAATTTTGTTGTAAAAATGAGAAATCGTTGGTCAACTTTTAACCCTTATAACTTCCTAACAAAAAAAATTTTGTTTCCAAAATTGTGCTGATGTAATGTAGACATGTGGGAAATGTTATTTATTAAGTATTTTGTGTCACATAACTCTCTGGTTTAACACAATAAAAATTCAAAATTTGAGAATTGCAAAATTTTCTAAATTTTCGCCAAATTTCCATTTTTTTCACAAATAAACACAAAACATATTGACCTAAATTTACCACTATCATGAAGCCCAATATGTCACGAAAAAACAATCTCAGAATCGCTAGGATCCGTTGAAGCGTTCCTGAGTTATAACCTCATAAAGGGACACTGGTCAGAATTGCAAAAAATGTCAAGGTCTTTAAGGTCAAAATAGGCTGGGTCATGAACGGGTTAATTGCTGTCAGCAACCATCCCTGTAGTAGTGGCAGTAAGAAACACAACACATACTTGGTCTCCTTTGCCTCTGACAAGCCTATCAGTGGGGAGGAAACGGAGGGCATGATAGAATACATACAGTGGGGAAAAAAGTATTTAGTCAGCCACCAATTGTGCAAGTCTCCTTGTCTGTGGTTTCTTCTCTGCTGTGTCTTGCCTTGTGGTCTCTATGTATCTCTCTCTGCCTCTTGTCCGCACTCCTGCGGTTCTGCTCTGCTTTGCTCCTGCTTCTGCAGTGATCTCTTGCTGCAGCTCCTCTCTGCATATCTTGTGGTTTTGCTCTGCTTCACTCCTGCTGCTGCAGTAATCTCTTGCTGCAGCTCCTCTCCGCATATCTTGCAGTTTCGCTGCTTTGCTCCTGCTGCTGCACTGATCTCTTGCTGCAGCTCCTCTCCGCATATTTTGTGGTTTCGCTCTGCTACGCTCCTGCCTCTGCAGTATCTCTTGCTGCTCTGCAGCCCTGCGGTTCTCCTCCTGTATGAACAGGTCTCTACCTGTTTCTCCATACACCATTCCTTCCAGTCAGTTCCAGTATCTACATTTGCTTTGAGAACAGGTCTCTAACGGTTCCTCCATATACCATTCCTTCCAGTCTGTTCCAGTGTCTGCATTTGCTGTGTGAACAGGGCCTGCCAGCACTGTGCCTCCTCCGTGTCTGCCAGCCCTGTGCCTCCTCTGTTCCTGCCAGCCCTGTGCCTCCTCTGTGCCTGCCAGCCCTGTGCCTCCTCTGTGTCTGCCAGCCCTGTGCCTCCTCTCTGCCTGCCAGCCCTGTGCCTCATCTGTGCCTGCCAGCCATGTGCCTCCTCTGTGCCTGCTAGCCCTGTGCCTCCTCTGTGCCTGCCAGCCCTGTGCCTCCTCTGTGCCTGCCAGCACTGTGCCTCCTCCGTGCCTGCCAGCCCTGTGTCTCCTCCGTGCCACTGTCTCCCCAAGTGGGATCAGCAGCCACAGCCAGACACCACCCTGGAGTGGCACCTGGCCTGCCACACAAGCCTGACCTCACCATAAGAGGCTTCAGTGAAGACCGAGGCAGCTGTCCTAGTCAAGCCATTTCCAGGGTAGTCTGGTTTGTGGCACAGTGGGGCCACAACCCCCTGACTCACGCCTACCAGCCAGGGCGTGAGCGTGACAGGTATATAGTCAGCTTGACTAGGTAGAAGCTAAGGGAAGACTCTGAAGCTAGTACCCCTTAAGCATGGTGGGCACCAAGAATGATTTTCTCTGGTGGACCCAACCTACTCCATTCCGACACTGATCTCAGGTGTGAGAGTTGCTTTGTACATTGTTGCCAAACAACTATTTGGCATTCTGCAGGTTCTGCAAGAGGGAAGTATGCCATGGACATCCATATAGACTAGGATCTACAGCTCTCAGTCAGCACATGAAATGACATCAGAGATGTTTTACTTGATGAGTTGGTGCTATCTATATATCCTGAAATTTTAACATTATAGCATGGAGAAGTAATTTTTAATCACGATCTACACAATATATTTCTTTCTTTCATCCCTGTAACCATAATAATCTCCTTATAATTCATAGCTATTCAACATAAGCTTGCAACAGCACTTTAGGGAAGATTCATTGCAGGTGTAAGAGCTAACTACTTTTGAACCAATGGAGTCTCCTTAGAAGTGAATTGGAAACAAGCATGTATCCATCTGATGGTGCGGAGTTAGACTAGGAGGAAGAAAGTATTATTTTCAGTCTAAAACTATGTGACGGGGCGACGATACTGTGGTAAAGTAAAAAGGACTGTTCCAGATGACACCTGGATCAGTACCAACTTTCAATCACCTATGTCTGTGCCAATTACTAGATTGCTTATTTGGCCATACTATCTGTCTTTCTACCTATCAGTTGTCTATCCTCTATCTTATTCTTTTGTATCTAGTACCAATAGCTCTTGATCAGCCAGGCATTTACTCCCTGTCCATCATAGAATCATAGAATGGTAGAGTTGGAAGGGACCTCCTTGGTCATCTGGTCCAACTCCCTGCTCAATGAAGGATTCACTGAATCATCCCAGTGTCACGAGTGTGTCACTTCCTCCTGTGAAATCTGGAGTTAGAAAGTTATATTCACATATTGTGAATTGTAGGTCATCCATTTACCCTGTGTGCTTCATGTCCCATATTAAATGGATTATGGTTCCTTTGTTACTGAAGAGGTTAACAACCCTTTCTATGCTGGTTAGAAACATGCAGCTCCATCTCTTAGCTGCTCCTGATCTGGTCATTCCCTCTCTCTATAATACTGGCCAGTAGTGTTGAGCGATATTGCTCGATATCTAAAAATATCGTATCGAAATTGTATCGCCGATAGCACTAAATATCGTCGATATCCGATTTCGATAGCGGAAGTCCCATGTAAGTCTATGGGAACAAAATATCGAAATTAAAAAAAACCTTTATTTCCTTGTAAACACTAAATATACACACATAGAATACATATATATATATATATATATATATATATACATGTCATTGTGACATATATATATACATATATGTATAGTTTATACACTTCTACATAGTAAAATATCCTCTGATTCAATTGCCGGGTAAAGCCGGCTTCTGTGAAAAGACAGAAGCACCCGACATGAAATGACACTTGGTGTACATAGGGTTAACCATGTCTTTTCATGTCGTTTGCAATCTGATTTGCACAAACAATTACATCAGTCTATGTGTGCAAAATTTCACACCTGTAGGGGTTAATTAAAGGTGTAAATTCGTTGTAAAAAAAACGGACTTTTTTGCTACGAATTTACACCTTTAATTAACCCCTACAGGTGTGAAATTTTGCACACTTACACTCATGTAATTGTTTGTGCAAATCAGATATCAAACTACATGAAAAGACATGGTTAACTCTATGTAAACCAAGTGTCATTTCATGTCGGGTTCTGCATTTTCACAAAAGCCGGCAATTGAATTAGCGGCTATTATACTATGTAGAAGTGTATGAACTATAAATATAAATATATATATATATATTATAGTGTCACAAATTTAATGACATGTATATATATATATGAGGTGTAAAATTGCTGAAAAAAAATGCGTGGGCTCCCGCCCTATTTTCGCAACCAGACAGACAAAGCCAGTGAGTGGGGGCAGATAATAATAGCCCAGAGAGGGACCATTATTTTTGGCCCCCCCCCGGCTACTAACATCTGCCCCCAGACACCCCAGAAAGGGCAAATCTCTAATTAGATTTGCCCTTTCTGGCACTTTGCCCGTCTATTCCCATTGCCCTGTAGCGGTGGCGAATGGGTTAATAAGGGGTTAAAATGACCTTGCAATTGAAAGGTGACTTTAAGCCAGGTTAATAATTGAGAGCTGTCAATTAGACAACTATCAATTATTATTCCTATTGTATGAAAGAAAAATCAAACACACACACTTTAATAAAAAAGAAGTTTAATGAAATAATCACACAGTTTTTGACCATATTTTATTTTCCTGCTAAAACCATTTCCTGTAATAAAAATAAAATAATAAAGCAAAATTATTCTTACCAATCCGATGTACAGTCAGGTCCCACGGTGTAATCCTTCAGAAAGGGTTAATGTTTACTGCAGGGACCGCAGCTAATGCTGCAGCCTCACAGTAAACCCCCAAATGAATGAGTTCCTCTCCTGGCTGACAGGAGAGGAAGTGGAAAGCTTAATTGATTGCTTTCCACTTTCACTTCAGGTCAGCCAGGGACACAATCAGTGACGTCAGAGGGAACTGGTTAACAAAAATAGGGGATCCCCTCGAAAAAAATTGGCGTGGGGTCCCCCCTATTTTTGTTAACCAGCCAGATGAAGCAGACCGCTGAGGCCTGGATTTTCAGGCTGTTAAGGAGCCAAGATCCATGGACCTTGCCAGCCTGATAAAACCAGGCCACAGCAGTCTGCATATCTTGGCTGATTAACAAAAATAGGGGATCCCCTCGAAAAAAATTGGCGTGTGGTCCCCCCTATTTTTGTTAACCAGCCAGGTGAAGCAGACCGCTGAGGCCTGGTTTTTCAGGCTGGTAAGGATCCAATATCCATGGACCTTGCAAGCCTGATAATACCAGGCCACAGCAGTCTGCTTAGCTTGGCTGGTTAACAAAAATAGGGGATCCCCTCGAAAAAAAAACGGCGTAGGGGTCCCCCTATTTTTGTTAACCAGCCAAGTAAAATGCAGACTGCTGCGGCCTGGTATTAAAAGACTGTCAAGGCCCATGGATTTTGGCCCTCAACAGCCTGATAATACCAGGCTACAGCAGCCCCACATTTGGCGCATCAAAAGATGTGCCAATTGTGGCACTTTACCCGGCTCTTCCCACTTGCCCTGTAGCGGTGGCAAGCGGGGTAATAAGGGGTTAATGTCACCGTTGATTGCACGGTGACAATAAGCCCGGTTAATAATGGAGAGGTGTCAATAAGACACCGATCCATTATTAATCCCAAAGTTTTTAAATGCATAAAAAAAAGACACAGCAAGAAAAAAGTCTTTTAATGAAATAAAAGAGACAACACAGTTTTCATTTCTTTTATTGTACTCTCATTCCTGCGACGCCATCGATCTCCTGTAAAAAAAGAAAAAAAACAAACCAACAGTATACCACCTGTCCGACGCAGTCCATAGTAACGACAGTCCCACGGCGATCCAGCTCTGCTACATCGCAATGACAGGCAGAGCCTGTCATCGCGACGCAGCACAGCTGATTACCTGCTTCCCCGGCGGTGACGTCATCGGACTGACTGCTTTACGGCCGGGATTACCCAGCAGTCACTGCAGTTATCGCGAGAAACTGCATGTGACCGCCGGGGAGAAGAGGATGGCGGCCATGAAGCAGTCCAGGACGTGACCGCCGGAGATCTTCTGCCAGGTAAGTGCCGCTGACTCCTGACAGACCCGACCGACGGACACTGACAGTGACAGACCCGACCGACGGACACAGACAGTGACAGTGACAAATCCGATTCCGGTATTCGATATGACGAAAATATCGAAACGAATTATCGAAAGGCCGATACAGCTAATATCGGCCGATAGCCGATATTTGCATTATCGTATCGCTCAACACTACTGGCCAGGCTTTCACTTCCTCGCCAGTGAAAGTTCTACTTCCTGGTTCCCTGGAATTGCTGTGCGGAGTTGTAGATCGTTATTTTGTTGCTGTAGATTATTGTATGCTTTTTTTGGGTGTATGCTTTTCTCCTTGACCTCTTCCTATTTGGTTTTTACATTCCTATTTTTCCCTATATACCTCTCTGCCTTTGGTGAGTATTTTGTATGTTAGTGGCTTTTCTGTTATCCCAGTTTGTTTTATGTGTTGATACATTAACATTTCTGTCCCGAGCCTCCTGGGGGAGGGGATGGGACAGCTTAAGATATAACAGAAGAACAGTAAGGCATGAGGCCCAAACCTCCTAAACTTCAGATGTACCTTTGGGAACAAGGATAGTGGTGCTGTATGATGAGCAGGGGAGACGTTTTGATGAACGGAGGGGGTGGGGAAAGGCCAAAGGGGCGGTGGACTGTTATTCTTTTTTTTTTTAATTAAGTTAAAATGTGGAGATTCTGGCAGCCAATCAGGGCACAGAAACCATGCAAAACACCCAGACACAAGGGCTTGTGTCATTAGCTGCAGAAGTCACATGTCATTCTTCAAATAAAAAGCGAACATGTGGCTTCGGCACCACTTTGTGAGTGAAACAGCGTAGTGAGGTTACTGCTGCAAGTAGTCAGATGGTAAGCTAGGGGGTTCATTCTCAGCTAGTTCAGATAGATATGAACCTGTGTCAAATCGAACTACCAGCATATAAATCTGGAGTGCTAATTCTGTGGTGCAGCCACAAGTCACCACTTCAGCATATAAATCCATAGTGTTGCTAATTCTGTGGTACAGCGACTAGTCGCCACTTCAGCATATAAATCCTTTGTGCTAATTGTGTGGTCCTGCCACCAGCAGGGTTGAGCATTCCGATACCTGAAATCCAATGTAAGTCTATGGGAACAAAATATCGGAAGTAAGTATCGGAAGTACTTCCGATATTTTGTTCCCATAGACTTACATTGGATTTCAGGTATCGGAAGTATCGGAATGCTCAACCCTAGCCACCAGTACACATTTCAGCATATAAATCCTTTGTGCCAATTGTGTGGTCCAGCCACCAGTCCAAATGTCAGCTCTGCATATAAATCTTTTGTGCTAATTCTGTAGTCCAGCCACACTATCTCAGCAAATAGATTCTGACAGATGACTAACAGGTCTGGGCTTAGGGTTGTGAAAAAGCTGGTTAAAAGAGAAGGGTACATCCAACATGAATGGGGAAAAAGCAAAGCGGTGGTGGAAGGGGGAATAGGCGTGGTGTTTGAGGTGTATGTGGGGTAGGTTGTAATGTTACTGAAAGCTCTACTGAACAAACACTGGCTCATCCTATCCAAAGAAAACTGATAACTTCTGTTACTGGATGGACTACTCGACTCCCTTTCTTTGGCAGCCGCAAAGCAGTACGTCTTGTAGATATTTTTTTGAAATGTGGAGACTCCAAGGTAGGTCTCCATCTAGTGGGTTGCCTGTAGGGGAAGGGGTCTCAGAGCCCCATTATACTACTTCTACTTTGGATAAATTGATGCTCCTTTGGTGGTGTGTGCCAATAATTTTTTGAAATGTGGAGAATCCAAGTTGGGTCTCCCATCTGGTGGGTTCCTTATAATGGAAGGGGTCTCAGAGCACCATTATACTATTTCTACTCAGATTGGTAAACCATAGTATATTCTCCTTCATGCTGCCATGTCCTGATCCATCTACTTTCATCCACAGGTATGTCTGAACCCTCTTAATCCAGAATACCCACTGCACCCCTGAACCCCATGCATTCCTCATCCTCTGTTTTTTAACTGGTACGTCTGAACCCTCTGAATCCAGAATACTCACTGCACCCTGAACCCCATGCATTCCTCATCCTCTGTTTTTTAACTGGTAAACTGGTATGTCTGAACCCTTTTAATCCAGAATACCCACTGCACCCCTGAACCCCATGCATTCCTCATCCTCTGTTTTTTAACTGGTTCATCTGAACCCTCTTAATCCAGAACACCCACTGCACTCCTGAACCCCATGCATTCCTCATCCTCTGTTTTTTAACTGGTACGTCTGTACTCTGTTTTTTCCCCTGACTTTAATTCCATGTATCATACTTCAAACTTACAGTACTGTATGCATATTGATATGCCCATGCTCCTCACACCTAGTCGCATCCTTCTATCTTATTGTGCCTCTTTCTTCAGCTTTGATGCTAGTCAAATGTCCTATTAACTGCAATCTGTTAATTGCTCCCTGCTGTGAACTGTCCTCCTGCCCCCTTCTCCTCCTCCCTCTCTCTCTCACCTGGCTTCATTTCATGGACATTTGAATGGTATAAGTTGAACAAAGCAGGTCACATATGACCTTGGTCAGATGCGACATCATTTGAAGTGTGACATCTTTAAAGTGTTACATCAGAAATATACCAGAAATAGTCCAGAAATCAATTAGAAGGTAAGAATAATCACTGCCTTCTAATTTTACTTGCCTTTCTTTTACCCTGCTCTTTAACCATGCTCACATTTGCCCCCACCATTTTTGCTCCCTAATCTTCACTCTCCTTCCCTATCCCCAAACCCCTGCAAGCTCAAGCCAAATAACTATCTCCCCCTCTCTCTTACCCCCTACATAGCCTCATCTGCAGACCTGCTCATTAACCTCAGACCTCTCCTACTAAAATATAACATAAGCCGGTCACTCTCCTTCACCCACCTGCTTTCCCTTTCTCTGCTTCTTCTCACTGCTGGCAGCATGTCCCCCAATCCTGGCCCCCCCTGCCTCATACACCCCACTAATCCTCACCACTATAATTCTCACACTAAGAGAAACTACTGCAATCCCTCACACTTAAAATCTGTGCCACTGACCCCACCCCCCCTGCTTCCTCTCTCTGGAGCACTTTGGTATGCCCGCTCCATCTGCAACAAGCTCCACGTGATCCACGATCTCTTTACTTCCCGCAACCTCTCCTTCCTGGCCCTCACTGAGACCTGGCTGACACCCCCTGATATGGCCTCCCCTGCTTCACTGAGTTACGGTGGCCTCCACTTTACCCACACTCCTCACTCTGGCAACAGACATGGTGGAGGCGTGGGTTTCCTTCGTTCTAATAATTGCTCCTTCAACACTATCCAACCCCCACCCTCCTTTATCCTCCCTTCCTTCGAGGTCCACTCGGTCCGTATCTACTCTCCCTCTAATCTCCAAATGGCTATCATACCGACCACCGGGCTCAGCCACTGCCTTCATTGACCAATTCTCCACCTGGCTTCTTTACTTTCTCTCTGCTGACATCCCCACCATGATCATGGGTGACTTTAATATCCCTACTGACACCCGCCAGCCAGCAGCCTCCAAACTCCTGTCACTTACTTCATCCTTTGGACTTACTCAGTGGTCCTCCACAGATGGACATACATTAGACCTCATCTTCACTCGCCTCTGTTCCCTATCTAATCTCACAACCTTTCCCCTCCCATATCCGACCACCAACTACTCACCTTCTCATCCCTGTCCTCCTCACCTGCCCCCTATGTCCAGCCACTGGCACATCCCCCATAAACCTCACACACATAGACATTCACAGACTCGCAGACTCTCTTCTACCTCTGTCCTCCATATCTTCACTCTACGACACAGACAGCGCCACCGCTTTCTATAATGCCACCCTCACATTGGCCATAGACTCAGTTGCCCCTCTCATGAATGGCAAAGTGCAATGAATCAATAGGCAACCCTGGCATAATAATCTCACCAAAAAACTTCGACAATCATCCAGGGTCGCGGAGCGGCGTTGGAAGAAAACAAGCCTGCCAGACGACTTCACTGCTTTTAAACAAGCTACACTTGACTTCAAAATAGCCCTCACCTCTGCTAAACAGACCTATTTCACAAACCTTGTATCTTCATTATCCTACAGTCATGGACAAAAGTTTTGAGAATGACACAAATATTAATTTTTACAAAGTCTACTGCTTCACTTTTTCTAATGGCAATTTGCATATACTCCAGAATGTTATAAAGAGTGATCAGCTTAACAGCAATTACTTGCAAAGTTAATATTTGGCTAGAAAATGAACTTTATCCCCCAAAACACATTTCAACAGCATTGCAGCCCTGTCTTAAAAGGACCAGCTAACCTCTTTTCAGTGATTGCTCCATTAACACAGGTGTGGGTGTTGATGAGGACATGGCTGGAGATCAATCTGTCATGATTAAGTAAGAATGACACCACTGGACACTTTAAAAGCAGGCTGGTGCTTGGCATCATTGTTTCTCTTCTGTTAACCATGGTTATCTCTAAAGAAACACGTGCAGTCATCATTGCAATGCACAAAAATGGCCTAACAGGGAAGAGTATCGCAGCTAGAAAGATTGCACCTCAGTCAACAATATATCGCATCATCAAGAACTTCAAGGAGAGAGGTTCCACTGTTGCCAAAAAGGCTTCAGGGCGCCCAAGAAAGACCAGCAAGCGCCAGGACCATCTCTTAAAAGTGTTTCAGCTGCGGGATCGGGCTACCAGCAGTGCAGAGCTTGCTCAGGAATGGCAGCAGGCATGTGTGAGTGCATCTGCACGCACTGTATGGCGGAAACTCTTGGAGCAAGGCCTGGTCTCAAGGAGGGCAGCAAAGAAGCCACTTCTCTCCAGAAAAAACATAATGGACAGACTGATATTCTGCAAAAGGTACAGGCAGTGGACTGCTGAGGATTGGGGTAAAGTTATTTCTCTGATGAATCCCCTTTTCGATTGCTTGGGACATCAGGAAAACGCCTCATTCGGAGAAGACAAGGTGAGCGCTACCACCAGTCTTGCCTCATGCCAACTGTTAAGCATCCTGAAATCATTCATGTGTGGGGTTGCTTCTCAGCCAAGGGAATTGGCTCTCTCACAGTCTTTCACAATAATTTGGACACTATATTTAAATGACCAAAAAGAAGAGTTCCAGAAACAAAATTATACTCAAAATATATCAAAATTTATTAATCGCTACTACAATAATATCCATAAATAACAATAGTAAACTATTATAAAAAACACCCAAATTTAAAGAGGAAACTAATAGGCTGCATGCTATACTTAGGCGTGTACACCATTTCAAACTAAGTGCTCTCCCTTCAGTATAATATATATCCTATGCCACAATAGCAACTGTATCAAACACTCATATGTAATACATTACCAGGAGATAGTTCAATGGGTAGGTGACACCCGAAGCGCTGCAGCCCAAACGTCTCCCCCTCACCCGACGTACGTTTCGCTTCCCGCTTCTTCCGGGGGCGTACTAGAGGTGGGTACTAAGGGGTATATATATCCAACCCATGCAAACCTGAGCGCTAATTAAATCGCTAATGTGCGTCATCAATTGGATTAGGGGCAGCCGTCCGTTCTAATCGGCGCATAGAGCTATCCTCACTTCCTGGTATAAACATGTCATTTCCGGTCATGCGCCCACTGGAACGCTTGCTGGAACGAAGCTATTCCATTTCTGAACACTTCCGGAAATGTGAAGGAAGGAGTCAAGCGCATGCACACAAACAGATCGGTCATACCTTCAATCCAATTATTCATGTGTGGGGTTGCTTCTCAGCCAAGGGAATCGGCTCTCTCACAGTCTTGCCTAAAAACACAGCCATGAATAAAGAATGGTACCAGAATGTCCTCCAAGAGCAACTTCTCCCAACCCTCCAAGAGCAGTTTGGCGATCAACAATGCCTTTTCCAGCATGATGGAGCACCTTGCCATAAAGCAAAGGTGATAACTAAATGGCTCAGGGAACAAAACATAGAGATTTTGGGTCCATGGCCTGGAAACTCCCCAGATCTTAATCCCATTGAGAACTTGTGGTCAATCATCAAGAGACGGGTGGACAAACAAAAACCTAAAAATTCTGACAAAATGAAAGCATTGATTGTGCAAGAATGGACTGCTATCAGTCAGGATTTGGTCCAGAAGTTGATTGAGAGCATGCCAGGGAGAATTGCAGAGGTCCTGAAGAAGAAGGGTCAACGCTGCAAATATTGACTTGCTGCATTAATCATTCTAACTGTCAATATAAGCTTTTGTTACTCATATGTTTGCAATTATATTTCTGTCTGTGATAAAAACATCTGTCAAACACACATAAAAAACAGAGGGCAGCAGATCATGTGAAAATATAATATTTGTGTTATTCTCAAAACTTTTGGCCATGACTGTACAACCCAAAACAACTGTTCAGCACATTCAACTCTCTCCTCCGCCCACCACTGCCACTTCCAACTCCCCTCATCTCTGCCGAGGATTTTGCCACCTACTTCTAAAATAAGATCGACCAAACAAGGCAAACCTTCACTGTTCCACCACACCAACCGCTCCATATACCAGACCTCTGCCCTCCCCTAATAACCTCCCTCTCCAACATCACTGAAGGAGAGCTTACTCATCTCCTTTCCAAATCACACCTCACCACCTGTGCACTTGACCCCTTCCCTTCCCACCTGCTCCCCAACCTCACTAACACATTCATTCCAGCCCTAACCCATCTCTTCAACCTATCGCTATCTTCTGGTACCTTTCCCTCTGCCTTCAAACATGCCACCATCACACCCATCCTCAAAAAAGCAAACCTTGACACAACTGCTATGCCCATAGATAGAAAGGTTTGGGAATATAAACTTATGATGACCTTTGACACTCTTAGTGCTGGAATGAACGTGTCACATGGATTTATGTCTTTCTATATCAATTAAGGAATCTGCTTCTCTGACCTTCTAGGGGCATCAAAACACAATAGCAGACCCCAATCAGAGGGCAATAAAACTTTCTCTCCTTATCTATGAACTGTTCAAATATTTATGTTCATCCCTCTGCCATAATGACAGTTCTGCTTCACGTCACTTGTCTTGCATTATTCCTGTGTCCTGTTGTGTATATAAATATGTGATTCTTCAGATTTTGTATTAGTCTAGCCTGATGAAGAGACCTGAGTAGTCTCGAAAGCTTGCAATTTGTTACCATCTTTTCAGTTAGCCATTAAAAGGTATCAACCACTGAGGACTCTCAAGTCTAAATATTTTTCTATCTACTGGCTAACACGGTACGAATATACACATCTTTCCTATATCAAAATGGAGGATACCAGAATGTACCGCATCTTTATGGAACTAAAACCACTTCTGAAGAAACGCGCACAAATGGACAGCGACATTTTTTTCTTATCTAAATGCAAAAAGGAGAATCTAATTCCCAAAGGACTCTGGATTAGAAACCCAATTCTTCACACCTACAATACCCATTATGCACAAAACCTTTGTCACAGGACTTCTGAAAGACTAAGGAACCATCTTTTGCATGTCTGCTACAGCATAAGGAGTAAAGTCCAAGGGCAATTTGAAACTCTGAGGAAAACACTTACAGAAAGCACAGAGCAAAAATTACAACAATACTATAACAAACTACGGACCTTCCCGATTCATAACAAGGAAAAGAAACTACACAGACTGCGCCTCAATTGAGGACTCTATACAAACAGATACAAAACAAAACCAAAACCTGACAACTCTGACAACCACTCCATTCCAGACACAAAAGCATCTAACTGTGTCATCAATCTCTCAGATTACAAACCCAACAAAGTGGAGCTTGCTGTGCTTTCTAGAGGACTCTCATTTTGTCCTACTAAGGCCCTGGATAAAACCGAACTCTGCAGTGATATGGAACATTTTTTCAGGAGACTGCGCCTGAGGGAATACTTCAATGATACAGAAGATTCAGAAAACACTCGGACTGAAGGAAAAGGGATCCCAACAACCAAGAAGAGGTCACACTGGACACCTCCACCTGGACGTAACCCTCATTTGGATAAATATATAGACTCATTCAGACATTGATAAAATCCACCATCATAGCCACCAACAAGAGACAAGAATCCAACATCAGTGCCCAGGAGAGAAAGGCCATACAGTCTCTGAAACCAACAAAGAATCATCATTAAACTGCTGACAAGGAGGTGCAATAGTCATGATGAACACATCAGACTATATGAAGGAAGCAAACAGACAACTTACGGACACACGCTACTACAGAAAACTGGAGTCGGACCCTACACAGGACTATTACAAGGAACTAAGCAAGTTGGTATCTTGTCTGTCTGACAAATCCATAAGAGCTGATGACCTGATACCAGAAAGTCCAAGAACAGGGACGTTTTACATGCTTCCCAAAATCCACAAATCTGGGAATCCAGGGAGGCCGATTATTTCATGTGTGGACACCTTACTGAGCAGTATCTGATGGGTAGAGGGTATTCTTAGGCTAAGTGCACACGATCAGATAATTGTTTTTTTTCGCGGTTTTCCGCGTTTCCGCGGTAAAAACGCGATAAAACGCAAGCATAAGCATCTATACATTTAATTGATTCGCATTTTGCCACATGTTGCTTTTTCGCGAAAAAAACGCTTGCGAAAATAGCAACATGTCTTATTTGCGAATGTAAGCGGTTCATGTGCGTGGTACCCAGGTCTGGAGAGAGGAGACTTCCTCAGGCCTGGTACCATCCCTGTAAACAATATTAAATAAAAATAATGATATCTCCTTCGGCGGCCCGCAGCTTCCGCGCCCCGCAAGCCTTCCGCTCAGCGACGCTCCGCAACTTCCGTCCAAGAGTCCTTGCGAGAATCACCAGATGGCATAGCGTCCGCGAGATGTACGTCATCGTGTGATTTGTCGCAAAGCATCTTGGGACGAGTTGCGGAGCGTCGCTGAAGGCGGAAGCGGGCCGGAAGTGCGGGGCGCGAAGGGAGAATATCATTATTTATTATTTTTTATTATTTTAATTAGATCTTTCATGATGCGACATAGCGGCATCATAGTAAAAGTTGTCACACTTGTCAAACACTATGTTTGACTCTGTGACCAACTGTCAATCAGTTTCCAAGCGATGCTACAGATCGCTAGGAAAGCTAGCATTCTGCAAGCTATACGCTTGCAAACGCTATTATTCTGGCGGAATCAGCATAAAAACGTGCGATTTCTGCGGAGAAGTGGGGATTGCCGCGGAATTCCGCGGCATTCCGCAACGTGTGAACTTAGCTTAAACCCCTGGTAAAGGATACACCCAGCTACATTCAGGACACAACTGACCTACTGAATAAACTAGCAGCAATAGGTCCCCTACCAGAAGGAACCATCCTGGCCACCATGGATGTGGAATCTTTGTACTCTAATATCCCACACCAGGATGGATTAAATGCCTGCAAAGTCTTCATGGGAAACACCGGGAATGATGTTGATTCTGTGGTGAAACTCACAAAATTCATCCTCACCCACAATTACTTTGAATTTAACAACAAGATCTATCTTCAGGAGAATGGCACAGCTATGGGAAGTAAAATGGCTCCACAGTATGCAAATCTTTTCATGGCCAAGCTTGAAAGCGACTTTCTGTCCTCATGTCCCATCAGGCCTCGAGCCTACTACCGCTACATTGATGACATTTTAATCATTTGGACGGAGTCTGAACAGCTAAAGACGTTCCATGAACAGTTCAACCAATTTCATCCCACCATCAACTTAACACTTAACTACTCCAGCACTGAAATTAACTTTTTAGACACCACCATTAAGCTAAAGAACAATGAAATAGAGACATCCCTGTATCAGAAGCCAATCGACCGTCCAACATACCTTAAATGGGACAGTTTCCATCCAAAACACATAAAAAACTCTATTGTCTACAGCCAAGCCATCAGATACAACCGTATATGTTCCAACCCCATGGATAGAGATGAACACCTTGGTCGCCTCAGAAAGACTTTTTTGAACCAGGGCTACCATCCAAGAACAATTGAAAACCAAATTACAAGAGCCACCAGAATATCAAGGAATCACCTGCTACATTACAAAGCTAAAGAAGAAAATAACCGGGTGCCTCTAGTGGTCACCTACAATCCAAATCTGGAGATGCTAAGGGGAGCTGCACGGAAACTACAACCTTTACTACAAAAAGATGCCCGATTACGATCCATATTTCCAGACCCTCCACTACTATGTTTTAGGCAGCCCCCAAACCTAAGAAGCATCATTGTCAGAAGCTCCCTGTCCTCCCCAACAGCTGCAGGAACCTTTCCTTGCAACAAGAAGAAATGTAAAACCTGTGCATCTATAATGACCACGGACAAGATAAAGATCCCCAACTCACATCAGGACTACAAGATACCAGGTACTTTCAGCTGCATCACATCTAATGTGGTGTACCTCATTATATGTACTAAATGTCCAACTGGGGGTCTGTATGTGGGGGAGACCGGGCAAAAACTGAGAACAAGGATGAATTCTCATCGCCACACAATAAGAGAAAAAAGAATGGATTTACTTGTGGCAAAACACTTTTGTATGCCGGTCATAGCATGATGGATATGGAACTACTTGTATTAAAATCTAACTTCAAATCTGAGAAAGATAGAAAGGTTTGGGAATATAAACTTATGATGACCTTTGACACTCTTAGTGCTGGAATGAACGTGTCACATGGATTTATGTCTTTCTATATCAATTAAGGAATCTGCTTCTCTGACCTTCTAGGGGCATCAAAACACAATAGCAGACCCCAATCAGAGGGCAATAAAACTTTCTCTCCTTATCTATGAACTGTTCAAATATTTATGTTCATCCCTCTGCCATAATGACAGTTCTGCTTCACGTCACTTGTCTTGCATTATTCCTGTGTCCTGTTGTGTATATAAATATGTGATTCTTCAGATTTTGTATTAGTCTAGCCTGATGAAGAGACCTGAGTAGTCTCGAAAGCTTGCAATTTGTTACCATCTTTTCAGTTAGCCATTAAAAGGTATCAACCACTGAGGACTCTCAAGTCTAAATATTTTTCTATCTACTGGCTAAAACGGTACGAAGATACACATCTTTCCTATATGTAATCTTTCAGTAATGTTTTCTGATATAGATTGTACATGATTATTGTTCTTAACAATATGTAAAGGTTTGTTGGCAGTTCCTTACTATTGATTGGTAGACAATTGTCTATTCCCTATATAAGGCTGCCATTTTTGGTGATATGTATGCTTGAAAAAGACCTATGATGGTTGAAACAATGCATCTGGTAAAATAAAGAAACCTTTTTAACCTTCACACGGATTGGTATGCTGTTCTCGCATCTTCTTTGGCCTGTCTCATGCATAGTCTATGCTTAACTGCTGCACTATTATGAAATTTCTACTGTGGGTCAATTGATGCTACTTTTCCTGGTGTCTTCCTCTAATTTGAGCTCTTTTGACAGCTTTTGGGCCCTCCTGAAGGTGTTGCCTATGCGTTTGGTTTTGCCTCCCATTGAATTCAATGGGGTTTGGTTATGTTTGGTGAACTGTTAAGATTCAGTTGGTCTCGGATCGGCGAACTTCCTGATGTTCGCCAATCTGAGCTGAACCGAATCTTAATAGGTTCGCTCATCTCTATTTAGGATCACTCTTTGGGTCCGATCACTAAGTCAGTTATCCTCATAACAGTTGCATTGTCCATTCCATACTTGGTCATTTTTTCAATAAGGATGGCATGAGATACTTTGTCAAATGATTTGCTGAGGTCAATATATAGTATATGTACTGCGTTTCCCTGATCCACCCAGCCAGTGATTCTGTCACAGAAGGAAATTAAGTTAGTCTGACATGACTTATCAGTTACAAACCCATGCTGGCTCTGGTTAATCATTTCATTCTCATCAAGGTACATGTTGTTTAATAATTTGTTCAAATATCTTTTCTGGTATAGAAATCAGACTTACAGGCCTATAGTTCCCTGGATCCACATTCTTCCCCTTTTTGAAGATAGAGACAACATTTGCTCTTCTCCAGTCTTCTGAGACTTCTCTTGTTCTCCAAGAATTTTCAAAGATTATGGAGAGTGGTTCAGTAATTTCCCCTATCTCCTTCAGCACCCCAAGATGTAATTCATCTGGACCTGGAGACTTGAGTTAATTTATTTTAGCTAAGTATTCCGTCACGATCTCTGTTTGTTTATAAATAGTGTGCATTCTTCTATTCCTTCAATAGTACAGGGAAGATCAATTGATGCTACAATTACTTTCTGAGAGAACAGATGCAAAATAGGAATTTAAAAGTTCAGTCTTTTCAACTTCATTTTTGACTTCTTCAACATCTTGCAAAAATCCTATAGCATCTTTGACTTTTCTTTTACTTTTGACATACTCCCCAAATTTTTTCTTATTGCTTTTGATGTCTCTTGCAAATCTTAATTTATTATCAGCTTTAGACAATCTATGCGTGCCATGCAGGTTCTGCAGACAGCATTATATTTTTCTTTAGATATGTCTCCCTCTTTCTATTTGATAAACATTTTTTTCCTCCTTTTAACATGTGTTTAAGTTATGTGTTCATCCATCCTGGTTTCCTTAAATGCTTCCTATTCTTCCCTCTTTTAGAGATTGTTAACGATTGTGCTTTGAGAATCTAATTTTCAAAATTCCCCATCCATAAGGACATCCAGCCATTGGATCTTTCCTATCCTCCTATTTCTTTTCCTGCGTTAGAAGCTCCAATTCTCCTAGTTTGTTGCTCATGCTTTGAGCATTTGTATAGAAACATCTTAGTTTGTGATTGGTTTCTCTTTTTTCCAATATTTTTATTATTTTGATTTTTTTTGTCTTCCTTTCCACTTCTAATAGCAGAGTTCTCAATAGTATTTGTTCTCTGTATGGCTTTCATTGGCCTTTTGCTTCACTTCCGAAAATGTTCTAGGATAAAGCTCTCCTGATGAGTGTAGCAAGTAGGGTTGAGCATTCCGATACTACAAATATCGGGTATCGGCCGATATTGGCTGTATCGGAATTCCGATTCCGAGTTCCGATATTTTCGTCATATCGGATACCGGAATCGGGATTGTCACTGTCACTGTCAGTGTCCGTCGGTCGGGTCTGTCAGGAGTCAGCGGCACTTACCTGGCAGAAGATCTCCGGCGGTCACGTCCTGGACTGCTTCATGGCCGCAATCTTCTTTCCCCGGCGGTCACATGCAGTTTCTCGCGATAACTGCAGTGACTGCTGGGTAATCCCGGCCGTAAAGCAGTCAGTCCGATGACGTCACCGCCGGGGAAGCAGGTAATCAGCTGTGCTGCGTCGCGATGACAGGCTCTGCCTGTCATTGCGATGTAGCAGAGCTGGATCGTCGTGGGACTGTCGTTATGGACTGCGTCGGACAGGTGGTATACTGTTGGTTTGTTTTTTTTCTTTTTTTACAGGAGATCGATGGCGTCGCAGGAATGAGAGTACAATAAAAAAAATGAAAACTGTGTTGTCTCTTTTATTTCATTAAAAGACTTTTTTCTTGCTTTGTCTTTTTTTTAAACATTTAAAAACTTTGGGATTAATAATGGATCGGTGTCTTATTGACACCTCTCCATTATTAACCGGGCTTATTGTCACCGTGCAATCAACGGTGACATTAACCCCTTATTATCCCGCTTGCCACCGCTACAGGGCAAGTGGGAAGAGCCGGGTAAAGTGCCACAATTGGCACATCTTTTGATGCGCCAAATGTGGGGCTGCTGTAGCCTGGTATTATCAGGCTGTTGAGGGCCAAAATCCATGGGCCTTGACAGTCTTTTAATACCAGGCCGCAGCAGTCTGCATTTTACTTGGCTGGTTAACAAAAATAGGGGGGATCCCCACGCCGTTTTTTTTTCGAGGGGATCCCCTATTTTTGTTAACCAGCCAAGCTAAGCAGACTGCTGTGGCCTGGTATTATCAGGCTGGCAAGGTCCATGGATATTGGATCCTTACCAGCCTGAAAAACCAGGCCTCAGCGGTCTGCTTCATCTGGCTGGTTAACAAAAATAGGGGGGACCCCACGCCAATTTTTTTCGAGGGGATCCCCTATTTTTGTTAATCAGCCAAGATATGCAGACTGCTGAGGCCTGGTATTATCAGGCTGGCAAGGTCCATGGATCTTGGCTCCTTAACAGCCTGAAAATCCAGGCCTCAGCGGTCTGCTTCATCTGGCTGGTTAACAAAAATAGGGGGGACCCCACGCCAATTTTTTTCGAGGGGATCCCCTATTTTTGTTAATCAGCCAAGATATGCAGACTGCTGTGGCCTGGTATTATCAGGCTGGCAAGGTCCATGGATCTTGGCTCCTTAACAGCCTGAAAATCCAGGCCTCAGCGGTCTGCTTCATCTGGCTGGTTAACAAAAATAGGGGGGACCCCACGCCATTTTTTTTTCGAAGGGAACCCCTATTTTTGTTAATCAGTTCCCTCTGACGTCACTGATTGTGTCCCTGGCTGACCTGAAGTGAAAGTGGAAAGCAATCAATTAAGCTTTCCACTTAAGGGCCCGTCTCACATAGCGATATCGCTACCGAGATCGCTGCTGAGTCACTAGTTTTGTGACGCAGCAGCGAGCTCACCAGCGATATCGCTGTGTGTGACATTCAGCGACGATCAGCCCCCCTGCCGGGTATCGCTGATCGTCGCTGAAATGTCAGGACCTTTTTTTGATCGCTGGTTTCCCGCTGACAGGCACACATCGCTGCGTGTGACAGGCGGGAGACCAGCGATCCGCTGGTAACCAAGGTACACAGCGGGTTTCCAGGCGCGGGGCTGTGCCTAGAAACCCGCTGTGTACCTTGGATACCAGCGCCCTATGCAGGGAGCTGGTATCCAAGGTACACAGCGGGTTTCCAAGCGCTGCGCGGTGCCTGGAAACCCGCTGTGTACCTTGGTTACCAGCGGATCGCTGGTCTCCCGCCTGTCACACGCAGCGATGCGTGCCTGTCAGAGGGAAACCAGCGATCAAAAAAAGGTCCTGACATTTCTGCGACGATCAGCAATACCCGGCAGGGGGGCTGATCGTCGCTGAATGTCACACACAGCGATATCGCTGGTGAGCTCGCTGCTGCGTCACAAAACTAGTGACTCAGCAGCGATCTCGGTAGCGAGATCGCTATGTGAGACGGGCCCTTAAGCGATGTTACCCGCAGTGTCGCTGTCCCAGATCGCTGCCTAAGCTGCCTGTTTGGCAGCTCAGCAGCGATCATGTAGCGATACACCAGCGATCCTGACAAGTGCATATCGTTGTCGGGATCGCTGGTGTATCGTTATGTGAACCCAGCCTTTACTCTCCTGTCAGCCAGGAGAGGAACTCATTCATTTGGGGTTTACTGTGAGGCTGCAGCATTAGCTGCGGTCCCTGCAGTAAACATTAACCCTTTCTGAAGGATTACACCGTGGGACCTGACTGTGCATGGGATAGGTAAGAATAATTTTGCTTTTTTATTTTATTTTTATTACAGGAAATGGTTTTTGCAGTAAAATAAAAGATGGTCAAAAACATGTGTCTTTGTTTCATTAAAATGATTTTTAATTAAAGTATGTGTGTTTTATTTTTATTTCATGCAATAGGATTAATAATTGATAGTTGTCTAATTGACAGCTCTCAATTATTAACCTGGCTTAAGGTCACCTTTCAATAGCAAGGTGGCTTTAACCCCATATTAACCCATTCGCCACCGCTACAGGGCAATGGGAATAGACGGGCAAAGTGCCAGAAAGGGCGAATCTAATTATAGATTTGTCTTTCCTGGGGTGTCTGGGGGCAGATGTTAGTAGCCGGGGGAGGGGCAAAAATAATGGTCCCTCTCTGGGCTATTATTATCTGCCTCCACTCACTGGCTTTGTCTGTCTGGTTGCGAAAATAGGGCGGGAGCCCACGCATTTTTTTTCAGCAATTTTACACCTCATATATATATATATACATGTCATTGAATTTGTGACACATATATATATATATTTATATTTGTAGTTCATACACTTCTACATAGTATAATAGCCGCTAATTCAATTGCCGGCTTTTGTGAAAATGCAGAACCCGACATGAAATGACACTTGGTGTACATAGGGTTAACCATGTCTTTTCATGTCCTTTGCTATCTAATTTGCACAAACAATTAAATCAGTCTATGTGTGCAAAATTTCACACCTGTAGGGGTTAATTAAAGGTGTAAATTCGTAGCAAAAAAGTCCGTTTTTTTACAACGAATTTACACCTTTAATTAACCCCTACAGGTGTGAAATTTTGCACACATAGACTGATTTAATTGTTTGTGCAAATCAGATAGCAAACGACATGAAAAGACATGGTTAACCCTATGTACACCAAGTGTCATTTCATGTCGGGTGCTTCTGTCTTTTCACTGAAGCCGGCTTTACCCGGCAATTGAATCAGAGGATATTTTACTATGTAGAAGTGTATAAACTATACATACAGTACAGACCAAAAGTTTGGACACACCTTCTCATTCAAAGATTCTTCTGTATTTTCATGACTATGAAAATTGTAGAATCACACTGAAGGCATCAAAACTATGAATTAACACATGTGGAATTATACATTACACTTTACAAAAAAGCGTGAAACAACTGAAAATATGTCTTATATTCTAGGTTCTTCAAAGTAGCCACCTTTTGCTTTGATTACTGCTTTGCACGAAGAAAAGGTGAACGGATGGACTCTACATGCCTGGTTCCGACCGTTAAGCATGGAGGAGGTGGTGTGATGGTGTCGGGGTGCTTTGCTGGTGACACTGTTGGGGATTATTCAAAATTGAAGCGGTGGGCGGTCCAGCTCACCCCAAACCATCTCGATTGGGTTCAGGTCTGGTGACTGTGGAGGCCAGGTCATCTGGCATAGCACCCCAACACTCTCCTTCTTGGTCAAATAGCCCTTACACAGCCTGGAGGTGTGTTTGGGGTCATTGTCCTGTTGAAAAAAAATGATGGTCCAACTAAACGCAAACCGGATGGAATAGCATGCTGCTGCAAGATGCTGTGGTAGCCATGCTGGTTCAGTATGCCTTCAATTTTGAATAAATCCACAACAGTGTCACCAGCAAAGCACCCCCACACATCACACCACCTCCTCCATGCTTCACGGTGGGAACCAGGCATGTAGAGTCCATCCGTTCACCTTTTCTGCGTACAAAGCAGTAATCAAAGCAAAAGGTGGCTACTTTGAAGAACCTAGAATATAAGACATGTTTTCAGTTGTTTCACACTTTTTTGTAAAGTGTAATGTATAATTCCACATGTGTTAATTCATAGTTTTGATGCCTTCAGTGTGATTCTATAATTTTCACAGTCATGAAAATACAGAAATATCGTTGAATGAGAAGGTGTGTCCAAACTTTTGGTCTGTACTGTATATGTATATATATATGTCACAATGACATGTATATATATATATATGTATTCTATGTGTGTATATTTAGTGTTTACAAGGAAAGAATGGGTTTTTTTTAGTTACGATATTTTGTTCCCATAGACTTACATGGGACTTCCGGTATCGGTATCGGGTATCGCCGATATTTTAATGATATCGGCGATACCATTCCGATTCCGATACTTTTGGATATCGGAAAGTATCGCTCAACTCTAGTAGCAAGGCGAATTCCAAATTTGTGTTTTCCAGTCTTGGTGAGGTGCAGCTCATCTCTAGCAATTAGTCAATCGTATAGGTAAGTCACTCCATGATCCAGAAATCAAAATCCTTGCTGACTGCACCATCAGCATAGCTAGTTGTTTACCAGTAGAATATTGTTCCACATCATTGTTCCATGGCCATCCACTGGGAGAATGGATGAAAAGACAACCTACATTCCCAGTTTTTTCACTTTCTTCAAAGTTTTAAGACTTCAAAGTCTCTGCAGATGGTTTCCAGGTCCTTTCTTGCGGTGCCATTTTTCCCCACATGTATTATCTGTAGGTCTAAAGAGTCCTGATATCCTGTCAGACACATCTTTCATGTTTGCACCTGGAAGACAGCACATTTCTGTTGAGGTTATATCCAGTCTGCAGGTAGCGACATCTGTTCCTCTCAATAGAGAATCCCCATGACCACCACTCTTCGTTTCCTCTTCACAACATTTTTCTTTCTCCATCCAAGAGGACTCTGAATGCTTACAAGTTTGGTCTTTGTGAGCAAAGTCTTATCTTGATGTATTTGATCATCGTTCTCCTGCGTTAGAGCCTGGTACTGGTTCCTAAGCAGTATGGGTGCTGACTGCTTCCAGATGCTCCTGCTTCTCTAGGTCACATGCTTCCATTTCTTTGCTTCTTCAGGTGCACTACAAATTTCTTCTCTTTCTGTATCCTGAGATACTTCTGCTCTGTATAATACCTCCTCACCTTCCATAATAATTTTCAATGTAGTGTAATGCAGCGCTCACTACACGGGTTTGGGGAACACTCGCTTGGCTGTGATAATCAGGCACACAGGAACAATCTTTCACCTAAAAACAGTCTGTGTGGTTTATTTTCTTCATAAACCAATGTCACAGGAACACAAGGCTCCGCTCTCTCAGGCCTGTGGGCACAAAGGCTGTGCTATGTCCAGCATGCAGGCTCTATAGACTAAACACAGTCTCTCACTGACCCCGGTCAGCATAACACGAATTCGGGTCCGTTACATGTTGGTGTCGGCCATACAGGTTCTCGGATGCCTCTTATTCTCAGAGGTATCCCACAAACACTTTTTATGGAATAAACATAGTCTCTCACTGACCCCAATCAGTATCACTCACGGTTGGCAGACCGACCACTCCGGAGGTATCTCACAGACCTCCTTCCTCTGGCTCAGACCAACCAGCACTGTTCGTCTGCCAACCACACAGGCTCCATTAGGTAGCCCATAACCACACCCACAGGTGAGGTAACATCACATGAACTGGTCACGTGATCATGACATCACTGCAGGTCCTTAAACTCACAACCACAAGTGGGCGGCTTATGTGTGGTTAGTCAGTACTGCCCAGCTCTCTGACTAACCCTGTAAGCCTCCCTAGTAAAGTAAACAAAACTCTTGTGGACTGCAAGTCCCAGTACAACAATACTTGGCTTACAGTGCAGAGGAGTTCTGCGACACATACGGGCCATTCACAACAATGCCGGGCACTGTTTTACCATCACAACTACGCCTCCAGGCACATCCCTAGAAGCACATACAGTGCACCCTAGCTGCAGCATGGGTCACTGCATCACATACCCCACCTGTTCAAACTTGTGGGGTTGAACATTTGTCACACACCAGGGCTTCGAGACCAGGCACCCATGTCACCTTACCCTACAAGTCAAGAGGACCATCTCAGTTGATTTTGGGCATCATTCAGCACACACCTTTGTTAGGCCTCCCCCGACCCCAGCGGTCAGTATGTTGGCCTTGGGCTTCAGCCCTTGAGTCACCATCTGTCTGTCACCAGACCCTTTCTAGTCAACCCACTTTCCAAGTGTGCCCCTTCACGTGACCTTTCTTTCCATGGCCGCCTTTCACGGTTGTTGTGGTCATGAGTCCACCATCCAATCGAGCCTACTGGCTGATCTGAGTCTGACTCTTTGCCATTTTGTCTGCTACAGGGTCTCCCGCTTAGGTCACTCATCCCTGAGCTAACTGAGGCATCACTTCTTCTGCCTCTTCCATCAGACCACCTTCTGTTATCTCTCTGCTGGCCATTTCTCCCATGATCTTCATTGCCCGGAGAGCAGTCCTTCCATTTGTTCCTATGTCCTCTATTAGCTCCAGCTTGAGGACTTTAAGTCTTAAGAGAACCTCTTCGCCTCTCTATACCGCGAGTTGCGGGTGGTGGCCATCTTCTTCCCATTTCCTGCAGCTCTCTGTCGATCTGCTCCTTCTCAAGTCTTAGCTGCTCTTCCTCTTTCAGGCATGCCACGCGATACTCCAGGAGCATCCGGATATTCCCAAGGCTCTCCATGGATCCGACAATGAGGAATGGAACCATCCCATCTTCATCCACTACCTGGGCTTCGTCATCAGCTGGAATCCGCACTCTCATCACACCGAATCTATTCACGAATTCTTGCATCACCTTTCCCAAGTCTCCCAATGACTCTTCTCACCAAATATATGGGTACTTGAACTATGTCTTCCACTAAGCCCAGACTACTTTGAGTGTTTCTTGCATGCTCCAGAAGTAGAGTGGCTTCCTTATTCCTCACCAGGATCATCTGTTTCGTGTGGAGGCATTCACTGTGACCTCCCTAATCGACAGTATCACCAACTGCTGAGTCTCGGGCACCCAGTGCACACTGCATGCTTCTTCTGCCTTTTTAAAGGCCTCGTGCACACCCTCACTGGTACATGCTTCTCGCACGTCTTTGGGTACCTCTATCACGCATTGAAGAGCGAGGTCTCACTCTCTTCATGGATGGATGGATCCTGCTTTGCCTTAGACCTTCCCATCACAACATCTGCCACAACCGGATGACTGTCTGGTTCAGCTCTTAGTGCAGACTCTCCCTGAGCTTTACCTTCACCAAGACGCCTCGCCCAGATGGGCATTTGCAGCTGCGCCTTGTTACCACTCGGGCACTGCTGCTGTAAATCTGTGACCACCAACTTCTCTTGCAGAAGACCTCTTATTGCTTCTCTAAGCACCTCTGTATCTGTCGCCCCGAAGTATGACCTGTTCCTTCCTCAACAGGTTCCACTTTCTCTTGCGTCTTCCGTTTACCAACCTTGATCACCTCTAGGGTCTCTGCTGGTCTCTCTGAAGAACCGCTGTTCACGCTCCCAGATTCTAGAGCCGCGTTTTCCTCAGATTTCTGTTCTTTGTTGCAGCAGGTCATTTCCAGCTGCGACTTAACTGCAGAGAGCTCAGACTCCAGGCGAAGAACCTGATCCAACTGTGTGGAGTTGGCGGCTTCCACACACAACACCTTCAACTTCTCATTTGCCAGCTGCTGACAGACCTCTTTATCAAGGACATTAACCTTGTTGGCACCTTTCCCTGTCTCTTCTTCATCTATCTTCTCAGAGGGTGCAATTTGTTCAGCCCCTTTTTGCCCTTTACGTTTCCGGCGATGCGAGGAAGACTTGCCGTTTGTACCCGAGACAGCCTTACAGCACTCCTTTCCGCTTTCGTCACCGTCTGAATGGGAGTCACCACCACCCGCTCGGTCATCCTGGAACCTGTGGTCCCCAATTCTAACGATGTCGGACCCCTTTCCTGGAGTTTCCCCGTCTTCAACGGTCACCCCTTTGGTCACCTCCGCCAACTCCCATAGTTGGTCAGACCCATACTTCTGTCCGGTCATACATTCTGGTATGGCTACCACCGTCATCCTGACTTCACCTTGTGAAGCACTGTTGTTCCACTGTGTCAATGCTTCTGTCAGCATAACATTGTACACAGCCCTAGAGGTTGCTATTGGCAATAACACGTCACAATCACCTCCGGAGTCGGTGTCACACCGGACAGTATGGTGAACCCTCAAGTTCCTCTCTATTTGGGTGTCAGCTCCTCTCCCTTTAACTACCACATCATTATCAGTCACAATGTGGTACCTTTTAGGTGACGTCAGGTCAGTAAGTTGGGCAGACTCACCTTTTCCTCCGGTCACCCCTATGTCTGACCCATCAGTTTTGGGAGGTATTACCGCCTTAAGGTACCCAACCCCATCAGCCGAGAGACCTCCACCCTTCTGCTCTAAAGGAGCTCCCCTCTTCCACAAGTCAGAGAACAGCTTAGAGTCCCGGCCTATAACCACTGGACAAGACAAATTCAGGACTATAGCGACATCCTGTCCTGCAATGTCCCATCTTGTCTCAAAGATTACCCTGGTGTCACGCTGTATAGCAGATATATATATATGTGATGACAGTAATCTATATCAAAAGGGCAACATACAATATAACATGCGCATAGATATATGATAACATAGAATTACCTGACAGAAAGTCCAGTGGGTCAATACGGAATCCGTTTATACGCTGTCTCCGGCTAGAGGGTGACCGGGGTCTATGCTGACCCTAAACTGGGGTCCTAACTAATCCCTCTACCTGGAGGTACTGTTAAAGGTACAGAGGTCCAGGCCACCAGCGTAAACCCTGTCTCCTATCAATCCCTGCCAACTGTAATCTAGTCCTAAGAAGGACCCTGATTACCACCAAAGGGAATGAACAGGTAACGGTTAATGAACAGAAAGACATACAAGAAAGACAAGAAATAAAGTAAATAAAGTCTTACATACAACACTCACACACAGTAGGAACACCTAAGGTCTCAGAGATAAACTATAAGCTATAAGAGTAAAAACAACTAAGGAGCTCTTAGCTTAAGTATTCTCAGAACCGATCCAGTCTGCTAGACTACATAAAGGCTTTCACCGGCATCTAACAAGCAGACTGGCAGGTATATGAAGGAATCTAATTAGAACATAATCAAAAGCAGCCGGGCGAGGCTGGACCTAGTCTTAGCAAAGAGCTAGGGAAAATTAACTCCCTCATTACCAAACACAAAGAAACAGCAACTCAGCTGTGAGAAGTCAGAGTGTGTAATCGCGACGATCCTTGTGGCGATACACCCATGACAGTACCCCCCCCTCTACGAGGGACTCCGGACCCTCAGGGCCAGGTCTGCCCGGGTGAGTTGTGTGAAAGGTCCGAACCAATCGATCTGCGTTAACATCAGACGCAGGGACCCACGTCCTCTCCACAGGACCATACCCCCTCCAATGAACCAAGTACTGAAGGGATCGGCGACTGAGACGTGAGTCAATGATTTTCGACCCATGAAATTCCACGTTATCATTGACCACCACTGAAGGCGGAGGTAGAGGTGACGGTATGACTGGTGCCACATACTTTTTAAGTAATGACTTGTGAAACACATTATGAATTTTAAACGTAGGAGGGAGGTCCAGACGAAATGCCACAGGATTAATTATGGAACTGATCCTGTACGGCCCGATGAATCTGGGACCCAACCTCCAGGAGGAAACTTTAAGTTTTATATTCCTGGTAGACAACCAAACTAGATCGTTCACCTTCAGA
This sequence comes from Oophaga sylvatica, assembly GCA_033576555.1. NCBI lineage: Eukaryota > Metazoa > Chordata > Amphibia > Anura > Dendrobatidae > Oophaga > Oophaga sylvatica. The sequence continues at coordinate 132,929,813 of JARQOD010000002.1, read as the reverse complement.
TCTAGACCAGAAACTCTCCCCTATCAGCCATCCGTTTGTAACGGTTCCCCGTAACCTTCAGTCTTAACCGATCTGGAACTATCAGTCTCCCTGGAAGTCCCACCGGGGCGTCCCCCTGAGCCCCCAATACCTCCCCCTCAAGCTCAAAGCATACAGCTGACACTACAACTCCCTCCTGAGGAATAGGAACCGGATCATCCGTCTTCCCGGCCCCTGGGAAAGTACGAGATAAGGCATCAGGAAGCAACTTTATTGAGCAGTCATATGCGCGATGAGGAGGTAACTCTTTACACCCCTCCTCTGAGAACATCTCCCCAAAGTCCTCCAGAAAAGGAGACAAAGTCCTAGGCACAACCGCACCGATGACCGTGCTCATGCAGTTATTCCTGCAAAATTCACCCCACTGGCTTATCTTTCCGGATTGCCAATCAATCACTGGGTTATGTTTAGCCAACCAAGGAAGTCCCAACACAATAGGAGTAGGTAGACCCTCCAACACATAACAAGACAATTGCTCTTTATGTCTTGCCCCTACTCGAAGATCTATGTTATGAACAGCTTGTACCAAGCTACCTTGACCGAAAGGTCTAGAATCAATAGAGACTATAGGGACCGGTTTGGCCAATACACTCAGTTGCATACCATGCACCTGGGCAAACCGAGCGTCCACCAGATTAGCCCCGGACCCACTATCAAGAAAAACAGAAATCCTCTCAGTTCTAGTACCAATCACCACCTCCGCAGGCACGAGAAACTGAGAGGGATTTGGGGACGAAATACACACTCCCAGGTTAACTCCTTTGCTCAAAGAGGCCCGGGATGGACACCCCCCAACAAAATGTCCCTCTCTCCCGCAAAAGAAACACCTTCTAGTCTTGCGGTGCACCGCCAATTCCCTCCTACAAAAAGATGTCCCTCCCAACTGCATGGGTTCCTCAGAACAGACCAGGGGAACCTCAGTATAAGGGACTTTAGTAGTAGGTGGAGTCATCACGGGAGGCGGAGTTACCTCGCGTCTTCCCCGAATTCGTCTATCCATGCGAATAGCGAGGGCCATAGCAGCCTCCAGTGATGGAGGAGAATCATACTGAGCCAACACATCTTTTAATTTGTCAGACAACCCTTGACAAAACTGGCTCCTAAGAGCTGGGTCATTCCACTGAGTATCTGTTGCCCATCTACGGAACTCAGAAGAATATTCCTCCGCTGGACGATTTCCTTGCCGTATTTTACGTAACTTTGTTTCAGCAAGGGAAACTCGATCCGGATCATCATATACCAGACCCAGGGCAGTAAAAAATCGATCCACTGACTGGAGATCTGGGGAGCCTGGAGGAATAGAGAACGCCCAAGATTGAGGGTCCCCTTGTAAGAGCGAGATAACAATTCCACCCTCTGCTCTTCACTCCCAGATGACCGAGGCCGCAGCCGAAAGTACAATTTACATGCCTCCCGGAAAGTAAAAAATTTGTCCCGCCCACCAGTGAACCTGTCCGGGAGAGCAACCTTAGGTTCAGATCTGGTTTGCTCCGGGGGGAACAAAACCTTGGACTTAATGTCTGCAAACTCCATGGACAACCCCTGCAACTGCCGGGCCAGCTGGGCTACTGGATCCATGACAGCTGGAGAGAATCTTTAGTATGGCCGGTGAAAATGTCACGCTGTATAGCAGATATATATATATGTGATGACAGTAATCTATATCAAAAGGGCAACATACAATATAACATGCGCATATATATATGATAACATAGAATTACCTGACAGAAAGTCCAGTGGGTCAATACGGAATCCGTTATACGCTGTCTCCGGCTAGAGGGTGACCGGGGTCTATGCTGACCCTAAACTGGGGTCCTAACTAATCCCTCTATCTGGAGGTACTGTTAAAGGTACAGAGGTCCAGGCCACCAGCGTAAACCCTGTCTCCTATCAATCCCTGCCAACTGTAATCTAGTCCTAAGAAGGACCCTGATTACCACCAAAGGGAATGAACAGGTAACGGTTAATGAACAGAAAGACATACAAGAAAGACAAGAAATAAAGTAAATAAAGTCTTACATACAACACTCACACACAGTAGGAACACCTAAGGTCTCAGAGATAAACTATAAGCTATAAGAGTAAAAACAACTAAGGAGCTCTTAGCTTAAGTATTCTCAGAACCGATCCAGTCTGCTAGACTACATAAAGGCTTTCACCGGCATCTAACAAGCAGACTGGCAGGTATATGAAGGAATCTAATTAGAACATAATCAAAAGCAGCCGGGCGAGGCTGGACCTAGTCTTAGCAAAGAGCTAGGGAAAATTAACTCCCTCATTACCAAACACAAAGAAACAGTAACTCAGCTGTGAGAAGTCAGAGTGTGTAATCGCGACGATCCTTGTGGCGATACACCCATGACACCTGGCCACTGGATAATCCTTAGTGCCACCATGGCTACAGGTGACCCCGACCTTTCTACCGGGTATTTCAAATCCCTCAGGTGCAACCCTCACTAGAGTCACCGGGCTCCCAGAGTCGACCAGTCCGACCACATTTTCGTTACCTATCTGTAGGGCACACACCCGCAGCATCATACCTGGTGGGTAGTTCATAAGGCAGACTGGACATATATAGTACATTTGCCCCTGGCAACAGTTCATCTGTGCCACCCCTTTAACTTCGGGATGCTCCGCAACTTTAGGGTAACTACCATTCCCCGGGACTCTGCCCCTTTTGGGCAACTACTCCCTTGGTAGATACTGCCCCCTTTTGGGCAACCATACCTGTTTGGGTCACCACCCCCTCCTTGGCGTACACCCCCTGGACTCCCCCACGGCACTCTCAGGTCTAGTTCGCACAGTGCACAAAAATTGTCTCTGTGCTTACACTGGCCCTTTAAGAGTTTGCGTGACCTGGACCACTAAGGTCCTTATGCCACCTCACCAGCTCCTGCTGGCACTGACACAGTTACTGCTGCAGCCACAAATCGCTGCTGCTGCCACTGCAGCTCCTCTCTGGTCTTCTACGGCTCCGCACCTCTCTGCCAGGCTCTATCCGGCTCCGCACCGCTCTGCCAGGCTTTGTCTGGCTCTGCAAGGCTCTGCACAGTTCTTTACATCAAGGCTCTGCACTGCTTTGCACGGCTCTACACCTCTTTGTACGGTTCTGCAGAGCTCTGCAAGGCTCTGCCACGCTCTGTACAGCTCCAAGCGGCTCTGCGGACCTTCCGGATGCCGCCAAGTTACAGCCAGATGCTTGTGGTCTTCGTAGACCCGTCGATCCACAGCAAACTTCGTAACCCCACCGAGTTACTACCAGAAGCTTTCAGTCTTCTTGGCACCGTCGAGCCACAGCAAGCTGACTTGAGGAGAAAAAAAAATTCCAGGAGCTCCTGCTCCATACGCTGACTCCTGTCAGTACTCTCTCTCCCAGGGAAGCTGCCGAACTGGGATCATCGTCTTGGAGAATGCCTTGCTCACCAGGCCACCTGACAGTTCCAGATCGACAGACAGAAGTAGCTCCCCCAATGCTATGCCATCACAGACTCTGCATACACGGCCTCTCCATGCGCTCTTCAGGATAAGAAAATGAAGGAAAAAGGGATCCAGCTTCAATAAAATCTTCATCTTTATTGGTTCATAAAAACATGAATAGTGGCATGCTCCTGGACAAGCTCAGGACAAGGCTACGCGTTTCGATCACAGGGATCTTTATCACAGCTGAGCTGTCTTGTATTCTTTACTTTATCTATTACATAATTACTTCATGTTTCTAAACGCTGTGACTGCGTTTCAGGAATCAATCACTATTTTGTATTTCTTAAAACATTTTTGTCTCATATTGGCGCATACACCTTATGAAATTACCATGGGTCTAATTGTGACTTCCGGTTAGCTTGCTTTTGCTGTTTTATAGCCTCTAACTTTATCAGTGATATTTTGTTTGCACATTTTATCATTTGTGACATGTCGGGACCTGACCTATATCCTCCTTCATCGCCTACCAACAACTGGTAACTAATTATTTTCAATTATTGACTATCATATATTTATGATCTAACAGGTCTTTCATTGCTCATTTGCCCCTGCGGAAGCGACATCTTGGTGGGGATGCGTGTGGGTATTTTCCCCTATTCCAACATTATTTCATGTGCAGGTCCCTTGCCCTAACTCTGTCTTTTAGAATGAGGCTTTAATTTTTATTGTTCTTTTTCTTTATGTTAACAGTATACTGTTTTTCATCTTGCTGTTTATCTTTACCTAAATAAATAGGCCAGGATTTTCTTTATTGTTGCTATTTATTACTTTATATACAACATAGTTACAACTTATTTATTGTGGGCATGTTATCATTTATCTTCATTTACTATTGCATGTTTCCTGCAGTTTGCATGTTTGTATAGGTTGGGTCACAGCTCCACAATGGGTTGTTTGGTCAGGTTTCTAGAGCATTTGGACTTTTCTAATTGCTTTTAATGTATTGGTTTGTGAGATTTTTCAATAAACTATATGTTATTTTTTGTGATCCCTGTTTCTGCATACTTCTTTTTTCTTTTTTTTTGTTATTTGTCTAGTATGCTTTAGGTTTATCTCATTATTTTAGGGTGATGTCCGCTTCCCTCTCTCTTTCCAGAATGAGGGTAAAATGACTATTCTTTTCTCCAGGTTTTGTGTGAAATGGCAGGGATGGTTTAAGTAGTTAAAATTAATGAGAAATTTAATTTAAGGATGTTGTCCAGTGAAAGCAATTTATCACTCACCCACAGAATAGGATGATAACTGATTGATCGCTGCTGGGACCGGCAGAGTGGAGCACTGTTATCCCCAGTAAAATGGAGGGCAGTTGGCTTCCTCGACTGCCGATCTATTCATTACCTTTTCATCTGAGCATGGCTTTCTCCGGCAGACTCATGAAGCATGAATGTAGCAGCAGTCAGGCAGCTGACCTGCCATTCCATTTTGTAACGGCAATAAAAGTGTCCATCAGGGATCAAAACTCCCCATTTTACCTATCCGTGTGATTCCAGTGGTCTGACTCCCACCGGTGAGTAAGTTGTCATCCATCCTGTGGATAGGTGATAACTTGTTTTCCTAAGACAACCCCTTTAAGTTTAGTAAATTTATATTTTGTAGTTGAAAACTTTCTTTAGTTGTTTATTTTACTACAGTTGCTTTTTATAGTGCATCAGCTATTTGCTAAGCAAGAAAAATGCATAAAACTATCCTAGTCTTGTTATACTTTTTGTTTTGTACATGTATTCTAATTCATGAGAACAAAACTTGTAATGCAGGCAAACACTGCAATATTGATTAGTCAAAGGCAACAAGTATGACAAGGACACATGGCATAAATGATAATAATTATTTTACCCTTTCCATGTGTCCATACGGATTATAGCCTATCATCAACTTAGAGAATACAACACAAAAAGATGATCCAACGGCCAAATATTATCAAAAAGCAGTGACTTCAAATTTTATTATGAAACATATTAAAACACATAACATCAACAGGAAATTAAGGAAGCATACCTGCAAAGTGTGACATTATAGCGACGCATTCATCTAGGTGAAGTACTTAGTAATAATACATATATAGGCATATATTTCTTGTTCCTATCCACCAGGATTATACCCAATTCAATCAGGCAAAAAATATATATGTGTATATATCACCTGACATAGTACTATACATACATAGGAAAATAGCCACCACAGTAACATCTAATCCACAATTGCACAGTGCCCTAGTCTATATATGGACAGAAGACAAACACCCACGTTGCCAGCTCTCAAGGTCCAACACAGGGACCACCAAAATTGCAGAGGACATTGTCCAAAAAGATAGCATATTTACCGGTAAGTAACTGCAGAGGGCTGGAAGTTGTGCTGTCACCCAGACGAGCGCATCTGCCCCGACGCGCGTTTCGGACCTCTCCTTTTTCAAGGGGCCTAACCTAACAGCTGTCAGTGCACCTTAAATACTAAATTGTCACTATGCGATAAATCGCATTACCGGAAGTTGTGTTCCTGGACCGGAAGTGACGCGTCCCGTCACCGAGGCAAACGCGATGCCAGACAGGGCTGGCATCACACAGCAGGAGGAGCCGGGGCGGGCTCCATCGCCATGTAAAGAAGCCGACTACTGAAAGGGGCAGCGGTGACAGGAAGATGGACACGTACAGGCCAGGGATACCGACTTTCAGCCGTGCAGCAGGAGAATCTACAGAATAAAAACAACGGTGGTGGGCATGTGTATTGGGGCAACAAAACACACTACACTACATTATTAAATCAATAGTATATGTGGTCTGGTATTCAAGAACAAGGAATAATATATATCTGTACACAAATACATTACATGGATATCTAACACCACAGCAAAATCATGTACATATGAAAATCATGGTATAAATTATACAATATGCAGATGCCGACTCCACTCTCTTGCTCCAGGGGCCCGCCCACAGTTAGCCAAGGGCTATGTTGGTATATAGTTCATAGTGCGGATATATTGTTCCAACGTCCTCACACACACCAAAAACAGCTCAAAACTAAAAGATAATGAATAGAGTTGAGCGAAACAGGTCGGTCAGATTCAAAAGTTGCCGACTTTCGCCAAAGTCGGGTTTCGTTGGCCGAAACCCGACCATAGCGTGCAGTCGGCCATGCGGTCGTCGACCCGAGCTCCCAAGTCAGTTTTCCCATAATGCTTCCAGGTGCCTTTTTTCAGCCAATGAGCAAGGACATACACTGTGGGCGACGAGATGACATGGGCAGCATCCACCACCATCTTAGAGAAGGGCATTGCAGTGATTGGCTTGCTTTGGGGTGTCATAGTGTATAATAAAGCCCTGAGCGCCGACCTCCATTTTACTTCTGCCGATATTAACAGTAGGAGAGGTTGCTGACGCTGTTTATCAGTAGGGACTCGGGAGAGAGTTAGGGCTGTAAAGAGAAGTTCTTCTCTGCTTGTGCTGATAGCAATTGTGCTGTACAGTTAGTGTGCAGTGACAGGGGAGGATTTTCTTGTGTGCAGCAGCGCTGGTTATTAGGCTGCCTGATAGCTGTATTGCTGTCACTAATACTTTTATTCTTTTTTTCTGCACACTTGCCGACCGTTCAATTTTTCCCACACCATATAGAGCTGTACGCTACTCACACACTACCATGTACCGGCTGGTATCACAGAAAAATACATGCTGACTATCTGTGTGTAACTTCGGAAATATATACAGAATTGCAATTTTCCCCTACACCATATACAGCTGTACGCTTCTGAGACAGTACCGTATATCTGCTCTTTGTATTACGGTCAAATCCATACTGAGTGAGCATCTGTGTGTGACTCCGGAAATATATACGGAGATTTAAATTTTCCCCAAAACCGTATACAGCTGTCCGCTTCTGATACAGTACCGTATACCTGCTCTTTGTATTACGGTCAAATCCATACTGAGTGAGCGTCTGTGTGTGACTCCGGAAATATATACGGAGATTGCAATTTTACTCTACACCATATACAGCTGTCTGCTTCTGATACAGTACTGTATATCTGCTCTTTGTATTACGGTCAAATCCATACTGAATGAGCGTCTGTGTGTGACTCTGGAAATATATACGGAGATTTAAATTTTCCCCTACGCCATATACAGCTGCACGCTCCTCATACAGTACCATATATCTGCTGGTATTTTTGGTACATTTTCCCAAACATGAGGAAGTATGGTGAAAGAGGCAGCGGACGTGGGCGGGGGGGCAGCTGGTACTGATGGTGGTGGTGGTGGTGCATCTGCTGGTAGTGCCAAAAGCCCAATAGCATCTAAGGCAGGAGATGTTGAGCCTGCGTCATTGTCTGGCTCCAGAAGGTCTGGAAGGCTCCCTTTTCTGGGAGTAGGTAAACCGCTTTTAAAGCCGGAGCATCAGGAACAGGTTTTGGCTTACATTGCCAAAACAGCCTCCAGCTTTATCGCCTCCTCTTCTGAAGTTTCAAAAAATGCAAGCACTGAGTCGTCAGTGCAGACTCCTGGTCAGGAACGACACCTTTCTTGTGTCCTTCACCCCAACAAAAGTGAAAGATGAGGCAGGCCACACTTCAGATTACTCCATGGAGCTCTTTTCACATACCATGCCTGGGTTAGCAAGTCAAATCCTGAATTCCCCAGTCCAACATGAATATGACATGGAGTGCACTGATGCACAGCCACTGCTATCTAATTCTGCTGGTACATTCACCCAGAGCACTGCATTGCCCTCGCAGTCTACTGAGCCAGAATCTGACCCTGATGAAACTCAGGTGCCCCTTCCCGCATACGATACCACCTTACACAGTGACACAGAGGAAGGTGCAGATGAAATTGAAGAGGAGGTGATGGATGACCCAGTTGACCCGGATTGGCATCCATTGGGGGAAGAGGATGCCGCTGGCAATAGCTCAGAAGAGGAGGAGGATCCATGGCAGGCATCGAAATCGCAGATGCGGTTATCTGGCAGGCCCGTAGCAGTCCAAAAACGTGTTAAAAAAAACAAAAAGAGTTGCAGGACAGCTTGGCCAGACGTTCAAATTAGCACAGCGTGCAAGCACTGAAAATTTATTCCATAGTAGGAAGAGTGCAGTGTGGCACTTTTTTGACCAAAATCCTATTGATGAGGCAAAGGTTATCTGTAAGTAGTGCGGAAAGACCTTTAGCCGAGGGAAAAATCTCTGAAAATTGAATACCAGTTGCATGCTTAGACATTTAAACACCATGCACTTGCAAGCGTGGACGGACTACAAAACCTCACTGGCTTTGAACGCCTACATTGCCAAACTGATCTCATTAGAGATGATGCCCTTCCGTTTGGTTGAAAGCGCAGCGTTCCGAGAGCTCATGGCCTACGCCGTCCCACACTATGACCTACCCAGTCGGCACTTCTTTTCTAGAAAAGCCATCCCTGCCCTCCACCTGCATGTGAAAGACCGCATTGTCCATGCACTCAAACAATCAGTGAGTGGAAAGGTGCACCTCACAACAGATGCATGGGCCAGTAGGCATGGCCAGGGCCATTACGTGTCCATCACTGCGCACTGGGTTAATGTGGTGGATGTAGGGTCCACAGGGGACAGCGGCGGTGGGACAGTGCTGCCTAGCCCACGGTATAGGCAACAGTTGGCTGTAGGCGCTCGACCCTCCTCCTCCTCCAGAAGCAAAAGCTCGTCGACAGAGCGCAGTCGCACGAGCACTCCATCCGCAGCTGCCAGTGTTGCACACGAGGTGTCCCACTATCGATCAGCTAGTGGTAAGCGTCAGCAGGCTGTTTTAAAGATCTTTGGGCGACAACAGACACACCGCGGAGGTACTAGCCGACTACTTGGAGCGAGAAACTGAGTCATGGCTGGGCAGTCTACATCTTGAGCCAGGCAAGGTAGTCAGTGATAGCGGCCGTAATTTTGTGGCGGCCATAGCCCTGGCAAAACTCAGACACATACCTTGCCTGGCTCACACCTTGAACCTGGTGGTGCAGTGCTTCCTAAATAATTATCCGGAGTTACCAGCCCTGCTCCATAAGGTGCATCCATCGCTCGCCCGTAGACTCCAGTGGTATGCAGAGGCTGCAGCGATCGCTCCTCCTCCCCAAGCACCGCCTAAACATAGATGTTGCAACAAGGTGGAACTCCACCATGCACATGGTTGAGAGGCTGTGCGAGCAGAGGCATGCTGTAATGCATTTGTGGGTGGATACACGGGCAGGCAGTTTGAGGGAGGACATGGAGTTGTCGGGTATGCAGTGGTCAAAGCTGAAAGACCTCTGTAAAGTCCTTCAGTGTTTTGAGGAATGCACAAGGCTGGTAAGCGCAGACGATGCCATTATAAGCATGAGCATCCCACTTATGCGTCTGCTCATGCAAACTTTGACGCACATTAAGGATCAGGCGTCTGCAGCGGAGGAGGAGGAGGAGGAGGGAAGACTTCATGACAGTCAGACATTGTCTGCTCAGGGAACTGTCCTGGACGAGGTGGAAGAAGAAGAGGAAGAGGAGGATGAGGAGGATTAGGATGAGGGGGATGATTATTTTAGGGAGGATGATGCTTCTCATGGGGCAAGAGAAAATGTTGGCTTGCCAAGGTCAGGTATAGGGTTTGTGCGTGACTGGAGGGATGTGGATTTGGCAGAAAGTGCTACTCCACCCACCACTGGCAGTGCATCATTGACACCTGGAACATTGGCCCACATGTGTGATTATGTCTTGCGGATCCTAAAAAGGGACCCCCACATTGCCAAAATTATGAAGGATGACGACTACTGGTTGGCCAGTGTAACGGGTCTGGTAGGTGGAACCAGTGACGGAAACGGGTCTGGTTGGTGGAACCACTAAGCTTTATTATACAAGACAATTTACTTGCAAGAGAGCGGGTGGCATCCGGGAATAGGACAGGGAATCACGGCAATTAGCCAGGCAGTCTCTTGACAGGCAGGTTGTCACAATAAGTGACCAAGGAAGTCTCTGGACAGGCAGGTTGTCACGGCAAGTGACCTGGGCAGTCTCTGGACAGGCAGGTTGTCACGGCAAGTGACCTGGGCAGTCTCTGGACAGGCAGGTTGTCACGGCAAGTGACCTGGGCAGTCTCTGGACAGGCAGGTTGTCACGGCAAGTGACCTGGGCAGTCTCTGGACAGGCAGGTTGTCACGGCAAGTGACCTGGGCAGTCTCTGGACAGGCAGGTTGTCACGGCAAGTGACCTGGGCAGTCTCTGGACAGGCAGGTTGTCACGGCAAGTGACCGCGGCAGTTCTCTGGACAGGCAGGTTGTCACGGCAAGTGACCAGGGCAGTCTCTGGGCAGGCAGGTTTGTCACGGCAAGTGACCAGGGCAGTCTCTGGGCAGGCAGGTTGTCACGGCAAGTGACCAGGGCAGTCTCTGAACAGGCAGGTTGTCACGGCAAGTGACCAGGGCAGTCTCTGGACAGGCAGGTTGTCACGGCAAGTGACCAGGGCAGTCTCTGGACAGGCAGGTTTGTCACGGTAAGCGACCAAGGCAGTCTCTAGACAAACAGGCATATACGACCTGAGCTGGTGGAGCCTCCTGGTAGGCTGCAGTCGGATGGCAGATGATCGCTCCCAGGTGAGCAGGCAAGAGTCTCTGGAATAGCCGGGGATCTCTGCTGATGATGTCCGAACCTCTAGATAGAGCTGCAGTCGGATGGCAGATGATCGCTCCCAGGTGAGCAGGCAAGAGTCTCTGCAATAGCCGGGGATCTCCGCAGATGATGTCCGAACCTCTGGATAGAGCTGCAGTCGGATGGCAGATGATCGCTCCCAGGTGAGCAGGCAACAGCCGGGGATCTCTGCTGAAGATGTCCGAACCTCTGGATAGAGCTGCAGTCAGATGGCCGACAGGCAAACAGACAGGTAACAGGCAGGCAACTGGAAACAGGAGCTGATGGCTGAAGCAGAGTTAGACTGCACAGAAACAACATTGCTCGGGCACCTCCATTAAGGAGGAAGCCCTTAATATAGGGTGGAGTCCACCAGCATTGGCTGGAGACTGATTTGGAAAATGCGCGCGGCTCCTTTAAGAGCGGGGGAGGGTGCGGGCGCGCGCCCTAAGGCCAGCAGCAGGGAAGGAGGGCGCGGGACCAGCAGGGCGGAAGGAGGACGCCGAGGATGCCAGAGGCGCAGAGGAGGCTGGGAGCACTGAGGACGCTGAGCGCAGGTGAGGAGAGCGACGTCCCTGTCTGGCAGCAGGCAGGGACGCGGGCGCTACAGTACCCCCCCCTCTAGGCCCCCCCCTTTTTAGGCCAGAAAAAAATTTAGCTAGGATGAGAGGGGCATGGATGTTCTCCCGAGGTTCCCAGGTTCTCTCCTCAGGACCAAACCCCTTCCAATCCACCAAAAAATAAGTCTTTTTTCCTACCCTTTTTGTGGCCAGAATGTTCTCTACCTCAAATTCATCATCAGCAGACACTGGAGCAGGAGGTGTACCTGTAGACTTAAAAAAAGAGTTAAGAACCACAGGTTTGAGGAGAGATACATGAAAAGAATTAGGAATTCGCAAATTGACCGGGAGTTTCAATTTATAGGACACCGGGTTGATCTGACTGATGATCTCAAAAGGACCGATGAACCGAGGACCTAACTTGTAGGACGGAATTTTGAGTCAAACATATTTTGACGAAAGCCAGACTTTGTCCCCAGGACGGAATTGAGGAGGATCCAGACGTTTTTTGTCAGCATGTCTTTTCATGCGCTCGGATGACTGAATGAGTGCGGACCGGGTACTCTCCCAGATGGAGGAGAATTCTCTAACCAGAGATTCCGCAGCTGGATTGTCCACAGAGATGGAAACAGGGACAGGGATCCGAGGGTGTTGACCGAAGACTACAAAAAACGGAGACTTGGTGGAAGATTCGCTCTCATGATTATTGTAGGAGAATTCGGCCCAAGGCAGGAGCTCCACCCAGTCAGAATGGTGGGCATTAACGAAGTGTCGAAGATAACTGGTCAAATTCTGATTTATTCGTTCAACTTGTCCATTGGACTGTGGGTGGTAAGCGGAGGAAAAATCCAGGGTGACGTCTAGCAACTTACAAGTGGTTCTCCAGAAACGTGAGGTGAACTGAACCCCACGATCCGACACAATGTGACGAGGCAGACCATGAAGACGGAAGATGTGGCGGATAAAGTCTTTAGCCAACTCGGGTGCAGATGGAAGACCTGGCAGAGGAATGAAGTGAGCCATCTTGGAAAAGCGGTCAGTGACCACCCAAATGACTGTACAACCAGCAGAGACGGGAAGATCAGTAATGAAGTCCATGGCTATATGCTGCCAGGGGGCAGCGGATACAGGAAGCGGAAGAAGACGGCCGGTAGGCAGGTGTCTCGGAACTTTGTTGCGGGCACAGGAAACACAGGCAGAAACAAAGTCTATTACGTCTTTGTGCAGGGTAGGCCACCAATAATGCCGGGTAATGAGTTGGAGGGTCTTTTTTTGACCAGCGTGGCCAGCGAGTTTAGATGAATGACCCCAATGTAGGATTCTCTTCCGATCAGTTTCTGATACGAACGTCTTACCAGGAGGGAGACGATTTAAACTCACGGGAGCCACCTGCATCACTCTGGCGGGATCGATGATATGTTTAGGTTCTTCCTCGAGATCTGACACCAGGAAAGACCGAGACAAGGCATCCGCCTTGATGTTTTTGTCAGCTGGGCGAAAATGCAAAAGAAAATCGAAGCGGGCAAAAAACAAGGACCACCGGGCTTGGCGAGGGTTAAGTCTCTGGGCATGCTGGAGGTATGCCAGATTCTTGTGGTCCGTGTAAATGATTACCGGATGAAGAGCCCCTTCGAGTAGGTAACGCCACTCCTCCAATGCCAACTTGATGGCCAATAACTCTCGGTCTCCTATGGAGTAGTTGCGCTCGGAGGAGGAGAAGAGTTTGGAGAAGAAACCGCAGGATACTATCCTCCCGGATGAAGCTTTTTGGGTAAGTACCGCTCCGGCTCCAGCAGAGGAAGCGTCCACCTCCAGGAAGAACTGCTTGTTGCCATCCGGGCGATGCAGCACTGGAGCGGAAGAGAAGGCCTGTTTTAGAGAAAGGAAGGCCTCCTCTGCTTCGGGCGTCCACTGTTTGGGGTTAGCATCCTTGCGGGTGAGCGCGGAGATTGGCGCAGTCCTGGAAGAGAAGTGCGGTATGAAGAGACGGTAATAGTTGGCAAATCCCAGGAACCGCTGAATGGCCTTCAACCCCTCCGGTCGGGGCCACTTCTCGATGGCAGACAATTTCTCCGGATCCATTCGTAGGCCTGTCTGAGAAATGATGTAGCCCAGAAACGGAAGCGATGTCTGCTCAAAGAGGCACTTCTCATATTTGGCGAAGAGGTGATTCTGCCTGAGCCTGAGCAGAACCTGACGAACATCCCTCCGGTGAGACTGAAGATCCGGAGAGAAGACCAAGATGTCGTCAAGGTACACCACAACGCAGGAGTAGAGGAGGTCCCGGAAGATGTCATTGACCAACTCCTGAAAGACTGCTGGAGCATTACAGAGACCAAAGGGCATCACCAAGTACTCGTAGTGGCCGTCCCGGGTGTTGAATGCCGTCTTCCATTCATCTCCTCGACGGATACGAACCAGGTTGTATGCTCCACGAAGATCTAGTTTGGTGAAGACTCTAGCCCCTCTAAGACGATCAAACAATTCTGGAATGAGCGGAAGAGGGTACTTATTCTTCACCGTGATCAAATTTAGGCCTCTGTAGTCAATACAGGGACGGAGAGATCCGTCCTTCTTTTTTACGAAGAAGAAACCTGCTCCCGCTGGGGAGGTAGATTTCCGGATGAATCCTTTTGCTAAGTTCTCCTCGATATATTCGGACATCGACCTGGTCTCAGCAGCGGACAACGGTAAATGCGCCCACGGGGAGGCGTGGTACCGGGTAGCAGGTCGATCGGGCAATCATATGGTCTATGCGGGGGTAATGTCTCTGCTTCCTTTTTATTGAAGACATCAGCAAATGACCAATATGGAATCGGGAGTCCTGGTAGATTAGCAGGAGTAGGAGAAGGACAGACGGGATGAACAGGCACCAGACACGTTTTATGACAGTCCTGTCCCCAGCGAAGAATCTCTCCATTCTGCCAGTCAAGCACAGGTGCATGCTTTTGGAGCCAAGGCAGACCTAGTAAGAAAGCATGAGAGAGTCCAGGCAGAACATGAAATGAGATGCTCTCAGAATGCAACATTCCCACCTGCAGGGTTATGGCTTCGGTGATAAGTCGGATGGGACGAGGTAGGAGACCCCCATCCACAGCAGCAACAGATACTGGTTCAACAAGAGGTTTGGTGGGAATGCGATACTTCTCTACTAGAGCCTGTGACACGAGATTCCCAGCTGCTCCAGAATCAAGTTGGGCCATCTCGAAGTAACGGTTCTTACCGAGAAGAATTGAGACCGAGAGCAGCAGAGATGAAGAGGATTTATTTTTGTCTAGATTGACCTCTCCGAGCGAACCTAGACACAGGCGTTTCCCGACTTCTCCGGACAGGTTCGGATCCAGTGCTCCTTACTGCCGCAGTAGAAGCAACTTTTCTCGGCACGGCGTGAGTCCTGACGGGCTTTGACCATCTTGGTCTGGTCGACCTGCATAGGCTCAGCAGTGTGCACCTGGGGAGAAAAGGAAGGGGTTAAATGAGGAAACTTTTTTTCACGGGTGACCTCTTTGGCTCGTTCCTGGAACCGTAGATCAATCCGATTGGCAAGATTTATTAAATCATCAAGCGAGGTTGGAATGTCCCGACCGGCAAGTTCGTCTTTAATACGGCCGGACAGACCCTCCCAGAAGACCGAAATTAGAGCTTCATTGTCCCAAGCCAGTTCTGAGGCTAGAGTACGGAACCGTATGGCATATTGACCAACAGTGAGACTTCCCTGACGGAGACGCAACAGAGATGATGCAGAGGAGGTCTTCCGTCCAGGTTCGTCGAATACCCTCCGGAAGGCCGAGAGAAAAGCAGGCAGGTCTGACACCAGAGGATCTTCTCTCTCCCAGAGAGGATTAAGCCAGGCCAGAGCCTCTCCGGTGAGATGGGACATGATGAAGGCAATTTTGGCCCGGTCAGAATTAAACTGGTGTGCCAGGAGTTCGAAATGCAGGGTGCACTGGTTAATGAAACCCCGAGCCATAACAGGGTCGCCTCCATACCTAGGAGGAGCTGAAAGTCGGGGACCGGGAATGGAAACCACGGAATTGGGAGTCAGCGGGACTGCCGGATTATGAGTCATGGCTCCAGCGGTGGTTGCTGGTGATGGATTCAGAGTGTCCAAGCGGGAATTGACGTTCCGCAGGTGACCCAGGATAGCCTCCTGTTGAGACCTCTGGCGAGACAGCTCATGACACAGTTCCGGAAGTGAAGGGGTTTGGTGCCACCGGGTTCCATGGCCCGAGCAAACTGTAACGGGTCTGGTAGGTGGAACCACTGACGGAAACGGGTCTGGTTGGTGGAACCACTAAGCTTTATTATACAAGACAATTTACTTGCAAGAGAGCGGGTGGCATCCGGGAATAGGACAGGGAATCACGGCAATTAGCCAGGCAGTCTCTGGACAGGCAGGTTGTCACAATAAGTGACCAAGGAAGTCTCTGGACAGGCAGGTTGTCACGGCAAGTGACCTGGGCAGTCTCTGGACAGGCAGGTTGTCACGGCAAGTGACCTGGGCAGTCTCTGGACAGGCAGGTTGTCACGGCAAGTGACCTGGGCAGTCTCTGGACAGGCAGGTTGTCACGGCAAGTGACCTGGGCAGTCTCTGGACAGGCAGGTTGTCACGGCAAGTGACCTGGGCAGTCTCTGGACAGGCAGGTTGTCACGGCAAGTGACCTGGGCAGTCTCTGGACAGGCAGGTTGTCACGGCAAGTGACCTGGGCAGTCTCTGGACAGGCAGGTTGTCACGGCAAGTGACCTGGGCAGTCTCTGGACAGGCAGGTTGTCACGGCAAGTGACCAGGGCAGTCTCTGGACAGGCAGGTTGTCACGGCAAGTGACCAGGGCAGTCTCTGGGCGGCAGGTTTGTCACGGCAAGTGACCAGGGCAGTCTCTGGGCAGGCAGGTTGTCACGGCAAGTGACCAGGGCAGTCTCTGAACAGGCAGGTTGTCATGGCAAGTGACCAGGGCAGTCTCTGGACAGGCAGGTTGTCACGGCAAGTGACCAGGGCAGTCTCTGGACAGGCAGGTTTGTCACGGTAAGTGACCAAGGCAGTCTCTAGACAAACAGGCATATACGACCTGAGCTGGTGGAGCCTCCTGGTAGGCTGCAGTCGGATGGCAGATGATCGCTCCCAGGTGAGCAGGCAAGAGTCTCTGGAATAGCCGGGGATCTCTGCTGATGATGTCCGAACCTCTAGATAGAGCTGCAGTCGGATGGCAGATGATCGCTCCCAGGTGAGCAGGCAAGAGTCTCTGCAATAGCCGGGGATCTCCGCAGATGATGTCCGAACCTCTGGATAGAGCTGCAGTCGGATGGCAGATGATCGCTCCCAGGTGAGCAGGCAACAGCCGGGGATCTCTGCTGAAGATGTCCGAACCTCTGGATAGAGCTGCAGTCAGATGGCCGACAGGCAAACAGACAGGTAACAGGCAGGCAACTGGAAACAGGAGCTGATGGCTGAAGCAGAGTTAGACTGCACAGAAACAACATTGCTCGGGCACCTCCATTAAGGAGGAAGCCCTTAATATAGGGTGGAGTCCACCAGCATTGGCTGGAGACTGATTTGGAAAATGCGCGCGGCTCCTTTAAGAGCGGGGGAGGGTGCGGGCACGCGCCCTAAGGCCAGCAGCAGGGAAGGAGCGCGCGGGACCAGCAGGGCGGAAGGAGGACGCCGAGGATGCCAGAGGCGCAGAGGAGGCTGGGAGCACTGAGGACGCTGAGCGCAGGTGAGGAGAGCGACGTCCCTGTCTGGCAGCAGGCAGGGACGCGGGCGCTACAGCCAGCATCCTCGATCCACACTATAAAGGCAAATTACAGAACATCATGCCACAGGAGAACCTAGAGCTAATATTGGCAAACAAACAAGCAACTCTGGTAAACTGTTTGTTAGAGGCATTCCCAGCACACAGCAGTGGTGCAGGTTCTACAGTCATGGACAAAAGTTTTGAGAATGACACAAATATTAATTTTTACAAAGTCTACTGCTTCACTTTTTCTAATGGCAATTTGCATATACTCCAGAATGTTATAAAGAGTGATCAGCTTAACAGCAATTACTTGCAAAGTCAATATTTGGCTAGAAAATGAACTTTATCCCCCAAAACACATTTCAACATCATTGCAGCCCTGCCTTAAAAGGACCAGCTAACCTCTTTTCAGTGATTGCTCCATTAACACAGGTGTGGGTGTTGATGAGGACATGGCTGGAGATCAATCTGTCTTGATTAAGTAAGAATGACACCACTGGACACTTTAAAAGGAGGCTGGTGCTTGGCATCATTGTTTCTCTTCTGTTAACCATGGTTATCTCTAAAGAAACACGTGCACTGCTCAGGTCTCATTTGCAATGCACACAATATATCGCATCATCAAGAACTTCAAGGAGAGAGGTTCCACTGTTGCCAAAAAGGCTTCAGGGCACCCAAGAAAGGCCAGCAAGCGTCAGGACCGTCCGTCTCTTAAAAGTGTTTCAGCTTCGGGATCGGGCTACCAGCAGTGCAGAGCTTGCTCAGGAATGGCAGCAGGCATGTGTGAGTGCATCTGCACGCACTGTGAGGCGGAGACTCTTGGAGCAAGGCCTGGTCTCAAGGAGGGCAGCAAAGAAGCCACTTCTCTCCAGAAAAAACATCATGGACAGACTGATATTCTGCAAAAGGTACAGGCAGTGGACTGCTGAGGACTGGGGTAAAGTTATTTTCTCTGATGAATCCCCTTTTCGATAGTTTGGGACATCAGGAAAACGCCTCATTTGGAGAAGACAAGGTGAGCGCTACCACCAGTCTTGTCTCATGCCAACTGTTAAGCATCCTGAAACCATTCATGTGTGGGGTTGCTTCTCAGCCAAGGGAATCGGCTCTCTCACAGTCTTGCCTAAAAACACAGCCATGAATAAAGAATGGTACCAGAATGTCCTCCAAGAGCAACTTCTCCCAACCCTCCAAGAGCAGTTTGGCGATCAACAATGCCTTTTCCAGCATGATGGAGCACCTTGCCATAAAGCAAAGGTGATAACTAAATGGCTCAGGGAACAAAACATAGAATTTTGGGTCCATGGCCTGGAAACTCCCAAATCTTAATCCCATTGAGAACTTGTGGTCAATCATCAAGAGACGGGTGGACAAACAAAAACCTAAAAATTCTGACAAAATGAAAGCATTGATTGTGCAAGAATGGACTGCTATCAGTCAGGATTTGGTCCAGAAGTTGATTGAGAGAATGCCAGGGAAAATTTCAGAGGTCCTGAAGAAGAAGGGTCAACACTGCAAATATTGACTTGCTGCATTAACTCATTCTAACTGTCAATATAAGCTTTTGTTACTCATATGTTTGCAATTATATTTCTGTCTGTGATAAAACATCTGTCAAACACACATAAAAACCAGAGGGCAGCAGATCATGTGAAAATATAATATTTGTGTTATTCTCAAAACTTTTGGCCATGACTGTACCACGAGCCGTACTGGGCAACATGGAAGATGTGTTCGTGGTGCACACAGCCGAAGTGGCGTTGGAGACAGGGGTTTCATGACCATGTTGTGGTCTGGTTTCTGGAGTAAAGCTCACATTGTCGGGGTCGTAGCGACAAACCACTCGTCCTCCAGTCACTCCAAATTAGATTATGAGCATGTGGTACCAGTATAAGAAAGAGTCAGACAATCAGGCTGGTTCAATCTTAGAGCATGCTCCAAAGACTACTGGCACGTAGCTTTCTCAGCAAGTTCTGTCTTTATTTTTTTCACATACATAGGATTATCTACACAGGATGTCAGGGTGGAGTAAAGGGTGGATGGGGGCTTGGTAAACTATAGATGTCCATATATGTACATGTCCAGCATCTGGCCATCTCTATTGGTTCACATTCCATAGGTCTTCTATCCAGGCAGACTTGCTGATGCAATCCTCAATTCCCCAAAGGTGGGGGCAGACTTCAGTGAATTTCTTGGAGACAGACTAGCTAGTACTGACATCTTAGATTAAGTTTCATTTCTAAATACTACTCAAGGAAAACTTTGTGTTTATCTTGACATATCAAAGTAACAAAGCACATATAAACATATGAATATAGCAAAACACATATAAAATATAAAAATATAGAGGTAGAAAATTATATTTTACCTTGACAACATGACTGGTAATACTGAATCAATTGCAACAGACAGGAGACAACAGTTGTCAACTATGGTTCAAAATTACCTCTCCTCCCCTATCAATGTTCTCCCTCACAGTTCATTCCCCTTTGACTACTGGGCCTGTAAACTGGACACCTGGCCTGAATTGGCACAATATGCCTTACAGGAGCTCGCTTGCCCTGCTGGTAGTGTGCTATCAGAAAGAGTCTTCAGTGCTGCTGGATCAATCCTGACAGAAAGAAGGACCGGCTGTCGACCCAAAATGTTGGTGGTCTCACCTTCACTAAAATGAACCATGCCTGAGTTTCAAAGGATTTTGTACCACCTTCCACTGATGACACATAAGTTGCCAGCAAAATGGATCGCTTTGTCCTCTTCCTCCGACTTCTCCAATTCCTCCATTTGCAGCTGCTGAACGTCCAGCCTACACCTCCACATATGCCACTTTTTCCACCTCCCTAACTGGGCTGCCCCCCCCCCAGGGCCGGCGTCAGCACGTGGCTCACCCGGGCAAGTGCCGGGGCCGTGAGCAGGTGGGGGGCCCACTCGCCGTCAGAGACACCGGAGTACTATGAGTGGCCCTGTGCCAGTGCCGTCGCCCACGAGTGGGCCCCCCTGCTTGCTCAGGGCCCCAGCACTTGCAATACTTACCTGTCCCTGCTCCACCGCTGTTACATCTTCCACGTTTCCTGACGGTGACATTTAGGTCAGAGAGTGCGATGATGTCACATCTGTGCGCCCTCTGCCTGAACAGTCACAGTGCAGAGAGCTGGAAGATGGCGACGCTGAGGAGTCCAGAGTAGAGCAGTGCCCAGCGAGGAGAGGTATTTCATTTTTTTAATGGTTAGAGCAATATATGGGGAGCATTATACACTGGAGAATTATATATGGGGCCCATCATACACTTGAGCATCATAGATAGGGCCCATTATACACTGGAGCATCATCCATGGGGCACATCATACACTGGAGCATCATATGGGGCCCATTATATATGGCGCATCATATGGGGCACATTATATATGAAGCATCACATGGAGACCATTATACATGGAGCATTATATATGGGGACCATTATATTTGGAGCATTATATGGGGCTCATCAGACACTGGAGCATCATATATGGGGCCCATCATATTCTAGAGCATCATATGGGGTTCCTTATTTATGGGGCATCATATAGGGCCCTTTATATATGGAGCATCATATGAAACACATATGGGGCCTATTCTATATGGAGCATTATATAGAGCACATTCTGTATGGAGCAATATATGGGGCTCATTATTGTGTATAGAGCAATATATGGGGCTCAATATTCTGTACGGAGCACTATGTGGTGGCCATAATACTGTATGGAGAAATATACTGTCCGTTTTTGAGCTATTGTAGAATTTAAAAAAGATATCAGTCATGTAATGTAAGAAGTGAAGTATTTGGCATTGTACTATACCTATATTTCTGTGCCGTATCCGAGCATCATGAATTGTGGTATGTGTTAAAGGGGCCCACTGAGACTCTTTCGCCCGGGGCCCACGAAAACCTTGAGCCAGCCCTGCCTCCCCCCACAACCTTAGCCAAATAACCCTCAGTTTTGAATGCGTTACTATTATTATAAAGTAAATTAAGGTTGACAAGTAGTGTTGAGCGATACTGCCCGATATCCAGAAATATTGGATCGAATTGGATTGGCCAGATACTCAAAAAGTATCGGGTATCGCCGATTCTGATACCGGAAACCCAATGCAAGTCAATGGGACAGAAATATCGTAATTAAAAAAAACCCTTTCTTTCCTTGTAAACACTACATATACACACATAGAATACATATATATATATATATATATATATATACATGTCATTGTGACATATATATATATACATATATTTATAGTTCATACACTTCTACATAGTAAAATAGCCTCTGATTCAATTGCCGGGCAATGCCGGCTTTTGTGAAATTACAGAACCACCCGACATGAAATGACACACGGTTTACATAGAGTTAACCATGTCATTTCATGTAGTTTGATATATTGTTTTCACTAACAATTACATGAGTGTATGTGTGCAAAATTTCACACATGTAGGGGTTAATTAAAGGTGTAAATTCGTTGTAAAAAAAACGCTCTTACAGTAAAGAATCTGCGTCTGTGATTATGACTAAACCTTCTTTCCTCCAGACGTAGAGGATGCCCCCTTGTCCCCGTCACAGGTCTAAGAGTAAAAAGATCATTAGAAAGGTCTTTGTACTGTCCCCTCATATATTTATATATTGTAATAAGATTACCCCTAAGCCTTCGTTTTTCCAAACTAAATAACCCCAAGTGTAATAACCTGTCTTGGTATTGCAGACCCCCCAGTTCTCTAATAACCTTGGTCGCTCTTCTCTGCATCCGCTCCAGTTCAGCTATGTCTTTCTTATAGTAACATCGGAGACCAGAACTGTACACAGTATTCTAAGTGTGGTCGCACCAGTGACTTGTATAGAGGTAAAATTATGTTTTCCTCATGAGCATCTATGCCTCTTTTAATGCATCCCATTATTTTATTTACCTTGGCAGCAGCTGCCTGACACTGGCCACTAAATGTGAGTTTGTCGTCCACCCATACACCCAGGTCTTTTTCAGTGACAGTTTTGCCCAGTGTTTTACAATTAAGCATATAATTATACATCTTGTTTGTTCTACCCAAGTGCATGACCTTACATTTATCCCCATTAAAGCTCATTTGCCATTTATCAGCCCAAGCTTCTAGTTTACATAAATCCTCCTGTAATATAAAATTGTCCTCCTCTGTACTGATTACCCTGCAGAGTTTAGTGTCATCTGCAAATATTGAAATACTACTCTGTATGCCCCCTACAAGGTCATTAATAAATATATTAAAGAGAAGCAGCCCCAATACTGACCCCTGTGGTACCCCACTGCTAACCGTGACCCAGTCCGAGTGTGCTCCAATAATAACCACCCTTTGTTTCCTATCCATGAGCCAGTTCTTAACCAACTTACACATATTTTCCCTTATCCCCATTGTTCTCATTTTATGTATCAACCTTTTGTGTGGCACCGTATCAAAAGCTTTTGAGAAGTCCATGTACACCACGTCCATTGCGTTCCCTTGGTCCAGTCCGTAACTTACCCCTTCATAAAAGCTTATCAGATTAGTCTGACAAAAACGGTCCCTCGTAAACCCATGTTGATATTGGGTCATGAGGTTATTCCGCCTCAGATACTCCAATATAGTATCCCTTAAAAAACCCTCCAGGATTTTACCCACAGTAGATGTTAAGCTCACAGGCCTATAATTTCCAGGTTCAGTTTTTGTCCCCTTTTTGAATATTGGCACCACATTTGCTATACGACAGTCCTGTGGTACAGAACCCGTTATTATGGAATCTTTAAAGATTAAAAATAATGGTCTCTCTATGACTGTACTTAATTCCTGCAGTACTCGGGGGTGTATCCCATCCGGGCCCGGGGATTTGTCAATTTTAGTGATTTTTAGACGCCGCCATACTTCCTGCTGGGTTAAGCAGGTGACATTTAATGGAACAATTTTTTTTATCACTAATCATGTTACCTGTCATGGGATTTTCCTGTGTAAATACTGTTGAAAAAAAGTCATTTAGCATATTGGCTTTTTTCTCATCCTCATCCACCATTTCACCCAGACTAGTTTTAAGGGGATCAACACTATAATTTTTTAGTTTCTTACTATTTATGTAGTTAACGAATATTTTGGGATTATTTTTACTGTCTCTGGCAATGAGTCTCTCTGTCTCAATCTTTGCTGTCTTGATTTGCTTTTTACAGAATTTATTTAATCTTCTGTATTTATTTAATGCCTCATCACTACCTACTTGCTTTAATTCCCTAAACGCTTTCTTTTTGTCACTTATTGCGCCCCTTACAGCTCTATTTAGCCATAGTGGTTTCCTCTTATTTCTAGCATGTTTATTCCCATAGGGTATATACTGTGCACAGGTCCTATTCAGGATGCTAATAAACGTCTCCCATTTTCGTTGTGTATTTTTATGTCTCAGGATATCGTCCCAGTTTATTGCACTAAGATCATCTCTCATCCGTTGGAAATTTGCTTTCCTGAAGTTTAATGTTCTGGTAACCCCTCGACTACACATCTTATTAAAGGATACATGAAAGCTGATTATTTTGTGATCACTATTACCCAAGTGACCCCCAACCCTTATATTTGATATGCGGTCTGGCCTGTTGGTTAATATTAGGTCTAGCAGTGCTCCCCCTCTTGTTGGGTCCTGAACTAGTTGTGAAAGGTAATTGTCTCTCATAGTTGTCAAAAACCTATTATCTTTGCTGGAACTGCAGGTTTCTGTTCCCCAATGTATTTCAGGGTAGTTGAAGTCCCCCATAATAATGACTTCTCCTTGGGGGGCGTGGCTACCGCCTACAGAGCAAGACGTGCTAATCTGAGCGCTCTGTTCCCGGCCTCATAGCTGACTATTTTTAGCTTTACTAAGCACGACTAGTCGGTCCCTTGTGACGAAGGAGAGAACAAGGAGTACCCAGATGTCCAAAAGGAAAGGATCGGGCAACCAGCTGAAGCGCCTCACGGACTTCTATCCTGCTGGGCCTAGTGACGGAGGATCTAACATGGCGCCGGGACGCGGGAAACCTGCACCTAAGAAGACACCAACAGCTGCCATTACCCGTGGCCGCATTGCAGCCCTGCAACACAGCTCTCCAACGCTGAGACCACCACACTCACCGCCGGTAACACCCGACCACTCCGGCCAATCTCTACGTTCATCCCAACACCGATCGCGGGTGCAAAAGCTTACAGTCGCAACTGAGCAGGAGGAAGAGATGGCGACGCAAGACGCTTCAGACATAACGACTGACTCCTCTCCCTCCTCCAGCCCTCAGAAGCAAAAACCACGTACGGAGACTTCTGTGGATGAGTCACAATCAGAACTTAATGCGGCATTCTCTGCTCCAGCTTCTAATCAACCTGCCTCAGAAGCGTATATAAAGGAGCTAATCGTAGCCTTGAGCGGTTCAATACAGGGTAAACTGGATAAACTACAAGCCGCAGTGGAAGCATCTGTGGACAATGTGTCATACAGGGTTAACACAGTAGAACACAAAATGGAGGAGGTAATAGGATCGCACAACGCCCTCATAGACTCCCACTATGCATTACATGACGAAGTGCAATATCTAAAATCCAAGATGGCAGATATCGAAGATAGACATCGCAGAAATAATATTAAAATAAGAGGAGTGCCAGAGTCGGTTCTCTCATCAGACCTTCAGGACTATGTGGTAGATTTGTTCCGCATTTTTATCCCAGAAGCCACCGACCGCGATCTTATTATCGATCGAATACATAGGCTTCCTAGAGCCAAATTTTTGCCGCCAAATGTGCCGAGGGATGTATTGCTCAGAGTACATTTTTTCCATATTAAAGAACGAATATTACTTGCAGCCAGGAAAATGAAGGAATTCCCTACGCCATACTTGGGATTACAGCTATATACTGATTTATCTCAAGCCACCTTGCAAGCACGAAGAAACCTCCAGCCCCTGACCTCCGCTCTCAGAGCAGCTTCTATACAGTACAAATGGGGTTTTCCACTGAAACTCTTGGTGCGCCATGACGATACCCTGCATATCATTCACTCACTGAAGGAAGGATGCGACTTGGCAAAAAGTTGGGGTGTGAAGATTGACCTACAACTACAGACTGCGATCCAGAAACCTTCTAAACCGACGCAAGATTGGCAAACCCAGAGCTCCCCACGCTGATCCGGTCGAGCTAAAAATCGACGCAGTTCTCTCTACAGCGGCTAGCTATTTGGGACCGTTCCGTCAATACGGGCTAGCCTGCTAGTTTTTGAGGCCTCATTAGAAGGCCATTTGAACTCCTTCCCCCTGGAGATTTTCGGTCGAGGAGCATATTTGAGTATCGATATGTACCTTCGATTGATCTTTTATGATCTAACTCAGTTACACTGCTTTTGTAATGCCTTTACTCGTTGTGTCCCCTTCCTTATGTTTCTATCCCTAGTATTACCCAAAGATCTACTTCACATCCCAAACCCTTCTTGCGCTGCCGAAATGGAATTACCCAGCATATCTCGCCTTGAGACCGCAATATCCAAATTTCATCTACTCCTAGGTTCGGCCTTGCGGTGCGGTAAGCAAATTTATGATATCTCAATATGTCGCTAAATTTGGTATCCCTCAACGTAAGGGGACTGAACTCCCCTTATAAGCGCTCTTATCTTTGGAGAGAGGCAGGTAGACTTAAAGCAGATATACTTTTTCTGCAGGAAACTCACTTTTCTCGTACTAAAATGCCCCTCTTTAGCAGCGTTAAATACACACAGATTTTCCTAGCCTCTCAGGAGAAGAAAAAGGCAGGCGTTGCTATTTTGTTCTCCACTGACGTGTCATTTCAATGCGAATCTTCCTACATTGACCCTGCAGGTCGTTTTATAATATTGATGGGACTGCTACAAAACAAAATGGTCACTGTGGTTAATATATATGCACCGAATTTACGACAAATTCGTTTCCTAAACAGGGTAATGCGTAAAGTCCGAATAATGGCGAAGGGAGGTCTGCTTATGGGAGGGGACTTCAACATGATAGCTGATGGGTCGTTAGATTCTTCCAATCCTAGACCCCGGCATGTCCCATGTCTCCAACAATGGTTAAGATCACACTCCCTATACGATACATACAGATGCCTTAATTCTAGCTCTAGGGCTTACTCCTTCTACTCAGCTCGACATCGCACCTTTTCACGCATTGACATGTTTGTTGTGGATCGTTGGGCATTGCCAGATGCTAAGTCTGCTACGGTAGGGACGGCCGCGTGGTCGGACCATGCGCCGATAACGCTGGAGTGGTCTCCGCGAGCCAATGCATCAATGACGAGGCAATGGCGAAATAACCTGGCACTGTACACCGATTCCTCATATGCGACTCGCATACGACAGCATATAGCAGACTACTTTAGTGTTAATGCTACTCCTGACGTTACCCCTCGATATTATGGTTAGCTCACAAGGCGGTCATGCAGGGACACCTCATCCAAATGGGAGCTCAGAGGAAAAAGGCACTAACGAGTCAGCTGGATAGTCTATTGCTGAAAGTCCAATTAGCTGAGAATGAAATCACTTCACAACCAACATTGAATAATCATCGAAGTCTGATGACCCATCGACATAATTTACAACTTCATCTGTTTAGCCAACACGATAAATACATACGCACCATGCGTGCAACCCACTACGGGTCAATTAATAAAACCTCTCGATACATGGCATCCAAACTAAAACAAAGGCGAATCCGTAGTACGGTGTTCTCACTAAAAAACTCCCAATGCCCTCACTCGTCAATCACACACCCTATGGAAATAGCGGAGTCGTTTCGTAAATATTACGAACAGTTATACAATCTCAAAGATTCCCCGGGAGTTATACAACCTACAGACCTAGCCATTAACTCTTTTTTATCTCAAATTGACCTCCCAAAACTATCCCCTTCATCGGCCTCTATGCTAAATGCCCCAATCTCGGTGACTGAAACCTTGCAATCCATCAATATGTCTAAATTGGGCAAATCACCTGGCCCTGACGGGTACTCGAATGAATATCTCCGAACCTTCTCTGAATTACTTGCGCCGCATTTGACTAACATGCTAAACTCAGCTCGTGAATGCGCTTCTTTCCCGCCTGAGTTCTTAGAAGCGACAGTAACTGCGATTCCTAAACCTGGGAAATCCCCTAACGAACCTGGAAACTTTAGACCCATATCGCTACTGAATTCAGATACTAAGATATACGCTAAAATACTAGCCATCAGGCTATCTAACATTTTGCCACTGCTGATCCATACTGATCAGACAGGATTTGTGGCGGGACGCCAAACATCAGACGCAACACGACGTGTCCTCAACTTGCTTCAATTTGCTTCGAGGGGTCGGGCGCCTTCTTTGCTTCTCTCGTTGGATGCGGAGAAGGCGTTCGACAGAATTCATTGGGGATTTATGTTCCACACTTTGCGCAGATTTGGTTTCGAGAACGACTTTTTACACTACATCGAAGCTTTATATTCCTGCCCATCCGCTAGGGTGCTTATTAATGGCACTTTATCGCAACCATTCTACATAACGAACGGCACCCGTCAGGGTTGTCCCCTGTCTCCTCTCCTCTTTGTTCTCATCATGGAACCATTGGCGGAGAGAGTCAGATTGGATCAGACTATTAGAGGTATCCCAATTTCTGATAGACAACACAAAATAAGTCTGTATGCAGATGATATTGTCCTTCTATTAACCGACCCGTTAACCTCCCTACGATCAGCCTGTAACACCCTAGACGAATTTGGGCGGATATCTCACTACAAACTCAACTACACCAAATCACACCTCATGGGAATACACATTGATCCCCAACTTAAGGCTGCGATACTCGCTGAGTTCCCCTTCAAATGGCAGGATACTACGATAACATACCTAGGTATTAAGCTTACCTTACCATTTCACAAGACAGTGTTACAAAATATGAATGGCCTAATACAGGATATTCAGGAGACTTTAGACACATTCTCAAAAACAGACATATCATGGATAGGTCGGATTGTATCCTATAAGATGATGATCTTACCTAAAATCCTATATATATATAGAACGCTTAACCTCCCGATACCAAAGAAATATATAACAAGGCTCTCATCACAAATGTTGGGGTTTATTTGGGCAGGGAAGAAACCCAGGGTGGCCTCCTCAGTCTTGAGAATGTCTTGTTACCATGGAGGGGCGGGCGTCCCCAATTTACACGCATATTACCACGCTACGATTATACGTCAAACTAGACACTGGTGGATGCAATCTACACACTCCTCTTGGCCGACCATAGAATTAGTCTTAAATCATTCAAGACCATTACACTTGCATTTGTTAGTTAACATTGTAGACAAAACTCTTCCTCCACCGGCTTCACATGTAGTGAAAGCGTCTCTACGTAGTTGGGACTTATTAACATCCAAGTTGAGATATGATACACAAGTCTCTGCGACAGCATTACCGATCGCACTTCTTCATCAGTGTATTCCAGACTTAGACACCCGGAGCTGGGGGGAACTTGGCCTGCAAACTTGGGGAGATGTAGCCACAATGCAATTTACAAGTCACATACCACATCTAACCGCATTCCATATTCGAAGGGCTAGATCCTATATCCTCTCGGGTGATAAGCTTGATACGCGGGTTCCTCTGACCCTCTGGAACCTTATCTTGGGTACTAACCCCCAACCTCACTTTGCTACAACTAAGCACTTATATGCAATATTTAACGACTCCATTCACTTTACTAAACGAACCCATATCCTCAGTTGGGAAATTGACCTGGGAGGGCTGTATTCTGAGACTCAGTGGGAACTTGCGTTTAAATGGGCTAAAAAAGCGTCGCTCTCCATGACGCTTCAAGAATCGCATATGAAGTGCATGTCACGCTGGTATTACACTCCTGAGAGGTTGGCCAGATTGTTTCCCGGAACCTCTGATTGCTGTTGGAGGAACTGTGGAGAGACGGGCTCCTTATTCCACATATTTTGGAGCTGCCCCAGAGTTTTGTGCTTCTGGGGAGAGGTTTTCAACTTACTAGATTTGGTGACATCTTTGAGAATACAGCGTTCTCCTCACATAGCATTATGCCTGCTGGAGATTGACACGGTACCTCTAGAATTCCGCAGGTTTGTAGCACACACTCTAATGGTAGCTAAAGTAATGTTAGCCCAACGCTGGAAAACTGCTTCCATACCATCGATGCTTGAGCTGACCTCTCGACTTAAAGAACATCACGCACTGGAACGTTTATATGCTATCCGCAATAACTGCGTAACACTATGCAACCGCACTTGGGCCCCATGGTCTAAATATTGTAAAGACTCATTACATCCTGTCTCAACAGGTCACCCTTAAGTGATCTCTAAGTGATCTCTAAACGAAACGCAAGAAATGGTTCTTACCGATATTACCTCCCCTTCCTTCCTATTACCAAATCCTTTCCTTATGTTTATTGTTTGTATTCCTAGTTAGTCCATATTTTGTCTTGTTATTCTTACTGTTTTACAACGTATGGTCTCCTGTAGGCCCAGTTATATGTTTTATTGTACATGCAATAACCAAAAATTTTCAATAAAAAACTATTGAACATTAATAATGACTTCTCCTTGAGTCGCTGCTTCATCTGTTAGAACCCTCTTGTTAGGTTTTGTTTCAGTTTGCTGGTCACATGACCTTTTTTCCCTATTTAGTCTGGCTCCGCCCTTCTGGCTTTGCTGGACTTCATTGTATTATCTACTCTTAAGCTAGCCGGGTGCTTAGGTGCCTTTCTCAGTCAGTTTTGCTTGATCTTTGGATCTCTAAGTAATTTGTTTTCTGTTTAATTTTTCCCTGCTACAATTTCTGTTAGGAGGTGTCCACCTTTTCTCCCAGACCCTAGATCTTGTAGGGATTCCTCCCTTGCAACTATAGGTCTTCGTTCAGACTAGCTGAGGACTTTAGCGGGTCTGGTCGCAGGATCAGGTTCCCCGTTACATCGTAGGGATCCAGCTTAGTTCTATTGTAGGGACAGAATTCCTATCTTTCCTTAGTGCTTGTAGCAGATCATAACAGTAAGTCCAGCCCAAAAAAAAAAAAAAAAAAAAATCTAAGGAAAGGTTTTCTGTTTCCATCATGGTGTCGGTTCAGGATTTGGCTCAACGCCTGCCGGGACTCTCTCTGGAGGTGGCTGAGATCCAGCAACACGTGAGTAGTTGTTCTGGAGCACATTTCGTGGAGCCAAAGGTACGTTTGCCTGACTTATTTTTTGGTGAACAACAAGATTTTTTTTCTTTTAAAAATGCTTGCTTGTTGTATTTCCGTTTGAGACCCAGATCCTCTGGTGATGAATCACAGCGCATAGGGTTCATAATGTCACTTTTGCGCAAAGAACCTCAGTACTGGGCCTTTTCTCTGCAGCCTAGTGATCCATGCTTTAGATCAGTGGATAGTTTTTTTTTTCTGCTTTGGGGTTATTGTATGACGATTCTGATTGTGTTTCATCAGCTGAGCCAGAATTGAGACGTTTGAGACAGGGATCAGGGTTCGAGTTACCGCTGCTGCACAAGGGGAGTCTCGAACCCTCCCGCTGCGGTCTCCCATTCATCTCCAGCCGCAGTGGAGCCTGCTCAGCAGAGACATCGGTCCAGGCGTCTTGCCCACTCCTCTACTGTGCAGTGACTTGCTGCTGCCTTTCCTGGATCTGCTATTATAGCCAGTGCTGGAGCAGTCGTCTTTGAGACAAAGTCCTGCGTTTTCCCATCTGAGCATGCCCAGAGTGAGATCTCTCATTGGAGATCAGGGGTCACATGTTCAGGTGCTGCAGCGGCTCCTATTGGTCCGCCAGGAAGGTCATGTAGCTACGTGTGTTTGTAACAGCTTCTCATTGGTCCTTGTTCCTGGAAGGTCCTGTAGCTGTTGCTATAAAATGGTAGCATGGCTGGGCCGCCATGCGCTAATATCAACCATTGTATGCTATGCGCCAGTGTGATCATGCGTATGTGTGGTTAGGGACCCGGCTGAAATAAGCCACTAGAATACCGACTTAATCGGTGAGGAGTTTGGTATGGTAGCTGGCCAGGGTCGGTGTCCTAGATGCCCTAGATTACCGGCGTAACCGGTGAGGAGTTTTGATTGCCGTATTCAGGGTCTGGCATTCAGACGCCATAGATTGCGGGTGACTCCCGCGAGGACATTAGCACATGATCACGCGTTATGTACGCTTAGCACTTAACTGTGTACCTGAGAGCCTGACAGGACACAGCACTTTTCCTCAGCGGCCCTGTGACGTAACAGGGTTTGCTTTCGACGCTAGACAACGCCCTAGCGTTTTACTTTGCGGCTCACTGAAGCTAAGTGAGTTTGCACCTATCGCCATATAGCGCTGTGGCATTTCCGTTAGCGGCTCTGGGTATTAACAGAGTTCGCACTTACTGCCACAACGCGCTACGGCGTTTATTTTAGCGACTCTGCGGAATAACAGAGTTCGCTACTTTCGCCATTTTTACTAGCAGCAGGTTCCGCCTGCACGGTGGACCCCGGGCTGCGAACGCACCTCTCTACCTCATATATTTGGTGCGTTCCGCAGACCCTAACATAATATTAGCGCCAGGGTCTGGCTGGTAAAATGGCGGATGACCAGCGTCTACTACGGGACATCCAGCAGCTGGAGGGTAGGTTGGCGGCTCTTGAGTGCACAACCTCAGCTGTGGATGTTACCGCAGTCGCTGTTCAGGCTGCTAGCGTGGCTGCAGCCAGTGTGTCCACTGCCACATCTGCCCCCACAATATCCCACCTCCCGCTTCCAGACAAGTTTGCTGGTGACAGCAAGCAATGTCGGGATTCGTGAGTCAGTGCTCTATACAACTCGAGCTTCTGGCTGCACGTTTCCCCACGGATCGGGCACAAGTGGGCTTTATAATTTCGCTTCTGTGGGAGCGTGACGACCGTGTGGTGCGGAGTGCTCCTCGTTTTCTGGAGGCTCTAAAAAAGGTCTTTTTAGGACCTCAGGTCACCCACGATACGGCGCTGCAACTGCTGGCATTGGCACAGGGTTCGTCTTTGGTCAGTCTGTTTTCCGTCCAGTTTCGGACTCTGGCTTCAGAGCTAGACTGGTCGGATAAAGTACTCATTCCAGTCTACTGGCGAGGACTGGCTGATCATGTTAAAGATGCTTTGGCTACCAGGGAGATTCCCGCCACACTGGAGAAGCTTATCGCCATATCTACCCGCATCGACCTCCGTTTTCACGAGCGGAGGTTGGAGCGGTCCCAGTGTAGGCAGAGGTTCCGGCTGGCTCCCACCTTCGCCAGACCTCTGGAATCTTCCAGCCAGGCGCCCGACTCCCATAAGGCCATGGAGGTTTCTCGAGGGGGACCTAAGTCCCGGGCCGCTCGAGTACCCGTGGTCTGTAACATCTGCCAGCAGTTAGGACACTATGCCAACAAATGTCCACAGCGGTCAGGAAAACGGTCGCGTCTAGTGACCTTGGGAGGAGGTTCACTAGACACTGCGGCATTTTCCACCAAATGGTCCTTTAAAGGGACAATTACAGTAGGTCCATCCACGCTCTCCGCTGAGCTCTGTGTGGATTCTGGAGCCGAGGGGAATTTCATGTCCTCTGCATTTGCTCTCCGCCACACTATACCTCTGGTGATGCTCGCCAAACCGGTGACTGTGCGAGTAGTGAATGGATCAACTCTGCCCTCCCAAATCACCCACCAGACGATCCCTCTCACTTTATCTATGTCCCCGTCCCATCAGGAGAGTATTTCTTTTCTTGTCCTGCCCGAGGGAATAGAAGAGGTGTTGCTGGGAGTACCTTGGCTCCGTTACCACTCTCCCCATATTGAGTGGTCCTCTGGGAGGATACTGGGTTGGGTGATTCATGTAGAGGCAGGTGTATCAGGGAGTGCGTTCAGGTCACCACCACAGAGATACCCGTAGATCTCACTTCTCTTCCTCAGTGTTATTGGGCATATGCAGACGTTTTCTCCAAGAAGGCGGCGGAGACTCTTCCACCTCATCGCCACTATGACTGTCCTATTGATCTATTGCCTGGAGCAGAACCTCCTCGGGGAGAGTATACCCCCTCTCGCTCCCTGAGACGGAGGCCATGTCCCAGTACATTCAGGAGAATCTGGCAAGAGGGTTCATTAGGAAGTCGGTGTCACCAGCAGGGGCAGGGTTCTTCTTTGTGCAAAAGAAGAACGGAGAATTACGTCCATGCATTGACTACAGGGGTCTTAACGCCATCACCGTCAAGAATAAGTACCCGTTGCCCCTAATCTCTGAGCTCTTTGATAGGCTCCGAGGAGCAAGAGTATTTACCAAGCTTGATCTACGTGGTGCCTATAACCTAATTCGCATCCGTGAGGGGGACGAGTGGAAGACAGCTTTTAATACCAGGGATGGGCATTACGAATACCTGGTGATGCCCTTCGGTGTTATGTTTCGGTAGCTGAGGAGTGCAGGTAAAAAAGGAAATACACCAGAGCAGTTGGAATCTATGAGATTGCAGTACCCTGACTAACCACCGCAACTAGAGGCAGCCGTGGAGCGTTCCTACGTTGGTCCTAGACGCCTCGTCACAAGCCTGAGAAACTAACTACACCTAAAGATAGAAATAGGAAAGCTATCTGCCCCGGAGCAGAACCCCAAAGATAATAGAAAGCCCCCAAACATGTAATGGCGGTTAGACAAGAGGAAGTACTGACACAGAAAGAAAATAGAATGAGCAAACGCTGGGGCCCAAACTATCTAAATAGAAAAGGACATGAAGGGTACTTACTGCAATCTCAGAAAACCCTGAAAAACACCAACTCTACTAATTTCAAAATCACCTGAGATCACACGACCTCTACCACCTAAATTAGTTCTCTGGTGTAACAAAATCAAAACAGCAGCCACTGAAAAAACTGGAAAAAGCAAAAGTACAAAACTCAGTGGCTGAACTAAACAGAGAGGGCAAAAGCCCCCGGAGGGGACCCTGAAGGACCCCACAGAAGTGCAGGACAAAATGCAAAAATATAGCACAAACACAAAAGAAGACAAAGTCTTATCTGTTAGCAGGAGATGCAGACACGACACAGCAGGCTACAAGGGAAACTGGAAAGAAGGATTCAGACCAGAACAATTGATCACCGGCAACCCTGATGGGAAAATGACTCCCTTATATAAGACCAGTCAGTAACACCTGATTCCCAGTCCTCACAATCTTGACTAGTACCGCTTGTAACCACCAGAGGGAGCCTCTGCTCAGAACTCATCTCAAACCCATTCACAACACTTCGGGCTCTGTAATGCTCCCGCTGTTTTCCAAGACTTTGTCAATGATATCTTCCGGGATATGCTCTCCACCTCTGTGGTAGTCTATCTGGATGATATTCTCATCTTTTCACCAGATATAGACTCTCACCGGAGGGATGTCAACAAAGTCTTCGACCTCTTACGGGCAAACTCCCTCTATGCCAAGCTGGAGAAATGTGTGTTTGAGCAGGAGTCCTTACCTTTTCTGGGTTATATCATCTCTGCCCAGGGATTGGCTATGGATCCTGCCAAACTACAGGCTGTAATGGACTGGCAAGAACCCCATTCTCTTAAAGCGGTGCAGCGCTTTATGGGGTTCATTAATTATTATCGCCAGTTCATTCGCCATTTCTCGACTTTGGTAGCTCCCTTGGTAGCCCTCACCAAGAAGGGAGCAAATCCCAAGTTGTGGTCTGAGGAGGTCTCCAAGGCGTTCTCTTCCATCAAGTCGCATTTTGCCAGTGCTCCCATATTACATCGCCCTGATGTTGATAAACTGTTTGTTTTAGAGGTGGACGCCTCTTCTGTTGGTGCTGGAGCAGTCCTATATCAAAAGGATGCTCAAGGTCGGAAGCATCCCTGCTTCTTCTTTTCTAAGACCTTTACACCAGCAGAGAGGAATTATTCCATCGGGGACAGGGAGTTGCTGGCTATGAAATTGGCCTTCTCAGAGTGGAGACATCTTCTGGAGGGAGCTCGTTTTCCCTTCCAAGTCTTCACCGACCACAAGAACTTGGTATATTTGCAAACGGCTCAGCGGCTAAATTCTCGCCAGGCCAGATGGTCCCTATTCTTCTCTCGGTTCCATTTCACCCTCCATTTTCTCTCCGGTGAGAAGAATGTTCGGGCCGACGCTCTCTCTCGCTCCTTAGTGTCATCAGAGGAGGAGGATGAGGAGCCTCGGCTTATTGTCCCTGAAGAAAGCCTGAGAACTGTAGCCCCGGTTTCGCTAGAGTCTGTGCCTCCGGGCAAAACTTTTGTGCCCACTAATTTGCGACCGGAGGTACTCTCTTGGGTACACTCGTCCAGGGTGGGTGGACACTTTGGGGCAAAGAGGACAACTGAGCTATTGGCGAGGACATACTGGTGGCCACATATGGTCCGTGACGTCAGGGAGTATGTTCAGGCGTGTGTCTCCTGTGCCAGGAACAAGTCCCCTCAACAACGGCCACTGGGTTACTTTTTCCTTTGCCGGTGGCAGACAGGCCCTGGGAGATGGTCGGGATGGACTTTGTGGTGGGCTTACCCAAGTCTCGGGGTTGCACTATCATTTGGGTGATCACCGACCACTTCTCCAAAATGGTGCACTTAGTGGCGCTACCACGGTTACCTTCCGCACGGGCCTTGGCAGCATTATTTATTAGACACATCTTCCGTCTACACGGTATGCCAGACAAGATTGTCAGCGATCGAGGTCCCCAATTTGCGTCTCGGTTCTGGAGAGAGTTGTGTCATCTACTCTGCATTGAATTGAACCTCTCCTCTGCATATCATCCCGAGACGAATGGGTTGGTAGAGAGGGCCAACCAGACCTTGGTCACCTACTTGCGACATTTTGTCTCTGCCAGGCAGGATGACTGGGCATCCCTGCTTCCGTGGGCGGAGTTTGCGCTAAACAATGCTGTGGCTGACTCCACCGGACAGACCCCATTCCTCTTAAATTACGGCCAGCATCCGCGGGTACCGGTGCCCATGCCCGTTGCTTCCGCTGACTCCAGGGTGGCAGACTGGGCTGTGGAAGCACGGGACATATGGGACCGCACCCAGGATGCCATTCAGGCTTCCAAGGAAAGGATGAGGTCTTCTGCCGATGCTCATCGGCGTCCCGCTCTGACATTTTCTCCTGGCGACCTAGTTTGGCTCTCCGCCCGAAACATCAGGCTACGGGTGGAATCCACTAAATTGGCACCCCGCTATTTGGGTCCCTTCAAGGTTCTCGAGCAGGTGAACCCTGTGGTTTACCGTTTGGCCCTTCCGCCTCGCCTTGGTATCTCCGACACCTTCCATGTGTCCCTCCTAAACCCGTGGTCATCTCCCGGTTGCCTGAGTCATCTGCCGGGACGTCGGGTTCGTCTTCGGACGACTACGAGGTGAATGCCATTGTTGGGTGCAAGGTGGTACGAGGCAAAAAATTTTATTTGGTGGATTGGAGGGGTTATGGGCCTGAGGATAGGTCCTGGGAGCCTGCCGAGCATGTTCACGCTCCGCAGCTCATCGCTGCCTTTGAACGCAGCGAGGCCCAGAGAAGGGGGGGCCATGTTAGGGTTCGAGTTCCCGCTGCTGCACAAGGGGAGTCTCGAACCCGTCCCGCTGCGGTCTCCCATTCATCTCCGGCCGCAGTGGAGCCTGCTCAGCAGAGACGTCGGTCCAGGCGTCTTGCCCACTCCTCTACTGTGCAGTAACTTGCTGCTGCCTTTCCTGGATCTGCTATTATAGCCAGTGCTGGAGCAGTCGTCTTTGAGACAAAGTCCTGCGTTTTCCCATCTGAGCATGCCCAGAGTGAGATCTCTCATTGGAGATCAGGGGTCACATGTTCAGGTGCTGCAGTGGCTCCTATTGGTCCGCCAGGAAGGTTATGTAGCTACGTGTGTTTGTAACAGCTTCTCATTGGTCCTTGTTCCTGGAAGGTCCTGTAGCTGTTGCTATAAAAGGGTAGCATGGCTGGGCCGCCATGCGCTAATATCAACCATTGTATGCTATGCGCCAGTGTGATCATGCGTATGTGTGGTTAGGGACCCGGCTGAAATAAGCCACTAGAATACCGACTTAATCGGTGAGGAGTTTGGTATGGTAGCTGGCCAGGGTCGGTGTCCTAGATGCCCTAGATTACCGGCGTAACCGGTGAGGAGTTTTGATTGCCGTATTCAGGGTCTGGCGTTCAGACGCCATAGATTGTGGGTGACTCCCGCGAGGACATTAGCACATGATCACGCGTTATGTACGCTTAGCACTTAACTGTGTACCTGAGAGCCTGACAGGACACAGCACTTTTCCTCAGCAGCCCTGTGACGTAACAGGGTTTGCTTTCGACGCTAGACAGCGCCCTAGCGTTTTACTTTGCGGCTCACTGAAGCTAAGTGAGTTCGCACCTATCGCCATATAGCGCTGTGGCATTTCCGTTAGCGGCTCTGGGTATTAACAGAGTTCGCACTTACTGCCACAACGCGCTACGACGTTTATTTTAGCGACTCTGCGGGATAACAGAGTTCTCTACTTTCGCCATTTTTACTAGCAGCAGGTTCCGCCTGCACGGTGGACCCCGGGCTGCGAATGCACCTCTCTACCTCATATATTTGGTGCGTTCCGCAGACCCTAACATCAGGTAATGTGGAAAAATATTGTACTCACTTCCGAAGGTGGTCCACTCAGGTGGGGTGGAACGATTCAGCTTTGAAAAGTTTATTTCTTGCAGGGTTGAGTGAAAGGGTTAGAATTTGCTGATTGCTTATCCTATACCTGGTAACTTGCAAGAGGCTATGCAATTAGCCATACGGGTGGATAGGAGACTGCGTGCAAGGGTTAATGAGAGTAAATCTGCCTTGTCAGCTCCAAGTCTGGAGAGGGACTGTACTGACATTGGAGAGCCGATGGAAATTGGAGCAATGGCACCTCACTCTCGGGAAAAGGACCGTAGATTTGCTGAAGGTTTGTGTTTCTATTGTGGCAAGTTTGAGCATTTTATTAAGTACTGTGTGCTTCGTACGAACAAAGAGAAAAAAAAAATGAGGTCAGTTTCGCCCGTATAGCTTGTTTAAACAATAAAGGTGTCTTTCTTTCTGCTACCACTGCTGTTGAGGAGGAATTAATGGAGTTTCGGGTATTTGTGGATTGTGGTTCAACTCTCAATGTGATTGATGGGAAACTTTTGGAAAAACTAAAATTAAAACCCAAACTTCTGTCTTCTCCTATTAATGTCGTTTCTGTGGATGGCTCTCCCTTGAAAAATGTTACTCACCATATCTGTGAATTTCCTCTTACTATTAATGGTGTTCATCAAGAGAATTTGGATTTGGTAGTTTTGAATAATTTGCCCTCACCGGTGATTTTGGGGTTACCTTGGTTAAAATTGCACAATCCGGTACTGGATTGGTCTACCAATGAAATTAAGTCCTGGAGTCCTAATTGTTATGATAAGTGTTATAATGGGCGTATTGCTGCTGTAGTTAAGGGGGAGTTACCTGTACCTATTCAGGATTTTTGGAAAGTTTTTTCTGATAAGGAATCACAGGTATTGCCTCCTCATAGAGATTATGATTGTGCAATTGAATTTGTCCCTGAGCAACTCTTCCTAAAAGTCGTTTATTTAATTTGACTGTTCCTGAGAGAAAGGCTTTGGAGGAATACATACAAACAAGCTTGGCCGCCGGTCACATTAGGCCTTCCAAGTCTCCTGTGGCGGTTGGATTTTTTTCTGTTAAAAAAAAGGACGGCGGTTTACGGCCTTGTCTAGACTTTCGTGAGATTAATAAAATCACTGTACGCAATCCTTACCCACTGCCATTGATTCCTGATTTGTTTAACCAGTTAGTGGGGGCCAAGTGGTTCTCAAAAATTGATCTTCGGGGGGCATACAATTTGTTGCGCATGAAGGAGGGTGACGAATGGAAGACTGCGTTTAACACTCCACTGGGTCATTTTGAGAATCTGGTTATGCCTTTTGGGCTTTCCAGTGCTCCGGCATTTTTTCAGAATCTTATTAATGACATCCTTAGACCTTTGATAGGCAGAAGTGTGGTTGTGTATTTGGATGACATTTTGATTTATTCACCGGATTTGGAGTCTCATTGGAGGAGTGTGCGTGAAGTATTACAGTTACTGAGTGATAATTCACTTTTTGCCAAGCTAGAAAAATGTGAGTTCGCTGTACAGAGACTTAGTTTTTTGGGCTACATTATCTCCAGCGAAGGTTTTGAGATGGACCCGGTGAAAGTGCAAGCTGTGCAGGATTGGCCTAGACCTATTGGTGTGAAATCAATACAGAGGTTTTTGGGGTTCGCCAATTATTATAGAAAATTCATTAAAATTTTTTCTGTGATTGCCAAACCTCTGACCGATCTCACCAGGAAAGGTGCTGATGAGGTTCAGTGGACTACTGAGGCCATTGAGGCTTTTGTGTTGCTAAAGGAGAAGTTCAGCTCTGCTCCCATCCTTACGCAGCCTGATGTGACTAAACCATTTTTGATTGAGGTTGATGCTTCTTCTGTGGTGGTCGGCGCGGTGTTGTCTCAGGAAAAGTCGGATGGAGTACATCCCTGTGCTTTTTTTTCAAAGAAATTTTCTGAGTCTGAACTAAATTATGATATCGGTAATCGGGAATTGTTGGCAATTAAACTCGCATTTGAACACTGGCGTCATTTTTTGGAGGGAGCGGAATTTCCCGTTCAAGTCTTCACCTGTCATGTGTGCATTGCCACGAAGATCATCGCAGTTGCACATTTTGACTTCTCACAGCTGAGCTGCTGTTTCTTTGTGTTTGGCAGCTAGGGAGTTAATTCTGTCTGTGCTCGGTGCTGGGACTGGGTGCAGTTTCTCCCGGCTGCAATTGATTATTTGTTGATTGGTTTCCTTTAAATTCCTGGTTGTCTGCTTGGGGAGTTGCCAGTGAAACCTTCATGCAGACCACAGATAGGACTGAATCTGTATAGACTTTAGTTGTGAGCTCCTTAGTTGTTCTAAGCTCAACTTGGTTAGAGTTTATTTCCCATACCATTTATGTTCCTTTGGTGTTTGAGTGTGTATGCAAGCGAGTGTTATCCTGTCTGTCTTATATGTCTTACCTGTGTATTTAGCTGAGATCAGCCCATATCCCTTTGGTGGTAGTCAGGATCCTTCTTAGGACTGATTACAGGGTTCAGGGTCTGATAGGAGACAGGGTTAAGGTACTGCCACACTAAACAATCCCGCTAGCGATCACGATAACGACGCATACTAATGCGATCGCTAGCGGGATTGTTTCTATATCGCTAAATGCGGCCACATTTAGCGATATAGTTAACGACGCTATCGCCGTTAGCGATCTTCTTAACGACTTTAGCGGTACAAAAGTACCGCTAAATCGCTAAGAAAAGGTGCCACACAGCGATTAGATACTTACCCAGCGGGAGCGCCGACGAGAAAATAGGGTCCGGAGCGATTCCAGCGACGAGCGAGATCACAGCAGGAAGCTCGTCGCTGGAAGCTGCCGCACTGAACAACATCGCTAACAGGATCGCTAAATAGTGACGTTTTTTAGCGATCCCGTTAGCGATATTGTTTAGTGTGGCATACCCTTTAGGCTGGAGACTTGGACCTCTGAACCATTATCAGTACCTCCAAGGTGAGGGATTAGTTAGGACCCCAGTTTAGGGTCAGGTTAGATCCCGGTCCACCTCTTTCCTGTTTCAGCTCATCAAGTCCTCAAGATTAACCCTGAGTTCAGCAGATATCGTGTCAGGTAAATCTATTCTATACTTACATGCTGATGTTGCTATACTAGTTGTTGTATAGAGTGTTGTTCCTGTATTAATAGTTTACTGACATTGTATACATATCATTAGACAGCGTGACATTTTCACTGGCCATAAAAATTATCTCCAGTTACCATGGATCCAGTAGCCCAGCTGGCTCTGCAGTTGCAGGGATTATCCATGGAGCTGACGGACATTAAGTCCAAAGTTTTGTCTCCCCTGGAGCAAACCAGAGTTGAACCTAAAGTAGCTCTCCCTGACAGGTTCACTGGTGGGCGAGACAAATTTTTCACCTTCCGGGAGGCATGTAAATTGTATTTTCGGCTTCGGCCTCGATCATCAGGGAGTGAGGAGCAGAGAGTGGGAATTGTTATCTCACTTCTGCAAGGGGACCCTCAATCCTGGGCATTTTCCCTTCCTCCGGGATCCCCGGCTCTACTGTCTGTAGATCAATTTTTTACTGCCCTGGGATTGGTATATGATGACCCAGATCGGGTCTCTCTTGCTGAGACAAAATTACGTAAGATACAGCAGGGAGGTCGTCCGGCAGAGGAATTTGCTTCTGAGTTTCGTAGATGGGCCACAGATACTCAGTGGAATGACCCAGCTCTTAGGAGCCAGTTTTGTCATGGGCTTTCTGATAAATTAAAAGACGTTTTGGCTCAGTATGAGTCTCCTCCTTCTCTGGAGGCTGCTATGGCCTTAGCTATCCGTACTGATAGACGGCTTCGGGAGAGGGGTGAGGTAACCCCACTCCCTGTTGTTTCTCCATCTACCACTAAAGTCCCTTATGTTGAGGTTCCCCTTGTCTGTTCGGATGAGCCTATGCAGTTGGGAGGGACATCATTTCGTAGGAAGGGATTGGCGGTACGCCGCAGGACTAGAAGATGTTTTTTCTGCGGGAAAGAGGGACATTTTGTTGGAGAATGTCCATCCCGTGCCTTGTTGAGCCAAAAGTCGCCGGAAAACTGTTAATCCCAGGTTGTGTGGTGGACGACAACCTGGGAGTATGTATTTCATCCGCCAGTTCTTCTCAGTTCCTTGTACCAGTGGAGGTGGTAGTTGGTACGAGAGGGAAGAGATTGTCTGTTCTTCTTGATAGTGGTTCCGGGGCTAATCTGGTTGACGCTCAGTTTGCTCAGGCTCAAGGTATGCATCTGAGTGTATTGGTCAAACCGATCCCTATATTCTCCATTGACGCCAGGCCTCTCGGCCAAGGTAGCTTTGTTCATGAGGTTCATAACATTGACCTTCGGGTAGGGGCAATACATAGGGAACAATTATCTTGTTATGTGTTGGAGGGTCTACCTACTCCCATTGTGTTGGGACTTCCTTGGTTGGTTAAACATAACCCTGTGATTAATTGGCAGTCCAGAGAAATAAGCCAATGGGGTGAGTTTTGCAAAAGCAACTGCATGAACACAGTCATCAGTGCGGTCGTGCCTAGTACATTGCCT
This sequence comes from Oophaga sylvatica, assembly GCA_033576555.1. NCBI lineage: Eukaryota > Metazoa > Chordata > Amphibia > Anura > Dendrobatidae > Oophaga > Oophaga sylvatica. Next base: position 132,887,213 of record JARQOD010000002.1, on the reverse strand, counting down.
CCTTTTTTGGAGGATTTTGGGGATGTTTTCTCTGAGGAGGGGTGTCAGGAGTTGCCTCCTCATCGCGTGTATGACTGCTCTATTAATCTCCTTCCTGATGCTAAGTTGCCTAAAGCTAGGTTGTATAATCTTTCTGGTCCTGAGAGGCAGGCTATGAAAGATTATATTTCTGAAAGTCTGGCCAAAGGGCATATTAGACCTTCATCTTCCCCAGTAGCCGCGGGGTTCTTCTTTGTGAAGAAGAAAGATGGAGGCCTACGCCCTTGCTTGGATTTCCGCAAACTTAATCGGATTACTGTTCGAGATCCGTATCCACTCCCTCTTATTCCTGATCTCTTCAATCAAATTGTTGGCGCCAAATGGTTTTCTAAATTGGATCTCAGGGGGGCGTATAATCTGATTAGGATAAAAGAGGGGGATGAGTGGAAAACGGCGTTTAACACGCCGGAGGGACATTATGAGAACCTAGTCATGCCTTTTGGTCTGACTACTGCACCAGCAGTATTCCAACATTTTGTTAATGACATTTTTCGTCACCTTGTGGGGCTGTTTGTGGTTGTATATTTGGACGACATTTTAATTTACTCGCCAGATCTTGTGTCTCATCAGGAGCATGTGAGACAGGTGTTGCAGATCTTGCGAGACAATAAACTATACGCCAAACTGGAGAAGTGTGTATTTGCCGTACAGGAACTTCAGTTTTTGGTTTTTTGGTGTCAGCCTCCGGTTTCCGTATGGACCCTGAAAAGGTGAGAGCAGTGCTTGAATGGGATCAGCCAGGGGATCTTAAGGCTCTGCAGCGTTTTTTGGGGTTTGCTAACTACTACCGGAAATTTATTTGTAATTTCTCATCTGTCGTCAAACCTCTCACTGACATGACAAGAAAAGGGACGGATTTTTCTAAATGGTCGGACAAAGCTTGCCAAGCCTTTTCCTCTTTGAAGAAATGTTTTGCTTCGGCACCCGTTCTCATCCAACCAGATGCATCTCAGCCGTTCATTGTGGAGGTGGATGCGTCTGACGTAGGGGTGGGTGCTATATTGTCCCAGGGTCCGTCCCCTGGTAAATGGCATCCGTGCGCTTTCTTTTCTAAGAAATTGTCGTCCGCCGAAAGGAATTATGATATCGGCAATAGGGAACTTTTGGCCATTAAGTTAGCTTTTGAAGAATGGCGTCACTTTTTGGAGGGGGCAGTCCACCCGGTTACCGTTATTACTGATCACAAGAACCTGTTGTATTTGGAATCTGCTAAGCGTCTGAATTCCAGACAAGCTCGATGGTCGTTGTTTTTTACCAGGTTTAATTTTGTCGTCACTTATCGCCCGGGGTCTAAGAATGTAAAGGCTGATGCCTTGTCTCGCAGTTTCCCAGGGGCCGGGAAAACGGATGACCCGAGTCCTATCCTTCAGGAGGGGGTGGTAGTGTCGGCTGTATTTTCTGAGCTTGAGGAGGAGGTGTTAGAGGCTCAGGGGGACGCCCCTGCAGGACCTCCAGGGAGACTGTTTGTCCCAAATCTGTTGAGACAAAAGGTTATTGAGGCACATCATAATTCTGCTCTAGCAGGACATCCAGGGAGTAAGGCTACTTTAGATCTCCTTTCTCGCCGGTTTTGGTGGCCTAATGCTAATAAAGATAACTTTTGTCGCGTCATGTGGGGTGTGTGCTCGCTCTAAAACCCCTCATACCCGTCCGTCTGGGACCCTTTTACCCTTGAAACTTCCGGAGCGTCCATGGACTCATTTATCTATGGACTTCATTACGGACCTTCCTCCGTCGTCAGGGAATACTGTCATACTGGTGGTTGTTGACAGGTTCAGTAAGATGGCACATTTCGTTGCTCTTCCTGCACTCCCTAATGCTAAAACTCTGGCGCAGGTGTTCATTAGGGAGATCGTTAGACTTCATGGGTTGCCTTCTGATGTGGTGTCAGATAGGGGGTCTCAGTTTGTGTCCAAATTTTGGAGGGCATTTTGTTTACGTCGGGGGATGCAATTGTCATTTTCCTCGGCTTTTCATCCGCAGACCAATGGTCAGACAGAGCGTCTGAATCAGAGCTTAGAGACATATCTCCGGTGTTTTGTCTCAGAGAACCAAGAGGACTGGTCTTCTTTCTTGCCTCTGGCAGAGTTCGCTCTTAACAACAGGCGGAGCGAGTCCACTGGTAAGTCCCCGTTTTTTGGGGCATATGGTTTCCATCCCCAGTTTTGTACTTTCAATGGGGGGGGCCCTTCTGGGGTTCCTGAGGAGGAGCGTTTCTCGTCGTCACTTGCTTCTGTGTGGAGAGGTGTATTGAATAATCTGAGTGCGATGGGGAACCGTTACAAACGTATGGCTGATAGGAGGAGAGTTTCTGGTCCAGATCTGAATGTGAACGATCTGGTATGGTTGTCTACCAGGAATATAAAACTTAAAGTGCCCTCCTGGAAACTGGGTCCCAGATTCATCGGGCCGTACAGGATCAGTTCCATAATTAATCCTGTGGCATTTCGTCTGGACCTCCCTCCTACGTTTAAAATTCATAATGTGTTCCACAAGTCATTACTTAAAAGGTATGTGGCACCAGTCATACCGTCACCTCTACCTCCTCCTCCTGTGTTGGTCAATGGTAACTTGGAATTTCAAGTATCAAAGATCATTGACTCACGTCTGAATCGCCGGTCCCTTCAGTACTTGGTGCATTGGAAGGGGTATGGTCCAGAGGAGAGGACGTGGGTCCCTGCGTCTGATGTTAACTCAGATCGTTTGGTTCGGACCTTCCACAGAACTCACCCGGGCAGGCCTGGCCCTGAGGGTCCGGAGGCCCCTCGTAGAAGGGGGGGTACTGTCATGTGTGCATTGCCACGAAGATCGTCGCGGTTGCACATTTTGACTTCTCACAGCTGAGCTGCTGTTTCTTTGTGTTTGGCAGCTAGGGAGTTAATTCTGTCTGTGCTCGGTGCTGGGACTGGGTGCAGTTTCTCCCGGCTGCAATTGATTATTTGTTGATTGGTTTCCTTTAAATTCCTGGTTGTCTGCTTGGGGAGTTGCCAGTGAAACCTTCATGCAGACCACAGATAGGAATGAATCTGTATAGACTTTAGTTGTGAGCTCCTTAGTTGTTCTAAGCTCAACTTGGTTAGAGTTTATTTCCCAGACCATTTATGTTCCTTTGGTGTTTGAGTGTGTATGCAAGCGAGTGTTATCCTGTCTGTCTTATATGTCTAATCTGTGTATTTAGCTGAGATCAGCCCATATCCCTTTGGTGGTAGTCAGGATCCTTCTTAGGACTGATTACAGGGTTCAGGGTCTGATAGGAGACAGGGTTAGGCTGGAGACTTGGACCTCTGAACCATTATCAGTACCTCCAAGGTGAGGGATTAGTTAGGACCCCAGTTTAAGGTCAGGTTAGATCACGGTCCACCTCTTTCCTGTTTCAGCTCATCAAGTCCTCAAGATTAACCCTGAGTTCAGCAGATATCGTGTCAGGTAAATCTATTCTATACTTACATGCTGATGTTGCTATACTAGTTGTTGTATAGAGTGTTGTTCCTGTATTAAAATAGTTTACTGACATTGTATACATATCATTAGACAGCGTGACATCACCGATCATAAAAATCTGGTCTACCTTGATGCTGCCAAACGCTTGAATGCCCGTGCCCGTCAGGCTAGGTGGGCACTGTTTTTCTCGCAGTTTAATTTTACCGTTACTTACATCCCAGGTACTAAAAATGTTAAAGCTGATGCTTTGTCTCGCAGCTTTTCTCCTATGGTGGGTACTGAGGAGGAGGAAAACATTTTGCAAGAGGGGGTTGTTATTGCTGTTTTGGACTCTGTGTTGGAAGATGAGATTCTTAAAGCACAGGAGAATGCCCCATCTAACACTCCCCATGGGAGGTTGTTTGTGCCTGGTACCCTGAGGAGAGATTTGTTTGTTGAATGTCATGACTCTCGGTTGGCAGGTCATCCTGGAATCTCTGAGACCAAGAGACTTGTGGGTCGCAGCTTTTGGTGGCCTGGATGGCAGAAGGAAGTCATTAAGTGGGTGCATCAATGCACTGTGTGTGCTAGATCTAAGTCTTCTCATACTCCTGCTGCGGGGTTGCTTTGCCCTCTGGAGGTCCATAGTGCACCTTGGACACATTTGGCTATGGACTTTGTTACTGACCTTCCCCCCTCTGAGGGTTTCACTGTCATCTGGGTGGTCGTGGACCGTTTTAGCAAGATGTGTCACTTGGTTCCTTTCATCAAACTGCCCTGCGCTAAGACTCTCGCTAAGGCCTTTGTCAAGGAAATTGTCAGACTACATGGCGTTCCTACTGACATTGTTTCTGATAGGGTCCTCAGTTTGTGGCTCGTTTTTGGCGCGCCTTTTGTGACAGGTTGGGAGTTCATTTGTCGTTTTCATCCGGATATCATCCTGAGTCTAATGGCCAGACAGAAAGGAAAAACCAGGATGTTGAGCAGTTCTTGCGTTGTTTTGTGACTGATAATCAAGAGGGGTGGTCTGAGTTTCTGCCACTTGCTGAATTTGCTCTTAACAACCATACATCCGCTTCTGCTGGTTGTTCGCCTTTATTTTGTTGTACTGGGAGACATCCGTTGTTTGGGTAATTTTCCAAGTTGGGATCAGCTGTACCTGAAGAGGAGAATTTTTCTGGTGTTTTGGAGAGAGTTTGGACTGATGTGCATGGTAATCTTCAGGAGGCTAACAAAAGATCCAAAGTGTATTTTGATAAAAAACGACAAGAGGTTTTGTTTGCTATTGGTGACATGGTTTGGTTGTCCTCTAAGAATCTGCACTTGAGGATTCCGTCTAAGAAATTGGGTCCCAAGTTTGTAGGGCCCTTTAAGGTGCTTCAAGTTATTAACCAATCTGCTGTTAAGTTGGAGCTTCCTACCTCCTGGAAGATTAATCCGGTGTTTCATGTTTCTCTCTTGAAAAAAGCTGAGGTCTCAGATGGAGATGTCTCGGCCACTGTTCCCCTGGTGGTGGAGGACGGGCAATATGAGATTTCCCGCATCCTAAATTCTAGACGGTATAGAGGGGGTTTGCAGTACCTCGTCGCTTGGAAGGGTTATGGACCCGAGGATAACTCATGGGTGAGGGCGGATGATGTTTCTGCGTCTAGACTTGTCAGAGCGTTTCACAAGAGGTTTCCGGATAAGCCTAAGGCCTAGGGATCCGGAGGATCCTCTTAGAAGGGAGGGTACTGTTAGAACCCTCTTGTTGGGTTTTGTTTCAGTTTGCTGGTCACATGACCTTTTTTCCCTATTTAGTCTGGCTCCGCCCTTCTGGCTTTGCTGGACTTCATTGTATTATCTACTCTTAAGCTAGCCGGGTGCTTAGGTGCCTTTCTCAGTCAGTTTTGCTTGATCTTTGGATCTCTAAGTAATTTGTTTTCTGTTTAATTTTTCCCTGCTACAATTTCTGTTAGGAGGTGTCCACCTTTTCTCCCAGACCCTAGATCTTGTAGGGATTCCTCCCTCGCAACTATAGGTCTTTGTTCAGACTAGCTGAGGACTTTAGCGGGTCTGGTCGCAGGATCAGGTTCCCCGTTACATCGTGGGGATCCAGCTTAGTTCTATTGTAGGGACAGAATTCCTATCTTTCCTTAGTGCTTGTAGCAGATCATAACATCATCTAGTTGCTTTACGAGGATATTCTCCGTTGCTTCCATTATTTTAGGAGACTTAAGGTACTGCCACACTAAACAATCCCGCTAGCGATCTCGTTAGCGTTGCATACTAATGAGATCGCTAGCGGGATTGTTTCTATATCGCTAAATGCTGCCACATTTAGCGATATAGTTAACGACGCTATCGCCGTTAGCGATCTTCTTAACGACTTTAGCGGTACAAAAGTACCGCTAAATCGCTAAGAAAAGGTGCCACACAGCGATAAGATACTTACCCAGCGGGAGCGCCAGCGATGAAATAGGGTCCGGAACGATTCCAGCGACGAGCGAGATCACAGCAGGAAGCTCGTCGCTGGAAGCTGCCGCACTGAACAATATCGCTAACGGGATCGCTAAATAGTGACGTTTTTTAGCGATCCCGTTAGCGATATTGTTTAGTGTGGCATACCCTTTATAACAAACCTCTATCAGTAATTTATTATTTTTTCCCCCTCCCCTTATCTCCACCCACAGAGACTCTACATCTTCATTAGATTCACAGATATTATCACTCAGGATGGGTTTTAAGTATGATTTTACATATAAACACACACCCCCACCTCGCTTATTTTTACGGTCATTTCTAAACAGACTATAGCTCAGTCGTGGCTCTCATCCAGCCAAGTCTCAGATATCCCCAAATGTCATAATTATGTTCCAACAAAATTAATTCTAATTCCTTCATTTTGTTGGTGAGGCGTCTGGCATTAGCATACATGCACTTTATGTATCTCTCTGTACCTCTATTCTTTCTTAAATTATTAACTGTTCTAACCCCACCCCCAATTTCATTATTTGTTCCCAGGACTCTATCTGCACTGTCTTCCCCTCCTATAAAATTAATATGCCCTCCCCCCAGTCCCTAGTTTAAACACTCCTCCAACCTTCTAGCCATTTTCTCCCCCAGCACAGCTGCACCCTCCCCATTGAGGTGCAGCCTGTCCCTACTGTAGAGCCTGTAGCCAACTGAGAAGTCGGCCAAGCTCTCTAGGAGCCCAAACCCCTCCTTCCTACACCAATTCTTGAGCCACTTATTAACCTCCCTAATCTCCCGTTGCCTCTCTGGTGTGGCACGTGGTACAGGCAGTGTTTCAGAAAATACCACGTTGGAGATCCCTGCTTTAAGCTTGCAGCCTAATTCCCTGAAATCATCTTTAAGGACCTTCCACCTACCTCTAACTTTATCATTTGTGCCAATGTGCACCATGACTGCTGGGTCCTCACCAGCCCCTCCCAGTAATCTGTCAACCCGATCAGCGATGTGTCTGACTCAAGCGCCAGGTAGGCAGCACACTGTTCGACGATCCCTGTCTTTGTGACAGATTGCCCTATCTGTTCCCCTAATAATTGAGTCCCCCACTACCAGCTCCTGTCTGGCCTGCCCTGCTCTGATGGTGTTACAGCCTTTAGCTTTGAATATGTTTGACTATAATTTTCTTCATAGTCTCTTGAGACAATTTCTCCCTTGGATTTCTTTGGTCCTTGCTCAGTACCAAACAGCACAGTGAATACTTTTTCACCCTTCAAATAATCAGACTGACTGATTACAAGTTTGAAGATACCTGTGATGTTAATTATAGCACACACTTTAACCCTTTTACCCACCAAGCCTCTTTAAACCTTCATGACCAGGTCAAATTTTACAATTATGACCAGTGTCTATTTATGTGGTAATAACTCTGGAACACTTCAACAGATCTCACTGAATCTGACACTGTTTTTTCGTGACATATTGTAATTTGGTGGAAATTTTGAAAATGTAGCAATTTTCAGACTTTTAATTTTTATACCCTTAAACCAAAGTTATATCACACTGAATATTTAATAAGTAACATTTCCCACATGTCTATTGTCCATCAGCATAATTTTTGAAACATTTTTTTTGTTAGGAAGTTAGAAGACTTAAACATTGACCAATGATTTCTCATTTTACTAACAAAATTTACAAAACCAATTTTTAGGGGCCACATCACATTTGAAGTGACTTTGAGGGGCCTATATGAATAAAAATACCTAAAATGACACTAATCTAAAAACTGTATTATAAAATAGATCCAGCACTCAAAAATTGGATGCTTAACAAAATTTTATTCATTCACAATCCAAACATAATGTTTCGGTCAATTCCTTGACCTTCTTCAGCGCTACTGAACTCTTATGATCTCCACAGACTTTTTGCTTCATCTTCCTCTACTTTCACAATCTGTCTGAAGAAGGTCAAGGGAGTGACTGAAAAGTTAGGTTTGGATTGTGAATGAATAAAATTTTGTTAAGCATCCAATTTTTGAGTGCCGGATCTATTTTATAATATGATCATGGGGTCGGCAACCCACATCTGAGCACCTCCAAGTATTCAGCCAAGGAGTGACGTGTCTATCTTTCCCACTAATCTAAAAACTGCGCCACTCAAGGTGCTCAAAACCACATTCAAGAAGGTGTAGGGATGTGGTCTCGCTTGTGTGCGACCGGAAGTAAGCAGGAGGGCGACTCTTCTGGGTTCTTTAAGCAAGTTTATTAAGACTTCATAAACTTGCAGTTAAACAGAAAACAAAACAGCCTTCTCTGGCACAAAGTAACAAAAAACAGCTATAACGTCCTGGTACTCTAACTGAGTAGTCTCTTCAGCACACACACTGGAGGTCTCCTCAGAACTCCCACACTGGAAGTTTCCACACCTCCAGCCACTCACACCTGTGGTCTGCATTAGGCTCAATTATATATCCCAGACATTCAGCTAACACAGAGCACATGACAGGTCACATGGCAGTGACCTCATCACAGGTCCTCAAACCACATACAAAGGTATAGTGAAGTCTTACTATCGCTACATACCTCCCCCCTCTGCCTAAAGCCGTAGGCTTGGCACATTTCATTCACCGACTAGAAACTCTTTTCAGTCATCTCCACAATTAACTGGTCTGTCACAGTTTGGCTTAGGTCACTGAGTCCTGAGCTAATTGAGGTGTCACTGCCTATACCTCTCATTTCAGGCCATCTATGTCCTGTCTTAGTTCCACTTCGATGACTTTCACTCTGAAGCGAACTTCTGCGCCTCTCTATATTACGGGTTGAAGGTGGCTGCCTGTTTTCCCCCAACTCTTGCAGCTGTCTGTTGATCTGCTCCTCCTCAATTCTTAGCTGCTCTATTCTTCCCTGGTGCACCTCCAGGAGCATCCGGATCTTCCCAAGGTTTTCCACCAACCTCCTCCGACTTGGAGGTTTTCTTGTTGACTCCCGACGTCTCTGCTTCTCGTGGAGACATTGTAGTGGCATATCCCTTAGGTCAGCCTCCAGCTTCATTGTGACTTCCCGGGTGTGGCCATCTGGGTGGCGGTTCCCTTGCTGACTTTCTTCCTCCGTTGAGGCCCCTTCTTTGGTCAGCCTCTCCAGTTCACTCTCCTCCCGTACGCTCGGACCAGGAGAGCGCAACCGTTCGGTTTCCCGGACTGTCGTGGATTTCCTGAGCTGGGCATTAGCTTCCTTCTCTATTTGGAGTTCTTTGAGAATTTTCTCTTGCTCCTCTGCCCAGCAGCGGTGCTCATCCTCTCTCCGTAGAAGTTCCTGGTGATGCTTCTCCTGGGCCTCTCTGAGCATCTCCATCTCATGGACTTGCTCTCTTTTATCCAGTACATGTGGCACCATCTTTTCCCCCTTATTTCTCTTCTTAGAGCGTATAGGCTGTCTGGCCTTCCTGCAGCCCTTGCGGTGAGGAGGAGATCTGCTACTTGTACCCGACTCTACCTTGCTGTACTCACTTTCACTTGCGGTTAAGTTACAGTCTGCATATGAGTCATTCCCACTCCCCCTGTCATCTTGGAACAGCAAGTCCCCACTTAACCAGGTGTCGGCCCCTATTCCTGGAGCTACCCAGTTTTCTGCGGTCCCATATTTAGTCACCCCAAAGTCCTCTCTTTGGTCTGAGCCACACTTTCTTACGGCCACCAGGCACTGGGTATCTTTGACTTTAGGGGTGGCTACCTCTGTTTTACCCACCACCCTATCAGCAACCACTACAGCCTCCTGCAGGAATGGGCTTCTCTTAGGGTCATTCTGGTTCCCTTCTGAGCAATCAGCCAGTGCTTCGTCCCACACCTCCCAAAACCGTTTACAATCCTGGCCTATTATTATAGGATAGGGTAAGTCTGGGACTACAGGGACATCAAGGGTAGAAATAATAGTGGACGTTTCAATAATTACCCTGGATACCGGATACTCCCTAGTGACCCCATGAGCACAAGGGACTTCTAACTTTTTTTCGGGAAACAGATAGACAGGGAGTGTGTCGCTCAGCAGAGTCACCTGGCTTCCTGAGTCTAGAAGTCCACTCACACATTCTCCATTCACTATTAGAGAACAGTTCAGTGCCCCCCGGTCAGATGTAAAGTCAGTACACCATTCGCGACATACGCTGTTCAAACCCTGAACCCGGCAACAGTTCCTCGGCTCATCCGCTGCCCCCTCTTTTCTCCTCATCGACTCAGTTTGGGACTCGGCCCCTTCTGAGTGTGGCAGTAGTTTGTTAGAGTTTACTGGTTCCCTATTCTCGCCAGGGACCTCAGAGCCTTTTCTCCACAGATCCCAAAACAGACAGAAATCCCGGCCTATAATTATAGGACGCACCAAGTCCCGAACGACGCCTACTTCATGGGACTCAGTGCCATGCGTCGTTTCAATGTCCACTCTGGCCATAGGGTAGTCCTTTACATCACCATGTATGCATTGAACACCGACTTTTTTTCCTGATAGTATGTTGAGAGGAAAAGTGGCCCTAATCAAGGTCACTAAGCTCCCAGAGTCTAGCAGCACCGTTACTGCTTCACCGTTCACCTTCACGGGACATACTTGAGGACCCTGATTGGGGAACGGGTTTCCACTGCAGGCTGGATATGCATACCATGAAATACCGTGTCCTATGCTGCAGTCCATCTGCTCAGTGGTCTGCGGACACCGGGCAGCTATATGTCCTGGCTCGCGGCACCTCCAACAAATAATATCACCCGCAGTGACCTTGGGCACCACCTCCCCCCGCCATTTTAACCTTGGGCGCTCCACCCCTTTTTGGGACTCTGCCCCCTGTTGGGGCCGCCAGTACGTAATGGGCTGCTTCCCCAAGGAACCTTCCATCCCCTGGTACCTCTCGACCAGTCCGACCAGTTCATCAGCATTCCGGGGATCACCCTGGGCAACCCAGGTCTGCAGAGACTTTGGCAGGGAGTGCACAAACCGATCCATTACTACTCTTTCTACCATCTGGGCCGGTGTAGCAGACTCTGGCTGTAGCCATTTCTGGACCAGGTGCAGCAGGTCAAACATTTGGGAGCGAGGTGGTTTGTCCCGGTAATAAGCCCAGCGGTGCACTCTCTGTGCCCTGACAGTCATTGTTACCCCCATACGTGCGAGGATCTCAACCTTTAGCTTAGGATATTCCTGAGCGTCCTGCACAGTCAAATCGTAGTATGCCTTCTGGGGCTCCCCTGTCAGGTATGGGGCCAGTACCTCTGCCCACTGCTCTGGGGGAAGTCTTTCCCTCTCTGCAACCCTCTCAAATACAGTCAGGAAGGCTTCAACATCATCCCCGGGGTCATTTTTTGTAACGTGCATCTTACCGCCTTCTGACGTGGTTGTCATCAGCCAGACCTGGGGTTGGGGCACTCGTCCTGCCCTGGATGGCGGTTGTCAGAAGGTGTATCTGCTGCCGATGTTCCTGCTGGCTCAGCTGTATCTGCTGCCGATGCTCCTGCTGGCTCTCCTGCATCTGCTGTTGGTGCTCCTGCTGGCTCTGCTGCATCTGTTGCAACAACATTCTGTTGGCCTCTTGCTGCTGTACCTGCGCCTGGACCAAGTGTTTTAGCAGGTCCTCCATTTTCTCCGGCAATGCTGGCTGGCTTGCTATAGCCTTGACCCACGACATGCAGTAACCAGTCCCACTTCTCTGCTGGGAACGCTGCTCGCCGTCTCCACCAATTGTAGGGATGTGGTCTCGCTTGTGTGCGACCGGAGGTAAGCAGGAGGGCGACTCTTCTGGGTTCTTTAAGCAAGTTTATTAAGACTTCATAAACTTGCAGTTAAACAGAAAACAAAACAGCCTTCTCTGGCACAAAGTAACAAAAAACAGCTATAACGTCCTGGTACTCTAACTGAGTAGTCTCTTCAGCACACACACTGGAGGTCTCCTCAGAACTCCCACACTGGAAGTTTCCACACCTCCAGCCACTCACACCTGTGGTCTGCATTAGGCTCATTTATATATCCCAGACATTCAGCTAACACAGAGCACATGATAGGTCACATGGCAGTGACCTCATCACAGGTCCTCAAACCACATACAAAGGTATAGTGAAGTCTTACTATCGCTACAAAGGTTATTAACCTGCTAGGTGCTTCACAGGAACTCAAGCAATGGGGAAGGAAAAATGTAACTTTTTTTCACAAAAATTTTAATCTAGACCCCAATTTTTTATTTTCTCAAGGGTAGCAGGAGAAAATGGACTCCAAAATTTGTTGTGAGGGGGAACTCCCAATATGTGGGGGAAAAATACTATTTGGTTGCACAGCTCAGAAGGGAAGGAGCACAATTTGAATTTTTGAATTCAAAATTGTCTGGAATCGAGAGAGTATGTTATGTCGCGTTTGTAGAGCCCTATTTGTGCTTAAACAGTGGAAAACTCCAAGTGACACTATTTTGGAAATTAGACTTCTCAAGTAACTTATCTACATGTGTAGTGAGCAGCTTGAACTCCAAGGTGCTTCACAGAAAAATATAATGTAGAGCCATGAAAATAAAAACAAATAAAATGTTTCCCACAAAAATATTTTTTTAGCCCCTTTTTAATTTTTACAAGGGTAACAGGAGAAAATAGAACTCCAAATTTGTTGTACAATTTCTCCTGAGTATGCTGATAACCCATAAGTGGGGGAAATCTATTGTTTAGGCGCATGACAGGTCTCAGAAAGGAAGGAGTGATATTTTATGAAAGCAGACTTTGATTCGTCTATAGTGTCATGTCACGTTTTGTGAGCGCCCGATGTGCCTGAATAGTGGAAACCCCACAAAAGTTATCCTATTTTGGAAACTAGACCCCTCAAGGAATTTATCTGGACGTGTTGAGTGAGCACCATGAACCCACAGATTCTTCACAGAATTTTACAACGTTAATCTGTGAAAATGAAAAAAATATATTTTTCCCCCCAAAATTTACTTTTATCCCTTTTTATTTTCACAAGGGTAGCAGAAGAAAATGGACTGCAAAATTAGTTTTTGCAATTTCTCGTGAGTACACCGATACCCCATATGTGGTCAAAAACTACTTTTGAGGCAGAGTGTAAAGTTCAGAAGGGAAGTGAGGACTTGCTTTTTTGTGGATTGATTTGAAACGTTTGTTGGGAGCATTTTACATAACATTTTGGATCACATTAACCCTGCTCTCTTGTGCTGAGCACTCACTTTGGGGTTTCCATCTAAAACTCCTAGTGACGTGATTCAGATAAAACCCTCAAGGGATCCATTAACTATGAGGCAGCAAAGTTAGGCTGGGGTCACACTAGTGTATTGCATTTGATGCAAGAACATCGGATGCGATATGCTAATGACTCTCGGCTCATGCTCTGCTGCGAGCAGGAGCCGAGTGTCATGCGAGCGTGCTCAGAGCCTCTCGCACAGAGAGGATCGGAGCACAGCTGTGGAGGAGGTGAAGAAATGAATTTGTCCATCTTCTCCATTGCTGGGGTCAGCGTAAAAATTGCACAGCACTCGCATGGTACGATTGCTGTGCGAGTGCTGTGTGATTTTTTATTGCACCCATTGGATTATTGCGGGATGCGATCCGATTTTTGCTGACAATCACAGCATGCTGGGATTTTTTTCCAGTCCGATTGTGATCTGATCCGGGCTGGAAAAAAAATCGCAGATGAAGAGACCATCATAGATTAACATTGGTACGAATTCAATCCGATTTTTTTATCGGATTGAATTCGTCTGATTTAATCGCAAATGGGCATGAGCCCTTACTCTGAAGTCCATCTGACCATGTATGTGGTAAAATTGATAAGGTGCTTTATTCTTTGGGTCAGTACGATTACATTGATACCACATTTATATTTTTTTATGTTTTGGCACTTTCACACAATAAAAACTATTTCATAGAAAATACAATATTATAGGATAGCCTTCGGCACTCAAAAAGTTCACAAGAGAATTATCACGAACACCGCACTGCACTTGCTCACTGAGCCAGTGCGCGTGTTCTGAATAAGACAGACTGCAATCAAAGATACCTGTGGAGCGGGGCAGCAGCGGTGAAGATGTGTGCTTCAGACTAACAGGACTCGAAGCACATGACTGCCAAGGGGCGGCGCCGGCCACAGGTCTCTCAGAGAAAGCAGTAACAGATAGAGAATGTTTCAGGCCAGAGGACCTGAAGCACGTGACTGCTGGTGGGCGTGGCCTAAGCTCCAGAGAGCTAGGAGCAGAAGGAAAACTCCTAGAAGGGTAACTACGGGACAGAGTTACCAAGGGGCATAGACAAAACGGATAGTCAGGATAGCCAGGTCATACACAGAGGGAGCAACGCAGTACAAGAGGAGCAGGCAGAGAATAACCAGAACGTAGCCAAGGGATCAGAAAACCAGAACGGGCAAATACACAGTACCAAGACAGTAGACAAACTCACAACGAAGAGACGGATCGGGTCAAAACCAAACAAGCAACAAGATCAGGCACAAGGCACAGACACACAGGAGGTCAACTAACTCAGCCGAGGGCAGGAGTATAACTGACACCAGACCTAGGTCAATTGGCAACTAAATAGCCGCCCTCTGCCAGAGAGAGGTTGAAACCATTAACCCCAGTCTGACCAGGAAGGTACAAAGACCAAACCCCGTCCTGGGTCATGACAAGAATAGAAATTTCTTTTCAAATAATAGTCCATTCAATGATTAGCCAACAAAATGAAAAACAGACATCAATCCATCCGACGTTTCGGCACAATCGCCTTTATCAAGGAAGTCTACAAATATTAGAACACAAGAAGATGGACAAAACATGATTAACCATATCATATGAAAATATCACTCTTAGTATGAATATACATATAAACCAATAGAAAAATTAAATAGTTGGCTAGTATAAATCATCAAATCATAAACAAATCGTCAAATTGACAGATAATCAGATTCACCATGATGTAAAACCTATACCAGGTCCATAAAATAAAATAAAAACCGTGTCGGTAGATAAGCCAAGGAAAACATAAGTTGAAAAAAAGTGAAAACAATGTGAATGAAAGAATGAAGGAAAAATGAAAAATGATATACAAGTAGATAGAAAAAAACAAGAAAAATATAACAGGAAAAAGACCATAGCAGACCGCAGAGTGGAGATATAGGGAATGAAAGATAACACAAGGTAACATAAGTAAGTTTAATGTCCTAATAAAAAATAAAAAAACGAAAAATGAAAAGATGAATAGATAAAAAATAAAAAATGGAAAAATTAAAAAATAAAAAGATTATAAGGTAAAATATAAAGTAAAAACAACAAATATTCTAGAAGAAAGCAATAATTATATAAAAGAAAATAAATAATAAGAAATAATTATATAAAAGAAAATAAATAATAAATCTAAGAAAATGTATGAAAACCATAACAGGTACCTGTGTGTGAAAATTGTAGGTATGAATATCGAGGATCACCTGGATTGATCAGAAAAAAGAAAAAAGTTCAGAGTAAGTATCACATTTAGCAGTGCTATACAGAAATCTTTCTGAGCAAATGTAAATTCAGTATATGTATCGAGAAAAAGGCGAACCGCCTCAATGTCCCTAGTATGGTCTATATTGGTGTATAGGCTATTAACGTCCATTGTGACCAATAAACAATCTTTCGGTAATGAACTCAGTGTACATAAGCCAGTCAGGAAATCTGAGGTGTCCTTAATGAAAGAAGATACATGTGTCAAAAGGGCGGTAAGAATTTTTTCCAGTGTTCTTGCTGCTGGTGATAATACAGAATTAGTGGACGCTTCCTGCTTCTTTCCTCTACTTCACCGCCGAAGCACGCCAGCATCCATTAACCACAGGTAAAGCATGCTTTCACCAGGCTCCTCTGCATTTACTGGCTATTTGTATCCATTCTTAATATACTTCCATTTTCTTGTTTCCATCTATGATGTTTTCAGCATAGTGGCTGTCCTTCTCTTAGTTCACATATATGACTTCCTCCAGGTGGTCCTGGATATTTATACTCACATTTTTCACATACAGGTGGTACCTATTATGGTTTTCATACGTTTTCTTAGATTTATTATTTATTTTCTTTTATATAATTATTGCTTTCTTCTAGAATATTTCTTGTTTTTACTTTATATTTTACCTTATAATCTTTTTATTTTTTAATTTTTCTATTTTTTTTATCTATTCATCTTTTAATTTTTTATTTTTTATTTTTTATTGGGACCTTAAACTTACTTATCTTACCTTGTGTTATCTTTCATTCCCTATATCTCCACTCTGCGGTCTGCTATGGTCTTTTTCCTGTTATATTTTTCTTGTTTTTTTCTATCTATTTGTATATATTTTTTTAATTTTTCATTCATTCTTTCTTTCACATTATTTTCACTGTTTTTCAACTTATGTTTTGCTTGGCTTATCTGCCCACACGGTTTTTATTTTATTTTATGGACCTCGTTTTTTGTGGTACAAGATGACATTTTCAGCTATATCATTTTTATTTGCATTTGACTTTTTTTATCATGTTTTATTCCACTTTTAGTTTGCAGTATGATGAAAAATTACTGTTTTTTTGGCCATTTTTTATTTATTTTTTAACGTTGTGTTCACTGAAGGGGTTAACTAGTGTGATAGTTTTATGGGGTGGGTCATTCATGATGCGGCGACACCAAATATGTATACTTTTTTGTTTTTATAAAAAAGGCAATTGGTACATTAAAATAAATATTTATATATTATTATACATTGTTATACTTTACTTATCCCTTATGCACTTACTTACAGTCATCATGTATAGACCATTGCAAGCATTGAAATCCTAGCTAGTTCCACGTCGACATAGCGCTTTGGACGGAGCGAATTCCGCTCCTCTAAGCCGCCTTTATGAGCACTTTGAGTGTTGGAACTCGGACACTCCGAGAGCGCAGGCTCATCCCTGTGTTATATGTCGGCGGCACGTCGCGCAATACGAGGACTGTGCGGTCTAAAACGCGCCGCATGTCGTACGCAGTTGCACCTGCTATTGTTGATAGTGGAACGGATTTTGAACCTCCACTATGCTGTAACATCGCGCTGCGTGTTTGCGCTGGCAGCGCACAGCGCCAACCGCACGTCCTGACGTGGAACACCTAAGACCATGCAATCGATATATTCCCCTTGAAAAAGCAGATGTGCGAAACACGCATCAGGGCAGCAAGGAGAGCATTTGTACTCCTGGGACACTATGGGTAAGCACTTTTCATCTTGAATTTTGTACACATTGAAATCTAATTACCTTGATGTTCATGGGGCTCTTACTAGCACTATGATTGTTTTTGACTTCTATGTGCACTTTTATGACCTTGGTTTATATGCTGGGGTTCATACAGACTGCTCCCATACTCCACAATGGACACTGCTTGTCTTTGTATTTCTCATGTTTCCTCCTCATTTGACCTTGATTTTTATATATTTAACATTTTTCATTTTTAAATTATCTCAATGAACTTTTAATTTGGTGTTACTTTTTATTTGGTGTTTGGTGCTTTTTTGATAGTAGTGTCACAAGTTTTTACCATCAATCATTACTGTAATAACCCTAAAACAGATATAAATTACTTAAAATATATCAAAATTAGTGGCAGAAAATAAGGAACAGTAATAAAACATATATTTTTTATTTTCCCATTTTTGATACATCAAAGTGTTTACACCAGAAAATTGGTACAAAACACTTTGAATAGTTGCACAATTTTTGCACATCGCAGAGTTGCGCAGAAACTGTACGAATTTCGTTGTTTTCTGGCCAGTTTTAAGCCGCTCATCCAAAGTGGTTGAAGGTGGAGAAGAATAATAAATAACAATAATAGTTTTATTTCTATAGCGCCAACATATTCCACAGCACTTTACATTATAGAGGGGACTTGTACAGACAATAGACATTACAGCATAACAATAAACACATAGATCAAAGTAGATACCAAGAGGAATGAGGGCCCTGCTCACAAGCTTACAATCTATGAGGAAAAAGGGGAGACACAAAAGGTGGATGGTAACAATTGCTTTCGTTGTTCGGACCAGCCATAGTGTTAGAATCGGGTGTTCATGTAATTCTGCATGAACCAGTTAACAGCCAAAGTATGTAACAGTACAGACACAGAGGGCTATTAAATGCATAAAGCGGGTGAGAACATGAGGAACCATCTATGGAAAGACCTGTTTGTCAAAATCATGTAAAGTGGTGGCATTTCTTAGGCCAGATATGTTAAATCCAGTCCTTGAGTGGAGTAGCATTTCTGTCCAGGTGGACACCATTGGTAAGTTGCATCAAATTGACTGAGTGCCAGTCTTAATGAATTGGGGCCTATGTTTCTTAAAATTTTGAAAAAAATTAAAAGTAATGAAAAAGAAATGTTGGTTACAAAAAAGGCAAAAATCACATCCATAGTTCAACAAATGAAAATGGTGTAGCTGTAAAATAATGGTTACTAAAACCAACTAAATGGTATCTGAACCTGAAGACAAAAATACCGTAGAACTGGACCAGTTACTGAATAACAGTAGCTGGCATCCTTATAGGATATATCAGTTGTTTTACAGCATTTGATCCATAATTATACCAAACGTGGAAAACTGCCATGGCTAGAATATGACTAATAAAGTCATAATACCATACTGTCCCTAGTATACTAGATATCTACTATATAATTGTCTTATCCCATCTGTCCGTCTGTCTGTCTGTCTGTCCAGGAAATCCCGCGTCGCTGATTGGTCCGGCCGCGGCCAATCAGCGACGCAGGGCTAACTCTGCCCATGTGGTCAGGTGACTCACCAACTGCCCATGATGTACTGAACATGTTTTGTCAGTTCTGTCTGTCTGTAACGGAAATCCCGCGTCGCTGATTGGTCGCGACCTCTCTGCTCAGCTGCCTCCGGATTGGATGTGTTTGTTGCTGAGGGAGTGGTGCGAGCACACCCCTTGGATACCCGACCGTGGCCTTAGCAACGTCACAGGGACTGTCACAGAACCTTACAGAGCAGTTCTATGGGCAATAACATTTAATGATAATGTATATATTTTACCCGGAAAATCCTGTGTATTCATTGCATTATTCTTACATCTTCATAAATAAGCTACATACATATTCTAGAATACCCGATGCGACAGGCGCAGTCCGGCCGTGAATTGGCACAGGATTTGAACCACGCACGCCACCACTATCATCGGGAGATCAGTGGCGCTAGCCGCTGATCTCTCAACATTAGCCGCGGGTCATCTCCTGCCGCATGGAGGTCAGCGGCAACGCTGCCGGGAGATGACCGGCGCTAGCCAGCGGAAGTAACCCTGACCGGTGGCCTCCACGTAAACCCCAGCAGCAGCAGCAGCCTCTATATACCCCAGCAGCAGCAGCCTCTATATACCCCAGCAGCAGCAGCCTCTATATACCCCAGCAGCAGCAGCCTCTATATACACCCCAGCAGCAGCAGCCTCTATATACCCCAGCAGCAGCAGCCTCTATATACACCCCAGCAGCAGCCTCCACGTACACCCCAGCAGCAGCCTCTATATACCCCAGCAGCAGCAGCAGCCTCTATATACCCCAGCAGCAGCAGCCTCTATATACACCCCAGCAGCAGCCTCTATATACACCCCAGCAGCAGCCTCTATATACACCCAGCAGCAGCCCCTATATACCCCAGCAGCAGCAGCCTCTATATACACCCCAGCAGCAGCAGCCTCTATATACACCCCAGCAGCAGCCTCTATATACCCCAGCAACAGCAGCAGCCTCTATATACACCCCAGCAGCAGCCTCTATATACCCCAGCAGCAGCAGCAGCCTCTATATACACCCCAGCAGCAGCAGCCTCTATATACACCCCAGCAGCAGCCTCTATATACCCCAGCAGCAGCAGCATCCTCTATATACATCCCAGCAGCAGCCTCTATATACCCAGCAGCAGCAGCCTCTATATACACCCCAGCAGCAGCAGCCTCTATATACACCCCAGCAGCAGCCTCTATATACACCCCAGCAGCAGCCTCTATATACCCCAGCAGCAGCAGCAGCCTCTATATACACCCCAGCAGCAGCCTCTATATACACCCA
Organism: Oophaga sylvatica; assembly: GCA_033576555.1. Lineage (NCBI taxonomy): Eukaryota > Metazoa > Chordata > Amphibia > Anura > Dendrobatidae > Oophaga > Oophaga sylvatica. Next base: position 132,867,241 of record JARQOD010000002.1, on the reverse strand, counting down.
GCAGCAGCCTCTATATACACCCCAGCAGCAGCCTCTATATACACCCCAGCAGCAGCCTCTATATACACCCCAGCAACCTCTATATACACCCCAGCAGCAGCCTCTATATACACCACAGCAGACTCTATATACACCCAGCAGCAGCCTCTATATACACCCCAGCAGCCTCTATATACACCCCAGCAGCAGCCTCTATATACACCACAGCAGCCTCTATATACACCCCAGCAGCAGCCTCTATATACACCCCAGCAACCTCTATATACACCCCAGCAGCAGCCTCTATATACACCACAGCAGACTCTATATATACCCAGCAGCAGCCTCTATATACACCACAGCAGACTCTATATATACCCCAGCAGCCTCTATACACACCCCAGCAGCCTCTATATACACCCCAGCAGCCTCTATATACACCCCAGCAGAAGCCTCTATATACACCCCAGCAGCCTCTATATACATCCCAGCAGCAGCCTCTATATACACCCCAGCAGCAGCCTCCACACATACCTCAGCAGCAGCCTCTATATACACCCCAGCAGCCTCTATATACACCCCAGCAGCAGCAGCCTCTATATACACCCAGCAGCGTCTATATACACCCCAGCAGCCTCTATATACACCCCAGCAGAAGCCTCTATATACACCCCAGCAGCCTCTATATACACCCCAGCAGCAGCCTCTATATACACCCCAGCAGCAGCCTCCACACATACCCCAGCAGCAGCCTCTATATACACCCCAGCAGCCTCTATATACACCCCAGCAGCAGCAGCCTCTATATACACCCCAGCAGCCTCTATATACACCACAGCAGCCTCTATACACACCCCAGCAGCCTCTATATACACCCCAGCAGCCTCTATACACACCCCAGCAGCCTCTATATACACCCCAGCAGCCTCTATATACACCCCAGCAGCAGCCTCTATATACACCCCAGCAGCCTCTATATACACCCAGCAGCAGCCTCTATATACACCCCAGCAGCCTCTATATACACCCCAGCAGCAGCCTCTATATATACCCAGCAGCCTCTATATACACCACAGCAGCCTCTATACACACCCCAGCAGCCTCTATATACACACCATCAGCCTCTATATACACCCAGCAGCCTCTATATACACCCCAGATGCCTCTATATGCACCCCAGCAGCCTCTATATACACCCCAGAAGCCTCTATATACACCCAGCAGCAGCAGCCTCTATATACACCCCAGCAGCCTCTATATACACCCCAGCAGCAGCAGCCTCTATATACACCCCAGCAGCCTCTATATACACCCCAGCAGCAGCAGCCTCTATATACACCCCAGCAGCCTCTATATAAAGTCCAGCAGCCTCTATATACACCCCAGCAGCAGCAGCCTCTATATACACCCCAGCAGCCTCTATATACACCCCAGCAGCAGCAGCCTCTATATACACCCCAGCAGCCTCTATATAAAGCCCAGCAGCCTCTATATACACCCCAGCAGCAGCCTTATATACACCCCAGCAGCCTCTATACGTAAACTACATACATATTCTAGAATACCCGATGCGTTAGAATCGGGCCACCATCTAGTTGTAATATATGTAAGAAGGCATTATCATGTAGCAGTAGTCGATATAGAATAGCTATGATAGAAAATAAATAGTAAATACATTAGTAAATAAAGTTCTATAATTACAAAATGAGTATGAAATGAAAAGAACGGATGTTCAAACCACAGTGTTTCTACACAGATGTCTTCTGATTATTTTAAACAATGTGCGTTACTTCCCTGGATTGTAGTTGTCATGGAAATATTGTATTGGCAGGTCCCAGAGGGGTCTAGCGGAGTGTGGGTGAGGAGGGATGAGGTATGGTCACACTGACATGCTGAGGAGAGCTAGGGAGAAGCTATAGGCAGAGGGCACAGGATGTATTGTGTGAGAACTACACACAAGACAATGGAGAGGGCTCGGGAGATAACTAACAGGAGACGGAATTTACCAGAAAGAAAGCGATAGAAAGAAAGAGAGACATGGAATAAAGTAGAGATAAAAAAAGATCATCAGAGAGCAAGTTAGAGACAGACAGCCAGGCTGAACATTTTGTGGGTCTCTCCCTCAGCTGCCTGTCAGGCTGATTCAATGAATTAGGCGTGTGGTTCTGT
>JARQOD010000002.1:132817084-132864414 GCA_033576555.1 Oophaga sylvatica | reverse complement strand
AAACGAAACATTTTTTTGGGGGACAGTATACTCGTTTTTTTCCCTTTTTGGGGCCCATCAGTCTACTAATATCCCTTAAATCCTTGTCATGCTTGCAAGTCCACAGCCCGGGAAATAAATATTTTTCCCACATCACTATGTTTTTTTTAAAAAATTTTTTGGGGGGGTTAAAAAAATGATTGGCACATATTTTCAGTTTACTTTAATGGAAATTTTAGTTTTTTTTAAAAAATTTTTAGTGATATTATTCACCAAAAAAAAATTTTTAAATGAATGTAAAAGTACTTTAATGCTGATTTTTTTTTTAAGTCACCATTCTTTGTTAACAAAAAAATGGTGTACAACTTTTTTTTGGCCCATTGGGGGATTTGATATGTACTTGATGCTTTTTTTTAAAAGGGGGTATAGCGTTTTTTTAAACCTTTTTTTAAATTTTGGGGTTTTTGCTTTGCTTTTCAACGGGTTAATGTTTTGCATTTATTTTGTAAATTTTTAAAATTTACAAAAATTTTTTTTTTAAAAGTAAAATATCTCTTATGGTACTAAAGGTTATTTTTCTTTTTTTGGGGAGTATGACTTTTTTAATTGACACGTAACAAGGAAAAAAATTGATCTTTTTTTTTAAAAATCCCCCTTTTCCCCCGGGCCCCAAACCCCCGCCGGGGTTGTCGGGGTGCTTTTGAAACGTAACACTTGCTTTTTTTGGGGGTTTAGTTTGTCAGCTTTTCCCCCCCGGGGCTGGGTACGAAAAAACAGCCCGGGCGCCCCCCCTTTCTTTTTCATCCGGGGTCCAAACCGCCTTTTTTTTCCTGGAAGTGCTGTTAGCACATTTTCAAAAACTTGCCCTTTTTTATTTGGGGTTTCAGTAATGTAGCTTTTTCCCCTGCGTGTGAACGGAAAAAAAATTCCTGCGGGCCTCCATTTTTGTCTTCTCACCCCTTTGGGGCCCCAAAAAACCCCCGGGTTGTTGCCGGGGGAAAGGGTGTTGACAGTCAAACACTTGTCCGGTTAAAGGGTTCAAAAATGTCACTGTTCCCCCCCTGTGTGTACAAAAAACCAGTCCTGTTTGCCTCCACCCTGTTGTCTTCAACCCGGGGGTTTCCAACACCGCCATTTGTTGCCGGAATTTTTTAAAAAACTTTCAACACTTGCCCCCTGTTTAGGGGTTTTCAGAAATGTCATTTTTCCCCCCTGCTGGGGTGTAGGGGAAACGCCCTGCGCCCCCACCCTGTTGTCTTCTCCCCCTTGGGTAAAAACCCCCACCGCCAGTTTGCTGGGAAAGGGGTCTTGGGGGGGGTTACCACTCCCTGCCCAGCCCTTTTTACAGCACGCCTCTTTTTCCCTGTCTTTAAAAGTCATTTTGCCCCCAAAATAAGTTTCTTTTTTGCGGTCGGGTTAGCCGACCTAGGTGCCGGGGGTTTTTTTTCTTTTGGTGGCGGAATGCAAAAAAAAGGCTTTTTCCCTTTTTGGACAATGGAAAACAATCACTCACGTAGTACGTGTTTTTCAAAAATGCGGCCGGCTCGCGCCCCCAACTTAAATTTTTTACTTGGGTACCTTCTCACCCCCCGGGTTCCAACCTCACTGGTTCCCCAGCCCCTTTGGCCTGGCCTCCATCGGGGTCCCCCGTTCCAGCAACGCTGGGGCCTTGGAGGCTTTGGAAAAAACAGGTCCTCCGCTTAGTAACCGTTTCCCTAATCAGCTGGTCCGGGGTTGGCCAGGGCTCTTTTCCTTCTGCTGCCCCCCCCGGGTTCCAGCACAGTCAGCTGGCTCGTTTCTTCTTGGGGCTTGTACCTTCTGCTCCCTCCGGGTTCCAGTACCCAAGGTTCCCGCAGTCCTTTTGGGGCCTGGTCCTCCACCGGGGTATCCAAGTCCAGCAACGCGGCTGGTCCTTGGTATGTTTGGAGCAGGGACCTCCTGTTAGTACCGGTCCCAGTAACGTCAGCTGGTCCTCGTTGTGCCATTGGTCTTTTCCTTCTGCTGCCCTCGGGTTCAGCACAGTGCGGTCCTCGTTTTTTTGCTTGGTTTGTACCTTCGCTACCCTGGGTTCCATTTCCGAAACTGGTTCCCGCATGCCTTGGGCCCTAGGGCCTCCATCTCGGTATCAATTCCAGCAAGTCGCTGGTCCGGTATGCTTTGGAGCCGGGTACCTCCGTTTGAAACCGTTCCCAAAAACGTCATGGTCCTCGGTTGGCCCCATTGGGGCTTTTCCTTTTCGCGCCCCTGGGGTTCCAGACAGTCAGCTGGCCTCGTTATTCATTGGCTTTTTCCTTCTGCACATTTAAAATTTTGAATTTTTTTTGGAAATCACTCGGATCTCCAACAATAAGACGCCCTAGACCCCCCAAAAGAAAATGACGACCAAGGACGCGGCACAACCCAAACCCAGCTAAACACCATCACAAAGAAGAAAAAAAGATTACCCAACAGGACTGAGAGGTTAGACAAACTACAAGATATCGAACAAGAGACTTAAGAACAATAAGCAGAAGATCAAAAAGCAGAAGAACATGAAGTATAAGACCAAAATGAAGAGCAAAATATATGTTAAATTATAAGCAAAGAAGCTAAGCAGTGTATGGGGGTGAGTCGTTCCTCCTCGTGTGCCCCTGGAAAATGCCTGCTGCTGCAGGCTAAACTGAACACGGACAAATACTGTTGTAATTTAAATCTTTTGTGACAGCAGAACGGAAGGATGAAAAATTCATACTTTGACAGATTACAAGTACAGGAATCTCTGTCACAAATAAGAATATGATGAAGAAGATGAAGTACAATATGAATAAGAATAATAGTTTAATAAGAAGAATATGAGTAATGTTAACAAAAAGATGAATAGCAAGAAGTTTAAGAAGAAGATAAAGAAGGTGAAGATGAAGAATAATTTGATGAAAAAGATGATGCTGCTGAAGATTATGAAGGAGAAAGGTAGTGTCAAAAGTTAAAAAGGTGAAGAGCATGGAAGTTGTGAAATATACATATTTGCCAAAATAGAAAAAACGTTAACAACATTGTCAATTTCTTCGTCAATCCGAACACTTTAAAAAAATATATTTTATGCTATTCCATTGATTGGGTTAAATATCAATGCTTTAATGTCTCCTCAACCTTCCCCAATACATTCTACATACTCTTTGTTGTTTTCCTTCATGTACAATTAACCAACAAGGCAAGAATGGGTTTTTTTAATTCCAATATTTTGTTCCCATAGACTTACATTGGATTTCCGGTATCGGTATCGGGTATCGCCGATATTTTTTGGGTATCAGCGATACCATTCCCATTCCGATACTTTTGGATATCGGAAAAGTATCGCTCAACTCTAGTTGTATGTCATAAGTATGTTCTTATATTATATGTTCTGTGTATGTAATGTATGTGTTTGTTTTGGTTTTTTTTTACATTCAACACATTAGCCGGATGATGGAACTACTACTGTCCCATCATTGGCAAATGTGTCAGTCACTGTCACTGTAGCAGACATAGCCGATGGGACTTGTAGTCCCATCCGACGATGCCTGCATATGCAGAGACACACACACATACACACACAGGCCCGCAGACCCCCACACAGCCCCGCAGACCCCCGCACATACACAGATCACGCACACAGGCCCGCACACACCCTGCACATACACAGATCACGCACACAGGCCCGCACACCCCCGCACATACAAAGATCACGCACACAGGCCCGCACACCCCCGCACATACACAGATCACGCACACAGGCCCGCACACCCCTGCACATACACAGATCACGCACACAGGCCCGCACACCCCGCACATACACAGATCACGCACACAGGCCCGCACACCCCCGCACTACACAGATCACGCAGATACTGGCACACACATATACGCACACAGTCACCGCCCGCACACTATACACGCACACAGTCACCGCCCACACACATAGCGCCGCACACTATATGCGCCCACACTCCGCCCACACACTTTCCCTCCTCCCGAACTGCAGCGTTTCACCCGCAACAAAACCGCAGATCTTTTTAGACCTGCGGTTTTGCTACGGAAGTGCCCGACTCAATGCAAGTCAATGGGTGCAGAAACGCTGCAGTTCCGGACAAAGAATTGACATGCTGTGGAAAATAAAGCGCTGAAAATCGGCACGTTTTTTCCCACAGCATGTGCACAGCAAACCTGGGTTTGCCATAGAATTACATTGGATGTGCACTGTGATGCGGGTTGGAAAACGCAACGTGTGCACAGGGCCTTAGATGGTGTAGCATCAAGGATGGAAAACAAGATACTGATCATAAAACGTTACTAAAAAGGAGGAACATGTTAGTTGCGTCTAGTACAGATAATATATTTAAAATATAACATGGTATAATCATGGGACTCAGCATGGGCGTACCCACCATGGGGCAGGGGGGGGCAGGTGCCCCCCCTAGAAGCAGGGGGCACAGTAAGAAAACCGGCCCGTCGGCCCCGCCGACACTGCACTGACAGTTCAGTGCCGGCGGGCCTTTTAATCGCGGGCGGAATGTGGAGGAAGGCCTTGCGGCCTTCCATATGCAGCACAGGCGACGTGATTGTCATCACACCGCCTGCGCGCCCTGATGACATCACGCCGCCTGTGCCAGGAGAAGACGGAGTCCAGAGCGCGCTTCTTCAGAGCAGCGGGGGAGATAGGTGAGTACTGGTATTTTTTTTTTTTGACGCCGGGCCCGGCCTATGGGGGGATTCTGCTGGCTATGGGGGGATTCTGCTGGCTATGGGGGGATTATGCTGGCTATGGGGGGATTATGCTGGCTATGGGGGATTATGCTGGCTATGGGGGATTATGCTGGCTATGGGGGGGATTATGCTGGCTATGGGTGGATTATGCTGGCTATGGGGGATTATGCTGGCTATGGGGGGATTATGCTGGCTATGGGAGGATTATGCTGCCTTTGGGGGATTATGCTGGCTATGGGGGGATTATGCTGACTATGGGGGGATTATGCTGGCTATGGGGGATTATGCTGGCTATGGGGGGATTATGCTGGCTATGGGAGGATTATGCTGCCTATGGGGGATTATGCTGCCTATGGGGGATTATGCTGGCTATGGGGGGATTATGCTGGCTATGGGGGGATTATGCTGGCTATGGGAGGATTATGCTGCCTATGGGGGATTATGCTGGCTATGGGGGGATTATGCTGTCTATGGGGGATTATGCTGGCTATGGGGGGATTATGCTGGCTATGGGGGGATTATGCTGGCTATGGGGGATTATGCTGCCTATGGGGGATTATGCTGCCTATTGTGGGATTATGCTGGCTATGGGACTTATGCTGGCTATGGGGGACTTATGCTGGCTATGGGGATTATGCAGGCTCTGGGGGGATTATGCTGCCTATGGGGGATTATACTGCCTATTGTGGGATTATGCTGGCTATGGGGGGATTATGCTGGCTATGGGGGGATTATGCTGCCTGTGGGGGATAATGCTGGCTATGGGGGGACTATGCTGCCTATGGGGGATTATGCTGCCTATTGTGGGATTATGCTGGCTATGGGGGGATTATGCTGGCTATGGGGGGATTATGCTGCCTGTGGGGGATAATGCTGGCTATGGGGGGACTATGCTGCCTATGGGGATTATGCTGCCTATTGTGGGATTATGCTGGCTATGGGGGGATTATGCTGGCTATGGGGGGATTATGCTGGCTATTGGGGACTATGCTGCCTATGGGGATTATGCTTCCTATGGGGATTATGCTGGCTATGGGGGATTATGCTGGCTATTGGGGGATTATGCTGGCTATTGGGGGATTATGCTGGCTATGGGGGATTATGCTGCCTATGGGGATTATGCTGCCTATTGAGGACATATGCTGCGTATTGGGGACCTATGCTGCCTATTGGGACATTTACCTTCCTATTGGGGACCTATGCTGCCTTTTGGGGACCTATGCTGCCTATTGGGACCTATGCTGCCTATTGAGGACATATGCTGCCTATTGGGGACTATTCTGCCTATTGGGACCTATGCTGCCTATTGGGACCTATGCTGCCTATTGAGGACATATGCTGCCTATTGGGGTCTATTCTGCCTATTGGGACCTATGCTGCCTATTGGGGACCTATGCTGCCTATTGAGGACATATGCTGCCTATTGGGGATCAATGCTGCCTATTGGGGACATTTACCTGCCTATTGGGACATTTACCTGCATATTAGGGACTCTCGCACCACACCAGTCTGAGCCTGAGCTAAAAGCGGAGTTGCGCCAATATGTGCACTGATGAGGATGAAATGATATGGATTGGCAAGGCTGTAGTGATGGGCAGTGCAGGCTGTATGTCTCTGTGTGGGCAGTTTTATTGCTGGTATATTGTTTTTGTAGCGCTGTATATATATATATATATATTGGTATTTTACTAATAGCAATTTGGAATCCCTAGGAAATAATAATATCAAGAAAGAGAAAAATTGCTTCACTTGTGACAAATATGGAACCGAACATTGACCATCTCATTAGCCAAAAGCAGGCCCATAGTTCCCATTGAAATACCAGTAAGTTTGTTGATGTTTAACTTTACTTGTTCTTTATTTTAAGTATTGTATTTGTTCCTGTTTATTTTTATTTACTTCAAAATAGGAGTGTAGTATATGGTGTATACAGGGTCATACACACATGTATTATACTTTTCATATACAGGTTATAATGCCTCTTATTCTTTGTATAGAGGTGAGTGTGCCATGTATAATATATGGTATATACAGCGTAGTGTCGCATACACTGCTGTATTATACAATATACAACAGTTCTAATGCTCCATACCTAATATGCAGTATAATGTACAGTGTATATGATGTAACCTGTATAAGATGTGACATTGGCTTGCCCCCCCCCCTAGTTTTGATCCTGGGTACACCCATGGGACTCAGCCCTGGTCATAGAAGACAAAGCCCCACTTACATTGTACAAATAGATAGGAGAAACTTCAAAAAAGGTGCAATAAGATGACATCGGTATGGTAAGGCAAAAAAAGACCCCACACATGTCACAAATTGCCCACCCAACCAATTGCATGAGTTTCTCTGTGGACTCAGGCCTAGGTTCATTAGACACATGGACTCCCCAAAAAATGAGGGGTCACCTTTTGCCTCTGTCTGTGACAGTGGTCTATAGTGCTGGCTATGGGGGGATTATGCTGGCTATGGGAGGATTATGCTGCCTATGGGGGATTATGCTGGCTATGGGGGAATTATGCTGGCTATGGGGGATTATGCTGGCTATGGGAGGATTATGCTGCCTATGGGGGATTATGCTGGCTATGGGGGGATTATGCTGGCTATGGGGGGATTATGCTGGCTATGGGAGGATTATGCTGCCTATGGGGGATTATGCTGGCTATGGGGGGATTATGCTGGCTATGGGTATTGGCTGGGGATTATGCTGGCTATGGGGGATTATTATGGCTATGGGGGATTATGCTGGCTATGGGGGGATTATGCTGTCTATGGGGGATTATGCTGGCTATGGGGGGATTATGCTGGCTATGGTGGGATTATGCTGGCTATGGGGGGATTATGCTGCCTATGGGGGATTATGCTGCCTATTGTGGGATTATGCTGGCTATGGGAGACTTATGCTGGCTATGGAGGACTTATGCTGGCTATGGGGATTATGCAGGCTCTAGGGGGATTATGCTGCCTATGGGGGATTATACTGCCTATTGTGGGATTATGCTGGCTATGGGGGGATTATGCTGCCTGTGGGGGATAATGCTGGCTATGGGGGGATTATGCTGCCTATGGGGGATTATGCTGCCTATTGTGGGATTAGCTGGCTATGGGGGGATTATGCTGGCTATGGGGGGATTATGCTGGCTATTGGGGACTATGCTGCCTATGGGGGATTATGCTTCCTATGGGGGATTATGCTGGCTATGGGGGATTATGCTGGCTATTGGGGGATTATGCTGGCTATTGGGGGATTATGCTGGCTATGGGGGATTATGCTGCCTATGGGGGATTATGCTGCCTATTGAGGACATATGCTGCGTATTGGGGACCTATGCTGCCTATTGGGACATTTACCTTCCTATTGGGGACCTATGCTGCCTTTTGGGGACCTATGCTGCCTATTGGGACCTACGCTGCCTATTGAGGACATATGCTGCCTATTGGGGACTATTCTGCCTATTGGGACCTATGCTGCCTATTGGGACCTATGCTGCCTATTGAGGACATATGCTGCCTATTGGGGTCTATTCTGCCTATTGGGACCTACGCTGCCTATTGGGGACCTATGCTGCCTATTGAGGACATATGCTGCCTATTGGGGATCAATGCTGCCTATTGGGGACATTTACCTGCCTATTGGGGACATTTACCTGCATATTAGGGACTCTCGCACCACACCAGTCTGAGCCTGAGCTAAAAGCGGAGTTGCGCCAATATGTGCACTGATGAGGATGAAATGATATGGATTGGCAAGGCTGTAGTGATGGGCAGTGCAGGCTGTATGTCTCTGTGTGGGCAGTTTTATTGCTGGTATATTGTTTTTGTAGCGCTGTATATATATATATATATATATATATTATATATATATATATATATTTAATATATTGGTATTTTACTAATAGCAATTTGGAATCCCTAGGAAATAATAATATCAAGAAAGAGAAAAATTGTTTCACTTGTGACAAATATGGAACCGAACATTGACCATCTCATTAGCCAAAAGCAGGCCCATAGTTCCCATTGAAATACCAGTAAGTTTGTTGATGTTTAACTTTACTTGTTCTTTATTTTAAGTATTGTATTTGTTCCTGTTTATTTTTATTTACTTCAAAATAGGAGTGTAGTATATGGTGTATACAGGGTCATACACACATGTATTATACTTTTCATATACAGGTTATAATGCCTCTTATTCTTTGTATAGAGGTGAGTGTGCCATGTATAATATATGGTATATACAGCGTAGTGTCGCATACACTGCTGTATTATACAATATACAACAGTTCTAATGCTCCATACCTAATATGCAGTATAATGTACAGTGTATATGATGTAACCTGTATAAGATGTGACATTGGCTTGCCCCCCCCCTAGTTTTGATCCTGGGTACGCCCATGGGACTCAGCCCTGGTCATAGAAGACAAAGCCCCATTACATTGTACAAATAGATTGGAGTATACCTGCTGGTACCTATAGCAATAGGAGAAACTTCAAAAAAGGTGCAATAAGATGACATCGGTATGGTAAGGCAAAAAAAGACCCCACACATGTCACAAATTGCCCACCCAACCAATTGCATGAGTTTCTCTGTGGACTCAGCTAGGTTCATTAGACAATGGACTCCCAAAAAATGAGGGGTCACCTTTTGCCTCTGTCTGTGACAGTGGTCTATAGTGCTGGCTATGGGGGGATTATGCTGGCTATGGAGGATTATGCTGCCTATGGGGATTATGCTGGCTATGGGGGATTATGCTGACTATGGGGGGATTATGCTGGCTATGGGATGATTATGCTGCCTATGGGGGATTATGCTGGCTATGGGGGGATTATGCTGGCTATGGGGGGATTATGCTGGCTATGGGGGATTATGCTGCCTATGGGGGATTATGCTGGCTATGGGGGATTATGCTGGCTATGGGGGGATTATGCTGGCTATGGGGGATTATGCTGGCTATGGGGATTATTATGGCTATGGGGGATTATGCTGGCTATGGGGGATTATGCTGTCTATGGGGGATTATGCTGGCTATGGGGGATTATGCTGGCTATGGTGGGATTATGCTGGCTATGGGGGGATTATGCTGCCTATGGGGGATTATGCTGCCTATTGTGGGATTATGCTGGCTATGGGAGACTTATGCTGGCTATGGAGGACTTATGCTGGCTATGGGGATTATGCAGGCTCTGGGGGGATTATGCTGCCTATGGGGGATTATACTGCCTATTGTGGGATTATGCTGGCTATGGGGGGATTATGCTGCCTGTGGGGGATAATGCTGGCTATGGGGGGACTATGCTGCCTATGGGGGATTATGCTGCCTATTGTGGGATTATGCTGGCTATGGGGGGATTATGCTGGCTATGGGGGGATTATGCTGGCTATTGGGGACTATGCTGCCTATGGGGGATTATGCTTCCTATGGGGGATTATGCTGGCTATGGGGGATTATGCTGGCTATTGGGGGATTATGCTGGCTATTGGGGGATTATGCTGGCTATGGGGGATTATGCTGCCTATGGTGGATTATTCTGCCTATTGAGGACATATGCTGCATATTGGGGACCTATGCTGCCTATTGGGACATTTACCTTCCTATTGGGGACCTATGCTGCCTTTTGGGGACCTATGCTGCCTATTGGGACCTATGCTGCCTATTGAGGACATATGCTGCCTATTGGGGACTATTCTGCCTATTGGGACCTATGCTGCCTATTGGGACCTATGCTGCCTATTGAGGACATATGCTGCCTATTGGGGTCTATTCTGCCTATTGGGACCTATGCTGCCTATTGGGGACCTATGCTGCCTATTGAGGACATATGCTGCCTATTGGGGATCAATGCTGCCTATTGGGGACATTTACCTGCCTATTGGGGACATTTACCTGCATATTAGGGACTCTCGCACCACACCAGTCTGAGCCTGAGCTAAAAGCGGAGTTGCGCCAGTATGTGCACTGATGAGGATGAAATGATATGGATTGGCAAGGCTGTAGTGATGGGCAGTGCAGGCTGTATGTCTCTGTGTGGGCAGTTTTATTGCTGGTATATTGTTTTTGTAGCGCTGTATATATATATATTGGTATTTTACTAATAGCAATTTGGAATCCCTAGGAAATAATGATATCAAGAAAGAGAAAAATTGCTTCACTTGTGACAAATATGGAACCGAACATTGACCATCTCATTAGCCAAAAGCAGGCCCGTAGTTCCCATTGAAATACCAGTAAGTTTGTTGATTTTTAACCCCTTACTGCCATCGGACGTACTATCCCGTCCATGGTACCTGGGCCCGTATGACCGGGGACGGGATAGTACGTCATAGGCGATCAGCTGCGCTCCTGAGGGGAGCGCAGCTAATCGCCGCCGGGTGTCAGCTGATTATCACAGCTGACACCCATGACTGTGTGTCAGGAGCGGTCACGGACCGCTCCCGGCACATTAACCCCTTGCACACCGCGATCAAACATGATCGCGGTGTACTGGGGCACAGGGGAGGATCGCGCAGGTGGGGGCTCCCTGCGCGCCCCCCTGAGACCCTCAGAGCAGCGCGATGTGATCGCGCTGTTCTGAGGGCTTCCTCCCTCCCAGGACCCGGATCCAAGATGGCGCCGGGGTCCTGGAGGGAGGCGGCTACCTCAGTGCCTGCCGAGAGCAGGCACTGAGAAGCCTGCATCTATGCCTGTGCGATCGCTGGTGTGACAGAGTGCTGTGCACACTGTCACACCAGCGATCTGATAAAATACTGTGATGTCCCACCCTGGGACAAAGTAAAAAAGTTAAAAAAGTAAAAATAAACATGTGTAAAAAAAAAATCCAAAATAGATAAAAAAAAATAAAAATATTCCCCAATAAATTCACTTCTTCCTGTAAATAAAAAAAAAAAACAATAAAAGTACACATATTTGGTATCGCCGCGTCTGTAACCACCCCCCCTATAAAATTGTCCCACTAGTTAACCCCTTTAGTGAACCCCTTAAAAAAAAAAAAAAACGAAGCAAAAAATCAATGCTTTATCATCATACCGCCGAACAAAAAGTGGAATAACGCGCGATCAAAAAGACCGATATAAAAAAACATGGTACCGCTGAAAACGTCATCTTGTCCCGCAAAAAACGAGCCGTCATAAAGCATCATCAGCGAAAAAATTAAAAAGTTATAGCTCGCAGAATAAAGCGATGCAAAAATAATTATTTTTTATATAAAATTGTTTTTATTCTATAAAAGCGCCAAAACATGAAAAAATGATATAAATGAGGTATCACCATAATCGTACTGACCCGAAGAATAAAACTGCTTTATCAATTTTACCACACGCGGAACGGTATAAACGCCTCCCCCAAAAGAAATTCATGAATTGCTGATTTTTGTTCATTCTAACCTCCCAAAAATCGAAATAAAAAGCGATCAAAAAACGTCACGTGCTCAAAAATGGTACCAATAAAAACGTCAACTCGTCCCGCAAAAAATAAGACCTCACATGACTCTGTGGGCCAAAATATGCAAAAATTATAGCTCTCAAAATGTGATGATGCAAAAACTATTTTTGCAATAAAAAGCGTCTTTTAGCGTGACAGCTGCCAATCATAAAAACCCGCTATAAATAGTAAATCAAACCCCCCTTTATCACCCCCTTAGTAAGGGAAAAATAATAAAATTAAAAAAAAGTATTTATTTCCATTTTCCCATTAGGGTTAGGGTTAGGGTTGCGGCTAAAGTTAGGGTTAGGGTTGGCGCTAAAGTTAGGATTAGGGTTAGGGTTGGGATTAGGGGTGTGTTAGGGTTAGGTTTGTGGTTAGGGTTGGGACTAGGGTTAGGGGTGTGTTGGGGTTAGGGTTGGAGTTAGAATTGGGGGGTTTCCGCTGTTTAGGCACATCAGGGGCTCTCCAAATGTGACATGGCGTCTGATCTCAATTCCAGCCAATTCTGCGTTGAAAAAGTCAAACGGTGCTCCTTCACTTCTCAGCTCTGCCATGCGTCCAAACAGTAGTTTATCCCCACATATGGGGTATCAGCGTACTCTGGACCCCAAGAGTTATTGTGCAATTTGTCCTATTTCTTCTGCTACCCTTGGGAAAATAAAAAACTGGGGGCGAAAATATCATTTTTGTACAAAAAAAAATATTTTTTTGTTTTTACGGCTGTACATTATAAACTTCTGTGAAGCACTTGGGGCTTCATAGCGCTCACCACACATCTAGATAAGTTCCTTGTGGGGTCTATTTTCCAAAATGGGGTCACTTGTTGGGGATTTCCACTGTTTAGGCGCATCAGGGGCTCTCCAAATGCGACATGACGCCCCCAGACCATTCCATCAAAGTCTGCAATCCAAAACGTCACTACTTCCCTTCCGAGCCCCGACGTGTACCCATACAGTAGTTTTCTCCCACATATTGGATATCAGCGTACTCAGGACAAATTGGACAACAACTTTTGGGGTCCAATTTCTCCTGTTACCCTTGTAAAAATAAAATATTGGGGCAAAAAAATCATTTTTGCAAAAAAAAAAAAGGATTTTTTATTTTTACGGCTGTGCGTTATAAACTTCTGTGAAGCACTTCGGGGTTCAAAGTGCTCACCACACATCTAGACAAGTTCCTTGTGGGGTCTATTTTCCAAAATGGGGTCACTTGTGGGGGGTTTCCACTGTTTAGGCGCATCAGGGGCTCTCCAAATGCGACATGACGCCCCCAGACCATTCCATCAAAGTCTGCAATCCAAAACGTCACTACTTCCCTTCCGAGCCCTGACGTGCGCCCATACAGTAGTTTTCTCCCACATATTGGGTATCAGCGTACTCAGGACAAATTGGACAACAACTTTTGGGTTCCAATTTCTTCTGTTACCCTTGTGAAAATAAAATATTGGGGGCGAAAAAATCATTTTTGTAAAAAAAAAAAGATTTTTTATTTTTACGGCTGTACGTTATAAACTTCTGTGAAGCACTTCGGGGTTCAAAGTGCTCACCACACATCTAGATAAGTTCCTTGTGGGGTCTATTTGCCAAAATGGGGTCACTTGTGGGGGTTTCCACTGTATAGGTGCATCAGGGGCTCTCCAAATGTGACATGACGCCCCCAGACCATTCCATCAAAGTCTGCAATCCAAAACATCACTACTTCCCTTCCGAGCCCTGACGTGCGCCCATACAGTAGTTTTCTCCCACATATTGGGTATCAGCGTACTCAGGACAAATTGGACAACAACTTTTGGGTTCCAATTTCTTCTGTTACCCTTGTGAAAATAAAATATTGGGGACGAAAAAATCATTTTTGTAAAAAAAAAAAAAGATTTTTTATTTTACGGCTGTACGTTATAAACTTTAGTGAAACACCTGGGGGTTAAAAGTTTCTACCACACATCTAGATAAGTTCCTTGAGGGGTCTAGTTTCCAAAATGGCGTCATTTATGGGGGTTTCCACTGTTTAGGCAGATCAGGAGCTCTCCAAACACGACATGGCGTCCAGCCAATTCTGCGTTGAAAAAGTCAGACGGCGCTCCTTCCCTTCCAAACTCTGCCATGCACCCAAACAGTGGTTTACCCCCACATATTATCAGCGCACTCAGGACAAATTGCACAATAACTTTTGGAGTCTTGTTACCCTTGGAAAAATAAAAATTGGGGTGAAAAGATAATTTTTGTGGAAAAAATATGATTTTTAAATTTTACGGCTCTACGTTATAAACTTGTGTGAAGCACTTGGGGGTTCAAATTGCTCACCAAAGATCTAGAAAAGTTCCTTAGGGGGTCTAGTTTCCAAATGGGGTCATTTGTGGGGGGTTTCCACTGTTTAGGCACATCAGGGGCTCTCCAAATGCAACATGGCATCCAATCTCAATTCCAGCCAATTTTGGTTGGAAAAAGTCAAATGGTGCTCCTTCCATTCCGAGCTCTGCCGTGCGCCCAAACAGTGGTTCCCACCCACATATGGGGTATCAGCGTACTCAGGACAAATTGGACAACAACTTATGTGGTCCAATTTCTCCTGTTACCCTTGAGAAAATAAAAAATTAGTGACTAAAAATAATTTTTGTGGGAAAAAAATAGGATTTTTTATTTTCATGCCCGGGCATTATAAACTTGTGTGAAGCACTTGGGGTTCAAAGTGCTCACCAAAGATCTAGATAAGTTCCTTAGGGGGTCTAGTTTCCAAAATGGGGTCACTTGTGGGGGGTTTCCACTGTTTAGGCTCATCTGGGGCACTGCAAACGGAACATGACCCCCATCAACGTCTGCATTCCAAAACGTTACTACTTCCTTTCCAAGCCCTGCCGTGCACCCAAACAGTTCCCCCCCACATATGGGGTATCAGCGTACTCAGGACAAATTGGACAACAACTTTTGGGGTCCAATTTCCTTGGGAAAATTCAAAAATTTGGGACTAAAAAATCATTTTTGTGGAAAATTGTTTTTTTTTTTTTCACACCAGGCATTATAAGCTTTTGTGAAACACTTGGGAGTTCAAAGTGCTCACAACAGATCTAGATAAGTACCTTAGGGGGTCTAGTTTCCAAAATGGTGTCACTTGTGGGGGTTTCCACTGTTTAGGCGCATCAGGGGCTCTCCAAACACGACATGGCGTCCAATCTCAATTCCAGCCAATTTTAGTTTGAAAAAGTCAAACGGCGCTCCTTCCCTTACGAGCTCTGCCGTGTGCCCAAACAGTGGTTTTCCCCCACATATTGGGTATTGGCGTACTCATGAGAAATTGCATAACAACCTTATCTGCCCATTTTCTCCTTTTACCCTTGTGAAAATAAAAAAAAAGTTTGTAAAAGATCATTTTTGTGGCTAAAAAGTTAAATATTCATTTTTTCCTTCCACGTTGCTTTAGTTCCTGTGAAGCACCTGAAGGGTTAATAAACTTCTTGAATGTGGTTTTGAGTACCTTGAGGGGTGCAGTTTTTAGAATGGTGTCACTTTTGGGTATTTTCTGCCATATAGACCCCTCAAAGTGACTTCAAATGAGAGGTGGTCCCTAAAAAAAATGGCTTTGTAAATTTTGTTGTAAAAATAGAAATCGCTGGTCAACTTTTAACCCTTATAACTTCCTAACAAAAAAAAATTTTGGTTCCAAAATTGTGCTGATGTAAAGTAGACATGTGGGAAATATTATTTATTAACTATTTTGTGCGACATATTTCTCTGTTTTAAGGGAATAAAAATTCAAAGTTTGAAAATTGCAAAATTTTAAAAATTTTCGCCATATTTGCGTTTTTTTAAATAAAAATTATATCGAAGAAATTTTACTTCTAACGTGAAGTACAATATGTCACGAGAAAACAATCTCAGAATCGCGAAGATCCGTTGAAGCGTTCCAGAGTTATATAGCCTCATAAAGAGACAGTGGTCAGAATTGTAAAAATTGGCCCGGTCATTAACGTGCAAACCACCCTTGGGGTGAAGGGGTTAACTTTACTTGTTCTTTATTTTAAGTATTGTATTTGTTCCTGTTTATTTTTATTTACTTCAAAATAGGAGTGTAATATATGGTGTATACAGGGTCATACACACATGTATTATACTTTTCATATACAGGTTATAATGCCTCTTATTCTTTGTATAGAGGTGAGTGTGCCATGTATAATATATGGTATATACAGCGTAGTGTTGCATACACTGCTGTATTATACAATATACAACAGTTCTAATGCTCCATACCTAATATGCAGGATAATGTACAGTGTATATGATGTAACCTGTATAAGATGTGACATTGGCTTGCCCCCCCCCCCTAGTTTTGATCCTGGGTACGCCCATGGGACTCAGCCCTGGTCATAGAAGACAAAGCCCCATTACATTGTACAAATAGATTGGAGTATACCTGCTGGTACCTATAGCAATAGGAGAAACTTCAAAAAAGGTGCAATAAGATGACATCGGTATGGTAAGGCAAAAAAAGACCCCACACATGTCACAAATTGCCCACCCAACCAATTGCATGAGTTTCTCTGTGGACTCAGGCCTAGGTTCATTAGACACATGGACTCCCCAAAAATTGAGGGGTCACCTTTTGCCTCTCTCTGTGACAGTGGTCTAAACGGATAGAAACTGGCCGCCTCCAAGGAAATTAGGATCTCATATAGAGCAAAGACATCCTTTACCCTCTCAGAAAGCCCCTGACAAAACTGACTACAGAGCATGGGGTCATTCTACCTAGTATCCGTAGACCACTTATGAAACTCGGAGCAATACTCCTCCGCTGACCGGTCTCCCTGCTGAAGCTGATATAGTTTAGACTCAGACAGAGAGACACGGTTGGGGTCATCAAAGATAAGACCCAGAGCCTGAAAAAATTCCTCGACCATTTGAAGCAGCTAGGAATCAGATGGGAGAGAAAATGCCGAGGCTTGAGGGTCACCCTGGAGAAGAGTGATTAAGATCCCTACCATTGCTCCTTGGTACTTGATGAGTCAGGCTGCAACCTAAAATAAAGTTTGCAGGCCTCCCTGAAAACCACAAATGTATCCCGACCCCCAGAGAAACTATCTGGCAAAGCAATCTAGGGCTCCACCTAAGGTTGCCCGGGAGCCGTAGGGCCCTAAACCTGGAGTCAATGGGCACTGCAAAGCAACTGAACACAAGTCTGCCAGCTCTAGGCTGAGTTGTTGTAGCTGCCCTGATAGAGCAGCCACATGATCCATAATGGATTCAAAAAGGTATGGCCAGAATAGCAATCGTCTGACCCTACTCTGTCGCGGTATCCTCGTGACACTAATATCCAGCTGCCAGGCTGAATTGCAGAAGTCATTAAAATTAGGGTTAAATCTGTAAATATTGAGTCTTTGCTTAAATTTGTTGTATTTGTCAAAAAAAAGGAATAAAAACATATGAAATTGTACTTCAGTAACTATAGAAACATCTGACTAAAACATTTAAAATCATCGAAGCAGCAAACTTTGTGAATAACAAAATTTGTGTCAGTCTCAAAACTTTTGGCCACCAACTATATATTCCCTGCAAGGTTAGTTTGGTACCACTTTAATGACACAATGACTCTAATGTGGTGAGCCACTTGGGAGGCACCAGATGTTGCAGAAGGGCCAGCTGAGGCATGTAGTCCCACTGGGAGCAGATAATGATATCACGGTAGCTGAAGTGGGTCGCTGGACCCCTCAACACTTGCCTCGTGTCCACAATTGTCTATAGCGGGAGCTGGCACTTGTGGATGGTATAGGACCTGTAGCGGTGGTGTGTGGGTGCAGGTTTTGGAGCGCCCGTGGTGTTTGCGCAATCTCAAGCAGCCAGACACGCAGGTGAACTTGTAAACATAACAATTTTACTGAAAGAGGTAACGGGGCACAGTCTGTCTCTTAAAAGCAAAGTTCACAGTATATTGTACATATGAAGTAATGGTTCTCGCCTCATAAGTAGAGTTGAGCGATACTTTCCGATATCCAAAAATATCGGATCGGAATGATATCGCCGATATCACTAAATATCGGCGATATCCGATTCCGATACCGGAAGTCCCATGTAAGTCTATGGGAACAAAATATCGCAACTAAAAAAAACCTTTATTTCCTTGTAAACACTAAATATACACACATAGAATACATATATATATATATATATATATACATGTCATTGTGACATATATATACATATATGTATAGTTTATACACTTCTACATAGTAAAATAGCCTCTGATTCAATTGCCGGGTAAAGCCGGCTTCTGTGAAAAGACAGAAGCACCGACATGAAATGACACTTGGTGTACATAGGGTTAACCATGTCTTTTCATGTCGTTTGCTATCTGATTTGCACAAACAATTACATCAGTCTATGTGTGCAAAATTTCACACCTGTAGGGGTTAATTAAAGGTGTAAATTCGTTGTAAAAAAAACGGACTTTTTTGCTACGAATTTACACCTTTAATTAACCCCTACAGGTGTGAAATTTTGCACACATAGACTGATGTAATTGTTTGTGCAAATCAGATAGCAAAGGACATGGTTAACCCTATGTACACCAAGTGTCATTTCATGTCGGGTTCTGCATTTTCACAAAAGCCGGCAATTGAATTAGCGGCTATTATACTATGTAGAAGTGTATGAACTATAAATATAAATATATATATATATGTGTCACAAATTCAATGACATGTATATATATATATATAATATAATATGAGGTGTAAAATTGTTTAAAAAAAATGCGTGGGCTCCCGCCCTATTTTCGCAACCAGACAGACAAAGCCAGCGAATGGGGGCAGATAATAATAGCCCAGAGAGGGACCATTATTTTTGGCCCCCCCCGGCTACTAACATCTGCCCCCAGACACCCCAGAAAAGACAAATCTATAATTAGATTCGCCCTTTCTGGCACTTTGCCCGTCTATTCCCATTGCCCTGTAGCGGTGGCGAATGGGTTAATATGGGGTTAAAGCCACCTTGCAATTGAAAGGTGACCTTAAGCCAGGTTAATAATTGAGAGCTGTCAATTAGACAACTATCAATTATTAATCCTATTGCATGAAATAAAAATAAAACACACACACTTTAATTAAAAATCATTTTAATGAAATAAAGACACATGTTTTTGACCATCTTTTATTTTACTGCAAAAACCATTTCCTGTAATAAAAATAAAATAAAAAAGCAAAATTATTCTTACCTATCCCATGCACATCAGGTCCCACGGTGTAATCCTTCAGAAAGGGTTAATGTTTACTGCAGGGACCGCAGCTAATGCTGCAGCCTCACAGTAAACCCCCAAATGAATGAGTTCCTCTCCTGGCTGACAGGAGAGGAAGTGGAAAGCTTAATTGATTGCTTTCCACTTTCACTTCAGGTCAGCCAGGGACACAATCAGTGACGTCAGAGGGAACTGATTAACAAAAATAGGGGTTCCCTTCGAAAAAAAAAATGGCGTCGGGTCCCCCCTATTTTTGTTAACCAGCCTGATGAAGCAGACTGCTGAGCAGTGGCGTACCGTGAATGAAGCAGACCAAGCAGCTGCTATGGGGCCCGGACAGGTGAGGGGGCCCTCGACGGTCGGGTAGCTGTGCTGACACAGTACTACCAGGGGGTCGGCGGGGGAGGGGGAGCGCAGCTCTTCTATATACTCACCCCTCCTGGTGCGGTCTCTGCAGCCCCTGCTCTTCTCCCACGGTCTCCGACGCCTGTGTTCAGCGGTCAGGTGGTACCGCTCATTACAGTCATGAATACGCACATATTCATGACTTTAATGAGCTGTCCCGCGTGACCGCTGAACACTGGCGGCGGAGACCTTGGGAGAAGAGCAGGGGCTGCACAGACCGCGCCGGCGGAAGGGTGAGTATAAGGGATATTTACCTGTCCCGTTCCACCGTTGCTCGCGTCCTCTTGCTGCAATGTTGGGGCAGAGGGCGCGATGACATCGTTAGTGCGCGCCGCGCCCTCTGCCTGATCATTCACTGCTGGAGGACCCCGAAGACAGCGGCACTCAGCAGTGGAGAGAGGACAGGTAAATATCTCAGGTGCCGGGGCCCTGAGCGAGCGGTGACATCGGCACCTGGTGTCAGCCCCTGCTCAGGACACCGGCACCTGGCCCCCAGCGACGAAAGGTGAGTATGTCTTTTTTTTTTTTTGGTTGCAGCAGCTGCGGCAGCATAAGGGCCTATACTATGGAGCATCTATGGGGGCACAATCTATGGGGGCATAATACATTTTTTTGTTTAATGTGTCCCCTCACTGTGCTGGCACTTTACATTTACAATGGCTCTGGGTTTTTTTTTTTTTGGGGGGGGGCCCATTCAGACTTTTGCTATGGGGCCCCATGATTTCTATGTACGCCCCTGCTGCTGAGGCATGGTATTTAAGGCTGTTAAGGAGCCAATATCCATGGACCTTGCCAGCAGCATCGGACTGGAGTACCTTGGGCCCACCAGAGAAAAATTATTATTGGGGCCCACCATCATACTTCCCAACCTTTGAAGAAGGGAAAGAGGGACAAAGGCTGTGGCACGCTGTGCCTGCTGCAGCAAATTTTAGGCCATGCCACGTTGCACCACAGACTGTCCAGGAGTTGGTGGATGCTTTAGTCCAGGTGTGGGAGGAGATTCCTCAGGAGACCATCCGTCGCGCTCATCAGGAGCATGGCCAGAAGTTGTAGTGAGGTCATACAGCATACCTCCCAAATTTTGAAGACAGGAAAGAGGGTTAAAGGCTGCGGCGCGCGTAGGGCGTCGCTGCAAATTTTAGGCCACGCCCCGACCACACCCATTTAACAGCTAATCACACCCATATCCTGGCCCCAAGCGTACCCATTTAGCACTGCTGATCACACTGACTGGTAATGAGGGCACAGTGGCTGGTACTGAGGAAAAGAAAGAAAGAGCAGCGAGAGAGAAAGAACAAACAGAGAAAGAAAGAGAGGAAAGAAAGAAAAGAGAGAGAGAAAGAAAGAACAGAGAGAAAAAAGAACAGAGAGAGAGAAAGAAAGAACAGAGAGCGAGAAAGACTAGAGAGAGAAAGAAAGACTAGAGAGAGAGCCAGAGGCGTAGCTAGGGTTTTGGTTTAGTGGGGGCGAAACTTCTGAGTGGGCCCCTAATCAGAGAAACCTCAGCAAATGACTGCGCTGTTGCCAAAAATAATCTATATATAAAAAGACCAATATTGATATTACCGCCATATGGTCTGTGGTAAATAATACCAGTCCTACAGAACATATAATAGATTACAGCACAGGTACAGATAATGACTTACCGCTGATGTTCTTTCTAATGGAATTGTTCACTTTTCATTTCTTTTCCATCTGGCCCAGACCGACATGACGACTTCTCCAGCCAGGACTCGACTGCAGAGATTACAACAAAGACACATTTCACTTCTCATATTTTTAGCACTGTCTTGGTCACCAATTGGACTATTCTCAACCTGCACAAACTCCTCATCCTGCTGATACCCCAATACTGAGCCGCTGCTGCCATATGTGTCCCTATTACTGCACCTGATACCCCAATACTGAGCCGCTGCTGCCGTATGTGTCCCTATTACTGCACCTGATACCCCAATACTGAGCTGCTGCTGCTGCCGTATGTGTCCCTATTACTGCACCTGCTGTGTGGTTCTGTGTGACCTCTAAATTTTAAAGCACCCCTCTAGAATATAGTAATGCCGGGTGCAAGTGCCCAGGAAAACAGTGACCACATTTTGTCCCCTAGACTGTAATAATGCCCTGTGTGCCCCTTTGACAGTCACAGTAACCCGAGTTCCCCTATAACAATAAGTGTCCACTTTACATTTAATAATGTCCCAAGTCTCCCCCTGTACATCTCCCCTATACACAGAATAATGCCCCTCACTGGATATATACTGACCCCTTAATGTCCCCAAACTATTTAATGGGTCCAACACTGTATGATGGCCCCTAGATAGCATCCATACAGCATAATACACCAGATAGTCCTCAATATAGTATAATGCACCCCCATAGGCAGCCTCTGTATTATAATAAACCCCCATAGGCAGAGTCTATAATATAATGCACCACCATAGGCAGCCGCTATATTATAATGCACCCCCATAGGCAGCCTCTGTAGTATAATGCATCCCCATAGGGAGTCTCTGTAGTATAATGCACCCCAATATGGAGCCTCTGTAGTATAATGCAGCCCCCATATACAGCCTCTGTAGTATAATGCACCCCCCATATACAGCCTCTGTAGTATAATGCACCCCCATTAAAAAAAAAAAAAAACAATACTCACCTCCCGCTCCTGTGCTGCTCACTGTTCTCCCTCTCAGCGTCTGACAGCGGGCGCCGGCAGGTGATGTCATCGCGCCCGCTGTCAGACGCTGAGAGGGGAATTATGGGAGAGAAGGAGCGCTCGCTCCTTCTCTCTCTATGCGGTCAGCTGTATCGGCTGGATGCCGATACAGCTGACCCTCCGATGACGGGTGGGGGGCCCACTGCTGGCACCGGGCCCCCCCACCGCCTGTTCAGGCCCCATAGCTTCTGGGCGGCAGAGCAGGAAGATCGATTCTCCCTGCTCTGCCGCAGAATGTAACTGTATCGGCGTGCTGTGCACGCCGATACAGTTACTGTAGCGTAGCTCCGGGTGGGCTCCCTCAGAGCACGGGGCCCGGGGCCACCGCCCTCTCTGCCCCGCGAACCTATCCTTTCAAATCAGGGCCCACCACGCAGGAGCTGGGGCCCACCGGAGGTTTCTCCGGTGGCTCAGTCCGACCCTGCTTGCCAGCCTGATAATACCAGGCCACAGCAGTCTGCATATCTTGGCTGGTTAACAAAAATAGGGGATCCCCTCGAAAAAAATTTGGCGTGGGGTCCCCCCTATTTTTGTTAACCAGCCAGATGAAGCAGACTGCTGAGGCCTGGTTTTTCAGGCTGGTAAGGATCCAATATCCATGGACCTTGCCAGCCTGATAATACCAGGCCACAGCAGTCTGCTTAGCTTGGCTGGTTAACAAAAATAGGGGATCCCCTCGAAAAAAAAACGGCGTAGGGGTCCCCCTATTTTTGTTAACCAGCCAAGTAAAATGCAGACTGCTGCGGCCTGGTATTAAAAGACTGTCAAGGCCCATGGATTTTGGCCCTCAACAGCCTGATAATACCAGGCTACAGCAGCCCCACATTTGGCGCATCAAAAGATGTGCCAATTGTGGCACTTTACCCGGCTCTTCCCACTGCCCTGTAGCGGTGGCAAGTGGGTAATAAGGGGTTAATGTCACCGTTGATTGCACGGTGACAATAAGCCCGGTTAATAATGGATAGGCGTCAATAAGACACCGATCCATTATTAATCCCAAAGTTTTTAAATGTATAAAAAAAAGACAAAGCAAGAAAAAAGTCTTTTAATGAAATAAAAGAGACAACACAGTTTTCATTTCTTTTATTATACTCTCATACCTGCGACGCCATCGATCTCCTGTAAAAAAAGGAAAAAAACAAACCAACAGTATACCACCTGTCCGACGCAGTCCATAGTAACGACAGTCCCACGACGATCCAGCTCTGCTACATCGCAATGACAGGCAGAGCCTGTCATCGCGACGCAGCACAGCTGATTACCTGCTTCCCCGGCGGTGACGTCATCGGACTGACTGCTTTACGGCCGGGATTACCCAGCAGTCACTGCAGTTATCGCGAGAAACTGCATGTGACCGCCGGGGAAAGATGATGGCGGCCATCAAGCAGTCCAGGCCGTGACCGCCGGAGATCTTCTGCCAGGTAAGTGCCGCTGACTCCTGACAGACCCGACCGACGGACACTGACAGTGACAGTGACAATTCCAATTCCGGTATCCGATAAGACGACAATATCGGAACTCGGAATCGAAAGTCTGATACAGCTAATATCGGCCGATACCCGATACTTGCGTTATCGTATCGCTCAACACTACTCATAAGACAAGCGAGGTTATGGCCTCTCAGGGCAGCTGGAGCAGAGTTCTCTTCACTTGCTATTAGAGGAAGTGCTATGTGCAGTCCAAGAAATAGTACACTGATGGAGGGACCTTCACCGATTGGCTCTCCATGGAAACACACTAAAGCAGGGGTCTTAAACTCAATTTACCCGGGGGCCGCTGGAGGTAGAATCTGGGTGAAGCTGGGCCGCATCAGGTTTTCCACAAGAAAAGTTCTTACAAAAACATTCCAATGTTATCAAATGTCCCAATGGGGACAGTGTTGATGTATGTATAGTGCTGTGGAGTTAATAGCGCAATATCAATGAATAAATATTATCCTTAATATTATGTTACAATACCAGGATCTGAGAATTTTCTGTTTCGAGGTCAAGAGCTCTCTGATGTGATGTTGCTGCCTGTCTCACTGTCTTCCTCTTTTGACACTGCAGTTGTGGTGGACAAGTAAACATTAACTGGTTAACAGCAAGAAGTCATTCCCCCCAGCGCTCATTCTCCCCAGCGCTTATTCTCCCCAGCGCTCATCCTCCCCAGCGCTCATCCTCCCCCAACGCTCATTCTTCCCCAGTGCTCATTCCCCCCAGTGCTCATCCTCCCCAGTGCTCATCCTCCCCCAGCGCTCATCCTCCCCAGCGCTCATCCTCCCCCAGCGCTCATTCCCCCCCAGCGCTCATCCCCCCAGCATTCATCCTCCCCAAGCTCATCCTCCCCAGCGCTGTCACGGTGTGTCGCTGCGAAGATCGTCACGATTGCACACCCTGACTTCTCACAGCTGAGTTTCTGCTGCTGGGTGTTTTTCGGCAGTGAGAGAGTTAATTCTCCTTCTCTCTGTGCTGGACAAGACCAGCCTCGCTCAGCTGCAATTAATGTTGCGATAATTGGTTTCCTTCAAATACCTGCCTGTCTGCTAGGGAAGTGTCGGTGAAAGCATTCATGCAGACCAGCAGAGCGGATCATATTGAGAAGTTTAAAGCTAAGAGTACCTGTTGTGGTTTTCTCCTCTCCTCGCTTTATTGTTTATCTCCTTACCCGTTGGTGTTCCCTCTGTAGTGGTAGTTTTGTATGCAAGGTGTCTTTTGTTTTACCCCTTGTACTGTCTCGTTCGTCTTATACGTGTGTAGGTAGTTACCTTCCCGTTTCCCTGTGGTGGTAATCAGGGTCCTTCTCAGGACTAGATTACAGTGGTCAGGGATTCACAGGAGATAGGGTTACGCTGGTGGCCTGGACCTCTGTACCATCAACAGTACCTCCAGGTAGAGGGATTAGTCAGGACCCCAGCTTAGGGTCAGCATAGACCCCGGTCCTCCTGTATGCAGAGACAGCGTGACATTTTCACCGACCACTAAAGATTTTCTCCAGTCACCATGGATCCAGTAGTCAGTCTAGCTCGGCAGTTGCAGAGTTTGTCCATGGAGCTGGAGGACGTTAAGTCCAAGGTTTTGTATCCCCCGGAGCAGGCCGGACCTGAACCTAAAGTAGCTCTCCCTGACAGATTCACTGGGGGGCGGGACAAGTTTTTTGCTTTCCGAGAGGCATGTAAATTGTACTTTCGGCTGCGACCTCGGTCATCTGGGAGTGAAGAACAAAGGGTGGGGATTGTCATCTCGCTCCTACAAGGAGACCCCCAATCCTGGGCGTTCACTCTCCCCCCGGGCTCCCCAGCTCTCCAGTCAGTGGATAGGTTTTTTGCAGCTCTGGGTCTTGTATATGATGACCCGGATCGGGTCTCCCTTGCTGAATCTAAGTTACGTAGGATACAGCAGGGAGATCGTCCTGCGGAGGAATTCTGTTCGGAGTTCCGTAGGTGGGCCACGGACACCCAGTGGAATGACCCGGCTCTTAGGAGCCAGTTTTGTCAAGGTTTATCTGACAAATTAAAGGATGTTCTGGCACAGTATGACCCTCCCACGTCACTGGAAGCAGCTATGGCTTTTGCTATTAGTATTGACAGATGCCTTCGGGAGAGGTGCGGGGTAACTTCGCCCCTATGATGACTCCACCTTCCTCAAGGGTCCCTTATACGGAGGTTCCCCTGGTCACTCCAGAGGAGCCTATGCAATTAGGAGGGACATCATTCCGGGGAGGGGATCGGTGGGGCGCCACAAAACAAGAAGTTGTTTCTTCTGTGGGAAAAAGGGACATTTTATTGGGGGTGTCCATCCCGTCCTTTGCAGAGTGAGAAGTCACCGGAAAACTATTGATCCCAGATTGTGTGGTGGACGGCAATCTGGGAGTAAGTATTTCGTCCCTAAATTCGTCTCAGTTCCTCGTACCGGCGGAGGTGGTGGTGGGTGCGAGAACTGAGAGGATATCTGTTCTTCTGGATAGTGGGGCCGGGGCTAATCTGGTGGATGCTCGCTTTGCCCGGGTTCAAGGTATGCGATTGAGTAGTTGGCTAAACCCGTCCCCATATTCTCGATCGATGCCAGACCTCTCGGTCAGGGAAGTTTTTTACAAGCAGTGCATAACATAGATCTTCAAGTGGGGGCGTTACATAAAGAACTGTTGTCTTGTTATGTGTTGGAGGGTCTTCCTACTCCTATAGTGCTGGGCCTTCCTTGGTTAACTAAGCATAACCCGGTTATTAATTGGCAATCCAGAGAGATAAGCCAATGGAGTGAATTCTGTAATAAAAACTGCATGAATACGGTCATTGGTGCGGTCGCTCCTAGGGTCTTACCTCCATTTCTGGTGGACTTTGAGGATGTATTCTTGGAGAAAGGGTGTCAAGAATTACCTCCTCATCGCGAATATGACTGTTCTGTTAACTTGCTCCCTGGGGCCAAATTACCGAAATCTAGGTTGTATAACCTTTCTGGTCCTGAGAGACAGGCCATGAAGGATTATATTTCAGAGAGTCTGGCTAAGGGGCATATTAGACCTTCATCTTCCCCGGTGGCCGCGGGGTTCTTCTTTGTGAAGAAAAAAGATGGAGGCCTACGCCCTTGCCTGGATTTCCGTGAGCTTAATCGGATTACGGTCCGAGATCCGTATCCGCTCCCACTTATTCCCGATCTCTTCAATCAGATCGTGGGTGCCAAATGGTTCTCTAAGTTGGATCTCAGGGGGGCGTACAATCTGATTAGGATGAAGGAGGGGATGAGTGGAAGACGGCGTTTAACACTCCGGAGGGGCATTATGAGAACCTTGTCATGCCATTTGGTCTGAGTATTGCCCCGGCGGTGTTTCAACACTTTGTAAATAACATCTTTTGCCACCTAATGGGACAGTTTGTGGTCATATATCTGGATGATATCTTAATTTACTCGCCGGATCTTGTGTCTCATCAGGAGCATGTTAGGCAGGTTTACAGATCTTGCGGGATAATAAACTGTACGCCAAATGGGAGAAGTGTGTGTTCGCCGTACAGGAACTTCAGTTTTTAGGATTCCTGGTGTCAGCATCCGGTTTTCGTATGGACCCTGGGAAAGTGCAGGCAGTTCTTGAGTGGGATCTGCCAGAGGATCTTAAGGCATTGCAACGTTTCTTGGGGTTTGCTAACTACTACCGGAAATTCATTCGTAATTTTTCGTCCATAGTTAAACCTCTCACAGACATGACTAAAAAAGGGACGGATTTTTCAAAGTGGTCTGACAAGACTTGTCAGGCGTTTTCTTCTTTGAAAAAATGTTTTGCTTCAGCACCCATACTTATTCAGCCTGATGCGTCACAGCCGTTCATTGTTGAGGTGGACGCTTTCGAGGTAGGGGTGGGAGCAGTATTGTCACAAGGTTCGTCCCCTGGTAAATGGCATCCGTGCGCCTTCTTCTCTAAAAAATTGTCGTCCGCGGAGAGGAATTATGATGCGGCAATAGAGAACTCTTGGCCATTAAGTTAGCTTTTGAGGAGTGGCGTCATTTTTTGGAGGGGGCAGTCCACCCGGTCACCGTCATTACCGATCACAAAAACCTGCTATATTTAGAGTCCGCTAAACGTCTGAATCCCAGACAAGCTAGGTGGTCGTTGTTTTTTACCAGGTTTAATTTTGTCGTCACATATCGTCCTGGGTCAAAAAATGTTAAGGCGGATGCCTTATCTCGCTGTTTCCCAGGGGCTGGGAACACGGAGGACCCGGTTCCGGTCCTTCAGGAGGGGTGGTGGTGTCGGCAGTATGCTCTGAGCTTGAGGAGGAGGTATTGGAGGCTCAGGGGACGCCCCTGTAGGACCTCCAGGGAGACTGTTTGTTCCAAATCAGTTGCGACAAAGGGTGATCGAGGCACATCATAATTCAGCTTTGGCAGGACACCCAGGGAGTAAAGCAACTGAGGATCTCCTCTCGCGCTGGTTTTGGTGGCCTAACTTACATAGGGAGGTGGTAACTTTTGTCGCCTCCTGCGAGGTTTGTGCGCGCTCTAAGACCCCACATACCCGTCCGTCTGGGACCCTCTTACCTTTGAAGATCCCGGAGCGTCCGTGGACTCATCTGTCTATGGACTTTATTACGGACCTCCCGCCATCTTCAGGTAAAACAGTCATACTCGTTGTAGTGGACAGGTTCAGCAAGATGGCACATTTTATCGCTCTTCCTGCTTTCCTAATGCTAAAACTCTTGCGCATGTGTTTATTGGGGAGATTGTAAGACTTCACGGGGTACCCTCCGATGTGGTGTCGGATCGGGGGTCTCAGTTTGTGTCCAAATTCTGGAAAGCATTTTGTACACGGCGGGGGATGCAGTTGTCATTTTCATCGGCTTTTCACCCGCAGACCAATGGTCAGACAGAGCGTCTGAACCAGAGCTTGGAGACATATCTCCGGTGTTTTGTGTCAGAGAACCAGGAGGACTGGGCTTCTTTCTTGCCTCTGGCGGAGTTTGCTCTAAATAATAGGCGGAGCGAGTCCACTGGTAAGTCCCCGTTTTTTGGGGCATATGGTTTTCACCCCCAGTTTTGTACCTTCAATAGGGGGGGCTCTTCTGGGGTTCCTGAGGAGGAACGATTTTCGTCGTCACTTGCTTCAGTGTGGAGAGGAGTGCTGAATAATCTGAGTACTATGGGGAACCGATACAAACGTATGGCTGATAGGAGGAGAGTGTCTGGTCCGGACCTAAGTGTGAACGATCTAGTATGGTTGTCTACCAAGAATATAAAACTTAAGGTTCCCTCCTGGAAACTGGGTCCCAGGTTCATCGGGCCATACAAGATCAGTTCTATAATTAATCCGGTTGTATTCCGTCTTGACCTCCCTCCCACATTTAAAATTCATAATGTGTTCCACAGATCGTTGCTTAAGAGGTATGTGGCGCCGGTGATACCTTCACCTTTACCTCCTCCTCCTGTGGTGGTCAATGGTAACTTGGAGTTCCAGGTGTCGAGAGTCATCGATTCACGTCTGAATCGCCGGTCCCTTCAGTACCTTGTTCATTGGAGGGGGTATGGTCCTGAGGAGAGGACGTGGGTTCCTGCGTCGGATATTAACGCAGACCGATTGGTTCGGGCCTTCCACACTACTCACCCAGATAAACCCGGCCCTGAGGGTCCGGAGGCCCCTCGTAGAAGGGGGGGTACTGTCACGGGTGTGTCGCTGCGAAGATCGTCGCGATTGCACACCCTGACTTCTCACAGCTGAATTTCTGCTGCTGGGTGTTTTTTCGGCAGTGAGAGAGTTAATTCTCCTTCTCTCTGTGCTGGACAAGACCAGCCTCGCTCAGCTGCAATTAATGTTGCGATAATTGGTTTCCTTCAAATACCTGCCTGTCTGCTAGGGAAGTGTCGGTGAAAGCATTCATGCAGACCAGCAGAGCGGATCATATTGAGAAGTTTAAAGCTAAGAGTACCTGTTGTGGTTTTCTCCTCTCCTCGCTTTATTGTTTATCTCCTTACCCGTTGGTGTTCCCGCTGTAGTGGTAGTTTTGTATGCAAGATGTCTTTTGTTTTACCCCTTGTACTGTCTCGTTCGTCTTATACTGTGTGTAGGTAGTTACCTTCCCGTTTCCCTGTGGTGGTAATCAGGGTCCTTCTCAGGACTAGATTACAGTAGTCAGGGATTCACAGGAGATAGGGTTACGCTGGTGGCCTGGACCTCTGTACCATCAACAGTACCTCCAGGTAGAGGGATTAGTCAGGACCCCAGCTTAGGGTCCGCATAGACCCCGGTCCTCCTGTATGCAGAGACAGTGTGACAAGCGCTCATCCTCCCCAGCGCTCATTCCCCCCCAGCGCTCATTCCCCCAGCGCTCATTCCCCCCAGCGCTCATCCTCCCCAGCGTTCATCCTCCCCCAGCGCTCATCCTCCCCAGCGCTCATCCTCCCCAGCACTCATCCTCCCCAGCGCTCATCCTTCCCCAGCGCTCATCCTCCCCAGTGTTCATCCTCCCCAGCGCTCATTCTTCCCCAATGCTCATTCCCCCAGTGCTTATTCCCCCAGCGCTCATCCTCCCCAGTGTTCATCCTCCCCCAGCGCTTATCCTCCCCAGCGCTCATCCTCCCCAGCGCTCATCCTCCCCAGCGCTCATCCTCCCCAGCACTCATCCTCCCCAGCGCTCATCCTCCCCAGCGCTCATCCTCCCCAGCGCTCATCCTCCCCAGCACTCATCCTCCCCAGCGCTCATCCTCCCCAGCGCTCATTCTCCCCAGCGCTCATTCATCCCCAATGCTCATTCCCCCAGTGCTTATTCCCCCCAGCGCTCATCCTCCCCAGTGTTCATCCTCCCCCAGCGCTTATCCTCCCCAGCGCTCATCCTCCCCAGCGCTCATCCTCCCCAGCGCTCATCCTCCCCAGCACTCATCCTCCCCAGCGCTCATCCTCCCCAGCGCTCATTCTCCCCAGCGCTCATTCATCCCATTGCTTTTTCCCCATCACCCCATCATTGCTTTTGCCCATCACTCCCATCATCGTTTTTCCCCATTGCTTTTCCCCATTGCTTTTCCCCACCACTACTTTTCCCCATCACTCCCATCATTGCTTTTCCTCATCACTCCCATCATTGCTTTTCCCATCACTCCCATCATTGCTTTTCCCCATTACTCCCATCATTGCTTTTCCCCATCACTGTTTTTCCCCATTTCTTTTCCCCATTACTCCCATCATTGTTTTTCCCCATTAATTTTCACCATTACTCCCATCATTGCTTTTCCCCATCACTGTTTTTCCCATTGCTTTTCCCCATTACTCCCATCATTGCTTTTCCCAATTGCTTTTCCCCATTACTCCCATCATTGCTTTTCCCCATCACTCTCCTGCACACACACACACACGCACACACACACAGACACACACAGACACACACACACACCACCTCTCACCTGTCCGCAGCATCACCAGCTCCCACGCTTCCTCACTCTGACAGAGCAGGGCGCTGAATGATGACGTCATCCAGCGGCGCTGCTCTCTGTGCCAGAGACAGGAAGCGCGGGCGGCGGCAGCAGCAGAAGATGAGGTGAGTATGCCCGGCGCCGGCATCTTTCGGTGGTACCGCTCATTAAGCTTATGAATATGGGCGGCACGCCTATGAGAGGAGTGGCGTCCATATTCATGACCTTAATGACCGGTACTACCAGTGGCTGGGATTTCACATGCGGTGTTTCTCGCATGTGAGATCCCAGCCGAGGGCCGCAAAGTATATACCGAGGGCCCATGAGGTGGGGGCCGCAAACTAGTGTCCCGAGGGCCGCAGTTGGCCCGCGGGCCGCGAGTTTGAGACCCCTGCACTAAAGTGTTGGAGTACTCACAGTTTTGAGCCTACCGTTCCCTTTCGCAGGGGGTACGTTAAACAAAGTCGGTAGCATGGCAGCCACGTGGATCTGGTCCTGGCTTGAAGCAAACAGGATAACAAGTATACAGCTCTGGCAGAAATTAAGGGACCACTACATCAAAACCCTGTCATGGGCAGCCCAGTCTCCAGACCTGAACCCCATTGAAAACCTCTGGAATGTGGTCAAGATAATGATGGATAGTCACAAGTCATCAAAACAAAGAAGAACTGCTTAAATTTATGCACCAGAGGCAGTGTGAAAGACTGGTGGAAAGCATGCCAAGATGCATGAAAGCTGTTTTTAATAATCATAGTTATTCCACAAAATATTGATTTCTGACCTCTTCCTGAGTTAAAACATTAATATTGTTGTTTCTAAATGATTATGAACTTGTTTTCTTTGCATTATTTGAGGTCTGAAAGCTTTGGGTTTTTTTTAATTTTGACCATTTCTCCTTTTCAGAAAAAAACCCCAAAATGTATTGCTTGGAAATTCAGTGACATGTTGTCAGAAGTTTATAGAATAAAAGAACAATTTACATTTTATTTACTTAAAAATATACCTATAGAGAGAGAAATCAGACAAACTGAACATTTGAAAGTGGTCTCTTAATTATTGCCAGCGCTGTACAGGAGAGCACATGTGCAGCTTTATCTCTCCTGACTGGATGAAGCGTCACTCCTTTGTGGAGGAGATTATGATAATAAAAATGTCCCCCCAGTTTGGACCGTCATGGAAACTTTGCTGGGAGTAGTAGTGTCTGCTTCCCCAGCCTTCCCAGGCGGCTTGAACCGCACTCAACTGGTTTGCACCAGTGTTCAAGAAGTGTGAGACCTGAGCTGGGAGGCTCCTCCCTACCGTTTCTATGGCAGCTTGTGAGAATAATCACTTAACTTTCATATACACACATTGGCCAGTAGATGGCAGCAAAGCACATTTATGAATCGGCGGTATACAATGCAATGTATTATATCTCCTAACTCACAGTGCCCAAATTAATTCTGACACACTGGAACAAATCAACTGCCACACGACAACTGTCTGATTCAGCAGCAGTAGAACAGGCCGGGATACCACACTAGCATTATTACAAACTCCATGATGACACTCCTCCTTCATCCTCCTTTTGCATGTGGTTGTCCAGTCAAGATTAAAAATAACAATTTTATTTCTATAGTACCAACATATTCCGTAATGACAGCAGCATAGAGGAGCATCGCGCAGGGAACCAATTTCCTTCCATCAAGACAATGCAATGCGATCACGTTTTCCTGATGGCCTCCATGGAGACACCTGGCCCCAAGATGGCTGCGCGGTCCTTCCCAATCCGGACTTTTAGGCATGTTGCGACCATGAGACGCACCCCCATTTTCCCCCAAAATTTTTTGGGAAAAAAGTGCGTCTTATGGTCCGAAAAATACGGAAAATCTGGTATTGCTGTAATCACACCGACCCGAAGAATAAAGTTGCCTAATAACTTATACCACACGAGGAAAAGAGTAAAAAATAAATAAAACCAATTCTTCATATGCTGTTGATTTTTTTCATTCTGCCTCCCAAAGATTGCAGTAAGGCTCGGCGCACATTTATCTTGCCCTCTGCGCTGAGCGCTTACACCGGGGTTACCGTGTAAATCTCTGAAATATGTTATTCAGAAGGAACCCCCAGTGGAAGATTCCCTATAAAGAGGCAGATGGAGGCACTGTGGACGCTGTCTGACCTGTGATCTGACGGTGTCCTTCTTTTTAGGATTGCATAAAAGTGCTGTTGGTCACAGTTGTGCACTTCTGAAAAGGACTCCACTGAACAGAGACCAGACGGAGACCAGAGTAAGGCCGGGATCACACATGCGAGGAATACGGCAGAGTCTCGCATGTTAATTCCCGGCACTGCCACCGGCTTCAGGAGCGGAGCATGCGGCTCCATGCATTGCTATGTAGCCGTACGCTCCACTCCCGAGGCCGGCGGCAGTGCCAGGAATTAACGTGCGAGACTCTGCCGTATTCCTCGCATGTGTGATCCTGGCCTAACTCTGCTGCCTCATTATAGTGAATGGATCCCTCGGGGGTTTCAACTGAATCACATCACTCAGAGATTTAGATGGAAACCCCAAAGTAAGTGCTCAGCTTAGAGCGCAGGATAAATGTGATCCCAAACGTTATGTAAAATATTCCCAATAAAACCTTCAACTCAATCCACAAAAAAAGCAAGACCCCACTCAGGTCTGTCATCTGTTAATGGAAAGATAGGAGGCTTCCACATTACTGGTAGAACAAAAGCTCTGGAAAAGCTAAATGGCTCCTCACCATCCAAAAGAAATTCAGCAAATTCTCAGCTCACAAATCCAAATGCCCCACTCCCTATTGAGCCTCACAGTGTACTTAAACCACATATTCCGTCCATGTTTGGCATTTCTGTAGCGATGAGAGTCAGTCTAATTTACAGCTGTGTGTCTCCAGAAGCATGAGCTGGGTATAACGTACTGTTGACTGCAACTTACTGGTTACTACAACGTCAGTTTGCAATTTTTACTCAGTAACATCCACTGCTGCCTGTTTCTGGAAAACACCCATGGAGTCAAAATCGTCACTACATCTGTAGATAAATTCCCAAAGGCCGGGTCACACTGGCGACATAATCGTACGACTGCAAAGCGATGAAATATCGCATTGCAGTCGGACCAATGTTAATCTATGGAGCAGCTCCCAGTATCAGATTTTTTGTGGTCCGTTTTATACGTGCGACTGCAATCGCAGCATGCTGCGATTGTCACAGATTGTGGGTCGACAATCGCCAATGTAAGTCTATGGGTGCGATGAAAAATCGGATAACAAATGGACCGCACGTGTGACTTGCGATTAAATCGCACGACTCCTCCAGGTGACAGGAAATTGCATCAGGAATTGTCAGGAAGGCTTCACATGCTAATTAGGCTTGCAGATATCAAATCAAAACAGGAACAATGCCTCCACGGAGTCCAGAACCATGGCCACCCATATTAACGTGGAAATGCTGATAGTTCTGGTCCAGGAGAGGCCAGAACTTTGGGACCAGCAAGATGCCCATTACTCCAACAGGTCGCGCAAGGAGGCGGCTTGGAGGAGAATACAGTATGTCACCAAATGTTCCTGGATTTTGCCGACAGATCTAGGGAGGACCAAGAGCGCATAAGTAAGTACAATAATTACAACCCTAAAAACATTATGTTATTGCTGTGAATGTGGCAACAACAATGTGATAGAATTTCGTTTTGCCCTTATATTGTCCCACATCAAATTTATTATGAAACGCTTTACAATGTTAATGCCACATTGTTATGTGTCTACACAAACAACATCCAAATATTCACATCCATCACTAATGGTCGCCTACTTTTAGGGTGTAAAATGGTTGCAACCACCTTGAGCACACATGAAATGTGTAGGTCATGTACTTCATCTGTGTCCCTTCTGTTAAGGGCAACGCTTTGGCCCCAGTTATGCTAGTTGTTCTTACACATACCTCATACACCTATGTTTTTAGGCATGTACCCTTCTACTATGATCATGGTAGTTTGCCACCCTGAATACCATACTACTTTTGTGGTGTTGTTGTGTAGACATAACACCACAAACAAATATAATGTTGATGGTGATAGGTACAGATTTATTAAGTATTTTACAAGGCCATATAACTAATATGATTGTTATTTTTTTGTGTATTTTTGTAGTGACAGATGTGACAAGGCGGTGGCGCAGCTGTCGGGATTGCTACCGCAGAGAGAGGCAGCTGAGGGCGCGTAGTGGGGCCTCAGGAAGTACCAAAAGAAAATTTTTGTACTTTGATCGGCTTAATTTTCTTGCCCCGGTGGTGGATCTGCGAGCGTAAGTGCATGTCTGTAGAAAGGCTATTACTGTTTTTCATGTGAAATATTAATTTTATTATTTGGTTTCCTCTATAGCACGAACTCTAACCTTACAGAGAGGGAGACTGCTTTGGACTCGGAGGCAGTAATTGACCCCATGGGTGATGTTGGTGAGGAGGCTGGCCCTTCCTCTGCAGCTACCTCATCCACACAAGCAGCACCACCACCACCAGCAGAGGAGTCCGAAAGCCAGGCTCAAGAGCAAGAAGACAATCCCATGAGCAGCAGCCCTACTAGGCGTCAGGATGATTCTCCTCCACCTGCCGTGATTCCACGGAGAGCCAGGCGCAGAAGAGAAGAGTTGTTTCTGGCACAAGGAGGCAGGTGGACAGAGGAGTCCTGGACTATTTGTCCAATGCAGCACATGATGATGGGGAGTAGGCATTTGGACACAGTCTTGCCCGCTACCTCAGGGGTATTCCACATGAGCACAGACTGTGGACCAGAGGTGCTCTACAAATTGTTCAGGATGCAGGCACCCCACCCAGTGATCCCAACACTGTATTTGATTTTCTGGAAAGGTGGCAGCTTTCTTCAGAAAATCAACTACAGTTGTTGGGAAGGCAGCGAAGAGAGTCTGCTTCAGCGTCTCAACCTCCTCATCATCATCATCCTCCTCTCCACCTCCTCCTTGTGTACCACAGATACCAACTCCTCCTCCACAAGCTCCTTCCTGCCAACATGTACCTCACCAGGTACAACAGATGGGACAGAGTGGCCATTCTCAATATGCCCACTTGAACATACCCAATGTTGTAGGCTGGCCACAACATGAGTATGGTCGACATGGGCATATTGGGGGTATAGTCAAAGTGGGCAGCCCTATAGTTATGACTATCAACACCAGTTTCCCTTGTACACCTACCCAAACTCCCATCAGGATCCAGCCAGAAACCCACCACACACAGGGCATTCTGCCACCACTCAGGGTGACACACTGGCTGTTGATCAAACAACCCAACCCACACAACCTGGCCCTCCACCTTCACCACCCCCCACCTACCATAACTTGTAGGTCATATTTATTGACTCATTGTTGGAGTCCTTTTGTCAATTACTTTAGAATGTTTACTGTAGTAAAATTGTTATCACAAAGGTGAATTTAACCTTTGGACATATTTGTCCTGTACGCTTTTTTTGATAGCGACACAAAAAAAAACACATATGATTAAAAGTGTTAAGTCGCATTGGTTGTATGTTATCATTATTATATGTGACTAGTGATGAACCCGTTCTACGCCTGGGTGGCAAGCATTTTTATAGGTACATGGTCTCCCATTCTGGTATGTGCTTCCCCCCTCCTATTCTGGTATGCATGGCACCCCTGATCCCTATCCTGGTATGTATGGTCCCCTCACCCCCACCCAAATCTACTATGCATGGCACCCCATTCCTCATCCTGGTATGCAAGGTCACCTCCTGCCCAATCCTGGAATGCATGGTCCCCTCACCCCCCAATTCTGGTATGAATGGTCCCGTCACCCCCAATTCTGGTATGAATGGTCCCCTCACCCCCCAATCCTGGTATGAATGGTCCCCTCCCCCCCCAATCCTGGTATGAATGGTCCCCTCATCGCCCAATCCTGATGTGCATGGTCCGCTCACCCTCCAATCCTGATGTGCATGGTCCCCTCACCCCCCAACCCTGATGTGCATGGTCCTCTCACCCCCCAACCCTGATGTGCATGGTCCGTTCACCCCCAATCCTGATGTGCATGGTCCCCTCATCCCCAATCCTGATGTGCATGGCCCCCTCACCCCCCTCCAATCCTGATATGCATGGTCCCCTCACCCCCCAATCCCGGTATGCACGGTCCCCTCACCCACCAATCCTGGTATGCATGGTCACCTCCCGCCCAATCCTGGAATGCATGGTCCCCTCACCCCCAATACTGGTATGAATGGTCCCCTCACCCCCCAATCCTGGTATGAATGGTCCCCTCATCGCCCAATCCTGATGTGCATGGTCCGCTCACCCCCCAATCCTGATGTGGATGGTCCCTCACCCCCCAATCCTGATGTGCATGGTCCCCTCACCCCCCAATCCTGATGTGCATGGTCCCCTCACCCCCAATCCTGATGTGCATGGTCCCTCACCCCCCCAATCCTGATGTGCATGGTCCCCTCACCCCCCCAATCCTGATGTGCATGGTCCCCTCACCCCCCAACCCTGATGTGCATGGTCCCCTCACCCCCCAATCCTGATGTGCATGGTCCCTCACCCCCCAATCCTGATGTGCATGGTCCCCTCACCCCCAATCCTGATGTGCATGGTCCCCTCACCCCCCAATCCTGATGTGCATGGTCCCTTCACCCCCCAATCCTGATGTGCATGGTCCCCTCACCCCCAATCCTGATGTGCATGGTCCCCTCACCCCCCAATCCTGATGTGCATGGTCCCCTCACCCCCCAATCCTGATGTGCATGGTCCCCTCACCCCCCAATCCTGATGTGCATGGTCCCCTCCCCCCCAACCTGATGTGCATGGTCCCTCACCCCCCAATCCTGATGTGCATGGTCCCCTCACACCCCCCATCCTGATGTGCATGGTCCCCTCACCCCCCAATCCTGATGTGCATGGTCCCTCACCACCCCCAATCCTGATGTGCATGGTCCGCTCACCACCCAATCCTGATGTGCATGTCCCCTCACCCCCCATCCTGATGTGCATGGTCCCCTCACCCCCCAATCCTGATATGCATGGTCCCCTCACCCCCATCTGATTGCATGTCTCCCCATCCTGATGGCTGTCCCCACCCCCCTATCCTGATGTGCATGGTCCGCTCACCCCCCCTATCCTGATGTGCATGGTCCCCTCACCCCCCATATCCTGATATGCATGGTCCCCTCACACCCCCTATCCTGATGTGCATGGTCCCTCACCCCCCTATCCTGATGTGCATGGTCCCCTCACCCCCCATCCTGATGTGCATGGTCCCTCACCCCCCTATCCTGATGTGCATGGTCCCTCACCCCCCCAATCCTGAGTGCATGGTCCCTACTCACCCTCCCAATCCTGATGTGCATGGCCCTCACCCCCCACATCCTGATGTGCATGGCCCCTCACCCCCCCAATCCTGATGTGCATGGTCCCCTCACCCCCAATCCTGTGTGCATGGTCCCCTCACCCCCAATCCTGTGTGCATGGTCACCTCCCCCAATCCTGATATGCATGGTCCCCTCACCCCCAATACCTGGATGCATGGTCCCCTCACCCCCCAATCCTGTATGCATGGTCCCCTCACCGCCCCAATCCTGAGTGCATGGTCCCTCACCCCCCAATCCTGATGTGCATGGTCCCTCACCCCCCATCCGAAATGTCCCTCGCCCAATTGGTGCATGGTCCCCTCACCCCCCAATCCTGATGTCATGGTCCCTCACCCCCAATCCTGATGTGCATGGTCCCCTCACCCCCCAATCCTGATGTGCATGGTCCCCCCCAACCTTCCCCAATCCTGATGTGCATGGTCCCCTCACCCCCCAATCCTGATGTGCATGGTCCCCTCACCCCCCAATCCTGATGTGCATGGTCCCCTCACCCCCCAATCCTGATGTGCATGGTCCCCTCACCCCCCAATCCTGATGTGCATGGTCCCCTCACCCCCCAATCCTGATGTGCATGGTCCCCTCACCCCCAATCCTGATGTGCATGGTCCCCTCACCCCCCAATCCTGATGTGCATGGTCCCCTCACCCCCAATCCTGATGTGCATGGTCCCCTCACCCACTGTCAGTCCCCCACCCAATCCTGATGTGCATGGTCCGCCTCACCCCCCAATCCTGAGTGTCATGGTCCCCTCACCCCCCCAACCCTGATGTGCATGGTCCGCTCACCCCCCAATCCTGATGTGCATGGTCCCTCACCCCCCCAACCTGATGTGCATGGTCCGCTCACCCCCCAATCCTGATGTGCATGGTCCCCTCACCCCCCCATCCTGATGTGCATGGTCCCTCACACCCCCAATCCTGATGTGCATGGTCCCCTCCACCCCCCATCCTGATGTGCATGGTCCCTCACCCCCCAATCCTGATGTGCATGGTCTACCCCCCTCTATGTGCAGGCCTCACCCAATCCTGATGTGCATGGTCCCCTCACCCCCAATCCTGATGTGCATGGTCCCTCACCCCCCATCCTGATGTGCATGGTCCCTCACCCCC
This sequence comes from Oophaga sylvatica, assembly GCA_033576555.1. Lineage (NCBI taxonomy): Eukaryota > Metazoa > Chordata > Amphibia > Anura > Dendrobatidae > Oophaga > Oophaga sylvatica. The sequence continues at coordinate 132,824,590 of JARQOD010000002.1, read as the reverse complement.
CCTATCCTGATGTGCATGGTCCCCTCACCCCCCTATCCTGATTGCATGGTCCCTCACACCCCCTATCCTGATATGCATGGTGCCCTCACCCCCCTATCCTGATGTGCATGGTCCCTCACCCCCCCTATCCTGATGTGCATGGTCCCCTCACCCCCCCTATCCTGATATGCATGGTCCCCTCACCCCCCCTATCCTGATGTTCATGGTCTGCTCACCCCCCCATCCTGATGTGCATGGTCGCTCACCCCCATCCTGATGTGCATGTCCCTCACTCCCTATCCTGATGTGCATGGTGCCCTCACCCCCCTATCCTGATATGCATGGTCCCCTCACCCCCCTATCCTGATGTGCATGGTCCGCCTCACCCCGCTATCCTGATGTGCATGGTCCCCTCACCCCCCCTATCCTGATGTGCATGGTCCGCTCACCCCCAATCCTGATGTGCATGGTCCCCTCACCCCCCCTATCCTGATGTGCATGGTCCCCTCACCCCCCCATCCTGATGTGCATGGTCCCCTCACCCCCCTATCCTGATATGCATGGTCCCCTCACCCCCCCATCCTGATGTGCATGGTCCGCTCACCCCCCCTATCCTGATGTGCATGGTCCCCTCACCCCCCCATCCTGATATGCATGGTCCCCTCACACCCCCTATCCTGATGTGCATGGTCCGCTCACCCCCCAATCCTGATGTGCATGGTCCCCTCACCCCCCAATCCTGATGTGCATGGTCCGCTCACCCCCCTATCCTGATGTGCATGGTCCCCTCACCCCCCAATCCTGATGTGCATGGTCCGCTCACCCCCAATCCTGATGTGCATGGTCCCCTCACCCCCCCTATCCTGATGTGCATGGTCCCCTCACCCCCCCTATCCTGATATGCATGGTCCCCTCACCCCCCTATCCTGATGTGCATGGTCCCCTCACCCCCCCTATCCTGATGTGCATGGTCCGCTCACCCCCAATCCTGATGTGCATGGTCCCCTCACCCCCCCTATCCTGATGTGCATAGTCCCCTCACCCCCCCTATCCTGATATGCATGGTCCCCTCACCCCCCTATCCTGATGTGCATGGTCCCCTCACCCCCCCATCCTGATGTGCATGGTCCCCTCACCCCCCTATCCTGATATGCATGGTCCCCTCACCCCCCCATCCTGATGTGCATGGTCCGCTCACCCCCCCTATCCTGATGTGCATGGTCCCCTCACCCCCCCATCCTGATATGCATGGTCCCCTCACCCCCCTATCCTGATGTGCATGGTCCGCTCACCCCCCAATCCTGATGTGCATGGTCCCCTCACCCCCCCAATCCTGATGTGCATGGTCCGCTCACCCCCCTATCCTGATGTGCATGGTCCGCTCAACCCAATCCTGATGTGCCTGGTCCCCTCACCCCCCCTATCCTGATGTGCATGGTCCGCTCACCCCCCAATCCTGATGTGCATGGTCCCCTCACCCCCCCCTATCCTGATGTGCATGGTGCCCTCACCCCCCCTATCCTGATGTGCATGGCCCCCTCACCGCTATTAAACTGCACAGATACCCCAAAAAAAAAACATTTATACTCACCTTTCATCCCTGTGCTCCAGCGCTGTTCCGTTCAGCTGGACGCCGGGGGAGGAGAGCGGCGCCGGAGTACGCGCATGCCCATACCGCGCGGTCCGGCGCCATATTGCTGAAGACACACTGTAAATATGTCTTCAGCAAAATGGCGCCGGATAGCGCTATTGCGCATGCGCGATCCGACGCGCACTTCTGGTCTCCTGCCCCGGGAGAAGAGAAGCGCCGTGGCAATGCTCCTCCCGGTCAGGTAAGTATGTGAGTATGGCGCCGGAGATCGCGGTATGCATCCAGTACGCATACCGCGATCTCCGGCGCCATACATAGTACTCACCGCTGGATGCCTCACTCTGTCTGGAGCCAGACTGCGCAGGCGTGTTGCGCTTGCGCAGTCTATAAAGGCTTCAGACAGAGTGACGCTCCCACCATTATATTATAGATGCCCTATGTAACGTATAACCATCAGGAGAGTAAGAACACCACTACAACAACAAGGAGGTAAAGAAAAATTTGTTTATGGTCCAAACAAAAAAGCACACTACATAGATAAGGCTTCCTCTTGCCAGGTAGTTGCACCCTCAGGGGAACACAAAATAATTAGTGAACACATCACGTACTTTTAGGCCAGAAGGGGGACGACGGGGATGGATGAGTGGTCTCATAGGCATAGACACATTAACATAGCCAAGGTCACCCACATCAGGTGAGGAGCATTCATGCATTCTGAAGTTATGTAGAACCACACATGCTTTAACTACCACATTCACATTAGCTTCACTCAGCTGAATGGCTGATTGTAGTACCCACCATTTAGCACACAGAATACCAAAGGTGCACTCCACCAGGCGTCGTGCACGTGAAAGGCGAAAATTAAATATTCTCCGCCGATGGTTCAGATTGCCACGGGGATATGGCCTCATAACATGACGTGTCAACTGAAACGCCTCATCCACTACAAGAACATAAGGCACTGCTTCAAGATTAGAGTCTGGAAGGTGACTAGGTGGTGGTAGGCCCAATTGGTTATTGGGTAGCCGCCGACCCATAATGGAAGAACTGAAGACTCTGGAGTCTCCAGTCCTTCCATAGGCCCCAATGTCTACAATTATAAACCTGTACTGACTGTCGACCAAGGCCAACAAGACTACAGAAAAAAATTGTTTATACCATATATACTCGTATATAAGCCGAGATTTTCAGCCCATTTTTTAGGGCTGAAAGTCCCCCTCTCGGCTTATACTCGAGTCATATACAGGGGGGAGGCGGAGCGCAGCTGTGCTATATACTCACCCCTCCGCCGGCGCGGTCTCTGCAGCCCCTGCTCTTCTCCCACAGTCTCCGGCGCCTGTGTTCAGCGGTCAGCTGGTACCGCTCATTAAAGTCATGAATATGCACATATTCATGACTTTAATAAGCGGTACCACGTGACCGCTGAACACTGGCGCCGGAGACCGCTGGAGAAGAGCAGGGGGGCTGCTTTTCTCCTCAGCTACCTAAACATAACAGTATCACCGGCCCAAAACTGAAATTATATGGTACTCACAGAAGGGAAAAATAGTGTGGAAAGAAAAAAGTTGTCAGAGTTGTCAGAGATTTTTTTTTTTTCTGATTGTTGCATTTTTTCCCTCTTTCTCTCTGGGTGCTGAGGAGGATTTTTCTCTCAATGGAGTTTGCACAGTTGTCTGGCCGTGTGGATCAGCTTGCCACTGAGGTTCGGAGTATTGCTTCCTATCTTGCTGGGTTGCCGGTTGTGGAACCTAGGATCCCCATGCCAGATTTGTTTTTGGGGGATCGGGCTAAATTTCTGAATTTCAAAAATAACTGTAAGTTGCTTTTTGCCTTGAAGCCTAAGTCTTCAGGGAACGCAGCACAGCAGGTTCAAATTGTCATCTCTCTCCTGCGTGGCGATCCTCAGGATTGGGCTTTTTCCCTGACACCTGGGAACCCTGTTTTGAATGATGTTGATGTATTTTTTCAGGCTCTGGGGTTGTTGTGCGATGAACCTAATGTCACTGATCAGGCTGAGAAGACCTTGTTGGCATTAAGTCAGGGCTGTGAAGCCGCTGAACTGTACTGTCAGAAATTTCGAAAGTGGGCAGTCCTGACCAAATGGAATGATGACGCTTTGGCAGCCCTTTTTCGGAAGGGTCTGTCAGAGAATGTAAAGGATGTTATGGTGGGATTCCCTGTACCCTCTGGTCTCAATGATTCTATGTCTTTGGCTATTCAAATTGACAGACGTTTGCGTGAGCGCAGAGGTATGCGTGAGATGGTCTTGCCTTGTGGGCCAGCTCCTGAGCCCATGCAGTGTGATAGAGTGACTTCTGGGGCACAGCGTCATGAATTTCGAAAGCGCAATGGGTTGTGTTTCTAGTGTGGTGACGCCTCTCATGCTATTTCCATCTGCCCTAAGCGGGGAAGACGTTTTGCTCGCTCAGTTGTCTTGGGTAGTGTTCAGACTAAATTTCTGTTGACTGTTACCCTGATTTGCTCCATGTCCACATTTTCGGCTCAGGCTTTTGTTGATTCAGGAGCAGCTATTAACCTGATGGATTTTGACTTTGTCAAACATTGTGGCTTCCCATGATACCCCTGCGGAAGTCTATTCCCCTATTGGGCATTGATTCTACAACTTTGGCATAGAATAAACCCCAATTTTTCTATCAGGTGATAATGAGGGTTGAACCAGATCATCAGGAGAGTTGCAAATTTCTGGTGTTGCATAATCTGCATAACATTATTGTTCTGGGTTTCCCTTGGTTGCAGATTCATAATCCTGTTTTGGATTGGAAATCTGTGTCTGTGACCAGTTAGGGCTGCCAATGTGTTAATGCTGGCACTCCTGTTTTTTCTGCCTCTCCCCAGTCTCAGGATGTTCCTGACTTTTTGACTGATTTTTCTGATGTGTTTAGTGAAAGTAAGTGTGTGTCCTTACCTCCTCACAGAAACTACGATTGCACTATTGAGTTAGTGCCTGGTGGTAAATTTCCTAAGGGTCGCCTTTTTAACTTATCTGTACCTGAACACGATGCCATGCGATCTTATATCAAGGAGTCATTGGAGAAGGGTCATATCAGACCAATCTCTTCACCCTTGGGTGCCGGTTTTTTCTTTGTGGCCAAAAAGGATGGTTCATTGAGGCCTGTATTGATTATGCCTCCTGAATAAGATCACTGTGAAATATCAATATCCGTTACCCTTGATTTCTGACCTGTTTTCCAGAGTGAAAAGTGCTAGTTGGTTTACAAAGCTTGACCTCAGGGGGGCGTATAACCTTATTCGTATTAAGCACGGGGATGAATGGAAGACGGCGTTTAATACCCCAGAGGGGCATTTTGAGCACCTAGTGATGCCCTTTGTGCTCACTAATGCTCCTTCCGTCTTCCAATCCTTCATGAATGATATTTTCAGGGATTTTGTGGATACATTTCTGATTGTTTATTTGGATGATATCTGATTTTTTCCAATGACTGGGACTCTCATGTGAAACATGTTCGGACTGTTTTCCAGATTTTGAGAGAGAATGCACTGTATGTGAAGGGATCAAAGTGTCTTTTTGGCGTACAGAAGGTCTCATTTCTGGGATTCATTTTGTCTCCGTCTGTTATTGAAATGGACCCGGTCAAGGTTCAGGCCATCTGTGATTGGGTTCAACCTACTTCATTGAAGGCTCTTCAGAGATTTTTGGGTTTTGCCAATTTTTAGCGTAAATTTATTGGTAATTTCTCTGGCATTGTTAAACCATTGACTGATCTGACCAAAAAGGGTTCCGATGTGGTGAATTGGCCTCCTGAGGCAGTTTCTGCGTTTCAGGAACTTAAGGAGAGATTCATTTCTGCTCCTGTTCTACAGCAGCCTGATGTTTCTCTGCCGTTTCAGGTGGAGGTTGATGCCTCTGAGATTGGGGCAGGTGCCGTTTTGTCCCAAAGGGATCCAGAGACCTCTAAGAGTAACCCTTGTGCCTTTTTCTCTCGAAAGTTTTCTCCAACTGAACGTAATTATGATGTGGGTAATCGGGAGTTATTGGCCATGAAGTGGGCCTTTGAAGAGTGAAGACATTGGCTGGAAGGAGCCATACATCAGGTGGTGGTCCTCACGGACCATAAGAACCTGGTTTATCTCGAATCAGCCAAGTGACTTAATCCTAGACAGGCCAGGTGGGCCTTGTTTTTCACACGCTTTAATTTTGTGGTTTTTTTTCTTCCTGGCACTAAGAATGTTAAGGCGGATGCCCTCTCAAGGAGTTTCTTTGTGGATTCTCCTGAGTTATCTGATCCTGCTGTCATTTTGAAAGAGGGTGTAGTACTTTCCGCCATCTCGCCCAATTTGAGACTGGCTCTGGAGGGGTGTCAGGAGGATAAACCGAGCACTGCCCTGTTGGGAAATTGTTTGTCCCAGACCAGTGGAAGAAGAGTGTGATGTCTGAGATTCATTGTTCCGCATTGGCTGGTCATCCCGGGATTTTTGGTACCAGAGACTTGGTGAGTCGGTCCTTTTGGTGGCCTACTTTGTCTCGTGACATCAGGGACTTTGTGCAGCCCTGTGGGACTTGCTCTCATTCCAAGCCTTGCTCTCGCTCTAGTGGTTTGTTGATGCCATTACCTGTTCCCAAGAGACCATGGACTCATATCTCTATGGATTTTATTTCCGACCTCCCTGTCTCTCAGAGAATGACCGTTATCTGGGTAATCTGTGATAGGTTTTCCAAGATGATACATCTTGTGCCATTACCTAAGTTGCCTTCTTCCTCCGAGTTGGTGTCTTTGTTCCTTCAGCACGTGGTTCGGTTGCACGGCATTCCGGAGAACATTGTGTCTGACAGAGGAGTCCAGTTTGTTTCCAGATTTTGGAGGACATTTTGTTCTAAACTTGGTGTTCAATTATCTTTCTCCTCTGCATTTCATCCTCAGACCAATGGACAAACCAAGAGAACAAACCAGACCTTGGAGACTTATTTGAGATGTTTTGTGTCTGCTGATCAAGATGAATGGGTCTCTTTTTTGCCTTTGGCTGAGTTTGCTCTTAATAATAGGGCTAGCTCTGCCACCTTGATGTCTCCATTTTTCTGCAATTTTGGGTTTCACCCTCGATTTTCTTCGGGACAGGCTACTGTCTGTCCGGGTGTTGACTCTGTTGTGGAGCGTATGCAGCAGATTTGGGACCAGGTAGTGGAGAGGTTGTCTCTCTCTCAAGAGAAGGCCCAGTGGTTTGCCAACCGGCATAGGACTGATGGTCCTCGGTTTAAAGTGGGGACTCGGTTTGGTTGTCCTCAAGAAATATCCCTATGAGGGTTGCATCTCCAAAGTTTAAGCCTAGGTTCATTGGACTTTATAAGATCATGGAGATTCTTAATCCTGTTTCCTTCCGTTTGCTTCTTCCAGGGACATTTAAGATCCATAACGTGTTCCACAAGTCCTTATTGAAGAGGTTTGTCGAGCCAGTGGTTCCTATGGCTGCGCCTCCTGACCCTGTTTTGGTTGAGGGCAATCTGGAGTATATGGTCGAGAAAATATTGGATTCTTGTTTTTCTAGACGGAAACTCCAGTATTTGGTTAAGTGGAGAGGTTATGGTCAGGAGTGTTTGCTTCGGACATCCATGCTAGGAGACTGATCCGTGCCTATCACCGAGCTCATCCTGATCGGCCTGGTTGTACAAGTGAGGGTTCGGTGACCCCTCCTCAAAGGGGGGTTACTGTTGTGAATGTGCTAGATATGGTTTCTGAGCAGAGGCTCCCTCTGGTGGTTACAGACAGTACTGAACCTTTCAGCGAGGAATGGCAATCTGGGATCAATGACTGGACTGATATAAGGGAGGTTCCCTCCCATGATGGTCGCCGGTGATCAATTGTTCTTGTCTCAATTGTGGTTCCTGGTTCATTTGGAAGTTGCTGGAGTCTTGCCTGCACCTGCTGCTTTCAGATAAGATATTTTCTGCTTTTCTTTTT
>JARQOD010000002.1:132706357-132816984 GCA_033576555.1 Oophaga sylvatica | reverse complement strand
GGTAAGCTGTAACAGTGTTCTGAACTTTAACACTCTCCACTTGTGTCATACTGATCAATAATACTTTTTCTCTCTTCAGAATCTATTCAATAACTCTCAGTAACCAGAAACTAAAGGCACTGCCACACTTAGCGATCGCACCAGTGATCACGACAACGACACGACCTGGCGAGATCGCTAGTGCGATCGCTATGTGATCGCTAGTTAGATTCCAAACACAACTCATCAGCGATCTGTGATTCCAAACACAACTCATCAGCAATCTGTATAACGACCTCTGCGGTCGTTGGGAAAACCTAGTCCCACCTGCGACGCTGGTGAAGTCGTTCATAAAGGGTGTCACACTCAGCGATTCAGGCTCACCAGCGGGACACCAACAACCAAAAAACGTCTCAGAACGTTCATAAGCGATCAGCGACATCTCAGCAGGGGCCACATCGCTGCTACATGTCACACACAGCTAAGTCGCTAACAAGATCGCTACTGCGTCATAAATGGTGACGCAGTAGCGATCTCGTTAGCGATCTCGCTTAGTGTGGCATACCCTTAAGTCTAGAAAATGCCCATGTAACTTCCCACCTGGGCTGACACAATCTGTTAACTATGTCACCGCCTAACAAACTGCAGCAAAACCAGGGAGGAGTCCGAGGAGATAATTTGCATATTCCCAGTGCCTTCTGGGATAAGTGAAGAGTCTCCGCGAGCTCAAGGAACACTGGATTTTGGCTGTTGCAGCTGAAAGGAGGACATCAGTAAACCAGGGGAGGAGTCCCGAGGAGATAATTTGCATATTCCCAGTGCCTTCTGGGATAAGTGAAGAGTCTCCGCGAGCTCAAGGAACACTGGATTTTGGCTGTTGCAGCTGAAAGGAGGACATCAGTAAACCAGGGGAGGAGTCCCGAGGAGATAATTTGCATATTCCCAGTGCCTTCTGGGATAAGTGAAGAGTCTCCGTGAGCTCAAGGAACACTGGATTTTGGCTGTTGCAGCTGAAAGGAGGACATCAGTTAACCAGGGGAGGAGTCCCGAGGAGATAATTTGCATATTCCCAGTGCCTTCTGGGATAAGTGAAGAGTCTCTGCGAGCTCAAGGAACACTGGATTTTGGCTGTTGCAGCTGAAAGGAGGACATCAGTAAACCAGGGGAGGAGTCCCGAGGAGATAATTTGCATATTCCCAGTGCCTTCTGGGATAAGTGAAGAGTCTCCGCGAGCTCAAGGAACACTGGATTTTGGCTGTTGCAGCTGAAAGGAGGACATCAGTAAACCAGGGGAGGAGTCCTGAGGAGATAATTTGCATATTCCCAGTGCCTTCTGGGATAAGTGAAGAGTCTCCGCGAGCTCAAGGAACACTGGATTTTGGCTGTTGCAGCTGAAAGGAGGACATCAGTTAACCGCGCGCCGCTAGGCGCTTGAGTTTTGGCTTATATTTCACCGCTTGATTATCTCTTGAACAATAAGAACATGGAAGAGGCCAGGAGCCATGTGGTTAGCTGCATTTCTTGCTACATGTTCATAGACTTACCAGTGGAAAAGCCAAATTTCACATGCCACAAATGCAAGCTTGTGTCCCTGTTGGAGGAAAAGTTGCAAAATCTGGAAGAGAGGTTATCTACATTGAAGACCATTAAGGAAGGTGAAGAGTTCTTAGACAGAGCAGAATTATCTCTTCATGGTACAGAAAGAGAAGAAATTCGAAGTGCAACTGAAGAAACAGAGGAATGGAAGCATGTGACCCAGAGAAGCAGGAGGATCAGGAGGCAGTCAGCACCAATTCTGCTCAGAAACCAGTACCAGGCTCTTACACAGGAGAACGATGAAGAAATACATCAGGATAAGACTTTGCCCACAAAGAGTAACCTTGTACGCCCTCAGAGTCCTCCTGAATGGAGAAAGAAAAATGTTGTGAAGAAGAAACGGAGAGTTGTTGTCATGGGGGATTCCCTGTTGAGAGGAACAGAGGCTGCTATCTGCAGACCAGATATAACCTCAAGAGAAATGTGCTGTCTTCCAGGTGCAAAAATTAAAGATGTGTCTGACAGGATATCAGGACTCTTCAGACCTAAAGATGACTACCCATTCCTGCTAATACATGTGGGGACAAATGACACCACAAGAAGTGACCTGGAAACCATCTGCAGTGACTTTGAAAACTTAGGTAAGAAAGTGAAAGAACTGGGAGCGCAGGTGGTCTTCTCCTCCATCCTTCCAGTGGATGGCCATGGAACAAGGAGGTGGAATAAGATTCTGCAGGTGAACAACTGGCTACGTCGATGGTGCCGTCAGCAAGGATTTGGATTTCTGGATCACGGAGTGAATTACCTGTACGATGGACTACTTGCTAGAGATGGGGTGCACCTTACGAAGACTGGAAAACATGTATTTGGAAGTCGCCTTGCTACACTCATCAGGAGAGCTTTAAACTAGAACAATGTGGGAAGGGAAGCAAAACGCCAGCAAAAGCCATACACCTGACAAATGCTATTGAGAACTCTGCTATTAGAAGTGAAGGGGAAGAACAAAGACAAAAAAATCTACATAATAAAAATATTGAAGAAAGAGAAACCAATCACAAACTAAAGTGTTTCTATACGAATGCACAAAGCATGGGCAACAAACAAGGAGAACTGGAGCTACTAACGCAGGAGAAGAAATATGATGTCATTGGAATCACTGAGACTTGGTGGGACGATACACATGATTGGAATACAAGGCTAGAAGGTTACAACTTATTTGCAAGAAACAGACTTGATAAACGAGGAGGAGGTGTTGCATTGTATGTTAGAAAAGCGTATATCTGCACAGAGATTGAAGCTTCAGAGACTGGGAGTTCTGTGGAAACTGTTTGGGTAAGAATACAAGGACAGAACAATGGAAAGGACACCATTGTAGGCATTTACTACAGGCCGCCTGTGCAAGCTGAAGATATGGATGAACTCTTTATGCATCAAATGGCCAAGTTCTCCAAAAAATATGACATAGTGGTCATGGGAGATTTCAACTATCCAGACATTTGTTGGGAATCTCTCTCAGGCAAAACTAACAGGTCCAGGAAATTCTTATCCTCTCTTGCTGACAACTTTATCTTCCAAAAGGTAATGGAGAAAACAAGGGGATCTGCTACCTTGGATCTAATCCTCATAAACAGGGAGGAAATGGTGGAGGAGGTAAGAGTAGCTGGGACCCTAGGAGGTAGTGACCATGCTATTTTAGAATTTGGGATAACAAGAGGAGGAAGACCTGTGAAGACTCAGACGTCAAGGTTAGATTTCAGAAAGGCAGATTTTAAGGAACTCAGAAAGAGAATTGGAGGGATCCAATGGCTGGATATCCTTAAGGACAAAAATGTCCAGGAAGGATGGAAAATCTTGAAAAATGAGATTCTCAAAGCACAATCGTTAACAATTCCGAAAAGAGGGAAGAATGGGAAGCATTTAAGGAAACCAGGATGGATGAACATAGAACTTAAACACATGCTAAAAAGGAAGAAAGAAATGTTTATCAAATGGAAAGAGGGAGGCATATCTAAAGAAGAATATAATGCCGTCTGCAGAACCTGCAGGGCACAAATCAGATTATCTAAAGCTGACAATGAATTAAGGCTTGCAAGTGACGTCAAAAGCAACAAAAAAGGATTTTGGGGATACGTCAAAAGTAAAAGAAAAGTCAAAGATGCTATAGGATTTTTACAGGATGAAAATGATGAAATGGTAAGTCAGGATGTTGAGAAGGCTGAACTTTTAAATTCCTATTTTGCATCTGTTTTCTCTCAGAAAGGAAATGTAACATCAACTGATCTTCACTGTCCTATTAAAGGAATAGAAGAATCCAGAATATCTATAAACAGAAAGACAGTGAGGAAACACTTAGCTAACCTAAATGAATTCAAGTCTCCAGGTCCAGATGAATTACACCCCAGGGTACTGAAGGAGATAGCAGAAGAAATTCTTGAACCACTGTCCATAATCTTTGAAAATTCTTGGAGAACAGGAGAAGTCCCAGAAGACTGGAGAAGAGCAAATGTTGTTCCTATCTTCAAAAAGGGGAAGAAGGTGGACCCAGGGAACTACAGGCCGGTGAGTCTGACTTCTATACCAGGAAAGATCTTTGAACAAATTATTAAGAAACATGTATGCAAGTACCTGGATAAGAATGAAGTGATTAAACAGAGTCAGCATGGGTTTGTAACTAATAAGTCATGTCAGACTAACTTAATTTCCTTCTATGACAGAATCACTGACTGGGTGGATCAGGGAAATGCTGTAGATATAGTATATCTTGACTTCAGCAAAGCATTTGACAAAGTATCTCACACAATCCTTATTGAAAAAATGACTAAGTATGGAATGGACAAGGCAACTGTTAGGTGGATTCATAACTGGCTTAGTGATCGGACCCAAAGAGTGGTTGTAAATGGCTGCACATCCAGTTGGAAGAATGTCTCAAGTGGGGTACCACAAGGCTCTGTTTTGGGCCCTGTATTGTTCAACATCTTTATCAATGATTTAGATGAAGGAATTGAGGGTAAACTGATCAAATTTGCTGATGACACAAAGCTAGGAGGGGTAGCTAATACTAGAGAAGAGAGAGAGAGGATTCAAAAAGATATACATAAACTGGAGCAGTGGGCAGCAACTAACAGAATGGATTTTAACAGGGAAAAATGCAAAGTACTACATCTGGGCAATAAAAATGAAAAAAGCATATACAAAATGGGAGGAATAGGGCTAAGTAACAGCACATGTGAAAAAGACTTGGGTATACTAATTGATCACAGACTTAACATGAGTCAACAGTGTGATGCAGCAGCAAAAAAGGCAAATGCAATTCTAGGATGTATCAACAGAAGCATACAGTCTAGATCACGTGAGGTCATTATTGCCCTCTACTCCTCTTTGGTCAGACCTCATCTGGAATACTGTGTCCAGTTTTGGGCACCACATTTTAAAAAAGACATCAACAAACTGGAGCAAGTTCAGAGAAGAGCCACCAGAATGGTGACCGGTCTGCAAACCATGTCCTATGAGGAACGGTTGCAGGATTTGGGAATGTTTAGCTTGCAAAAAAGAAGACTGAGAGGAGACTTAATAGCTGTCTACAAATATCTCAAGGGCTGTCACATTGTAGAAGGATCATCTTTATTCTCATTTGCGCAAGGAAAGACTAGAAGCAATGGGATGAAACTGAATGGGAGGAGACACAGATTAGATATTAGAAAAAACTTTTTGACAGTTAGGGTGATCAATCAGTGGAACAGGCTGCCACAAGAGGTGGTGAGTTCTCCTTCAATGGAAGTCTTCAAACAGAGGCTGGATAGACATCTGTCTGGGATGATTTAGAGAATCCTGCTTTGAGCAGGGGGTTGGACCAGATGACCCAGGAGGTCCCTTCCAACTCTACCATTCTATGATTCTATGAAATTACATATAAAGTCACATATGAAACATGTTATTGCAATACATTAATACAAAAAGTCTTCAGAGAGGGTGTCAGGACAAATTCACCTTTACGCCCTCCCTACTTAATTATTTCAGTCCTCAGCAATCCTGGACCTGAAATACAGCTCTGGCAAAGATTAAGAGATCACTTTCAAATGTTCAGTTTGTCTGATATTTCTCTTTATAGGTTTATTTTTGAGTAAAATGTTCTTTTAGTCTATAAACTTCTGACAACTAGAGCTGAGCGAAACAGGTCCGTAAATATATACAGAGATTTAAATTTTCCCCTATACCATATACACCAGGTATCTTGTGATACAATACCTTTTTACTGCCTTTTGTATTACGGTCAAATCCATACTGAGAGATTGTCTGTGTGTGACTCCAGAAATATATACGGAGATTTAAATTTTCCCCTACACTGTATACAGCTGTACACTTCTGATACTGTACCATATATCTGCTTGTATTTTTGGTACATTTTCCCAAACACGAGGAAGTATGGTGGAAGAGGCCACGGACGTGGGCGGGGGGGGCAGCTGGTGCTGATGGTGGTGCATCTGCTGGTAGTGCCAGAAGCACAATAGCACCTAAGGCAGAAGGTGTTGAGCCTGTGTCATCGTCTGACTCCAGAAGGCCTGGAAGTCTCCCTTTACTGGGAGTAGGTAAACCGCTTTTAAAGCCGGAGCATCAGGAACAGGTTTTGGCTTACATTACCGAAACAGCCTCCAGCTCTATCGCCTCCTCTTCTGAAGTTTCAAAAAATACAAGCACTGAGTCGTCAGTGCAGGCTCCTGGTCAGGAACGACACCTTTCCTTGTATCCTTCACCCACAACAAAAGTGAAGGATGCGGCAGGCCATGTCCAAGATAAATCTGACATGGAGTGCACTGATGCACAGCCACTGCTAGATGATTCTGCTGGTACATTCACCCAGAGCACTACATTGCCCTCGCAGTCTACTGAGCCAGAATCTGACCCTGATGAAACTCAGGTGCCCCTTCCAGCATACTATTGTCACGCTGTCTAATGATATGAATACAATGTCAGTAAACTATTTATACAGGAACCACACTCTATACAACATATAGTTTAGCAACATCAGAATGTAAGTATAAAATAGATTTACCTGACACGATATCTGCAGAACTTAGGGTAAATCTTGAGGACTAGATGTGCAGAAACGATTTCTGTTTAACTCAGGGTTAATCTTGAGGACTTGATGAGCTGTAACAGGAAAGAGGAGGACCGGGGTCTAACCTGACCCTACACTGGGGTCCTAACTAATCCCTTACTTTGGAGGTACTGATAATGGTTCAGAGGTCCAAGTCTCCAGCCTAACCCTGTCTCCTATCAGACCCTGAACCCTGTAATCAGTCCTAAGAAGGATCCTGATTACCACCAAAGGGATATGGGCAGATCTCAGCTAAATACACAGATAAGACATATAAGACAGACAGGATAGCACTCACTTGCATACACACTCAAACACCGAAGGAACATAAATGGTCTGGAAAATAAACTCTAAGCAAGTTGAGCTTAAAACAACTAAGGAGCTCTCAACTTAAGTCAATACAGATTCATTCCTATCTGTGGACTGAATGAAGGATTTCACTGGCAACTCCCAAAGCAGACAACCAGGAATTTAAAGGAAACCAATCAACAAATAATCAATTGCAGCCGGTAGAAACTGCACCCAGTCCCAGCACCGAGCATAGACAGAATTAACTCCCTAGCTGCCAAACACAAAGAAACAGCAACTCAGCTGTGAGAAGTCAAAATGTGCAACCGCGACGATCTTCGTGGCAATGCACACATGACAGTACCCCCCCTTCTACGAGGGGCCTCCGGACCCTCAGGGCCAGGCCTGCCCGGGTGAGTTCTGTGGAAGGTCCGAACCAAACGATCTGCGTTAACATCAGACGCAGGGACCCACGTCCTCTCCTCCGGACCATACCCCTTCCAATGCACCAAGTACTGAAGGGACCGGCGATTCAGACGTGAGTCAATGATTTTTGATACTTGAAATTCCAAGTTGCCATTGACCAACACTGGAGGAGGAGGTAGAGGTGACGATATGACTGGTGCCACATACCTTTTAAGTTAAGACTTGTGGAACACATTATGAATTTTAAACGTAGGAGGGAGTTCCAGACGAAATGCCACAGGATTAATTATGGAACTGATCCTGTACGGCCCGATGAATCTGGGACCCAGTTTCCAGGAGGGCACTTTAAGTTTTATATTCCTGGTAGACAACCATACCAGATCGTTCACATTCAGATCTGGACCAGAAACTCTCCTCCTATCAGCCATACGTTTGTAACGGTTCCCCATCGCACTCAGATTATTCAATACACCTCTCCACACAGAAGCAAGTGACGACGAGAAACGCTCCTCCTCAGGAACCCCAGAAGGACCCCCCCCATTGAAAGTACAAAACTGAGGATGAAAACCATATGCCCCAAAAAACGGGGACTTACCAGTGGACTCGCTCCGCCTGTTGTTAAGAGCGAACTCTGCCAGAGGCAAGAACGAAGACCAGTCCTCCTAGTTCTCCGAGACAAAACACCGGAGATATGTCTCTAAACTCTGATTCAGACGCTCTGTCTGACCATTGGTCTGCGGATGAAAAGCCGAGGAAAACGACAATTGCATCCCCGACGTAAACAAAATGCCCTCCAAAATTTGGACACAAACTGAGACCCCCTATCTGACACCACATCAGAAGGCAACCCATGAAGTCTCACGATCTCCCTAATGAACACCTGCGCCAGAGTTTTAGCATTAGGGAGTGCAGGAAGAGCAACGAAATGTGCCATCTTACTGAACCTGTCAACAACCACCAGTATGACAGTATTCCCTGACGACGGAGGAAGGTCCGTAATGAAGTCCATAGATAAATGAGTCCATGGACGCTCCGGAAGTTTCAAGGGTAAAAGGGTCCCAGACGGATGGGTATGAGGGGTTTTAGAGCGAGCACAAACCCCACAGGACGCGACAAAAGTTATAACATCTTTATTAGCGTTAGGCCACCAAAATCGGCGAGAAAGGAGATCTAAAGTAGCCTTACTCCCTGGATGTCCTGCTAAAGCAGAATTATGATGTGCCTCAATAACCTTTTGTCTCAACTGATTCGGGACAAACAGTCTCCCTGGAGGTCCTGCAGGGGCGTCCCCCTGAGCCTCTAACACCTCCTCCTCAAGCTCAGAACATACAGCCGACACTACCACCCCCTCCTGAAGGATAGGAATCGGGTCATCCGTTTTCCCGGCCCCTGGGAAACTGCGAGACAAGGCATCAGCCTTTACATTCTTAGACCCCGGGCGATAAGTGACGACAAAATTAAACCTGGTAAAAAACAACGACCATCGAGCTTGTCTGGAATTCAGACGCTTAGCGGATTCTAAATACAGCAGGTTCTTGTGATCAGTAATAACGGTGACCGGGTGGACTGCCCCCTCCAAAAAGTGACGCCATTCTTCAAAAGCCAATTTAATGGCCAAAAGTTCCCTATTGCCGATATCATAATTCCTTTCGGCGGACGACAATTTCTTAGAAAAGAAAGCGCACGGATGCCATTTACCAGGGGACGGACCCTGGGACAATATAGCACCCACCTCTACGTCAGACGCGTCCACCTCAACAATGAAAGGCTGAGATACATCTGGTTGGATGAGAACGGGTGCCGAAGCAAAACATCTCTTCAAAGAGGAAAAGGCTTGGCAAGCCTTGTCCGACCACCTAGAAAAATCCGTCCCTTTTCTCGTCATGTCAGTGAGAGGTTTGACGACAGACGAGAAATTACAAATAAATTTCCGGTAGTAATTAGCAAACCCCAAAAAACGCTGCAGAGCCTTAAGATCCCCTGGCTGATCCCATTCAAGCACTGCTCTCACCTTTTCAGGGTCCATACGGAAACCGGAGGCTGACACCAAAAAACCCAAAAACTGAAGTTCCTGTACGGCAAAAACACACTTCTCCAGTTTGGCGTATAGTTTATTGTCTCGCAAGATCTGCAACACCTGTCTCACATGCTCCTGGTGAGACACAAGATCTGGCGAGTAAATTAAAATGTCATCCAAATATACGACCACAAACACCCCCACAAGGTGGCGAAAAATGTCATTAACAAAATGTTGGAATACTGCTGGTGCAGTAGTCAGACCAAAAGGCATGACCAGGTTTTCATAATGTCCCTCCGGCGTGTTAAACGCCGTTTTCCACTCATCCCCCTCTTTTATCCTAATCAGATTATACGCCCCCCTGAGATCCAATTTAGAGAACCATTTGGCGCCAACAATTTGATTGAAGAGATCAGGAATAAGAGGGAGTGGATACGGATCTCGAACAGTAATCCGATTAAGTTCGCGGAAATCCAAGCAAGGGCGTAGGCCTCCATCTTTTTTTCTTCACAAAGAAGAACCCCACGGCCACAGGGGAAGATGAAGGTCTAATATGCCCTTTGGCCAGACTTTCAGAAATATAATCTTTCATAGCCTGCCTTTCAGGACCAGAAAGATTATACAACCTAGCTTTAGGCAACTTAGCATCAGGAAGTAGATTAATAGAGCAGTCATACACGCGATGAGGAGGCAACTCCCGACACCCCTCCTCAGAGAAAACATCCCCAAAATCCTCCAAAAAAGGAGGCAATGTACTAGGCACGACCGCACTGATGACTGTGTTCATGCAGTTGCTTTTGCAAAACTCTCCCCATTGGCTTATCTCTCTGGACTGCCAATTAATCACAGGGTTATGTTTAACCAGCCAAGGAAGTCCCAACACAATGGGAGTAGGTAGACCCTCCAACACATAACAAGATAATTGTTCCCTATGTATTGCCCCTACCCGAAGGTCAATGTTATGAACCTCATGAACAAAGCTACCTTGGCCGAGAGGCCTGGCGTCAATGGAGAATATAGGGATCGGTTTGACCAATACACTCAGATGCATACCTTGAGCCTGAGCAAACTGAGCGTCAACCAGATTAGCCCCGGAACCACTATCCAGAAGAACAGACAATCTCTTCACTCTAGTACCAACCACCACCTCCACTGGTACAAGGAACTGAGAAGAACCGGCGGATGAAATACATACTCCCAGGTTGTCGTCCACCACACAACCTGGGATTAGCAGTTTTCCGGCGACTTTTTACTTAACAAGACACGGGATGGACATTCTCCAACAAAATGTCCCTCTTTCCCGCAAAAAAAACACCTAGTCCTGCGGCGTGCCGCCAATCCCCTACTACGAAAAGATGTCCCTCCCAACTGCATAGGTTCATCCGAACAGACAAGGGGAACCTCAACATAAGGGACTTTAGTAGTAGGTGGAGTAACAACAGGGAGTGGAGTTACCTCACCCCTCTCCCGAAGTCGTCTATCAGTACGGATAGCTAGGGCCATAGCAGCCTCCAGAGAAGGAGGAGACTCATACTGAGCCAAAACGTCTTTTAATTTGTCAGAAAGCCCATGACAAAACTGGCTGCTAAGAGCTGGGTCATTCCACTGAGTATCCGTGGCCCATCTACGAAACTCAGAAGCAAATTCCTCCGCCGGACGATCTCCCTGCTGTATCTTACGTAATTTGGTCTCAGCAAGAGAGACCCGATCTAGGTCATCATATACCAATCCCAGGGCAGTAAAAAATTGATCTACAGACTGTAGAGCCGGGGATCCCGGAGGAAGGGAAAATGCCCAGGATTGAGGGTCCCCTTGAAGAAGTGAGATAACAATTCCCACTCTCTGCTCATCACTCCCTGATGATCGCGGCCGAAGCCGAAAATACAATTTACATGCCTCCCGGAAGGTAAAAAATTTGTCTCGCCCACCAGTGAACCTATCTGGGAGAGCTACTTTAGGTTCAACTCTGGTTTGCTCCAGGGAGACAAAACTTTGGACTTAATGTCCGTCAGCTCCATGGATAATCCCTGCAACTGCAGAGCCAGCTGGGCTACTGGATCCATGGTAACTAGAGATAATTTTTAGGGCCAGTGAAAATGTCACGCTGTCTAATGATATGAATACAATGTCAGTAAACTATTTATACAGGAACCACACTCTATACAACATATAGTTTAACAACATCAGAATGTAAGTATAAAATAGATTTACCTGACACGATATCTGCAGAACTTAGGGTAAATCTTGAGGACTAGATGTGCAGAAACGATTTCTGTTTAACTCAGGGTTAATCTTGAGGACTTGATGAGCTGTAACAGGAAAGAGGAGGACCGGGGTCTAACCTGACCCTACACTGGGGTCCTAACTAATCCCTTACCTTGGAGGTACTGATAATGGTTCAGAGGTCCAAGTCTCCAGCCTAACCCTGTCTCCTATCAGACCCTGAACCCTGTAATCAGTCCTAAGAAGGATCCTGATTACCACCAAAGGGATATGGGCAGATCTCAGCTAAATACACAGATAAGACATATAAGACAGACAGGATAGCACTCACTTGCATACACACTCAAACACCGAAGGAACATAAATGGTCTGGAAAATAAACTCTAAGCAAGTTGAGCTTAAAACAACTAAGGAGCTCTAAACTTAAGTCAATACAGATTCATTCCTATCTGTGGACTGAATGAAGGATTTCACTGGCAACTCCCAAAGCAGACAACCAGGAATTTAAAGGAAACCAATCAACAAATAATCAATTGCAGCCGGGAGAAACTGCACCCAGCACCGAGCACAGACAGAATTAACTCCCTAGCTGCCAAACACAAAGAAACAGCAACTCAGCTGTGAGAAGTCAAAATGTGCAACCGCGACGATCTTCGTGGCAATGCACACATGACAACTATACCACCTTACACGGTGACACAGAGGAAGGTGCAGATGAAATTGAAGAGGAGGTGATGGATGACCCAGTTGTTGACCCGGATTGGCATTCATTGGGGGAAGAGGGTGCCGCTGGCAATAGCTCAGAAGAGAAGGAGGATCCGCGGCAGGCATCGACATCGCAGCTGCGGTTATCTGGCAGGCCCGTAGCTGTCCAAAAACGTGTTAAAAAAACAAAAAGAGTTGCAGGACAGCTTGGCCAGACGGTCAAATTAGCACAGCGTGTAAGCCCTGAAAATTTATCCCATAGTAGGAAGAGTGCAGTGTGGCACTTTTTTGACCAAAATCCTATTGATGAGGCAAAGGTTATCTGTAAGAAGTGCGGAAGGACCTTTAGCCGAGGGAAAAATTTTCGAAATTTGAAAACCAGTTGCATGCTTAGACATTTAATCACCATGCACTTGCAAGCGTGGATGGACTACAAAACCTCAGGTAGCACATGTGTACCTGCTCCGACTGAAGGTAGCCAGCAACGCTACATCGCTTCCCCCACTGTAAGCCCATCGGTTAGCACACCACCAGCAAGAAATGTTGAGGTGTCGTCGCAAGGCAAAAGCAGTCAAGGAATCACAATGTTTTTCCAACGAAAGACTGCATCTAGGCCATCACCACCACCATCACCATCACCAACCCCCTCTCAGTCCGCCATGTCCACCGCTAGTTCCCCCATATGCAGCTCTCAAGTCCAGATCACCCTAGCAGACACTCTGAGTAGGACAAGAAAGTACTCATCCGCGTACACTGGCTTTGAACGCCTACATTGCCAAACTGATCTCATTAGAGATGATGCCCTTCCGTTTGGTTGAAAGCGCAGCGTTCCGAGAGCTCATGGCCTACGCTGCCCCACCCTATGGCCTACCCAGTCGGAACTTCTTTTCTAGAAAAGCCATCCCTGCCCTCCACCTGCATGTGAAAGACCGCATTGTCCATGCGTTCAAACAATCAGTGAGTGGAAAGATGCACCTCACAACAGATGCATGGGCCAGTAGGCATGACCAGGGCCGTTACGTGTCCATCACTGCGCACTGGGTTAATGTGGTGGATGCAGGGTCCACAGGGGACAGTGGTGGTGGGACAGTGCTGCCTAGCCCACGGTATAGGCAACAGTTGGCTGTAGGTGTTCGACCCTCCTCCTCCTCAACCTCCTCCAGAAGCGAAAGCTTTTCAACAGAGCGCAGTCGCACGTGCACTCCATCTGCAGCTGCCAGTGTTGCACACGAGGTGTCCCACTCTCGAACAGCCAGTGGTAAGCGTCAGCAGGCTGGTTTAAAGATGATGTCTTTGGGCAACAACAGACACCGCGGAGTTACTGGCCGACTACGTGCAGCGAGAAACTGAGTCATGGCTTGGCAGTCTACATCTTGAGCCAGGCAAGGTAGTCAGTGATAACGGCCATAATTTTGTGGCAGCCATAGCCCTGGCAAAACTCAGACACATACCTTGCCTGGCTCACACCTTGAACCTGGTGGTGCAGTGCTTCCTAAATAATTATCCGGAGTTACCAGCCCTTCTCCATAAGGTGCGAAGACTGTGCTCGCACATCCGTCACTCGCCCGTAGACTCCAGTCGTATGCAGAGGCTGCAACAATCGCTCCACCTCCCCAAGCACCGCCTATTCATAGACATTGCAACAAGGTGGAACTCCGCCATGCACATGGTTGAGAGGCTGTGCGAACAGAGGCAGGCTGTAATGCATTTGTGGGAGGGTACACGGGCAGGCAGTTTGAGGGCAGACATGGAGTTGTCGGGCGTGCAGTGGTCAAAGCTGAAAGACCTCTGTAAAGTCCTTCACTGTTTTGAGGAGTGCACACGGCTGGTAAGCGCAGACGACGCCATCATAAGCATGAGCATCCCACTTATGTGTCTGCTCATGCAAACTTTGACGCACATTAAGGATCAGGCGTCTGCAGCGGAGGAGGAGGAGGGAAGCCTTGATGACAGCCATTGTCTGCTCAGGGAACTGTCCTGGACGAGGTGGAGGGAGAAGAGGAGGAGGAGGATGAGGGTGATGATTATTTTGGGGAGGAGGATGCTTCTCAGGGGCAAGAGAAAATGTTTCCTTGCCAAGGTCAGGTACAGGGTTTGTGCGTGACTGGAGGGATGGGGATTTGGCAGAAAGTGCTCCTCCACCCACCACTGGTAGTGCATCATTGACACCTGGAACATTGGCCCACATGTGTGATTATGTCTTGCGGATCCTAAAAAGGGACCCCCGCATTACTATGAAGGATGACTACTACTGGTTGGTCAGCATCCTTAATCCACGCTATAAAGGCAAATTACAGAACATCATGCCACAAGAGAACCTAGAGCTAATATTGGCGAACAAACAAGCAACTCTGGTAAACCGTTTGTTAGAGGCATTCCCAGCAAACAGCAGCGGTGCAGGTTCTACCACGAGCTATACTGGGCCAAATGGAAGAGGTGTTTGTGGTGCATATAGCCGAAGTGGAGACAGGGGCTTCATGACCATGTTGTGGACTGATTTCTCGAGTAACGCTCACACGACTGGTAATACTGAATCGACTGCAACAGACAGGAGACAGCAGTTGTCAACTATGGTTCAAAATTACCTCTCCTCCCCTATCGATGCTCTCCCTCACAGTTCATTCCCCTTTGACTACTGGGCCTGTAAACTGGACACCTGGCCTGAATTGGTACAATATGCCTTACAGGAGCTCGCTTGCCCTGCTGGTAGTGTGCTATCAGAAAGAGTCTTCAGTGCAGCTGGTTCAATCCTGATAGAAAGAAGGACCCGGCTGTCGACCCAAAATGTTTGTTATCTCACCTTCATTAAAATGAACCATGCCTGGGTTTCAGAGGATTTTGTACCACCTTCCCCTGATGACACATAGGTTGCCAGCAAAATGGCTCGCTTTGTCCTCCTCTTCCTCCGACTTCTACAATTCCTCCATTTGCAGCTGCTGAATGTCCATCCTACACCTCAACATATGCCAGTTTTTCCACCTCCCTAACTGGGCTGTACCCCACCCAGGGCCGGCGTCAGCAACTGGCGCACCCGGGCAAGTGTCGATGCCCTGAGCAGGTGGGGGGGCCCACTCGTGGGCGACGACACTGGCACAGGGCCCCTCATAGTACACCGGTGTCTCTGACGGTGGAGGGGCCCACTCGCCGTCAGACACACCGGCGTACTATGAGGGGCCCTGTGCCAGTGCCGTCGCCCACAAGTGGGCCACCCCTGGTTGCTCAGGGCCCCAGCACTTGCAATACTTACCTCTCCCTGCTCCACCGCTGTGACGTCTTCTGTGTTTCCTTACAGTGACATTCAGGTCAGAGAGCACGATGATGTCACGTCTGTACTCCCTCTGCCTGAACAGTCCAAGTGCAGAGAGATGGAAGATGGCGACGCTGAGGAGTCCAGAGTAGAGCAGTGCCCAGCGAGGAGAGGTATTTAATTTTTTTTAATGTTTGGAGCAATATATGGGGAGCATTATAAACTGGAGAATTATATATGGGGCCCAGCATACACTTGAGCATCATAGATAGGGCACATCATACACTGGAGCATTATAAATGTGGCCCATCATACACTGGAGCATCATATGGGGCCCATTATATATGGAGCATTATATAGGCCCATCATACACTGGAGCATCATCCATGGAGCCCATCATACACTGGAGCATTATAAATGGGGCCCAACATATACTGGAGCATCATCCATGGGGCCCATCATATACTGGAGCATCATATGGGGCCGATTATATATGGTGCATTATATAGGCCCATCATACACTGGAGCATCATCCATGGGGCCCATCATACACTGGAACATTATAAATGGGGCCAATCATACACTGGAGCATCACCCATGGGGCCCATCATATACTGGAGCATCATATGGGGCCCATTATATAGGCCCATCATACACTGGAGCGTCATCCATGGGACCCATCATATACTGGAGCATCATATGGGGCCCATTATATATGGAGCATTATATAGGCCCATCATACACTGGAGCATCATCCATGGGGCCCATCATACACTGGAGCATTAAAAATGGGGCCCATCATAAACTGGAGCATCATCTATGGAGCCCATCATATACTGGAGCATCATATGGGATCCATTAAATATGGAGCATTATATAGGCCCATCATACACTGGAGCATCATATACGGGGCCCATTATACACTGGAGCATTATAAATGGGGCCCATCATACACTGGAGCATCATGGGGCCCATCATATACTGCAGCATCATATGGGGCCCATTATATATGGAGCATTATATAGGCCCATCATACACTGGAGCATCATCCATGGGGCCTATCATATACTGGAGCATCATATGGGGTTCATTATTTATGGGGCATCATATAGGGTATGGAGCATCATATGGAGCACATATGGGGCCTATTCTGTATGGAGCATTATATGAAGCCCATTCTGTATGGAGCAATATATGGGGCCCATCATATACTGTATGGAGCTTTATATGCGACTCGTTATAATGTATGGAGCAATATGTGGGGCTCATTATACTCTATGGGGACCATCCTATACTGTCTGGCACATTATATGGGGACCATCATATACTGTAGCATTATGTGGAGCTCATCATAAACTGTATGGAACATTATATGGGATCAATTATTCTGTATGGAGCAATATATGGTGCTCATTATTCTGTATGGCGCACTATATGGTGGCCATAATACGGTATGGAGGAATATACTGTCCGGTTTTTGAGCTATTGTAGAATTTAAAATAGATATCAGTCATGTAATGTAAGAAGTGAAGTATTTGTCATTGTACTATACCTATATTGCTCTGCCGTATCGGAGCATCATGAATTGTGGTATGTGTTAAAGGGGCCCACTGAGACTCTTTCGCCCAGGGCACACAAAAACCTGGAGCCAGCCCCCCACAACTTTAGCCAAATAACCCCCCGTTTTCAATACGTTACTATTGTTATAAAGTAAATTAAGGTTGCCAAGCTTAAGTAATAAGAATTGATGTCGTTGACATTGAAATGGGCACTGTAGGTGTGTTTACTGTCCTCCGCTCCCTGCCGACTTTGCTTCCCCATTGATTTGCTTTGGGTTTCGTGTTTCAGTCGGACCTCCGACTTTTCCCGATAGTCGGCCGATTTCGTTCGACTCGACTTTTGAGAAAGTCGGGTTTCACGAAACCCAACTCGACCCTCCAAAAGGCAAAGTCGCTCATCTCTAGTGGGCAGTATTAAAGAAACAGAATTAAAGGCACAGTACAATACAACGGTTCAAATCTTAGCAAACGAATAAGGAAGTCGATACTGCATCTCCTGCTGCTGTAAGGTTCTTTGTACATGTTCTTGAAACTCAGTTTTCCGTCAGCCATTTTGCTTTCTGTCTTGCTGCAGCTATCTTGCCCTCAGTCAATATGGAGTTTTCAGCTTTCATGTTCCCGCCCTGATTCTCTCCCTCTTGCTTCTTAAGCAGCCACAGCTGAGCAATCAGTGCTTCAGAACCTAGCCTGCAGTGAACCTGTGACCTGACTCCTGGAAGCCTTGGACTATGTACTCCAGCTATTCCTACTGAGGAACTCTGAACACTTGTGGACTCTGGAACCCTGCTCTTTGAAAGATCCACGTTTGCATGGACTTACGGTAACAGAGAAGAAGATCCTGAACCTGTTGTGGAGAGTGATTGCTGAGCTTAAGTTACTCTGGCCTGCTGTGTCTCCTGCTTCTGTATCTGCAAACTGTGTGACTATTTTTGCCACTTGTATGAAGTAATACAAGACCTTCTATATCAAACCTGTGTCTCATGTATTTTCATCGCACCCAAGCACAAGACGCTATATGAACTGTACTACATACATTACAAGATTCTGAAGCCAAAACGTTAGTGTCTGCTGGGTCTGGGAAGGCTGTGTCTGCTGTAACTGTGGATATCAGACGTCCAGTTGTACTTTCTGTGATGACAGTGGTTGTGACTTCTCACAACCATTCCAGGTGAGCAGTTCCCTTAATTTTTTTTTCTCTCTGCAGTGTTACCACAGGTAAACACTATTTGTTTTTTTTTTTTTCTTTTCTCCTCTCCTTCCAGTACTCCTGTCTTAAAAGATCTGGAAAATGGAGGCCCGCATAAAGGAACTTTGCGGAGTGACTGATAATATCCTTGCAGATTTACAGACTATAAAAACCCGTTTTACAAACCTACAGGACCTCACTAATCACAATTTGCAAGTGTTTGGACAGACTGCCCAGGATTTGCGAGCCAGGATTGAGGTTCTAGAGGAGCGAGTCCAGGCTCCTGCCGTAGCCCCAAGTTCTGGGATTCCCAAGTTGCCCCCTTTTCGTTTTGGCGGTGAACGTGAAAAATTCAGGGGATTTATTAACCAATGCAATCTGTTTTTTTCTGCACATGCTTCACAATTTCCCACTGAACGATCTAAAGTGCTTACTATAATTATGTTACTTACCAACAAGGCTTTGATGTGGGCAAACCCTCTGATTGAGACTGAGGATGAATGTTTGGATCATCTTGATGCTTTCATTTCAGCCATGGGGCAGGTGTTTGATGACCCCAATCGAGGTGCAACAGCTGAAGCAGCCATGTTAACTTTGCGCCAAGGTAAGCACTCGGTAGCCGAATATGCCTTGGATTTCAGGAGATGGGCCCTTGATACCCCCTGGGACAGTTCCGCCAAAAAATCTATTTTTCGAAAGGGGTTGTCTCCACTAATTAAGGATGAACTTGCTCGTGCCGACCCTCCCACTGCGTTAGGTGACTTTATTAACTACTGCATCCGTATTGATGCTCGCCTGACTGAACGCAGGCAAGAGAGATGGTTCGAAAGCAATCGCACTAACCTTTTCCTACCTTCCTCCCCAGCTAAGGAACCTTTGAGTAGGATCACACGGGAACCTGAACCTGAACCCATGCAGGTAGACTCTTTACAAAGACGGGTTAGTGATGCACGCAAGGAACATCGTTTTAAGGAAAATCTATGTTTCTATTGTGGTAAGTCAGGGCACTTCATTATAAACTGCCCCAGCCGTTCTCGTAAGACTACTGCAGCACTCATTCACTGTGAGTGTTGCGAGAGGAGATCTGTCAGGTCCGAGCCTCAGGCTCCAGAGAGATCTGCAGCAACAGATCTTGATTTCTCGGACTTAAACTCCGTTACTTCTGAGGACGATGACTGTGTAAACGCTGCAATTTTTCAAGTTTCCTCAGCGGTGTCCCAGCTGAGTTGTAGGAAAAACAATTCTCATTGCTTCCTTTCCATCAAACTCTGGGTTAACTCAGTCTGGGTGTCTAGCTCTGCTATGATCGACTCAGGGGCAAGTGGGAATTTTATGGATGTCTCCTTTGCTCTGAAACAGGGGATACGTTCAGTGAAGAAGGCTACTCCAGTACAGATGGAAACTGTGGATGGCTCCCTGCTGACCTCTGGACCAGTGGATCAGGAAACGGAGCCTTTGAGGGTCCTTATGGGTAAAGATCATCAAGAGAAACTGTCCTTTATGCTTATCTCTTCTCCCCACTTTCCCATTATTCTAGGGCTACCATGGCTGCAGGCTCAGAACCCTACCATTAACTGGGAGACCAAGGAATTACACTTTCCAGAGAAACAGATGAGTCCAGAAGTTTCAGCTTGCTCTGTTCCTAAAGGAACCATGTCAGTCCCTGAACTACCAGCTGTATACCAGGACTATGTGGTGTGAGACAGTGAGGATATGTGGTGAATGGGGTGTACATTTCACCTAGGTTCTTTGCTAACTATAAGGGAAATATGTGGCTTTGTAGACCTGGTGGTAGAGAGAGGTCACTACACCTTGCATTCATTGCACATTTGCAGCTTAAACCTGAAGCCAATCAGCTGTTAATTAGGAAGCCAGAAATAGGTGTCTGCGGACACAGTCAGAGAGCTAGTTTAGCCTGGACACAGGAAGGTGTCCTGGCACAAGAAACAGTCTCCAAGAGTGTTAGAGCTGTCTTTAGCCTGGACACAGAGAGGTGTCCTGGCACAAGGAAGCAGTCTCCAAGAGTGTTAGAGCTGTCTTTAGCCTGGACACAGAGAGGTGTCCTGGCACAAGGAAGCAGTCTCCAAGAGTGTTAGAGCTGTCTTTAGCCTGGACACAGAGAGGTGTCCTGGCACAAGGAAGCAGTCTCCAAGAGTGTTTGAGCTGTCTCAGTCTGGGTTAGAGGTACCCCGGACACAGGAGTGTCTCTGTGAACCTCCAGGATGATGACTACTGAATAGGAGTGGATCTCTCTCAAGTCTGGACGTCGGGTGGACCTTCAGACATAAGGAGGAGTATCTGGGAAACTCCATACTGGTAACATATATCATATGTGTTGTTTTGGGCCTAGGCTGATAGAGCCGGGTTCCTGATAGAAAGGGAAAATCTATATAAGTGTAATTAGTGGCTAGACAAGCCTAGGTCTTTTGTTTATGCTTTGTTTTAATCTGTTTGCTGTGGACTTTAATAAAGCTGGTTGCGGCCAGTTTTGCACCAGAACTGCTGTCTGAATGAACTGTTTTCATGCCATTCTGTCTACCCAGACAGCGATCCTAGAGCTAAACCCCCTGGAATGCTACAATTGGCGGAGAATGCTGGGGCAGCGCAGTGCCTGATACAGTTAGTGCTGGAGTGTGTATGCAGCACAGTGGCGAGAGACAGCATTAAAGGTGAAGTCTATTGAAATAGCAGCAGAAAAAAAAAAAAAAGTGTGTCAGCAGAAACGTCTGTTTGGAGCAGTCTTGGAGAGACAGTGGCCCTGATAGGGTCTGCAGAGAGAAAATGTATGCACAGCAAAGCTGAACTTGTGAAAATGACTGTGGAATGTGCAGCAGCAAAAGAAAAGTCTGTGGAGCAGTCTTAAAGAGACAGGAGCCCTAATAGACTTTGCAAAGGAAAAAAAAAAAAAAAAAAAGTGTCTGCACAGCAGAGCTGAATTTTTCTATGGAAAAGACTGTAGAGTGTGTATGTCTTGAGTGAAGACTGCCGTTGTTAAGACAGAGAAGTCTGACAGCATGGATGACAGCATGGAGGCGCTGTTTGAACAAATGGCACAAGTTAATGTGCAACATAAAACTGCCGTGGTTGAGACAGATAAGTCCGGCAGTATGAAGGAGCTCATTGAGTACCTGGTCCAGGCCCAGCGGACCATGGAGCTGCAGCACCAGCAGTGCATGCAGCAGTACCAGCAGCAAATCCTGCAGCAGCAGCAGGAGAATAACCGAGTGTTGGAGCAGATTGCAGCTCTCAGCACCTCGTCCCAGAGTAATGTTGTGAAGGCACCTGACTTGTCCGCTGTAAAGAAGGCGGTAAGACGGTCCCTGAAAAAGATGACACCTCGTGATGATGTGGAGGTGTATCTCACTAGATTTGAGGAACTGGCAGAGAAGGAGAATCTGCCCCTATCTGAGTGGGCCATGATGGTCGCACCCTATCTGACTGGAGTGCCCCAGGTGGCCTATGCTGACCTGAGCGAGCAGGACAGCCAAGACTATGCCAAGCTGAAAGCGGAGATTCGTACCCGGCTGAGTGTTACGGTGGCAGCCCGTGCCAGGGGAGTTCGTGACTGGAGATATAGTTGGGAGTCTGCAGTCAGCGAGCCTGATTATGGAGTTGGAAAGGTGATGGTGAACCGCTACACCCGAGCACGTCCTCCTGAGGTACAGCCGTCTGAGAGGTCGTCGCTTCAGAGTTCCCGGACGCTGAACTCTCGCGGTAAGAGCGTTCCAGCTATAGGGGACATATGGGAGGGTGATTGTGGTGGACAGTGTTGGAGATGTCGTGAAATTGCAGCCGGCTGTTCACTAGAGGGGGAGCCTATGTGCCGTGATGTTGGCAGGTCCCTCTCTCTCTGCGCAGAACCGGTGTGTGTGTCCACCTCAGCCGAAGAGACTGGACCACAGGTGTCCCCGGTGGTTGTAAATGACTGCCCAGCACAGGTCCTCTTGGACTCAGAGAGTCCAGTGACTTCCGTATGTGACAGCCTGATTGATAGGGACTTCATCCCTGATAAGCACCTGAGTGTGGTGTGCATCCATGGAGACACCAAAGTCTACCCAGAGACTGCCGTGGACTTGGTCCCTAAACTCGGGGAGGTTTCATATGAAGTGGGGGTAGTGAAGAGCCTGGTGCACCCCGTCATATTGGGTAATGACTTTCCCCGGTCTAAGGATCTCTGGGGGAGAAATGTTTCTGATGGACAGTGTGATGAAGCTCCTACTGAGGGTGCGCAGTCCCGAGGGGCGGAACACAGTGCTAGTGGGCCGTTAAACTTACATGATAATGATGATGATCATGATAATGATGATGACCATGATGGTGATGCTGATGCTGATAGTGACAATGATGATGATCATGATAGTGATGATAATACTGATCATAGTCATGATAATGATGTTGATAATAATGATGACTGTGATAGTGATGAAATTCCTTTGCAGGTGATGTTGGGAGACGAGGATGGTGGTTCTCGGGAACCGAGTGTCCCTGACTTGCCTGTGTCCTGTGACGGTTTTGAGAGTGAGCAGTGGCGAGAACCCTCTCTTAAAACGGCCCACGAAAATATAAATGTTCTAAATGAGGTTTCCCAGGAGCCTGGCTCTGAGGAGAGGTTTCCTCATGCTGCCATGAACAATAACCTATTGTTTAGGGACACTGAAGTCCAGGGAGAGGTCGTGAGTCAGCTCCTGGTATCTGAGCTATATGGAGGTATAGTGCTGGGGTTGTCACATAGTCACATACTTGAGGGACCAGATGGTGAAGTTAATGTTGAGGATAACATGTTAACTAAGGTTCCAGATCAAGATGTGAATGGGAATGAATTGTATAACCCTGACAGTGAGCCGGATGTGAATGAAAATGAAGTGTCTAACCCTGAAAGTGAGCCAGATGTGGCTGAGAAAAAGGGGTCAGACAGGGATAGTGGGAGTGATAATGAATCATCTGATGACAATAAAGCAACCAGTGCAAATGAGGAAGGCATGGTAGCAGAAGAGGTTGAGAGTCCTGAGAAGAAGGCTGATGCTGACCTTACAGCCAGACAGAAGATGCCATCTGAGGATGTTTTACAGTTGGAACAAAGAGAGCGACTACTTCCAGCCCAAGAAAGGGAGAGACGAGAGGCTTCCCTGGGGATTGGCAGTAGACGTGCTAAAACAATGAGGGGTAGAGATGACGCTTCTGTTAGCTCACGGCTGAGTGTGAGACCCGGTGGCGGACGAAAAGACAGAGAGTCAGACTCAGAGCTACCAGTAAGCTTGACTGGACGATGGACTCGTGGCCGCAACGACGGTAGGAGTCAGTTCGGGAAAGAAAGGTCGGGTGAGGTGACACCGACACAAGGACAAGGCCAACGTTCTGACCGCTGGGGGCGGGAGAGGCCTAACAAAGAGGTGATATTGCATAGTGCCCAAAATCAACTGAGACGGGGTGACTGGCAAAGGCGACCGAGGGGGATCTCTGGTCGGGTGGCAGGTGTTCGACCCCACAAATTTGAACAGAGGGGGCACTGGGTATGGCCCTCAGGATATGCATGGAGGCATGTGATGGATGGACGGTATGTATCGCAGAGGTGGGTGGCCCTGTGATGGAAGCCTGGATATATTTTGGTTCAGCAGATCTACTGCTGAGACTTGTGCTATACATTGGGAGGCTTCCAGGTGACTTGGAGAGCTGGGCGGGTCCAGTCACCTACAAACCCACCCAAGGGGTATGTGTCTAAATACCTATGATAAAGTTGTATGCAGAGGGGACGGATGGGTAATGCAGCGCTGGCTGGCATCCATTTAATGGATCAGTGTGTATGTTTTGACTGTCCATGTTCCTTCCCCTCAAGCTGACTGGTTACATGACTGTGACATCACACAGTGTGTGTGTGTGTGTGTGTAAGGGTATAGAAACCCTGCTTAATGGAAAATATAGATGAAGCTAATGATGGTTATACTTCAGGTAAAGATGAAGCTGATGTTGGCTATGACTTGAGCTGTGTTCACTGTCTCTTTAGGTTTGTTGACCAGTCCTCCGGTCTGGAGAAGAGGGGGGATATGTGAGACAGTGAGGATATGTGGTGAATGGGGTGTACATTTCACCTAGGTTCTTTGCTAACTATAAGGGAAATATGTGGCTTTGTAGACCTGGTGGTAGAGAGAGGTCACTACACCTTGCATTCATTGCACACTTGCAGCTTAAACCTGAAGCCAATCAGCTGTTAATTAGGAAGCCAGAAATAGGTGTCTGCGGACACAGTCAGAGAGCTAGTTTAGCCTGGACACAGGAAGGTCCAAAATCAAGAAAAAGAGCAGCATCCATCCAGGTGAAGAAAATACAAAATCTTTATTCTGCCATAAAAGGTAGCAACGTTTCGGCCATCCTTGTGGCCTTTTTCAAGTACAAGTGAATAAGTGTAAGGGTGTCCCTTATATGGTGTGGAGGAGCCAATCACCATCAAGGGTTACACCCCTTCGCTATTAGACATCTAAATACATACAATAAAACAGCGATCAGACACTACAGACATAGATGCTTAAATCATACAACTCATCAAATAACATAACAAATCACAAAATCCAATAAAGCACAAATGTAAACAAACATATAAAAATACTTCCACCAATCGATGTCCAGCTATTCCTTAGCCATGGAGATCATAGGCGTATCAAACGCCATTATACACTCACCCGAAACCCACCAATCATCATGGTTGTCTCCCGTGGCGCCTAAATCATTATCCCATCTGTGGAGTTTTTACAAGCAGCCACTCCGAACACTTCCTCCTCACATGGGGGCAGCGCCAGATTGTGACGTTTACATCCTGCGCCAAACAGGGAGGACAACATCCAATCAGAGTAGCTACAGCTCTGTAGTCATATGACCACCAACGTCATATGGGCCGCGCATGCGCAGATCATATGAGTCGATGAGATCTCGCGCTGCTGATGTCCCTGCTGCAATCAAACATAACATCAATGGCCCAAATATCGCGATATCTTCAGATGTCGATCTTTCTAATACACAGGTATAGAATAGCCAAATCACATTAATAAAGGACACATCCATATATGCACGATTTCCAATATATTTTGGTGGGTAGAAAAACAGGAGGCACGGGGAGTCATGCACCTAGAGGTAATAGAAAAAAGGGAGAAAAAAAATATATAAAAAAAATATAAAAAATTAATAATAAAGAAAAATAATTGAAACACCATGTCCACCAGTCTTTCCAAACCACCAAACCTGTGTAAAAAGAGAAAAGAAATTAAGAAAATATGTAATGTAAAAACACATCTAAAAGCAAAATACAGAGAACAGTACAGAAAAGTAAAAACTGAGAAGTGTGGTTAGAGGCACAATTGTAAATTATATTCCAAATTAAGGCCCCTCGGCTGTAGCGTATCAAGGATAGAAATCCAGCGAAGCTCTTTTTGCTTCAATAGTTTGGTCCTATCACCACCACGTCTCAGAATCGAACCCCATCAATTACCCTAAACCTAAGTTGATTCACTGAATGTCTACAATCGACAAAGTGTTTTGAGACCGGAAGTTCTAAAAGTTTAGTCCTGATAGTGCTCTTGTGTTTGCTAATACGTGCCCTCACCTCCATTGTGGTCTCACCTACATACATCAGACCACAAGGGCAGGTGAGGACATATATAACAAAACTAGAAGTACATGTATACCGATTTCTGATAAAGAATCTCTTCCCTGTGCGGGGATGGTTAAAACTGTCACCCTTCAACAAATTGCTACAGCATGCACAACTCAGGCACGGAAAATTTCCGGGCCTAGGTGGGCATAGTGTACCCTGTCTGATCGATCTACTTGGACCAATGTCTGATTTCACAAGGATATCTTTCAGGTTACGTCCTCGTCTATAAGACAGTAATGGTCTATCTGAAAATTCGACAACCTGAGGAAGACCCGTCTGTAACAGTTTCCAGTGCTTGTTCAGAATACCACAGAGTTTATCACTCACTGGGCAAAAAGTAGATACAAAAGGAACACGTTTAGATGTGTTCTTAATGCGCCTCTGGCCAGCCCCAGCCGGAGTCAAGGCCATGGCATCACGTTTATAACGTTGTACACTTTGTACTGGATAACCACGTCTGATGAATTTATTGCACATCTCATCGAGTCTTAAGTCGAGTCTGTCATCCTCTCTAACAATGCGTCGTACGCGTAGCATCTGACTCCATGGGAGAGATTCTACCATCTTCCTCGGATGGTTACTATCAAAAAGTAAAAGGCTGTTTCTATCGGTATCTTTGGTGAATAAATCAGTACTCAAAGTCCCTTCTTTTTTATAAATCAGAGTATCAAGAAATTGGATCTGATCTTTCGAGTGGGTCACCGTAAATTTCAATTCTGGGTAGATACTGTTTAAATATTCATGGAATACCAACAGTTCCTCAGCAGTGCCATCCCACACACAGAAGATGTCATCAATGTAGCGCCACCAGGCCCGGACACGGCCCCAGTGGTTGGAACTGTACACGAATTGATCCTCAAATACCGCCATGAAGATGTTTGCATAAGTGGGCGCCACATTGGACCCCATGGCGGTACCGCGCAACTGCAGGTAATAATCATCACCAAAGAGGAAAAAATTCCTCCTCAGGACGAAATCCAACAGTGCAAGGATCAACCGTGCACACTCCGGGGCCATGTCCGAGCCTGATAGCACCACACCGACCGCCTCCAAGCCCCTGTCGTGTTCGATGATGGTATAAAGAGACACCACATCAAAGGACACCAATATAGTCTCTGTTGTTATATTGAATCCTTCAATCTTACTCAGGAAATGGCCCGTGTCCATGATGTATGAATCAGCAGCTACAGCAAAACGACGAAGTACTTTATCAAGAAAAATTGAAACCTTGTTGCAAAGGGACCCCCTACCTGACACTATTGACGTCCAGGTGGATTCAAGAGATCTTTATGAATCTTGGGTAGTGTGTATAGTAGTGGAGTCACCGGCGAGTCTACCACCAGAAACTGAGATAACTTCTGGTCAATGAGGCCATCCATGAGGGCCTCATTCACCAGAAGACGTAATTCTGTTAGGAATCCCACTGTGGGATTCCCATCAAGTTTAGTGTAGACAGCCCCATCAGATAATTGACTACGGACCTCAGCCTCATACTTGTTGGTGTCCATCACCACCAAAGCTCCACCTTTATCAGCCGCCTTGATGGTGATGGCCCGGTTGTTAGACAGCCTATCCAATGCCTGTCTCTCATTAAAGGTCATATTACCCCTCCTTTTGTTGGCTGTGAAATCACGTTTAAGTTTATTCACATCTCTCTCAACAAGCTGAATATATGATTCTACAAAGTTATTCTTAACTGGGGTTGAAAATTGCTCTTGTTAAATAAACCACACTTCTGCAGAGAAAAGTGATCAATATTACCAACAGTCAAATCATCAGAGGCAGCATCTTTATCACAAAAATACGTAGTCAATCTCAGTCTCCTAAAAAAAGAAAACAGATCACATTCTATCTCAAACCAATCTGGAGAATTGGTCGGACAGAAAGAGAGTCCCTTGGATAACACTTCACAGTCAATATCAGACAAAGAGTAGGAAGAGATATTTACCACCAGATCCCTCTGGTTCATGTAGCCCTCTTCCTCGTGTCCATATGCCGTGTCCGCATCGGGGGGAGGCGCACTGGGCCCGTTATCTGTGTCTCTATCGCTTTTTCTCCGATGTTTCCTGCCGCCTCTCCGGTTCCTTTTCTTGTTGCCACGACGTCGCTCTTGCTTCTGCCTAAAAAATTGGAGGAGGAAGAAGGTACACCTATATTGGAATCATCTGTCGAGTCAGACTCCCCAGTGCTGAAAGATATCCTTGTGAAATCAGACATTGGTCCAAGTAGATCGATCAGACAGGGTACACTATGCCCACCTAGGCCCGGAAATTTTCCGTGCCTGAGTTGTGCATGCTGTAGCAATTTGTTGAAGGGTGACAGTTTTAACCATCCCCGCACAGGGAAGAGATTCTTTATCAGAAATCGGTATACATGTACTTCTAGTTTTGTTATATATGTCCTCACCTGCCCTTGTGGTCTGATGTATGTAGGTGAGACCACAATGGAGGTGAGGGCACGTATTAGCAAACACAAGAGCACTATCAGGACTAAACTTTTAGAACTTCCGGTCTCAAAACACTTTGTCGATTGTAGACATTCAGTGAATCAACTTAGGTTTAGGGTAATTGATGGGGTTCCGATTCTGAGACGTGGTGGTGATAGGACCAAACTATTGAAGCAAAAAGAGCTTCGCTGGATTTCTATCCTTGATACGCTACAGCCGAGGGGCCTTAATTTGGAATATAATTTACAATTGTGCCTCTAACCACACTTCTCAGTTTTTACTTTTCTGTACTGTTCTCTGTATTTTGCTTTTAGATGTGTTTTTACATTACATATTTTCTTAATTTCTTTTCTCTTTTTACACAGGTTTGGTGGTTTGGAAAGACTGGTGGACATGGTGTTTCAATTATTTTTCTTTATTATTAATTTTTTTATATTTTTTTTATATTTTTTTTTCTCCCTTTTTTCTATTACCTCTAGGTGCATGACTCCCCGTGCCTCCTGTTTTTCTACCCACCAAAATATATTGGAAATTGTGCATATATGGATGTGTCCTTTATTAATGTGATTTGGCTATTCTATACCTGTGTATTAGAAAGATCGACATCTGAAGATATCGCGATATTTGGGCCATTGATGTTATGTTTGATTGCAGCAGGGACATCAGCAGCGCGAGATCTCATCGACTCATATGATCTGCGCATGCGCGGCCCATATGACGTTGGTGGTCATATGACTACAGAGCTGTAGCTACTCTGATTGGATGTTGTCCTCCCTGTTTGGCGCAGGATGTAAACGTCACAATCTGGCGCTGCCCCCATGTGAGGAGGAAGTGTTCGGAGTGGCTGCTTGTAAAAACTCCACAGATGGGATAATGATTTAGGCGCCACGGGAGACAACCATGATGATTGGTGGGTTTCGGGTGAGTGTATAATGGCGTTTGATACGCCTATGATCTCCATGGCTAAGGAATAGCTGGACATCGATTGGTGGAAGTATTTTTATATGTTTGTTTACATTTGTGCTTTATTGGATTTTGTGATTTGTTATGTTATTTGATGAGTTGTATGATTTAAGCATCTATGTCTGTAGTGTCTGATCGCTGTTTTATTGTATGTATTTAGATGTCTAATAGCGAAGGGGTGTAACCCTTGATGGTGATTGGCTCCTCCACACCATATAAGGGACACCCTTACACTTATTCACTTGTACTTGAAAAAGGCCACAAGGATGGCCGAAACGTTGCTACCTTTTATGGCAGAATAAAGATTTTGTATTTTCTTCACCTGGATGGATGCTGCTCTTTTTCTTGATTTTGGACATTGTGGTTCATTGTGATCCATGAACCGGAGCGTGCATCCAGCAACTCCTTGTGTGCTGTTCGCTAATCTTGCACTGGACACAGGAAGGTGTCCTGGCACAAGAAACAGTCTCCAAGAGTGTTAGAGCTGTCTTTAGCCTGGACACAGAGAGGTGTCCTGGCACAAGGAAGCAGTCTCCAAGAGTGTTAGAGCTGTCTTTAGCCTGGACACAGAGAGGTGTCCTGGCACAAGGAAGCAGTCTCCAAGAGTGTTAGAGCTGTCTTTAGCCTGGACACAGAGAGGTGTCCTGGCACAAGGAAGCAGTCTCCAAGAGTGTTTGAGCTGTCTCAGTCTGGGTTAGAGGTACCCCGGACACAGGAGTGTCTCTGTGAACCTCCAGGATGATGACTACTGAATAGGAGTGGATCTCTCTCAAGTCTGGACGTCGGGTGGACCTTCAGACATAAGGAGGAGTATCTGGGAAACTCCATACTGGTAACATATATCATATGTGTTGTTTTGGGCCTAGGCTGATAGAGCCGGGTTCCTGATAGAAAGGGAAAATCTATATAAGTGTAATTAGTGGCTAGACAAGCCTAGGTCTTTTGTTTATGCTTTGTTTTAATCTGTTTGCTGTGGACTTTAATAAAGCTGGTTGCGGCCAGTTTTGCACCAGAACTGCTGTCTGAATGAACTGTTTTCATGCCATTCTGTCTACCCAGACAGCGATCCTAGAGCTAAACCCCCTGGAATGCTACAGTGGATTTATGTGACAAGAAGAACGCTGACCAGCTTCCCCCTCACCGTCCATATGATTGTCCAATTGAATTATTGCCTGGAGCAGAGATACCTTTTGGTAAGATCTACCCCCTGGCGGGGCCTGAGCTAAAGGCTTTAAAGGATTACATAGACGAAAATCTAGCCAAGGGCTTCATACGCCCCTCTTCATCTCCTGCAGGTGCACCCATCTTCTTTGTGAAGAAGAAAGATGGATCTCTGAGACCCTGCGTAGACTATAGGGAACTCAATAAGGTTACTATTAGAAACCGTTATCCATTGCCTTTAATCCCTGAGTTATTGGAGAGAGTGCGGCATGCCAAAATTTTCTCTAAATTGGATCTCCGTGGGGCCTATAACTTGGTCCGTATTAGACCTGGGGATGAATGGAAGACTGCATTCAGGTCACGCTATGGACACTTTGAATATCTAGTTATGCCTTTTGGTCTGAGTACCGCCCCAGCCACTTTCCAACACTTGGTGAATGACATCTTCAGGGATCTCCTAGATACATTCGTGGTGATTTATTTGGATGATATTCTAATTTTTTCTAACTCCACAGAGGAACATCATGGACATGTGAGAATAGTCTTGGAACGTCTAAGACAAAACCATCTTTACATCAAACTTGAAAAGTGTGAATTCCATAGGACCGAAATTCAATTTCTGGGGTATGTACTGTCTACACAAGGAATTAGTATGGATGGAAGTAAGACCCAAGCCATCAAGGATTGGCCAAGTCCTAGAAATGTGAAGGAGGTGCAGCGCTTCATCGGGTTTGCCAATTTCTATAGACGTTTCATTAAGAATTTCTCTGAGGTAGTGTCACCTATCACCCAACTTACCCGGAAAGAGTCTAGGTTCTCCTGGACTCCCCAAGCCCAGGAAGCATTTTCTCGTCTAAAAGATAAATTTACCACCGCACCTATCTTGGTACATCCCAACCCCGAACTTGCCTTCATAATAGAGGTGGATGCTTCAGATTGTGCCGTTGGAGCTATACTCTCTCAGAGAACAGGTGAGAAGAATGTCTTGCATCCCTGTGCCTTCTTTTCCCAGCAGTTGTCTTCGGCTGAGAGGAACTACGATGTGGGCAATAGAGAGTTGTTGGCCATTATTGCCGCCTTCAAAGAATGGAGACACCTTCTTCAGGGAGCTGCACAGCAAATAGTCGTCCTGACAGACCATCGTAACCTTGAATTTATCAGGTCGGCTAAGTGCCTGACTCCTCGCCAGGCTCGCTGGAATCTTTTCTTAAACCAATTTAATTTTGTAATTTCTTATAGACCAGGATCGCGCAATGGAAAGGCTGATGCACTCTCTAGGATTCATTCAGCAGAGACCCGTCCACTTGCTCCTCCTAAGACTATTCTTCCTGACTCTAGATTCCTGGGAGTGATTCATAATCAAGACCTACTTAAGGACATCAAGGAAGCATACCATGCGGATTCCTTGTTGGCACAACCCCCAAGGGACGTAAGTCTTGTCTTTAAGAATGGTGTGTGGATTCTGGGACAACGTCTGTATATTCCTGAAACAGTCAGATTGAGAGTATTGCAACTCATTCACGATTCCAAGATAGCTGGGCATAGAGGAATTCTAAAGACACAGGAATTTCTTTCTCGTTTCTTTTGGTGGCCCACTTGCAGGAAGGATGTTTTAAACTATGTCACTTCATGTGAAGTCTGTGCAAGATGCAAAACACCTCGCTCCTCACCAACTGGTCTGTTACAACCTCTTCCCACCCCGTCCCGCCCGTGGGGATCCATTTCTATGGACTTCATTGTGGAGTTACCAACCTCTAAAGGGAAAAACACCATTCTAGTGGTGGTTGATCGTTTAACAAAGGCAGCTCATTTTATTCCTTGTGTCGGCTTACCCACTGCAAAACAGACATCAGATTTGATGATTAAAGATGTGTTTCGCTTACATGGAGTACCGGATGAGGTTATTTCGGATCGAGGGGTGCAATTCACTTCAAGGTTTTGGCAAAATTTCTGTGCAGCATTGGACATTAAAGTAAACCTTTCTTCTGCTTTTCATCCCCAGACTAATGGACAGACCGAACGAACCAATCAAACTCTGGAGCAGTATCTCCGCTGCTTTATCTGCCACCTACAGGATGATTGGGTGGATCTACTTCCATTGGCTGAGTTCTCTTATAACAACTCTCAGAGCGCCTCCACTAAGCAGTCTCCTTTTTACTCCAATCTAGGTTATCATCCTAACATTCTTCCACGATTTCCCATAGAAACGCCTTTACCAGCAGTGGCCGAAAGAATCACGTCTTTACAGAAGAATATGGATCTTCTAAAGGAGAATCTGGAATTGGCTCAGAAAAGGTACAAGAAAGCAGCAGATAAATTTCGTAAACCTGCACCAGTTTTCAAGGTAGGAGACCTGGTCTGGCTGTCAACCAGAAATCTTAAGTTAAGGATTCCATCGTCTAAGTTGGGACATAAGTACATTGGACCCTATAAAATCAGTAAAATTATAAGTGCCGTTGCTTGTCGTCTTCAACTGCCTAGAACTATGAGAATCCACCCTGTCTTTCATGTATCCCTACTAAAGGCTGCAACACCCAATACGTTTCCTGGACGTTCTTCTCCTTGCCCTGACCCAGTGCTAGTCGATGGTCAGGAAGAATTTGTGGTGGAAAGAATTCTAGATTCCAGGTTATACAGGAATCAGTTACAATATTTGATTAAATGGCAGGGCTACCCAGTGGAGGACAACTCATGGGAACCAGTCAATAACGTTAATGCTCCTCGTTTGCTCCGCCAGTTTCATCAGAGGTACCCAGACAAGCCTGGTCTGAGGCCATCCGGAGGTTGTCCCTAAGGGGGAGTAATGTAAGGTTCTTTGTTCATGTTCTTGAAACTCAGTTTTCCGTCAGCCATTTTGCTTTCTGTCTTGCTGCAGCTATCTTGCCCTCAGTTAATATGGAGTTTTCAGCTTTCATGTTCCCGCCCTGATTCTCTCCCTCTTGCTTCTTAAGCAGCCACAGCTGAGCAATCAGTGCTTCAGAACCTAGCCTGCAGTGAACCTGTGACCTGACTCCTGGAAGCCTTGGACTATGTACTCCAGCTATTCCTACTGAGGAACTCTGAACACTTGTGGACTCTGGAACCCTGCTCTTTGAAAGATCCACGTTTGCATGGACTTACGGTAACAGAGAAGAAGATCCTGAACCTGTTGTGGAGAGTGATTGCTGAGCTTAAGTTACTCTGGCCTGCTGTGTCTCCTGCTTCTGTATCTGCAAACTGTGTGACTATTTTTGCCACTTGTATGAAGTAATACAAGACCTTCTATATCAAACCTGTGTCTCATGTATTTTCATCGCACCCAAGCACAAGACGCTATATGAACTGTACTACATACATTACAGCTGCGGACTCACATGTGCCGGCAACGGCTGACGCAGGGTCCTCATTAATGGGGGCAAACAGATGATACACCCCATCTTCTGGTAACAGTGGTCGGTCTCTGGTACCTTCCACTGCCCCTTGTCCAAATACTGGAGTTTCCCGCAAAGGTTACAGTCTACGGTGGTGACTAAGCCCGACATGGCTCCTGTAGAACTCTCCTGACAGTCTCAGTCAAGCGGGCCCAAAGTGGCCGATGGCAAAGGGGGTCAGAAACTGGTATGGGCCCCACGTGGCCCAGGGGTTGTTTAACGACAAGGTCAGGGAGCAAGGGTCTGTCCTGTACTCGGTCACATGTATGGGGACGTGGGTAGTACTCACGGACACGGAGACCGGACTCACACCGTGCGTCTCTTTCTCTCTGGTCCCCGCTGTTGGCGGCGGGCAACGACAGGCACTGGCTTGCACTCTGCGGGTGCTCTCAGGGCCGGGCGCTTCTCTCTCAGGTTGCTGCATGGCTAGCTCAGCTCTGCTTGTTGGGCTTGGCTTAGCTCTGTGTATGCAGGTCGACTCTGCACGGTTCTGCTCTGCTCCCTACAGCTCTGCAGCGGTCCCTTCCTCCAGAGTGTTGCTGGGCACACTTGGCTCTGCAGGTGATGGGGCCCTCTCCATGCGACCTGTCGCAGCGTCGGTACTTGGTGCAGGGGACAAGGGAAGCAGCACGCGCCACTCACTGTTCTGCACGCTGCTCTGCCCTGGCACCACACTGCTCTCCTTCGCGCGCTTTCTTCTCCCTTCTCTTTTCGGCTGCATGCCCTTCTCTGGCTCTCCCCGCCCCCTCCTGTCAGCAAGAAGCCCGTATCCCTCCTCCTTCTCTCAGGCAGCAGGGGAAAGTCCCCAGTCAGGTCTCCCCCGGGAACAGAGGATGCAGCCCTTTCAGTTCTGGACCAGGCATGCAGGTACTTGTGGTCCGGTCCACCTCACTACAGAGAGGTCCTTGGGGAAGCAAGGGGTGGAGCATCTCCATACTGCGGTTCCCAAAGTGGAGCTGACACCCAAAAGAGGGTAGCTAGCACCACACCTGGGCCAAGAGCACCGGAGTTAGTGCCCAAGGTCCCTTCCCATACTGTAGTTTGTTGGAGGTGTCATCCCCTAGCCACATAGCCACCCGTTGTCCCATAACCACCGAGCTAATGGACTGCAGCACAGGACAGCGCTGCTCGTACTTTGCATATCCGGCCTGCAGTGCTGTTTCCCAAACAGGAGAGGGGCCGCAGGAATGCCCTGTGTCAGTAAACGGGGTGCAAGTGACTGGTCTGCTGGAATCAGGACGTTTGGTAACCCTAGTGAGGGCCACAATTCCCCATGGGCTGACTCCTGGAAAGAGGGTGGGCATCCTCTGTATCCATGGTGATGTGAAGGACTATCCTGTGGCCCAAGTGGTCATAAGCACAAACTGTGGCAGCGAGTCCCATGGGGTTGGCGTGGTCAAGGACCTATTGCACCCTATTATAATAGGGCAAACTTTGTGTTATTTTGGGACTTGTGGGGAAAGGGAGGACGTCTGGTGGCACAAACGACAGCCAGGTTTCTCCAGAAGAAACCTCGTTGCAGGCTGCGGATGACAGGTTTCCATTTTGTGTGCTTGTTGGCGATGAGGATGAAGCAGCATCCACTGAGGCCAGCGTCCCTGAGCTGGAGGTGTCCGGGAAGAAATTTTGGAACCGCCCAACTCAGGACCTAACTCTTAAAGGGGCATTTGACAATGTAACTGTGTTAAAAGGTGTGCCTCAGGAGCCGGGGGGCGACAGTCGGTTCCCTCATTTTGCTGTGATTGGAGATCTGCTTTATAGGGTAACCAAGCCAAAAGGTGAGGTAATAGATCAGCTATTGGTACCAGGGCCCTATAGATACACGGTGCTAGACATGACTCATTTACATGTATTTGGTGGTCACCTGGGGGCAGAAAAGACCCAGGAGCGCATTCTGTAGAGATTCTACTGGCCTGGGTGTTATAGAGATATTGTGAACTATTGTCGTTCCTACCACACATGCCAGTTGACCTCCCCAGTAGCCCACTTCTGCAGTCGTCTAGCGCCATTGCCCATCATCGAGGTGCCATTTGAGCAAATAGCGATGGACCTGGTGGGACCCCTGGTAAAATCCATAAGAGGATATCAATATATATTGGTGGTCCTGGATTATGCTACCCAGTACCCAGAGGCGGTACCCTTAAGAAATGCCTCTGCCAAGTATATCTCTAAGGAGCTGATCTGTTATGAATGTGCTAGAGATGGTTTCTGAGCAGAGGCTCCCTCTGGTGGTTACAGACAGTACTGAACCTTTCAGCGAGGAATGGCAATCTGGGATCACGGACTGGTCTGATATAAGGG
The DNA here is from genome assembly GCA_033576555.1 of Oophaga sylvatica. Lineage (NCBI taxonomy): Eukaryota > Metazoa > Chordata > Amphibia > Anura > Dendrobatidae > Oophaga > Oophaga sylvatica. The sequence continues at coordinate 132,780,800 of JARQOD010000002.1, read as the reverse complement.
AGGTTCCCTCCCATGATGGTTGCCGGTGATCAATTGTTCTTGTCTTAATTGTGGTTCCTGGTTCATTTGGAAGCTTGCTGAGTCTTGTGTTATGTTACGGTAGCTGAGGAGTGCAGGTAAAAAAGGAAATACACCAGAGCAGTTGGAATCTATGAGATTGCAGTACCCTGACTAACCACCGCAACTAGAGGCAGCCGTGGAGCGTTCCTACGTTGGTCCTAGACGCCTCGTCACAGCCTGAGAAACTAACTACACCTAAAGATAGAAATAGGAAAGCTATCTGCCCCGGAGCAGAACCCCAAAGATAATAGAAAGCCCCCAAACATGTAATGGCGGTTAGACAAGAGGAAATACTGACACAGAAAGAAAATAGTATGAGCAAACGCTGGGGCCCAAACTATCTAAATAGAAAAGGACAGGAAGGGTACTTACTGCAATCTCAGAAAACCCTGAAAAAACACCAACTCTACTAATTTCAAAATCACCTGAGATCACACGACCTCTACCACCTAAATTAGTTCTCTGGTGTAAAAAAAATCAAAACAGCAGCCACTGAAAAAAAACTGGAAAAAGCAAAAGTACAAAACACAGTGGCTGGACTAAACTGAGAGGGCAAAAGCCCCCGGAGGGGACCCAGAAGGCCCCCACAGAAGTGCAGGACAAAATGCAAAAATATAGCAAAAACACAAAATAAGAAATTGTCTTATCTGATAGCAGGAGATGCAGACACGACACAGCAGGCTACAAGGGAAACTGGAAAGAAGGATTCAGACCAGAACAATTGATCACCGGCAACCCTGATGGGAAAATGACTCCCTTATATAAGACCAATCAGTAACACCTGATTCCCAGTCCTCACAATCCTCACTAGTACCGCTTGTAACCACCAGAGGGAGCCTCTGCTCAGAACTCATCTCAAACCCATTCACAACAGTACCCCCCCCTTGAGGAGGGTCACCGAACCCTCATTTGAGAAACCAGGTCGGTCAGGATGAGTTCTATGATACGCACGGATAAGTCTCCTAGCATGGATGTCCGAAGCAAACACCCAAGAATTGTCTTCCTGACCATAACCTCTCCATTTAACCAAATACTGGAGTCTTCGTCTAGAAAAACGAGAATCTAATATTTTCTCAACCACATACTCCAGATTGCCCTCAACCAAAACAGGGTCAGGAGGCACAGCAGCAGGAACCACTGGCTCAACAAACCTCTTCAACAAGGACTTGTGGAACACGTTATGGATCTTAAATGTCCCTGGAAGAAGCAAACGAAAAGAAACAGGATTAATAATCTCCATGATCTTATAAGGTCCAATGAACCTAGGCTTAAATTTAGGAGATGCTACTCTCATAGGAATATTCTTTGAGGACAACCAGACCAAGTCCCCCACTTTAAACCGAGGACCATCAGTCCTATGCCGGTTAGCAAACCGCTGGGCCTTCTCCTGAGAGAGGGACAACCTCTCCACTACCTGGTCCCAAATCTGCTGCATACGCTCAACAACAGAGTCAACACCTGGACAGACAGAAGCCTCCGTCTGTCCTGAAGAAAATCGAGGGTGAAACCCAGAATTACAGAAAAACGGAGACATCAAAGTGGCAGAGCTAGCCCTATTATTAAGAGCAAACTCAGCCAAAGGCAAAAAAGAGACCCAGTCATCCTGATCAGCAGACACAAAGCATCTTAGATAAGTCTCCAATGTCTGGTTTGTTCTCTCAGTTTGACCATTGGTCTGAGGATGAAATGCCGAGGAGAAAGACAATTGAACACCCAGTTTAGAACAAAAAGTCCTCCAAAATCTGGAAACAAACTGGACTCCTCTGTCAGACACAATGTTCTCAGGAATGCCGTGTAAACGAACCACGTGCTGAAGGAACAACGGCACCAATTCAGAGGAGGAAGGCAACTTAGGTAATGGCACAAGATGTATCATTTTGGAAAACCTATCGCAAATTACCCAGATGGTGGTCATTCTCTGAGAAACAGGAAGATCGGAAATGAAATCCATAGAGATATGGGTCCATGGTCTCTTGGGCACAGGCAATGGCATCAACAAACCACTAGAGCGAGAGCAAGGCTTGGAGCGAGAGCAAGTCCCGCAGGACTGCACAAATTCCCTGACATCGCGAGACAAGGTAGACCACCAAAAGGACCGACTAACCAAGTCTCTGGTACCAAAAATTCCGGGATGCCCAGCCAATGCGGAACAATGAATCTCAGACATCACACTCTTTTTCCATTGGTCCGGGACAAACAATTTTCCAACAGGGCAGCGCTCGGGCCAGGGGCGTAACTAGGAACGGCAGGGCCCCACAGCAAACTTCACAATGGGGCCCCCCCCCTCGCGCGCGTTGCCAATCCCGGTCTACCCAAGTTGTGTTAAGAAAGATACCTTTATTATCCAAAATTAGAGGTTTTTGGAGTAATGATAGTGAAATAACAGAAAAGAACCAACTCCCAGGAAGCAACTGAGGTAGTGACGAAGGTAGGCTTTCTCCAGAGTAAATATGTGAAGAAACTTGTAATCCAGCCTGCAAATTGCTTTCAAAACGGATGATTTATTCAGTAGAACAACAGTCCGGTATACAGAATAATCTAAGATTGTTCTGTATACCGTACTTCTGCACCACGCCCTCACCAATTACACATGTGAGGAGTGACAGCCTCAGCTCTGCTACATGTGAGGAGTGACAGCCTCAGCTCTGCTACATGTGAGGAGTGACAGACTCAGTTCTGCTACATGTGAGGAGTGACAGCCTCAGCTCTGCTACATGTGAGGAGGAACAGCCTCAGCTCTGCTACATGTGAGTAGGGACAGCCTCAGCTCTGCTACATTCGAGGAGTGACAGCCTCAGCTCTGCTACATGTAAGGAGTGACAGCCTCATCTCTGCAACATGTGAGGAGTGACAGCCTCAGCTCTGCTACTTGTATAGCAAAGCTGAGGCTGTCGCTCCGCACATGTAGCAGAGATGAGGCTGTCACTCCTCGCATGTAGCAGAGCTGAGGTTGCTACTTGTCACATGTAGCAGAGCTGAGGTTACTTGTCACATGTAGCAGAGCTGAGGTTGCTACTAGTCACATGAGCAGAGCCGAGGTTGCTACTTGTCACATGTAGCAGAGCCGAGGTTGCTACTTGTCACATGTAGCAGAGCTGAGGTTGCTACTTGTCACATGTAGCAGAGCTGAGGTTACTTGTCACATGTAGCAGAGCTGAGGTTGCTACTTGTCACATGAGCAGAGCTGAGGTTGCTACTTGTCACATGAGCAGAGCTGAGGTTGCTACTTGTCACATGAGCAGAGCTGAGGTTGTTACTTGTCACATGAGCAGAGCTGAGGTTGTTACTTGTCACATGAGCAGAGCTGAGGTTGTTACTTGTCACATGAGCAGAGCTGAGGTTGCTAATTGTCACATGTAGCAGAGCTGAGGTTGTTACTTGTCACATGTAGCAGAGCCGAGGTTGCTACTTGTCACATGTAGCAGAGCTGAGGTTGTTACTTGTCAAATGTAGCAGAGCTGAGGTTGTTACTTGTCAAATGTAGCAGAGCTGAGGTTGTTACTTGTCACATGTAGCAGAGCTGAGGTTGCTACTTGTCACATGTAGAAGAGCTGAGGTTACTTGTCACATGTAGCAGAGCTGAGGTTGCTACTTGTCACATGAGCAGAGCTGAGGTTGTTACTTGTCACATAAGCAGAGCTGAGGTTGTTACTTGTCACAAATAGCAGAGCTGAGGTTGCTACTTGTCACAAGTAGCAGAGTTGAGGTTGTTACTTGTCACATGTAGCAGAGCTGAGGTTGCTACTTGTCACATGTAGCAGAGCCGAGGTTGCTACTTGTCACATGTAGCAGAGCTGAGGTTGTTACTTGTTACATGTAGCAGAGCTGAGGTTGTTACTTGTCACATGTAGCAGAGATCAGGGTGTCACTCGTCACTTGTAGTAACCATGAGGCTGTTACTGGGCCAGGGGGAGGCTACTGGTGACTGAGGTCCCGTGCCCAACAGGGCCCAGGGGGAGGTTAGTGGTGACTTGAGGCTTGCGTCAAACAGGGCCCAGGAGCCCGAGGCCCTGTTGGAATGCGGGCCCCTTGCTACCTGGGCCCTGTGTTGAATGTGGGCCCCCTGCACTGCAGCCTGGGGCCTGGGCCCTGTTGAATGTGGGCCCTGTTAGATCCTGCCTGCACCTGCCCTCCCAGTCACCATTGAGCAGCCAAGCCTCTTCTCACTGTTGAGAGACTCACGGTACTCACCCTGCTCGCCCGGGCTTCCACCTGCTTGCCCAGTCAGCCTGCTGCTTCATGTGGTCTGCCTGGCCGTCTGCTGTCCGCCCCCACATGCACACACGCTGTGACAGACGGACCCTAATGCACTGGGCCGCAGCTTAAAGCTACAGTGCTCATTTCTGTTTGCTGTCTGCATTTACAACACTGTAGTGTCTCTTTAAAACAACACAGTGTTGTTATGCATCAGCGTTCAGAGTCAGAAGCCTGAACAAAATGTTGGGAGGGGGCCCGAGCGCGGATCCATTTGCCAGCGTGCTCGGGCCCCCCTTTTTGCTCCTAAATCACAGGGCAGCTGCAGCAGGGACGGGCCCCCTTCTAGCCCGGGCCCTGTGGCAGCTGCTTCCCCTGCTTCCACTATAGTTCCGCCCCTGGCTCGGGCCTATCCTCCTGACACCCCTCCAGAGCAAGTCTCAAATTGGGCGAGATGGCGGAAAGAACTACACCCTCCTTCAAAATAACAGAGGGATCAGATAGCTCAGGAGAGTCCGCAAGGAAACTCCTCGAGAGGGCATCCGCCTTAACATTCTTAGTGCCAGGAAGAAAGGAAACCACAAAATTAAAACGTGTGAAAAACAAGGCCCACCTGGCCTGTCTAGGATTGAGTCGCTTGGCAGATTCCAGATAGACCAGATTCTTATGGTCCGTAAGGACCACCACCTGATGTTTGGCTCCCTCCAGCCAATGTCTCCACTCTTCAAAAGCCCACTTCATGGCCAATAACTCCCGATTACCCACGTCATAATTACGTTCAGTAGGAGAAAATTTTCGAGAGAAAAAGGCACAAGGGTTACTTTTAGAGGTCTCTGGATCTTTTTGGGACAAAACGGCACCTGCCCCAATTTCAGAGGCATCAACCTCCACCTGAAATGGCAGAGAAACATCAGGCTGCCGTAGAACAGGAGCAGAAGTGAATCTCTGCTTAAGTTCCTGAAACGCAGAGACTGCCTCAGGAGGCCAATTCACCACATCAGAACCCTTTCTGGTCAAATCAGTTAATGGTTTAACAATAACTGAGAAATTACCAATAAATTTACGATAAAAATTGGCAAAACCCAAAAATCTCTGAAGAGCCTTTAATGAAGTAGGTTGGACCCAATCACAGATGGCCTGAACCTTGACCGGGTCCATTTCAATAACAGATGGGGACAAAATGAATCCCAGAAATGAGATCTTCTGTACGCCAAAAAGACACTTTGATCCCTTCACATACAGAGCATTCTCTCTCAAAATCTGGAATACAGTTCGAACATGTTTCACATGAGAGTCCCAGTCATTAGAAAAAATCAAGATATCATCCAAATAAACAATCAGAAACTTGTCCACAAAATCCCTGAAAATGTCATTCATGAAGGACTGGAAGACGGAAGGAGCATTAGTGAGCCCAAAGGGCATCACAAGGTACTCAAAATGCCCTTCAGGGGTGTTAAATGCCGTCTTCCATTCATCCCCGTGCTTAATGCGAATAAGGTTATACGCCCCCCTGAGGTCAAGCTTGGTAAACCAAGTAGCGTTTTTCACCCTGGAAAACAGGTCAGAAATCAAGGGTAACGGGTATTGATATTTCACAGTAATATTGTTCAAGAGACGATAATCAATACACGGCCTTAATGAACCATCTTTTTTGGCCACAAAGAAAAAACCGGCACCTAAGGGTGAAGAGGATGGTCTGATATGACCCTTCTCCAATGATTCCTTGATATAAGACCGCATAGCGTCATGTTCAGGTACAGACAAGTTAAAAAGGCGACCTTTAGGGAATTTACTACCTGGCACTAATTCAATAGCGCAGTCATAGCTCCTATGGGGAGGTAAGGATGCAGATTTACTTTCGCTAAACACATCAGAAAAATCAAACAAAAAGTCAGGAACATCCTCAGCCTGGGGGGAGGCAGAAAAAACAGGAGTGTTGGTATTAACACATTGGCAGCCCCAACTGGTTACAGACACAGATTTCCAATCCAAAACAGGATTATGAGACTGTAACCAAGGGAAACCCAGCACTATAATGTCATGCAGATTATATAGAACCAAAAATTTGCAGCACTCCTGGTGATCAGGTTCAACCCTCATTATCACCTGAGTAGAAAACTGGGGTTTATTCTCAGCCAAAGGGGTAGAATCGATCCCCAGTAAAGGAATAGACTTCTGTAGGGGTATCAAGGGAAACCCACAACGTTTAGCAAAATCATAATCCATCAGGTTAATAGCTGCTCCAGAATCAACGAAAGCCTGAGCAGAAAATGAGGACAGAGAGCATATCAGAGTGACAGTTAATAAAAACTTAGTCTGAACACTACCCAAGACAACTGAGCGTGCAAAATGTCTTCCCCGCTTAGGGCAGACTGAAATAGCATGAGAGGCATCACCACAGTAGAAACATAACCCATTGCGCTTTCGAAAATCATGACGCTGTGCCCCAGACACCACTCCATCACACTGCATGGGCTCAGCAGCTGGCTCACAAGGCAACACCACTCCACGCATACTTCTCCGCTCACGCAAACGTCTGTCAATTTGAATCGCTAATGACATAGAATCATTGAGACCAGAGGGGACAGGGAATCCCACCATAACATCCTTTACATTATCCGACAGACCCTTCCGGAAAAGGGCCGCCAAAGCGTCGTCATTCCATTTGGTCAGGACTGCCCACCTACGGAATCTCTGACAGTATAACTCAGCGTCATCAAGCCCCTGATTTAATGCCAACAAGGCTTTTTCAGCTTGATCAGTGACATTAGGCTCATCGTACAATAACCCCAAAGCCTGAAAAAATGCATCAACATCACTCAAAACAGGATCCCCAGGTATCAGGGAAAAAGCCAAATCCTGAGGATCGCCGCGCAGGAGAGAGATGATAATTTGAACCTGCTGCGCTGCGTTTCCTGAGGACTTAGATTTTAAGGCAAGAAACAATTTACAATTATTTTTGAAATTCTGAAACTTAGCTCGATCCCCTAAAAACAAATCTGGCATGGGGATCCTAGGTTCGACAACAGGCAACCTAGCAAGATATGCAGCAATACTCTGAACCTCAGTGGCAAGCTGATCCACACGGCCAGACAACTGTGCAAACTCCATTGGGAGAAAAATCCTCCCCAGCACCCAGAGATACAGAGGGAAAAAAAAAAATGCAACAAACAGAAAAATATCTCTGACAACTTTTCTTCCTTCAAAATATTTTTTCCCTTCTGTGAGTACCATACAATTTTTATGGCCGGTGATACTGTTATGTTACGGTAGCTGAGGAGTGCAGGTAAAAAAGGAAATACACCAGAGCAGTTGGAATCTATGAGATTGCAGTACCCTGACTAACCACCGCAACTAGAGGCAGCCGTGGAGCGTTCCTACGTTGGTCCTAGACGCCTCGTCACAGCCTGAGAAACTAACTACACCTAAAGATAGAAATAGGAAAGCTATCTGCCCCGGAGCAGAACCCCAAAGATAATAGAAAGCCCCCAAACATGTAATGGCGGTTAGACAAGAGGAAATACTGACACAGAAAGAAAATAGTATGAGCAAACGCTGGGGCCCAAACTATCTAAATAGAAAAGGACAGGAAGGGTACTTACTGCAATCCCAGAAAACCCTGAAAAAACACCAACTCTACTAATTTCAAAATCACCTGAGATCACACGACCTCTACCACCTAAATTAGTTCTCTGGTGTAAAAAAAATCAAAACAGCAGCCACTGAAAAAAAACTGGAAAAAGCAAAAGTACAAAACACAGTGGCTGGACTAAACTGAGAGGGCAAAAGCCCCCGGAGGGGACCCAGAAGGCCCCCACAGAAGTGCAGGACAAAATGCAAAAATATAGCAAAAACACAAAATAAGAAATTGTCTTATCTGATAGCAGGAGATGCAGACACGACACAGCAGGCTACAAGAGAAACTGGAAAGAAGGATTCAGACCAGAACAATTGATCACCGGCAACCCTGATGGGAAAATGACTCCCTTATATAAGACCAATCAGTAACACCTGATTCCCAGTCCTCACTAGTACCGCTTGTAACCACCAGAGGGAGCCTCTGCTCAGAACTCATCTCAAACCCATTCACAACAGTCTTGCCTGCATCTTCTGCTATCAGATAAGATATTTTCTGCTTTTATTTTTGTGCTTGCTTTTTGCATTGTTCCCTGCACTTCTGTGGAGGTCAGCCAGGTCCCCTCCTGGGGCTTGTGCTCCTCTCAGTTTATCTGGAGCCACTGTTGTTTGTTCATTTGCTTTTTCCTGTTTTTTCAGTGGCTGCGGCTTAGTTTTGTTACACCAGAGAACTGATTTAGGTGGTAGAGATCGTGTGATCTCAGGTGTTTTTGCAATCAGAAGAGTTGGTATTTTTTAGGGTTTTTTTTGGATTGCAGTGAGTATCCTTTCCTGTACTTTTCTGTCTAGACAGATTGGGCCCCAGCGTTTGCTCATTCTATTTTCTATCTGTGTCCGTGCTTCTTCTTGTCTAACCGCCATTACATGTTTGGGAGCTTCCTATTTTCTTTGGGGATCTGCTCCGGGGCAGATAGCTTTCATCTTTCTGCCTTTAGGTGTAGTTATCTCTCAGGCTGTGACGAGGCGTCTAGGATCAATGTAGGAACGCTCCACGGCTACCTCTAGTTGTGTGGTTAGTTCAGGTTACTGCAATCCAATAGGTTCCAGCCTCTCTGGTGTATTGCCATTTTTGCTTATTCTCCTCAGCTACCAAAACATAACACTGATCCATATCTTCTCCCGAACCATGCTGCCTAAGGAGATACTGATGGACCAAGGGACCCCCTTTATGTTGAAGGTCATGCGGGAGTTGTGCAAGTCCCTGCAAATTTCTCAGCTCAGAACCTCAGTGTACCATCCCCAGACTTATAGGCTGGTGGAGAGGTTTAATGAAACCATGAAGGCTATGCTGAAGAAAGCGGTGGAGAAGGACGGCCGAGACTGGGACTATCTACTTCCTTACCTGTTGTTCTCCATGCGGGAAGTTCCCCAAGCTTCCACTGGCTTCTCCCCATTTGAACTGCTCTATGGACAACACCCTCGAGGGCTTCTGGATGTGGCGAAGGAATCCTGGGAGGCTGAAACCACCCCCTATAGAAGCATGGTAGAGCATGTCACCCAGATACAAGAGAGGATTGCTAATGTGATGCCCATTGTAAAGGAGCACCTCCTCAAAGCTCAGGAAGCCCAGTCCAGGGTGCATAATAGGTCCACCAGAGTAAGACAGTTCAACCCCTGGGGATTGAGTACTTGTGCTGGTGCCCACTGTTAAGACCAAATACCTGGTCAAGTGGCAGGGTCCCTATGAGGTAGTGGAGAAAGTTAGTGAGGTCAACTACAAAGTCCACCAACCGGGGAAGCAGAAGCCCTACAAGGTGTACCACGTGAACCTGATAAAGCCGTGGCAAGACAGAGAACCCGTGGAAGCTCCTTGTTTGCTGGCCAAGTCCGATGTTGGTACAGAGAATGTTAACGTGGCAGACACCTTGTCTCACTCGCAGAAGCAGCAGTGCTGTGAGTTGCTACAGTGTAACAAAGAACTGTTCTCAGAAATTCCAGGTTGTACGAAGGTCATAGAGCATGACATCCTGACAGGGTCAACTTGAAGCCCTATTGGATTCCCGAAGCCCGCCAAGAGGTGATCTCCAAGGAAGTGAAGCAGATGCTGAGCCTAGGAGTCATCGAGGAATCAGAGTGGCTGGTTCAGTCCAATAGTCCAAGTGCCGAAACCAGATGGGGAATGGCGATTTTGCAATGTCTATTGGAAGCTGAACAAGGTTTCTAAGACCGATGCCTACCCGATGCCCCGGATCGATGTATTAATTGAGAGGCTAGTGCCGGCTTGGTACATTACCACCCTTGACCTCACAAAAGGGTATTGGCAAATTTCCATGTCCCAAAGCACCAAAGAGTAGACTGCCTTTTCGATGCCAGATTGATGCTTCCAATATACAAGTATACCATTTGGGTTACAAGGAGCTCCAGAGCCATGGACCGCATCCTAGTTCCCTACAAAAAGTACGCAGCGGCCATCCTGGATGATACTGTGAACTTCAGCCATGATTGGGAAGCCATCTGAGCAAGGTCCAGGTGATCTTTGATGCTCTACGGAAGGCGGGGCTTTCCATAAACCCAAAGAAGTGTGCCGTGGGAATGGAGGAAGCGAGATACTTGGGCTAAGTTGTAGGTAGGTGTGAAATAAATCCCCAGATAAACAAAGTTGAGGCAATCCAGGGCTGGCCACAATCCCTCTCAAAGAAGCAGGTGAGGGCGTTCCTGGGCATTGTGGGCTATTACTGCCGGTTTATCCCAAACTATGCCAAGACAGTCGCCTCTCCGACAGACCTCCTTAAAGGGACAAAGTCAGCTATGGCTAAGTGGTCTCCAGAAGCTGAGATGGCCTTCCAGGAACTGAAGCTGGCCCTGTGTAAAACCCACAGTGTAAACATCGGCTGGTAGCACCCAATTTCTACAAGGAGTTCGTGGTCCAAACAGACGCGCCGGATGCTGGGCTGGGGGCTGTCTTATCTCAAGAGGTGAACCGGGAAGAGCACCCCATAATGTATCTCAGCCGAAAGTTGTCATCCTGCTAGAAAAATTACTCCATAGTGGAGAAGGAATGTTTAGCCATCAAGTGGGCAATAGACACATTAAGATACTACCTCTTGGGCTGGAAGTTTAAACTGGTGTCAGACCATGCACCACTGAAGTGGGTGATGGATAAAAAAGGGAACAATGCCCGAGTGGCCAGGTGGTTCCTAGCCCTTCAGGATTTTAACTTCCATGTGGAGCAAAGGCCAAGAAAACTGCATGGTAATGCTGATGCTCTTTCGAGAGTCCACTGTTTGTTGGCAGAAGGTGCCAAGCCTCCCGGATTTGGGCAGAGACGAGAGGGTATATAAGACGGCCGCCGGACGAGTCCTTGAGGTTAGATATGTTTCATCGCGGCTGTTGGCTGTGGTGATGTGAGCTCAGAAGCATGCTCCAGCACATATAGTGCTAAGAGAGTTATTTGGCCGTTCCAGGGCTGGGTTTTACGGGCAGTCATAAGACATGGGTGGGAATGACCGCTCACATATCCCAACCCCATGGGCATGGTTTGGCTAATAAAATGGAGGCCAGATGTCTCATTCGGTGTCTGTGGCTGGAGGTGTGGAGACCTCCATTGTGTGTGTGCTAAAGACACTGACCTGAGCGGGCGGACCCGCAGCACTGTATGGACTGTTTATTTTTCTGTTTGCTACTTTGTGCCGGAAAAGGCTGTTCGTTTGTTTTCCTATCCAGAGCATTTTATGATGTTTTAATAAACTTGCTTGGACATTTCAGCAATACTGCTTCCTGTGCCTACCTCAACCGTGGTCGAGTGAGTACGGCTTGAGAAAAGTCCACACTTGGGACCGAAAAGTCGTACATGGGCCAATAAACCACATTGTAATTTTTCTTTTTGGAGTGCTGCCTTCACTTTTTTGGATCATAGTATGAGGTTTGGTGCATACCTGGAAGGATCTTTTGCACCCTATGTGTCTTGTTGGTGCTGCTTTTTGATTTTTGTTTATATATATATATACAGTACAGACCAAAAGTTTGGACACACCTTCTCATTTAAAGATTTTTCTGTATTTTCATGACTATGAAAATTGTAAATTCACACTAAAGGCATCAAAACTATGAATTAACACATGTGGAATTATATACTTAACAAAAAAGTGTGAAACAACTGAAATTATGTCTTATATTCTAGGTTCTTCTAAGTAGCCACCTTTTGCTTTGATGACTGCTTTGCACACTCTTGGCATTCTCTTGATGAGCTTCAAGAGGTAGTCACCGGAAATGGTTTTCACTTCACAGGTGTGCCCTATCAGGTTTAATAAGTGGGATTTCTGGCCTTATAAATGGGGTTGGGACCATCAGCTGTGTTGTGCAGAAATCTGGTGGATCCATAGCTGATAGTCCTACTGAATAGACTGTTAGAATTTGTATTATGGCAAGAAAAAAGCAGCTAAGTAAAGAAAAACGAGTGGCCATCTATACTTTAAGAAATGAAGGTCAGTCAGTCCGAAAAATTGGGAAAACTTTGAAAGTGTCCCCAAGTGCAGTTGCAAAAACCATCAAGCGCTACAAAGAAACTGGCTCACAAGAGGACCTCCCCAGGAAAGGAAGACCAAGAGTCACCTCTGCTTCTGAGGATAAGTTTATCTGAGTCACCAGCCTCAGAAATCGCAGGTTAACAGCAGATACAGTAAAGATGTATATCTTAGTACCGTGTTAGCCAGTAGATAGAAAAATATTTAGAATTGAGAGTCCTCAGTGGTTGATACCTTTTAATGGCTAACTGAAAAGATGCTAACAAATTGCAAGCTTTCGAGACTACTCAGGTCTCTTCATCAGGCAAAGGCTAATACAAAATCTGAAGAATCACATATTTGTACACAACACAGCACAGAAAAAATGCAATAGATGAGACAAGTGACGTGAAGCAGAACTGTCTTTATGGGAGAGGGATGAACAGTTGTGGCAAAAAATATTGGACTAGTTCATAGATAAGGAGTGTGAAAGTTTTATTGCCCTCTGATTGGGGTCTGGTAATGTTTTGTGATGTTCTCACAGGGTCTTTGAAGCAAATTCCTTAATTGATGTAATAGGCCATAAATCCATGTGATAGGTTCATTCCAGCATAAGTTCCCTGTCCTCTCTAACAGCTGCAGGAACCTTTCCTTGCAACCAGAGGAAATGCAAAACCTGTCCATTTATAATGACCACGGACAAGATAAAGATCCCCAACTCACATCAGGACTACAAGATCCCAGGTACTTTCAGCTGCATCACATTTAATGTGGTGTACCTAATTATTTGTACAAAATGTCCAACTGGGGGTCTGTATGTGGGGGAGACAGGGCAAAAACTTAGAACAAGGATGAATTCTCATCGCCACACAATAAGAGAAAAAAGAATGGATTTACCTGTGGCCAAACACTTTGGCATCCCCGGTCATAGCATATTGGACATGAAATTACTTGTACTTAAAGGTGATTTCACATCTCAGAGACACAGGAGAGTTTGCGAATACAAATTGATGGTGACCTTTGACACTCTCAATGCTGGAATGAACCTATCACATGGATTTATGGCCTATTACATCAATTAAGGAATTAGCTTCAAAGACCCTGTGAGAACATCACAAAACATTACCAGACCCCAATCAGAGGGCAATAAAACTTTCACACTCCTTATCTATGAACTAGTCCAATATTTATTGCCACAACTGTTCATCCCTCTCCTATAATGACAGTTCTGCTTCACGTCACTTGTCTCATCTATTGCATTTTTTCTGTGCTGTGTTGTGTACAAATATGTGATTCTTCAGATTTTGTATTAGCCTTTGCCTGATGAAGAGACCTGAGTAGTCTTAAAAGCTTGCAATTTGTTACCATCTTTTCAGTTAGCCATTAAAAGGTATCAACCACTGAGGACTCTCAATTCTAGGTTAACAGCAGCTCAGATTAGAGACCAGGTCAATGCCACACAGAGTTCTAGCAGCAGGCACATCTCTACAACAACTGTTAGGAAACCACTGCTAAGGACAGGCAACAAGCAGAAGAGACTTGTTTGGGCTAAAGAACACAAGGAATGGACATTAGACCAGTGAAAATCTGTGCTTTGGTCTGATGAGACTAAATTTGAGATCTTTGGTTCCAACCACCGTGTCTTTGTGCGACGCACAAAAGGTGAACGGATGGACTCTACATGCCTGGTTCCCACCGTGAAGCATGGAGGAGGAGGTGTGATGGTGTGGGGGTGCTTTGCTGGTGACACTGTGGGGGATTTATTCAAAATTGAAGACATACCGAACCAGCATGGCTACCACAGCATCTTGCAGCGGCATGCTATTCCATCCGGTTTGCGTTTAGTTGGACCATCATTTATTTTTCATCAGGACAATGACCCCAAACACACCTCCAGGCTGTGTAAGGGCTATTTCACCAAGAAGGAGAATGATGGGGTGCTATGCCAGATGACCTGGCCTCCACAGTCACCAGACCTGAACCCAATCGAGATGGTTTGGGATGAGCTGGACTAGAGAGTGAAGGCAAAAGGGCCAACAAGTGCTAAGCATTTCTGGGAACTCCTTCAAGATTGTTGGAAGACCATTTCCGGTGACTACCCCTTGAAGCTCATCAAGAGAATGCCAAGAGTGTGTAAAGCAGTTATCAAAGCAAAAGGTGGCTACTTAGAAGAACCTAGAATATAAGACATATTTTCAGTTGTTTCACACTTTTTTGTCAAGTCTATAATTCCACATGTGTTAATTCATATGTTTGATGCCTTCAGTGTGAATGTACAATTTTCATAGTCATGAAAATACAGAAAAATCTTTAAATGACAAGGTGTGTCCAAACTTTTGGTCTGTACTGTATATATATATATATATATATATATATATACATATATATATACATAGATGTCAGTGACACACACATATATGTATATATGTATATTTATATTGTATAGAGAGATAGAATGAAGAAAAGCCGGTAATTCATTTGTCCGCTTCTGTAAAATCAGTGCAGGAGCCAACAGGATAGGAGACATGGTTTACATAGAGTAAATTCATGCAGAATAGTTAGATATATAGATGTCAGTGACCAATACCATTAGTATAGTGTGTGTGTAAATTAGGGAATATGTATGTATTTAATAAAAGATTATTTTCGGAGAAAAAAATGGTGTGGGCTCCCTCGCAATTTTCCAAGCTAAAGAGGGAAAGCCAGCAACTGGGGGCACATATTAATAGCCTAGGAAGGGACCATAATTAATGCCCCCCTGGCTAAAAACATCTGGCCCCAGCCACCCCAGAAAAAGGCACATCTCTAAGATACGCCAATTCCGTCACGTAGCCTCTCTCTTCCCACTGCCCAGTAGCAGAGGCATATGGGGTAATAGTTGGGGGGTTGATCTCACCTTTGTATTGCAATGTGAGATCAATGTTCAGTAAAATAAATTCAGTAAAGGCTAAGTATACAGTTATGAGCTCATATTAATAGTCTGGGAAGCTCCATGGGTATTACCCCCCTTCAATGGGGGATCCCATATCATTTTTTTGGGGGTCCCCCATTTTATTAGCTAGTAAAGGCTAAGTATACAGTTGTGAGCTCATATTAATAGTTTGGGAAGCTCCATGGGTATTACCCCCTTCGCAGATAAAGATCTGCCCTCAGCCATCGACTTTCCGTCTGCTGGTTACGAAAATTGCGCAGGAGCCCATGCCATTTTTTTCCCGAAAAATAATCTTTTATTAATTAAATACATGTGCAGTAATTTGCACACACACTGTACTAATTGTATTTGTCACAGACATCTATATATGTACCTATTCTATTTGTATTTACTGTATGTCATCCATCTCTTCTATCCTGACGGCTCCTGCAATGATTTTACAGAACACGGCAGATGAATTGCGGCATTTATTCAATCTATGCAATATAAATACATACACATATATATACAGTACAGACCAAAAGTTTGGACACACCTTCTCATTCAACGATTTTTCTGTATTTTCATGACTGTGAAAATTGTAGAATCACACTGAAGGCATCAAAACTATGAATTAACACACTACATAGTCATGAAAATACAGAAGAATCTTTGAATGAGAAGGTGTGTCCAAACTTTTGGTCTGTACTGTATATGTGTGTGTGTGTGTCACTGACATGTATATATTTATATATATATATATTCTATGTGTATATATCTACTCTATCTATTCTATTCTAACCTGTCACTCTGTGATTATACTGTACGCGGCAGATGAATTGCCGGCTTTTAATCTATCTTATCTATCTATTATATATAAAAACTTACTTCTCACCCCCAATGAGTGTGGTCTCCAGAGGCCTGGGAGTTTGAAAGTTCTGCGCAGGATCTTAGTTGTTCCCAGCATTGCGCTTTTCTGGACAGAAAGCTCAGATGTTGCTCCTGGGGTCTGTTGTAGCCATTCTTCTAACTTAGGGGTCACTGCTCCAAGTGCTCCTATCACCACTGGAATCACTGTTGCCTTCACCTTCCACATCTTCTCCAGTTCTCATTTGAGGCCCTGGTATTTCTCCAGCTTCTCATAGTCCTTCTTTCTTTTTGAAGATAGGAACAACATTTGCTCTTCTCCAGTCTTCTGGGACTTCTCCTGTTCTCCAAGAATTTTCAAAGATTATGGAGAATGGTTCAAAAATTTCTACTGCTATCTCCTTCTGTACTCTGGGGTGTAATTCTTCTGGACCTGGAGACTTGAATTCATTTATGTTAGCTAAGTGTTTCCTCACTATCTTTCTGTTTATAGATATCCTGGATTCTTCTGTTCCTTTAATTGGACAGTGAAGATCAGTTCAGGTTACATTTCCTTTCTGAGAGAAACAGATGCAAAATAGATAGTTAAAAGTTCGGCCTTCTCAACATCCTTTCTTACCATTTCAGCATTTTCATCCTGTAAAAATCCTATAGCATCTTTGACTTTTCTTTTACTTTTGACATATCCCCAAAATCCTTTTTATTGCTTTTGATGTCTCTTGCAAGACTTAATTAATTGTCAGCTTTAGATAATCTGATTCTTGCCCTGCAGATTCTACTGACAGCATTATATTCTTCTTTAGATATGCCTCCCTCTTTCCATTTGATAAACATTTCTTTCTTCCTTTTTAGCATGTGTTTAAGTTCTGTGTGCATCCATCCTGGTTTCCTTAATTGCTTCGTATTCTTCCCTCTTTTTGTAATTGTTAACGATTGTGCTTTGAGAATCTCATTTTTCAAGATTTCCCATCCTTCCTGGACATTTTTGCCCTTAAGGAAATCCAGCCATTGGATCCCTCCAATTCTCTTTCTGAGTCCCTTAAAATCTGCCTTTCTGAAATCTAACCTTGAAGTCTGAGTCTTCACAGGTTTTCATCCTCTAGTTATCCAAAATTCTAAAATAGTATAGTCGCTACCTCCTAGGGTCCCAGGTACTCTTACCTCCTCAACCATTTCCTCACTGTTTATAAGGATTAGATCCAAAGTAGCAGATCCCCTTGTTTTCTCCCTTACCTTTTGGAAAATAAAGTTGTCAGCAAGAGAGGATAAGAATTTGCTTGAACTGCTAGTTTTGCCTGAGAGAAATTCTCAACAAATGTCTGGATAGTTGAAATCTCCCATGACCACTATGTCATTTTTTTTGGAGAACTTGGCCATTTGATGCATAAAGAGTTCATCCATATCTTCAGCTTACACAGGCGGCCTGTAGTAAATGCCTGCAATGGTGTCCTTTCCATTGTTCTCTCCTTGTATTCTTACCCAGTTTTCACAGAACTCCCAGTATCTGCAGCTTCAATCTCTGTGCAGATATAAACTTTTCTAACATACAATGCCACACCTCCTCCTCGTTTATCAAGTCTGTTTCTTGCAAATAAGTTGTATCCTTCTAGCCTTGTATTCCAATCATGTGTATCGTCCCAAAAAGTTTCAGTGATTCCAATGACATCATATTTATTTTCCTGCGTTAGTAGTTCCAATTCTGTTTGTTGCCCATGCTTTGTGCGTTTGTATAGAAACATTTTAGTTTGTGATTGGTTTATCTTTCTCCAATATTTTTATTATTTAGATTTTTTTGTCTTTGTTCTTCCTTTCCACTTCTAATAGCAGAGTTCTCAATAGTTTTTGTCAGGTGTATGGCTTTTTCTGGCCTTTTGCTTCCCTTCCCACATTATTCTAGTTTAAATTCTCCTGATGAATGTAGCAAGGTAACTTCCAGTCTTCATAAGGTGCACCCTATCTCTAGCAAGCAGTCCATCGTATAGGTAATTCACTCCGTGATCCAGAAATCCAAATCCTTGCAGACAGCACCATCGACGTAGCCAGTTGTTCACCTGCAGAATCTTATTCCACCTTCTTGTTCCATGGCCATCCACTGGGAGGATGGAGGAGAAGACCACCTGCGCTCCCAGTTCTTTCACTTTCTTACCTAAGTTTGTATGTAAGCAACCAAGTTTTCTATCTGTAAAATAGATGATAATAGAATATGCTGCATATTTAAAAAAAATCAAATACGGATTTGAAAAACACACATGTGAAGGAGGTCTAAATGCCACTTCTGCTTTACTTTTCCAGAGTGCCCTTCATTTTTGTGTGGTGGTGGCTTAGACAAGCTGTTTACTGATCATAAAATACAACAACAAAGTTTAACAAATATGCAACAAATAACACATTTTTCTTTATATGGAATTTTTTACTTCATATAACTTTTTTCTGCCAGGTTTTGGGAGTTTATAATATACAAATATTGTATAAAATATGCAAATAATTATTATGTTTTTGAGATGTGTTTTAAAAGATCCCATTTTTTGCAACTTGACTGTTTTATTTGGACAAATTACATATACATGAGGGTTATTTTTCCTATCTTCAATGCCTAATCTACCAACAATTACCTAAGAATGGAAAAAAAATAATAATTCAGCCTAACATTTCCCTTTTGTCCCATGTAGGAGGGTCAATTGGGTGGCATTCATCAAGTGATTGCTTCAATTATTCGCTCTTGAAAGCACTTATATCAGCATTGTTCCTTTAAGGAGATGAGCGGGTGTGTCGGGAGTAGCTATGGAAACTTCAAGCCGAGAATAAAGGCAAATCTCAGGCAAGCCGTTTAGAGAAGACTGTAACGCACACAGGCAAGCACACAACAGGGATATGAGGATTTTGGATGCTGAAGTTCAGGAGGGAGGGAAAGAGTGGCCATAACTCTAGAGAAGAAGAAAAATATCATCATCCATGTCACAGGTGTCTCCTATTGACCCTCCCTCATCTTCTATATCTTCTGCTGGTCTCCTGGGGAGAGATGGACATCAGGTGAGAAGATGCAGATATTAATGGGTTTGTCACACCTTCATCACAAGTGGCTGAGTTTCCATCATTGTCTTGTATGAGTCTCTCTAATGGTGAAAGGTTTTGTCACGTTTGCACTTATTACCCAGCCAAGGCTAAGTATAGATTGCCTTGCCGCCCCTTTATCTTAGATAGTCATCTAATCTTTGTCAGCACCAGTTCCAGAAAATTAAGTTCCAGGAAAATTGACGTAGCCGACTTAAAGAATTTGCAGACAACTTGGGCACAGATGTCCTTCAATGATATCCACAGCCGAAGGCTATTTCCGAATACTCAGGTCGAAGGTCTACAGAATAGTGGCACAGGCATGGTGAATGCGGACCTACAGGAAATATTCACTGCGGAGTAAATTACGCTGTGACCCCAGCACTTACTGACAGGCAGTGCTTGATTTTTGATAATAATTCGGCCCCCTAACCACAGACAGTCACATGGCACAAATCAGCGGCCGCCAGCCTGTCCGGTGCCACAAACACAAACATTGGAACATACTTTGTAATAGCTTTTGTCAGGCAGATGGGTGACAGATCTGTCTGTTTTTAATTCCAGCCCGCGCTTGGCGAGCGGGTACAGTGAGAAGTAGATGATGCCAGCCATGAGAGGTCTGCTTGCACCTCAGAATACTTTCCTAGATACCATAGCGACCAGGTTCGATGGAACACGTAAGTAATACACCTATCATCTTCCTTCTCTCTTATATATATATCTTTAATTGGAAGGAAGAAAGCAACCAGCGTAGGACATATAGATGCTATGTCATTGTAGGACATTCATGAACCATTATTGGCACATTTATGGGACTAACATAATCAGATACAACTAATGGATCAATAAGGTAATAGATTCTAATCATTGCTTACACAGTATCTTGCTATACAGAATATAATGATAGAGGATCACTGGTATCATACATGTTCTGTGATTTTACACTTTGTAAGTGATAATTACAAGGCCCAAAAACCTAGCATGATTATACAATTTGATGTTCTTAAAGGGATTTTCTGGCACAATTTTACTTTTTCCTATTGGGCTAAGAACTGACAAGCAGGTAGTTACTAACTACCGTGCCTGTTCTGTTCGGCACCGGTTCAGAGTGGTCACAGTGCTCCTGCCGACAATTCTTCTGTTTCACGTTAGCAGAGCAGTTCTTCTTCCGGGCTCCTCTGTCAATTGGGCATGACTGTCGACATCATGATGATTGACAGCCGGGTCCCTGCATTATGTAGTGAGGAGCCAGCTGTCATTCTGTATGACATCGGCAGCGATGCACTGTCAGCCGAGCAGAGTGGAAGAGAAGCAGCTTCTCTGTCGACATGACAACACCATCAAATTATATTGATCATCACTCTATGTCTACATCAACACATATGGGTATAACAGACTTATTTCTCTCATGTGTCATGATCTGCATTTGTGTTGCATCTGTTTTTTTCCCTTCCACTTTTAAAAACTGAAGCAGGTACACTGTCTGTTTTTTTAATAGTCTTCCTTGTTTCATCCGTTTTAATATGAATCTCCAAAGACTTAATAGCCAAGTCTGATCTGCAAAATAGATTAGAACTAAACAAGCTCTGAGTCTCACGGACTGGAGGCATGAATCCGTTTTTAAAACGGATATACGTGTAAGGGAATGGAAAATGTTATTGTCTTATCTTTCACTTCTGTTTTATATATTACCACTATGTGTGTCACATAGGTACTGCTACACTATTCTGTGTATTACCTGAAGAGATAAAAATGTATTTTATATTATGTATAAAGTTAGGGAAAGTGCAGTTTGTAGGATTGGCCACTAGATGGGGGCATTTTAGTGCTCATAGTTCTAAGATAGTGTATAGTGTAAGTATATGGTTAATTGTAGGAGGGGCTGCTATGTGGTAAGCAAGGGTAAGAGTTAAACTTTAGTCAGAGAGCGAGAGGCGCCCGAAGGGTTCACAAGGGCTATAGGCCCAGGACGCCACAGCAGTCATGCAAATTGAAGTGAAGTGAACCTCAGTCATCCACAGCACCAGAATAGTTCAGCAAAGGGCCATTGCAGTAGAGAAGACAAGAATGTGGCAACTCATTGTTTGGGCAGAAACCCTTAGAATTGGGACGAATCGGCCAAAGGACCCCACAGATACAGTGAGTACGGACAGAAAAGATATGGTGCAAACGCAGAAGACAGAGCAGAAGGGCAGTACTTTCTTTCAGTGGCTTCTCACTCCGGGAGTTAATGATCTTGTGTCTGGGGCGAAACAGACAGAGAGATGTATTTCCGTAGCAGAGCTGTGCAGAGAGAATGCTGAGGAACAGTCAGGGACGGTAAGATCTGGGCCCGCACTTTGTGAACACGAGAGTAACGCAGGGAAAGAAAGGGAACAATGTTTTGTGAAGCCCGCTGTAAAAGATCTGAAGCTTGTGGATGTGCTGTGCAATGAAACTAGTAAAGATGTTCTTGTTGAAGTTAAAATGGACTGTGTCTCAGTTTGTGCTAATTTACCTGGAGAGAGCCTCCCACAGCATAAAGACGAACCAAAAGGAGCTGGACCTGAAGACACAGTGATGTTGACTAAGGAAGGCCAGGCTACAGAAGCCCAGGTGTCCACGGCCACAAGTACTGCCCTGGCCGATTCTTACATGCGCACGGATCAATTAAACTTTATGGGTCAGTGTATGGTCTGAGAAAACAACAGACAAAGCTAGCATGTGTCACACGTGTGTGTGAATGTAGATTTAATGGCCGGTGAGGCAATAAGTGCCAACTATGATCAGGATGGATAATCCTAGAATCTACTTGTATTTTTGTAAGGCAATGGTATTATGTAACATCTCTTTATGGCCAAAAGTTTTACAAGTGATACAGCAGTCTAAACTGATCGGAACTTAATTATATGAGAGAGATTATAGACAACATGTTTGTCATGAGTTTACCATGACAGAGAGGAGCCAGAAGACGTCAGCATCCAATTTCTCCTACTCCTGCACTGATTAGAAGCACTTCAACTTCTTATTAAATGGTGTAAAATTGTTTTGGCAGTGCATGGGTTAACCCCTCTCTGCCATCAGACGTACTATTCCGTCCATGTGACCCTGGACCTAATTCCCATGGACGGAATAGTACGTCTTGGGCGATCAGCTGCGCTCCCGGGGGGAGCGCAGCTGATCGCCGCCGGGTGTCAGCTGATTATCACAGCTGACACCCGTGACTGTGTGTCAGGAGCGGTCACGGACCGCTCCCGGCACATTAACCCTTGGCACACCGCGATCAAACATGATCGCGGTGTACCCGGGGCACAGGGGAGGATCGCGCAGGCAGGGGGCTCCCTGCGCGCTCCCCTGAGACCCTCAGAGCAGCGCGGTGTCGCGCTGTTCCGAGGGTCCGTCCTCCCTCCAGGTCCCCGGATCCAAGATGGCGCCGGGGTCCTGCAGGGAGGCGGCTTCCTCAGTGCCTGCTGAGAGCAGGCGCTGGGGAAGCCTGCAGCGATGCCAGAGCGATCGCTGGTGTGACAGAGTGCTGTGCACACTGTCACACCAGCGATCTGATAAAATACTGTGATGTCCCACACTGGGACAAAGTAAAAAATTAAAAAAAGTAAAAATAAAAAGTGTAAAAAAAAATCATAAAAAAAAAAAAAATATTCCCCAATAAATTCATTTTTTTCCTGTAAATAAAAAAAACAAAACAATAAAAGTACACATATTTGGTATCGCCGCGTCCGTAACGACCCCCCCTATAAAACTGTCCCACTAGTTAACCCCTTTAGTGAACCCCTTAAAAAAAAAAAAAAAACGAAGCAAAAAATCAATGCTTTATCATCATACGCCGAACAAAAAGTGAAATAACACGCGATCAAAAAGACCGATATAAATAAACATGGTACCACTGAAAACGTCATCTTGTCCCGCAAAAAAAGAGCTGTCACACAGCATCATGAGCGAAAAAATAAAAAAGTTATAGCTCGCAGAATAAAGCGATGCAAAAATAATGATTTTTTATATAAAATTGTTTTCATTCTATAAAAGCGCCAAAACCTAAAAAAATGATATAAATGAGGTATCGCCATAATCGTACTGACCCGAAGAATAAAACTGCTTTATCAATTTTACCACAAGCGGAACGGTATAAACGCCTCCCCCAAAAGAAATTCATGAATTGCTGATTTTTGTTCATTCTAACCACCCAAAAATCAAAATAAAAAGCGATCAAAAAATGTCACGTGCTCAAAAATGGTACAAATAAAAACGTCAACTCGTCCCGCAAAAAATAAGACCTCACATGACTCTGTGGGCCAAAATATGCAAAAATTATAGCTCTCAAAATGTGGTGATGCAAAAAACTATTTTTTGCAATAAAAAGCGTCTTTTAGCTTGACAGCTGCCAATCACAAAAACCCGCTATAAATAGTAAATCAAACCCCCTTTATCACCCCCTTAGTTAGGGAAAAATAATAAAATTAAAAAAATGTATTTATTTCCATTTTCCCGTTAGGGTTAGGGTTGCGGCTAAAGTTAGGGTTAGGGTTGGCGCTAACGTTAGTATTAGGGTTAGGGTTGGCGCTAACGTTAGGATTAGGGTTGGGATTAGGGTTATGGGTGTGTTAGGGTTAGGTTTGTGGTTAGGGTTGGGACTAGGGTTATTGGTGTTTGGGGTTAGGGTTGGAGTTAGAATTGGGGGGTTTCTGCTGTTTAGGCACATCAGGAGCTCTCGAAATGTGACATGGCGTCTGATCTCAATTCCAGCCAATTCTGCGTTGAAAAAGTCAAATGGTGCTCCTTCACTTCTGAGCTCTGCCATGCGCCCAAACAGTAGTTTACCCCACATATGGGGTATCAGCATACTCTGGACCCCAAGAGTTATTGTGCAATTTGGCCTATTTCTCCTGTTACCCTTGGGAAAATAAAAAACTGGGGGCGACAAAATCATTTTTGTAAAAAAAAAAATGATTTTTTTTGTTTTTACGGCTGTATGTTATAAAACTTCTGTGAAGTACTTGGGGCTTCATAGCGCTCACCACACACCTAGATAAGTTCCTTGTGGGGTCTATTTTCCAAAATGGGGTCACTTGTGGGGGGTTTCCACTGTTTAGGCGCATCAGGGGCTCTCCAAATGCGACATGACGCCCCCAGACCATTCCATCAAAGTCTGCAATCCAAAACGTCACTACTTCCCTTCCGAGCCCCGACGTGTGCCCATACAGTAGTTTTCTCCCACATATTGGGTATCAGCGTACTCAGGACAATTTGGACAACAACTTTTGGGGTCCAATTTCTCCTGTTACCCTTGTGAAAATAAAATATTGGGGGCGAAAAAAATCATTTTTGTAAAAAAAAAAAAGGATTTTTTATTTTTACGGCTGTACGTTATAAACTTCTGTGAAGCACTTCGGGTTCAAAGTGCTCACCACACATCTAGATAAGTTCCTTGTGGGGTCTATTTTCCAAAATGGGGTCACTTGTGGGGGGTTTCCACTGTTTAGGCGCATCAGGGGTTCTCCAAATGCGACATGACGCCCCTAGACCATTCCATCACAGTCTGCAATCCAAAACGTCACTACTTCCCTTCCGAGCCCCGACGTGTGCCCATACAGTAGTTTACTCCCACATATTGGGTATCAGCGTACTCAGGACAAATTGGACAACAACTTTTGGGGTCCAATTTCTCCTGTTACCCTTGTGAAAATAAAATATTGGGGGCGAAAAAATCATTTTTGTAAAAAAAAAAAGGATTTTTTATTTTTACGGCTGTACGTTATAAACTTCTGTGAAGCACTTCGGGGTTCAAAGTGCTCACCACACATCTAGATAAGTTCCTTGTAGGGTCTATTTTCCAAAATGGGGTCACTTGTGGGGGGTTTCCACTGTTTAGGCGCATCAGGGGCTCTCCAAATGCGACATGACTCCCCCAGACCATTCCATCAAAGTCTGCAATCCAAAACGTCACTACTTCCCTTCCGAGCCCCGACGTGCGCCCATACAGTAGTTTACTCCCACATATTTGGTATCAGCGTACTCAAGACAAATTGGACAACAACTTTTGGGGTCCAATTTCTCCTGTTACCCTTGTGAAAATAAAATATTGGGGGCGAAAAAATCATTTTTGTAAAAAAAAAAAGGAATTTTTTTATTTTACGGCTGTACGTTATAAACTTCTGTGAAGCACTTTGGGGTTCAAAGTGCTCACCACACATCTAGATAAGTTCCTTGAGGGGTCTAGTTTCCAAAATGGTGTCATTTGTGGGGGGTTTCCACTGTTTAGGCAGATCAGGAGCTCTCCAAACACGACATGGCATCCAGCCAATTCTGCGTTGAAAAAGTCAAACGGCGCTCCTTCCCTTCCAAACTCTGCCATGCACCCAAACAGTGGTTTACCCCCACATATGGGGTATCAGCGCACTCAGGACAAATTGCACAATAACTTTTGGAGTCTTGTTTCCCTTGGGAAAATAAAAATTGGGGTGAAAAGATCAATTTTGTGGAAAAAATATAATTTTTTAATTTTACGGCTCTACGTTATAAACTTGTGTGAAGCACTTGGGGGTTCAAATTGCTCACCAAAGATCTAGATAAGTTCCTTAGGGGGTCTAGTTTCCCAAATGGGGTCACTTGTGGGGGTTTCCACTGTTTAGGCACATCAGGGGCTCTCCAAATGCAACATGGCGTCCAATCTCAATTCCAGCCAATTTTGGTTGGAAAAAGTCAAATAGTGCTCCTTCCATTCCGAGCTCTGCCATGCGCCCAAACAGTGGTTCCTCCCCACATATGGGGTATCAGCGTACTCAGGACAAATTGGACAACAAATTTTGTGGTCCAATATCTCCTGTTACCTATGGGAAAATAAAAAATTAGTGACTAAGAGATAATTTTTGTGGGAAAAAAATAGGATTTTTTATTTTCATGCCCGGGCATTATAAACTTGTGTGAAGCACTTGGGGTTCAAAGTGCTCACCAAAGATCTAGATAAGTTCCTTAGGGGTCTAGCTTCCAAAATGGGGTCACTTGTGGGGGTTTCCACTGTTTAGGCTCATCTGGGGCACTACAAACGGAACATGACCCCCATCAATGTTTGCATTCCAAAACGTTACTGCTTCTTTTCCAAGCCCTGCCGTGCGCCCAAACAGTTTCCCCCCCCCACATATGGGGTATCAGCGTACTCAGGACAAATTGGACAACAAGTTTTGGGGTCCAATTTCCTTGGGAAAAATCAAAAATTTGGGACTAAAAAATCATTTTTGTGGAAAATTGTTTTGTTTTTTTTTCACACCCAGGCATTATAAACTTTTGTGAAACACTTTGGGGTTCAAAGTGCTCACAACAGATCTAGATAAGTTCCTTAGGGGTCTAGTTTCCAAAATGGTGTCACTTGTGGGGGTTTCCACTGTTTAGGCGTATCAGGGGCTCTCCAAACACGACATGGCGTCCAATCTCAATTCCAGCCAATTTTAGTTTGAAAAAGTCAAACGGCGCTCCTTCCCTTACGAGCTCTGCCGTGTGCCCAAACAGTGGTTTTCCCCCACATATGGGGTATTGGCGTACTCAGGAGAAATTGCACAACAACTTTATCTCTCCATTTTCTCCTTTTACCCTTGTGAAAATAAAAAAAAGTTTGTAAAAGATCATTTTTGTGGCTAAAAAGTTAAATATTAATTTTTTCCATCCACGTTGCTTCAGCTCCTGTGAAGCACCTGAAGGGTTAATAAACTTCTTGAATGTAGTTTTGAGTACCTTGAGGGGTGCAGTTTTTATAATGGTGTCACTTTTGGGTATTTTCTGCCATATAGACCCGTCAAAGTGACTTCAAATGTGAGGTGGTCCCTAAAAAAATGGCTTTGTAAATTTTGTTGTAAAAATGAGAAATCACTGGTCAAATTTTAACCCTTCTAATTTCCTAACAAAGAAAAATTTTGGTTCCAAAATTGTGCTGATGTAAAGTAGACATGTGGGAAATGTTATTTCTTAACTATTTTGTGTGACATATTTCTCTGTTTTAAGGGAAAAAAAATTCAAAGTTTGAAAATTGCAAAATTTTTAAAATTTTCGCCATATTTGCGTTTTTTTCAAAAATAAACGCAAGTTATATCGAAGAAATTTTACCACTAACATGAAGTACAATATGTCACGAGAAAACAATCTCAGAATCGCGAAGATCCGTTGAAGCGTTCCAGAGTTATAACCTCATAAAGAGACAGTGGTCAGAATTGTAAAAATGGCCCGGTCATTAACGTGCAAACCACCCTTGGGGGTGAAGGGGTTAATAAGCTCCTGTTGTGATCTCCTAGGGAGTTATGGCTGTCAGCTGTGCACTGTTAGCCACTCCCATCTCCTATATAAACTAGGTCCTGGCTAGCTCTCATTGTCAGAAATAGCTTATGCTGCATGGCTGGAGGTTGTTGGTTATAATAGCAGAAAGGTGTTTGGTGGATTTATCTGTGACTGTTGCTAGGGTTTGAGTGTGTGACAATTCCCTTTCTTCTCCTACTTTGGTTTAACCCCATCCTTCACTCCCTGGTGTATTCCTGTTACAGTGCCTACAAGTAGTATTCAACCCCCTGCAGATTTAGCTGGTTTGATAAGATGCAAATAAGTTAGAGCCTTCAAACTGCAAACGAGAGTAGGATTTATTAACAGAAGCATAAATCTTACGCGATACCCGGCAGGGGGCTGATCGTCGCTGAATGTCACACACAGCGATATCGCTGGTGAGCTCGGTGCTGCGTCACAAAACTAGTGACTCAGCAGCGATCTCGGTAGCGATATCGCTATGTGAGACGGGCCCTTTACTGAAGCTGACAAGTGAGGGTTGCAGCCCCCAGCTGTGAGTTTTGCCTAGCTGGTTATAGAAAATAGAGGGAAACCCACACCAGGTTTTTCATTTACAGTGCCTACAAGTAGTATTCAACCCCCTGCAGATTTAGCTGGTTTGATAAGATGCAAATAAGTTAGAGCCTTCAAACTGCAAACGAGAGTAGGATTTATTAACAGAAGCATAAATCTTACAAAACAAAAAGTTATGTTGCTCAGTTGAATTTTAATAAATTTTAAACATAAAAGTGTGGGTCAATTATTATACAACCCCTATGTTTAATATTTCGTGGAATAACCCTTGTTTGCAATTACAGCTAATAATCGTCTTTTATAAGACCTGATCAGGCCGGCACAGGTCTGTGGAGTTATCTTGGCCCACTCCTCCATGCAGATCTTCTCCAAGTTATCTAGGTTCTTTGGGTGTCTCATGTGGACTTTAATCTTGAGCTCCTTCCACAAGTTTTCAATTGGGTTAAGGTCAGGAGACTGACTAGGCCACTCCAACACCTTGACTTTTTCCCTCTTGAACCAGGCCTTGGTTTTCTTGGCTGTGTGCTTTGGGTCGTTGTCTTGTTGGAAGATGAAATTACGACCCATCTTAAGATCCTTGATGGAGGAGCGGAGGTTCTTGGCCAAAATCTCCAGGTAGGCCGTGCTATCCATCCTCCCATGGATGCGGACCAGATGGCCAGGCCCCTTGGCTGAGAAACAGCCCCACAGCATGATGCTGCCACCACCATGCTTGACTGTAGGGATGGTATTCTTGGGGTCGTATGCAGTGCCATCCAGTCTCCAAACGTCACGTGTGTGGTTGGCACCAAAGATCTCGATCTTGGTCTCATCAGACCATAGAACCTTGAACCAGTCTGTCTCAGAGTCCTCCAAGTGATCATGAGCAAACTGTAGACGAGCCTTGACATGACGCTTTGAAAGTAAAGGTACCTTACGGGCTCGTCTGGAACGGAGACCATTGCGGTGGAGTACGTTACTTATGGTATTGACTGAAACCAATGTCCCCACTGCCATGAGATCTTCCCGGAGCTCCTTCCTTGTTGTCCTTGGGTTAGCCTTGACTCTTCGGACAAGCCTGGCCTCGGCACGGGAGGAAACTTTCAAAGGCTGTCCAGGCCGTGGAAGGCTAACAGTAGTTCCATAAGCCTTCCACTTACAGATGATGCTCCCAACAGTGGAGACAGGTAGGGCCAACTCCTTGGAAAGGGTTTTGTACCCCTTGCCAGCCTTGTGACCCTCCACGATCTTGTCTCTGATGGCCTTGGAATGCTCCTTTGTCTTTCCCATGTTGACCATGTATGAGTGCTGTTCACAAGTTTGGGGAGGGTCTTAAATAGTCAGAAAAGGCTGGCAAAAGAGTTCATTAATTCACACATGTGAAGCTCATTATTCTTGGTGCCTGAACTACTTCTTAATACTTTAGGGGGACCAAACAGAATTCTTGTGGTTTGAGGGGTTGAATAATAAATGACACTCTGAATTAACTTTTAACGTTTTTAAAAAAAAAAAAAAAAAAAATTAAAACAAAAATTTTTGCTGCAGTGCATTTCCCACTTCCAGGCTGATCTACAGTACAAATGTCACAATGCCAAGTTAATTCCGCATGTGTCAACCAGCTAAATCTGCAGGGGGTTGAATACTACTTGTAGGCACTGTATATGTGTGAGTGTATTTGTATATTTAGTATTTTTTGTTATCCCTGTTCGTATTACCTTGTTATTGTGGTTGGTGTACTACGGTATACTACTACTCCCCTCTTCCCTGGGTGGGGGAAGGTTAAAGACTGAGGGCAGATTTAGGAGCTAAGACAAGGTACGTGGCCCTGGCATCTTCACCATCAGAAGTAATCCAGGGAGCAGGAAGAGCTAGGGCGCCCCTAGCGTTAGGGACAGGAAAGGAGCCCCTGGTCCCAGGACACCTCACAACAGAGTCGTGACAATGTGCAGTAGAAAGACTTGCCAAAAGTTAGCAAAAGGCCAATTTGGCTCTATCCAACCTCTGTTTTAAGAAGAAGAATCAAGGTTAAAATGCACTCACTTTTTTGAAATGTAGAAGAGCTGGAAAGAACATTGTGCAATAGTGTTTTATCCAAGTGACAGGAACACTAGTGTACAGGGAATTGCTCACATGGTCTGGTTGTGAACCCCAACACACAATACGCTGGATGAGGCTGCTGCAGGCGAGTGTCCACGAATCAAGAAGTAGGGAAAAAGTGTTTTTTCTGCGCTGCCAAGTATGCAATGATATTCCCAGAAATAGGAGCAGGAACCAGGATAAAGGAATGCGGTTTATTGTTGACGCGTTTCAAAGTAAAACAAACTTTTTACTTGTGGTTTGTCCTGAGGAAGAAGTTTGTTTTACTTTGAAACGTGTCAACAATAAACCGCATTCCTTTATCCTGGCTACTGCTCCTTTCTCTGGAGTTATCATTGTATACTTGGCAGCACAGAAAAAGACCTTTTTTTTCCTTCTTCTTGACTCGCTGGTTTGAACACTCAATGGCTCATAGCAGCAAATAATAATAGTCTGTTACAGAAGGAGTCAAAAGAACTTCAGTCACAAAATTAGTACTTGTGTCATCCTGCAGTATTGTTGTGTAATAAGACCCTGCTGACTGCTACATGCTGTACAGATAAGAGTGTCCTGGGGGGCAGCAGTCCTCTTCCCACACTTTCAATGCGCCATTGCTGACAAGAAGTAAATTCTTGAAATCCTGAATCTAATCCTTTTTTATCTTCATCTAAATTGCTTCATACGCTTTCCTTTCTTACGGCAGTCACTAAAGGGTATGCCACACTAAACAATATCGCTAACGGGATCGCTAAAAAACGTCACTATTTAGCGATCCCGTTAGCGATGTTGTTGTGTGCGGCAGCTTCCAGCGACGAGCTTCCTGCTGTGATCTCGCTCGTCGCTGGAATCGTTCCGGACCCTATTTTCTCGTCGGCGCTCCCGCTGGGTAAGTATATATCGCTAGTGTGGCACCTTTTCTTAGCGATTTAGCGGTACTTTTGTACCGCTAAAGTCGTTAAGAAGATCGCTAACGGCGATAGCGTCGTTAACTATATCACTAAATGTGGCCGCACTTAGCGATATAGAAACAATCCCGCTAGCGATCTCATTAGTATGCGACGCTAACGAGATCGCTAGCGGGATAGCTTAGTGTGGCAGTACCTTAAGTTATGCTAGGTTCACACCAGCCATCTGAGTTCTACATTAGGAACAGAATGAGAGAACTGATGGCAAATATGTAAATAATGGATCTTATTAGAACCAGATTATTATTATTATTATTATTTATTTATATAGCGCCATTAATTCCATGGTGCTGTACATGAGAAGGGGTTACATACAAAGATAGACCCCGTTGACCTAAAGGGAGTATGCCACCCCAAAGATGCAAATTAAAATACCTAAACATTTAATTAGGTGACTTAGCGCTTATAAAAATCAAACATTTTAATCATACATTTTAGTATTTAGAGAAATCAACCTTTATTTCATGTGGAAAGGAGGGCGCTTCAGTGCACCTTTGAGGAATCCAAGGACTCAGTGCAATAATACGTCATCCGATTTTTATATAGAGCACTTTCTATGATCTTGATGGATAGCACTTGCTTACCCAGAGCGCTGCCTAAACTCAATCTGCACATGTGCACCGACACAGGAAGAGCGCAGGGCATGCATGCAGTGTCAATGCGCATTCAGTGTGGCTGCAGGCGCATTTTGATCCCAGGCTCTTTTTTGAAGCCGTTTGCGCACTATACTTCCAAGTGAATCAATGTAGTGAGTAGTAGCAGCAGACAGAGGTAAGTGATCAGAGCGCTCCCATACCCATATTGTGTGCGCGGCACTAGGCTCCTCAAGTGACAGTATGCACACTGTAGGAACTTGGATTGAGAACATGCAGTGCTCGCACTCGTACTGGGTAAGCAAGTACTACCAAATAACGTGCTCTATATGCAAGTTGGAGGATGTAACACTACACTGGCCCTAGGCCAAGCCAAGTTTTCACAAAAGTGTCCTCATTTGCAAATTAAATAAAAGCTGCCACTAAAATGTGCTGTATTTTGCCAGTATGATGGTGTAAAGTCCCCTATATAAATGTTTATATCGTTTAATTCACATTTTGGGGATAACAGACTCCTTTTAAATGGGGTATGTCAAATTCCTGTTTATCATTTTACTGTAAAAAAAAAGTAGTGCAGAATTAGTTCAGGTAAAACTGAGGGTCCAGCACAGATGTCTAAGGTGACTGTGTGTCACGATGCATTTTTGGATGCGTAGCAGCTCTGGTTCCTCTATAATTTAAATGTAGCTTTTTTCCTTCAAGCCAGTGGGGGTTAATGTTAGTTTGCTAGGTCAGCTGATGTGGGTGGTGACCACTCCTACAATCCTTTAAATGGTCACCTGATGCATTTGTAGGGCAGAAAACCAGGCTGTGGGTGCTGACAGGGCACCGGGTCCGGAACTGCTGGGGCCTAGCCTGTTGTTGCAGGGGGGAAGGAAATTGAAGACGGAAGGGACCCATGACCTGCGTAGAGGGGGCGTGGTGAGCCAGGAGAGTAGAAGGGGTTTTGCGTGGGAAGAGAGAGGGGGTTCCCACCAGAGCAAAGTGATAGTGAGGACCTGCGTTGCGCCGCAAGACTGAACGAGAGTATAACTGACAGAGAAACCTGGTTCAGAGTGGGTATAAATACCCCTCCCAGATCCAAAAGGAAGCCAAATACAATTAGCCCTGTGAGGGCAGGGCATGAACCCTGTCGAAACCATGACAGTAATATGATGCTGTGGGACTGGACTGAGAGGGTTAAGAGCATGTTGAGGATGCACCCAATGACCCCTGCTATGCAAGCTGAGATTGCCTGGGGGACTTGAATTTTGAAGCAACACTTATCTACCTCGACGAAATCATCGTCGATGCGGCCACTTTTGAAGAGCACCTTCAGCGACTGGAACAAGTGCTAAGTCGGCTGCAAAGCCGTAGCCTGAAGGTAAAGCCACAAAAATGGCATCTCTTTCGCAAGCAGATTATCTGGGGCATGTTGTTTCTGGTGAGGGACTGAGACGTACAAGAGTGGCCCACCTCAACAACGGTAAAAAAAAGATGTTCGGGCCTTCATGGGGTTTTTTCGTAAAAAACTTCACCCGCCTTGCCAACTCTTTACTACAACTTCTAAAAGAAGTGCCGGCCGGCTCGAAGAAGCGAACTATTCAATGGGGAAGTAGTCAAGAAGAAGCCTTCAGAACCTTTAAAATGTCCTTGACGGAAGCCCCAATACTCACCTATGCAGATTTCTCACAGCCCTTCATTCTCCAAACTGATGGGAGTTTACTTGGTCTGGGGGCAGTTCTATCACAAATACATGGAGGAAAGGAACGAGTGATAGCCTACGAGAGCCGGTCCCTTCACGGCTCAGAGCGGAACCTGGACAATTATTGTTCCTTCAAGTTGGAACTGCTCGTGCTGGTGTGGGCGATGACTGATAAGTTCACAGAATACTTGTCTGGGTCGGAAGTCCTGTTGTGGACTGATAGTAGCCCATGGCCCACTTAGAAAATGCTAAGTTGGGGGCCTTAGAACCACGATGGGTGGCACGCATGGCGAAGTATTGGTACAAGATCGTCTACTGAGCCAGGGCTGAGAACACCCACGCTGATGCCCTCTCGAGGGTGACTCATAAGTGACCCGAACGTGACCGAGATGAAGAGCTTGAGGCAGAAGAGATTCCTGGTTTCCGGGACTTTGCCAAATTATTGGTGGCTGCGCAGGGACAGATCGGAGAGGAGCCTAGAGAACAGGTGCTGGAACGGCCCTGGGACCACTGGGTGCGAATTCAACAGACATAAAGAAATCGCCCAGCTGCGAAGGTGGGTGGCCCTGAAGCAACTTCCCAGCCATCAAGAGACTCTCTGTCTTCAGGAACCCTTCAGATTCTGAGGCAGTGGGAGACACTCCAGTTGGAAGATGGATTGCTTTACTAGAAAGTACAGCTACTGCGAGAACTGGGGCTCACTTGGCAAGTAGTGCTTCTAGAAAAGTTGACCAAAGTAGTTGCATCGGAGGCCCATGAGAGAGGAGCTCACTTCTGTCCAGAGAAGATGTTTCAGTGGTTGCAGTAGCTGGTGTATCATCCATGATTGAGGGCTGTGGAGGCTTGCCAAAAATGTTGGAGCTGTGAGCTAGCCAAACCCACAGAACAGAGTGCCCCAATACAGATCTTCTACCCCCTTGGAGGTACTGATGATCGATTACTTAACTGTAGGCCCGGCACATCTCGGGTATGAATATTGTCTGGTAATGACCGACCATTTTACAAAGTTTCCTGTAGTGTCTCTGACCCGAGACCAGACTGCTGAATCAGCTTCACAGGTCATCTGCCGGGATTTCATCCGGGTGTACGGTTGTCCACAGAGGATCAACTCCGACCAAGGTGCCCGCTTCCAAGCCCGAGCGATGGAAGAGTTGCAATGTTTATACAAGATTGAAAAATCAAGAACTACCCCTGTGAAGAAACCAGATTGTATCTTAAGATCTTAAGATTGTTTTTGCAAACCCAAAAGAATTGACTTTTTATCTGTATATTGGCTTGGTTTATGTCTGGTGGGTCAAGAAGACAAACTTGCATACCATTTAACATACTATGTAAAGGGCCCGTCTCACATAGCGATATCGCTACCGAGATCGCTGCTGAGTCACTAGTTTTGTGACGCAGCAGCGAGCTCACCAGCGATATCGCTGTGTGTGACATTCAGCGA
The DNA here is from genome assembly GCA_033576555.1 of Oophaga sylvatica. Taxonomy (NCBI): domain Eukaryota; kingdom Metazoa; phylum Chordata; class Amphibia; order Anura; family Dendrobatidae; genus Oophaga; species Oophaga sylvatica. The sequence continues at coordinate 132,746,069 of JARQOD010000002.1, read as the reverse complement.
CGATCAGCCCCCCTGCTGGGTATCGCTGATCGTCGCTGAAATGTCAGGACATTTTTTTGATCGCTGGTCTCCCCCTGACAGGCACACATCGCTGCGTGTGACAGGCGGGAGACCAGCGATCCGCTGGTAACCTAGGTACACAGCGGGTTTCCAGGCGTGGGGCTGTGCCTAGAAACCCGCTGTGTAACTTGGATACCAGCGCCCTGATGCAGGGAGCTGGTATCCAAGGTACACAGCGGGTTTCCAGGCACCGCACAGCGCTTGGAAACCCGCTGTGTACCTTGGATACCAGCTCCCTGCATCAGGGCGCTGGTATCCAAGGTACACTGCGGGTAACTAAGCGATGTGTCCTTGTGCTGATCGCTGCCCTAAGCTGCCTGTTTGGCAGCTCAGCAGCGATCATGTAGCGATACACCAGTGATCCTGACAAGTGCATATCGTTGTCGGGATCGCTGGTGTATCGCTATGTGAGACCCAGCCTTTAGTGTGTAATAGTGACTTGTACATAGTGTAGGTTTATCTGTGTTTACTGTGAGCTGATATGCTAATTGTGTATTGTATTGTAAAACCAGTTTCTTGACTTCCAAGGTAGATAGGGAAGGCTGTGAGGATAAACTGAAGGACACTGGGTAAATCTAAAAATAGATCACCTGCCTGAGGTATAAAAGAGACTTCTCTCCTTCTGGCTGGTGTCACTCTTGAGGGTCAGCTGGGGGTACTTTGGACCCGGCTGAAAGAACTCAGGACTGCTCTCGGTTATCTCACTACACTTGTCGTACCTCCTCTCTGTGTGTGTACCACAGGTGGAATATCGACCATGGGAGCTCTGACATTTCATCTACCATCATCTTGGCGAGACAGCGGAAGGGTGAGACCTTGTAATGTGCACCATTTTGGGGTAATTGCTGGGAATGTTCTGTTTGCTATATGGTTTTGTCGTTCAATAAAGCATTCTCACACTGTTTTACCCTAACCCTGCGTTGTCTGTGTTGTATGTGCCCACGGGGAGCTAGAGCGGGTGTTCAGTGGTATGAGCCCTGGTCCATGGAGTTTTTCTAAAGGCAGTCGGGCCAGCAGACAATAGCAACCACTGACCCCATTTCTTCACAGCCCCTTACTACCCTCAGGGGATTGGGGCCTGTGAACGCTTCAATTGGACGCTGACCCAGATGCTTGGAACGTTAGAGGAAGATCAGAAGATACGATGGCCTGAGTTCCATGGCCGAGTTAGTGTGGGTATACAACAATCGAGTGCACAATACAATGGGGTTCACTCCGTATACCTTGCTGTTCGGGCGAAAGGGACGAGAGATCACCGAGTTGGAGTTGGACTCTGAAGAGAACTACCCACAGACGGGGGTGTCTTCTTGGGTCCAAGAACACCGACATCGACTGCAGAACCTCCGCCGGCTTGTGCAGACAAAGTTTCAAGAACTCATGCATCATGAAGCTTCACCTATTCGAGGTACATTTCTGAGATCAGGTGACCGGGTGTTGGTCTTGAACAAGCGGTCCCGAGCAAAGCTGGAAAACTGATGGGAGTGGACCCCGCATTGAGTAACACGATGAGTTGGTTCTGACAGGCCAGTGTATGAAGTCCAGCTTCAACGGGCAGAAGGAGCGCCTACCCGGGTAGTTCACTGTAGCATGTTGCTGCTCTGTCTGTCCAAGGTGCCCACTTCAACGGCTCTTGACTTGGACGAAAAAGAGATGCGGCCTCGCCACCAGACCTCGACAGTTCACTGCCTATGACCCCCAAGGAAATGAGCACTGAGGTGCCAATGCTTGAAGCTACAGGTATGGCGGGCTCATGGATCACAGTAGGTCCCCACCTCCCATCAGTCAACCTAGATTATGCCGATCTGAACGAACAACGGATAGAGTGTCCCCATCCATTATGAGCAAGATCAATTAATTTGGCAAAAAATCATTCAAGAAGTGAAAGAATGTAAACCTCTGGTGAAAGAACTCTCGCCCGTGGAATGGCGAGTTAAAGGAGAACGGGGGTGTAGGGCAGAAGACCGGGATGTGGTTGCTGACAGGGCATCGGGTCCGGAACTGCTGGGGCCGAGCCTGTTGTTGCGGGGGGGGAAAGAAATTGAAGACGGAAGGGACTCATGACCTGCGTAGAGGGGGCGTGGTGAGCCAGGAGAGAAGGGGTTTTGCATGGGAAGAGAGAGGGGGTTCCCGCCAGAGTGAAGTGATAGTGAGGACCTGCGTTGCGCCGCGAGTAACGACAGGCCACGCGGCAGCGATAAGGGTCGAGTGCAGAAAGGACTCGAAAACGTCATTGGGCGTGCAGATTGCATGCCGAGCAGGAGACTGCTGTGAAATACTATTGGCTGTAGAGCAGCGTAACGGACTAGGGGCTCAGGGGTCAGAGTGGTGACTGGCAGCTGCCGCCAGAAGAGAGAAGACCGACTTATTAGGCGGGGAAGCTGGAAGACCTCAGCACCGACCTCAGCTGGCAGCCAGCATTCAATCCAGAGGAAGTGACAGGCACCCGACTCACGCTAAGTGAAATTGACTTACATAAAAAACTGCCACCTTAAGTTTCTCTGTTCTTTTTGTAATCCCTAGCATTAATCTGATTTATCCCGTTACTCCCTGCAAGGAGATCTATCCCTATAACGATTAAATCAAGCAATTGTTCTCCCCTGTTAACCCTTGCTCTGTGCCTCTGTGTTGCTGCATCCAATTACCTGTGTTACACATCAGCTGACTGTTGGTGATAGTTATTCTATGGAGACCAGCCATGCAGTTGCAGCTCTCTTGTGTCAGCGCTGTATCAGCTATTATTTTCCTGTTTCTGCGTCCTCAGCAGTGTGGAGCTTGGCAGCGGAGTCTGGAAGCTAAGTATGGTGTTTTTACCTTGTCTCTCTTGTGCTTGCCACCACCCCCTGTGTTGTACCATCTGCAGTGGTGAGGCTAGTGCCCTTGCCGGCCAGTGCACTAGCCAAAGCAGTGCGAGGTGACAGCGAGGGACGAGATTCATGACGGCGGTGGAGGGGGAAGGACCCGCTTAGAGCTTTAGGGGACTGCAAGGACAGGCTCAGGTTGAAGCTCAAGAGGTGTCCATCCCTCATTCCCTATCGGTAGGGCCTTCCTCTCCCCATTTCCATCCCGTTGTGTGTTGTGCAGTCCGCTGACCGCCCCCGGTTGTGACATATTGTGACATTATCAGCAACCAGTACTTTTTTCTTGTGAACCTATGGCTCAAGCACAGGCTTTTGCTCACCTGATCCAAACCCTCATGGATGAGGTTAAGGAGCTGCAGTGTCAGGTGGTGCAGCAGCTTCAGCAGGTGTCGAGGTTCTTGGTCTCGCCTCATGTCCAGGCTCAACCGGAACCCAAAATATCTCTCCCTGACAGGTTCTCTGGAGGGAGAGAGAAGTTTATTGTATTTAAAGAAGCCTGTAAATTATATTTATATAATTATAATTATATCCAGGCGTCGCCTTCGTTCTTCAGGGAGTGAGGAACAGCATGTGGGGATTATAGTCTCCCTTCTCAAGGGTGATCCCCAATCGTGGGCCTTCTACCTGCTGACTGTTTCACCATCTTTGCGGTCGGTGGACGAGTTTTTCATGGCAATGGCGCTGGTATATGGGGAACCTGATGGCGTCTCCCTGGCTGAGTCTCTACTCCGTAGGATCAAGCAGGGGGGCAGGCCGGATGAGGAGTACTGCTCAGAGTTTCAGAGTTGGGCCACTGACACGCAGTGGAATGACCCTGCTCTTAGGAGCCATTTTTGTCTGGGTCTGTCAGCTAGGTTTCAGGATACTCTGGTGCAGTATGCTACTATTGGGTCGTTGGAGGCAACCATGGACTTTTCTATATGGGTGGATAGACGCTTCAGGGAGAGACATACACCAAATCTACCCCTGTTGTTCTATCTAGGGAGGAGGGCACACTAGTGCAGATGGACGAACCCATGTAGGTGGGAGAAGTCGCCTCTCAAACTAGGTTGCCTGTGGTTTACCTTGGGATGGGAGCATGTTTCTACTGTGGTATTACGGATCATTTCATCAATGTCTGTCCAGCTCATGCCAAAGTATGTTCTCTATCACAAAAGCCGCGTTCCCCTGGTGGTATGGAAAGAGATGACCAAGGTGTGTACATTTCCTTCATCTTTTCGTCTCAGGGTACCATTCCGGCTGAAGTGGTGGTTGGTGCGGTAACTGAAATTATACCGTTGCTTGTGGATAGTGGAACTGGGATCAATCTGGTGCATTCTCACTTTGTTCAGACCCACGGTCTGAATGGTAGGGCGCAAGTGAGACCCATTTCCGTTCAGGCAATTGATTCTGTTCTTCTCAGTCAGGGGAGTGTGACCCAAGTCGTAGACAATATTTAACTGCGTATAGGGATTCTTCACAAAGAGTCCCTGTCGTTCTACGTCTTGGAGGGAATTATGCAACAGCAAATTCCAATAGGAATAACTAACTAATGAGGAAACTCAATAGATATATAACACTTAACCCACCCCACATATGAGGCAGGAATCAGAGCTTTTATGAATTAATCAATTTTAATCATTAAACTACAATAACATATATATAACAGAGTAGCACAAACCAAGCAGGTCAAGAGAAAAGGACAATTTTTCACCCACTATGTAATGTATACACCAAAAATTACAAAATTATGTAATTTTTATATATGGCAGTAGACTATCATACATTAAAATCCAATAAATTATTCAAAAACTATATGTAAATAAGTGCTTATGTGCATATAATGTCAAAAAGGCAACTGTAGAGCCCCAAAATTAATCTATTATTATCCCATCAATAAAGTGCTAATGTGCAGTACAAGGGGTAACTAACAGCCACATGGATATAGACTCAAATAGTGCATACAATCAATAACAATCACTAAGGTGCAAGTGCCGGCATTTAAACTTACATGTGGGAGAAAGTCCTGACCTCAGCCTGCTGCCCCAATGCGCGTTTCGCCGTTCTTTGTCTTTTTCTCTTGACCTGCTTGGTTTGTGCTACTCTGTTATATATATGTTATTGTAGTCTTGGAGGGAATGCCAACTCCCATTGTCTTAGGCCTTTCCTGGCTAAAGAGAAACAACCCGGTCATTGATTGGCGGTCCTGGGAAGTAGTTAGTTGGGACCAGTCTTGTAAAGACTGTTGCCCGGGAGCTACTGTCTCTGCCGTCCTTCTCAAACCTGCTCCTTCTTCTCTGGAGGAGGCGGATAAGTTGCTACCAGGGAATAGGGGCAGGATTCAACCCTCACCACAAGTAAACCCTGTGTCTCGGGGTCCTCTCAGGAGGAGAGATCAGGGGAGGGTGGTGATCCCACCTGAATGTATTGAGGGTATGAGTTTGGTGACACTGGGGGACGCCTTTGTTGTCTGTTCCTCAGGGAAATTACCTTCTGTTGGCAAATGCACGCTTGGAAATAAACATTCAGGTTCGAACCTGTGTGTGAATGAGTACGTGTGGGTGTCCACCAAAAACATCAGGTGGAAGTACAGATCTGGGGCCTGGAGTTCTAGGGTGATTGGGCCGTATCGGGTGTTGGCCATTCTCAGCCCGGGGACTTTCCAGCTGGATTTACCCCCAATAATGCACTTACATAAGGTCAGCGCCACAGGTCGGCGTTCTGGAGATTTGTAGCGCCTCCGGAGCCTACATTATTGCCGTTCTTTTTGGGCTGCGTTTGCCGTAAACCTGAGGATCAGGTGATTGCGGAGGTGAATGCTAGTGGATCCAGGCATCCTCACCATACGTTGTTTCCGGTGAGGTCTGGTGTTGAGGGTCCAGAGGCCCCTTGTTGAAAGGGGGGTACTGTCACGATCTATTTTTGGATGCGTGGCAGCTCTGGTTCCTCTATAATTTAAATGGAGCTTTTTTCCTTCAGGCCAGCGGGGCTTAATGTCAATTTCCCTTGCTGGCAGTGTGCTGTAGCTGCTGAATTGGTAGGTCAGCTGATGTGGGTGGTGACCACTCCCACCATCCTTTAAACAGCTACCTGATGCATCAGCTGCCTGATGGTGATAGAGTTATTCTATGGAAACCAGCCTTGCAGTTGCAGCTCTCTGGTGTCAGGGCTGTATCAGCTATTTCTGGAGTTTGGAGTCCTGTTTCTGTGTCCTCTGCGGTGTGGAGTTTGGCAGCGGAGTCTGGAAGCTAAGATGGGTGTTTTTACCTTGTCTGTCTGGTGCTTGTCACCACCCCCTGTGTTGTACCATCTGCAGTGGTGAGGCTAGCTCCCTTGCCGGCCAGTGCACTAGCCAGGGCAATGCGAGATGACTGTGAGGGATGAGGTTCATGACGGCGGCGAGGGGAAGGACACGCTTACGGCATTAGGAGAGTGCAGGGACAGGCTCAGGTTGGACCTCAGGAGGTGTCCATCCCTCATTCCTTATTGGTAGTGCCTTCCTTTCCCCTTTTTCATCCCTTTGTGTGTGTGTTGTGCCGTCCACTGACCGAACCCCTGTTGGGTCGTGGCATATCGTGATATTGTGTAGTTAAATAGGTCATTTTTGTATATTTCTTCGGTAGCAATTCTTGCAGCTCATGCTGCTGAATATTCTCCACTTGGTTGATAAACAATTGTGAAAATATTTTTTAAAGCAGCACACCTGCATTGTTTTTGCCTATTTAGCACAGCATAGACTGTTAGTTAGACACTCTTGTGTATGTCTTGTATAATCCTGATTTAGTTTATGTGCCCTTTTTTTAGTTGACTACCATGTTGACGCTTTCTTCCACTCCTTCTTTCCATGATGTCTCTGGCTTTGTAAGGGGCAGAGTCTCATCACAATGCAATTGCACTGCTGAGTCCTATGGACGGCAGTGATAGATGAGTGACAAAGAACTACTATCCCCTTACTCATATCATAGAGTCTCAGTGTATCCCATGTGATTCTTCTTCAGTCTGTTTCCCCTGCCTCTTGCTTGTAATAGGTTTCTTCCTGTTAGCCCCTATAAGCATAAGTCAGGGAACGCATGATGAAGCTGCATCTCAAAGAGTACTATGGAGCTTCTGCAAAGTGATATAGATTATATACTGGACTGTTTGTATAACTGGATATCACATGACACAGACACCCATAATGAAATGTTTCAAAATAGCAACTGATCTGGGATAAAACCAAAAACTAGAATATAGCTAGTGGGTTAGCATTATATGTGAGCAAAAAATGGTGGAGTAGTATTTTAAACATTAAAAGCTGCTCAGAAATTTATAGTGTTTATCATATATTTTTTTTCTTACAAAGTTTAAACCCTTCACCCACAGCCTGTTTTCACCTTCCTGATCAGGTCAAATTTGACAGTTCTGACCAGTGTCATTTTATGTGGTAATAACTTTGGAACACTTTAACGTATCCAAGTGATTCTGAGACAGTTTTTTTCATGACACATTGTACTTTATGCTAGTGGTAAATTTAGGTTGATATTTTTAGGTTTTGATATTTACCACATATTTACTTTAAATCAGCATAATTTTGGAAACAATTTGTTTTTGTTAGGAAGTTAGAAGGGTTAATTGTTGATCAGCAATTTTCCCACAGTGACTGACTTTTTCCCATGGTGCTGAGGTCACCGCAGTTCAGCTCTGCTGGGAACGCAGCCTCACTGACCGGCAGCAACCTCGATGATGTCATCGGTGGTCAATGATGCTGCGCTCTTGCAGCAGCTCATTCACCAGTGGTTCTCACCCTGGACGTTCGCATCTTGGCACCGTCCAGGTTGAAAACTATTTATCCCCCACACATGGATTATGGCATGGGACAGAACAATGGGCAGGTGAGGGATATTGTTGTTTTTTAATTTAGTTTTATTACAGGAGATGAGGGTTTTGGTGGAATTAGGCGTTAGGTGAGTATAACTGTATTATTTTTAAATAAAACTGGAAGACTTTTTTGTTTTATTTCTAATAAAAAGACTTTAATCTGGCTGTGTCTTTATTTACCATGTAAACTATAGGATTAGTAATGGAGAGGTGTCTTGTAGACACCTCTCCATTACTAAACCATGGGCTTGATGTCACCTCACAATACAAAGGTGACATCAACCCCACAAATATGAACCCCACTTGCCACCACTACGGGGCAAGTGGGAAGAGCAGGACAAAGTGCTAGAATTGGCGCATCTAATAGATATGCCTTTTCTGGGCAGCTGTGAGCTGCTATTTTTAGGCTGGGGGGCCTATATCAATGGCCCCTTATCAGCCTGTGAATACCAGCCCCCAGTTGTGAGCTCTAGCAAGGCTGGTTGTCAAAAATAATTTAAAAAGAACAGCGTGGGGACCCTCTCTATTCTTGATAACCAGCCTAAAGGCTGGGTCTCACATAGCGATACACCAGCGATCCCGACAATGATATGCACTTGTCAGGATCGCTGGTGTATCACTATATTATCGCTGCTGAGCTGCCAAACAGGCAGTTCAGGGCAGCGATCAGCACGAGGACACTGCGGGTAACATCGCTTAGTTACCCGCTGTGTACCTAGGTTACCAGCGGATCGCTGGTCTCCCGCCTGTCACACGCAGCGATGCGTGCCTGTCAGCGGGAGACCAGCGATCAAAAAAATGTCCTGACATTTCAGCGACGATCAGCGATACCCGGCAGGGGGGCTGATCGTCGCTAAATGTCACACACAGCGATATCGCTGGTGAGCTCGGTGCTGCGTCACAAAACTAGTGACTCAGCAGCGATCTCGGTAGCGATATCGCTATGTGAGACGGGCCCTTTACTGAAGCTGACAAGTGAGGGTTGCAGCCCCCAGCTGTGAGTTTTGCCTAGCTGGTTATAGAAAATAGAGGGAAACCCACACCAGGTTTTTCATTTACAGTGCCTACAAGTAGTATTCAACCCCCTGCAGATTTAGCTGGTTTGATAAGATGCAAATAAGTTAGAGCCTTCAAACTGCAAACGAGAGTAGGATTTATTAACAGAAGCATAAATCTTACAAAACAAAAAGTTATGTTGCTCAGTTGAATTTTAATAAATTTTAAACATAAAAGTGTGGGTCAATTATTATACAACCCCTATGTTTAATATTTCGTGGAATAACCCTTGTTTGCAATTACAGCTAATAATCGTCTTTTATAAGACCTGATCAGGCCGGCACAGGTCTGTGGAGTTATCTTGGCCCACTCCTCCATGCAGATCTTCTCCAAGTTATCTAGGTTCTTTGGGTGTCTCATGTGGACTTTAATCTTGAGCTCCTTCCACAAGTTTTCAATTGGGTTAAGGTCAGGAGACTGACTAGGCCACTCCAACACCTTGACTTTTTCCCTCTTGAACCAGGCCTTGGTTTTCTTGGCTGTGTGCTTTGGGTCGTTGTCTTGTTGGAAGATGAAATTACGACCCATCTTAAGATCCTTGATGGAGGAGCGGAGGTTCTTGGCCAAAATCTCCAGGTAGGCCGTGCTATCCATCCTCCCATGGATGCGGACCAGATGGCCAGGCCCCTTGGCTGAGAAACAGCCCCACAGCATGATGCTGCCACCACCATGCTTGACTGTAGGGATGGTATTCTTGGGGTCGTATGCAGTGCCATCCAGTCTCCAAACGTCACGTGTGTGGTTGGCACCAAAGATCTCGATCTTGGTCTCATCAGACCATAGAACCTTGAACCAGTCTGTCTCAGAGTCCTCCAAGTGATCATGAGCAAACTGTAGACGAGCCTTGACATGACGCTTTGAAAGTAAAGGTACCTTACGGGCTCGTCTGGAACGGAGACCATTGCGGTGGAGTACGTTACTTATGGTATTGACTGAAACCAATGTCCCCACTGCCATGAGATCTTCCCGGAGCTCCTTCCTTGTTGTCCTTGGGTTAGCCTTGACTCTTCGGACAAGCCTGGCCTCGGCACGGGAGGAAACTTTCAAAGGCTGTCCAGGCCGTGGAAGGCTAACAGTAGTTCCATAAGCCTTCCACTTACAGATGATGCTCCCAACAGTGGAGACAGGTAGGGCCAACTCCTTGGAAAGGGTTTTGTACCCCTTGCCAGCCTTGTGACCCTCCACGATCTTGTCTCTGATGGCCTTGGAATGCTCTTTTGTCTTTCCCATGTTGACCATGTATGAGTGCTGTTCACAAGTTTGGGGAGGGTCTTAAATAGTCAGAAAAGGCTGGCAAAAGAGATCATTAATCCACACATGTGAAGCTCATTATTCTTGGTGCCTGAACTACTTCTTAATACTTCAGGGGGACCAAACAGAATTCTTGTGGTTTGAGGGGTTGAATAATAAATGACACTCTGAATTAACTTTTAAAGTTTTTTAAAAAAAAAAAAAAAAAAAAAAATTAAAACAAAAATTTTTGCAGCAGTGCATTTCCCACTTCCAGGCTGATCTACAGTACAAATGTCACAATGCCAAGTTAATTCCGCATGTGTCAACCAGCTAAATCTGCAGGGGGTTGAATACTACTTGTAGGCACTGTATTTATTTATTTATAGCTCAAGAGGCGGCTGAAGACTACTCCCATCAGCGGCTCCTGCTGTCACTGATATTAGCAGCAGAACGTGTAGGCTGATGGGAGTAATAGTCACATCAGCCGCCGCCTACTATTATTGTGATCACTTGAATACAACTCTCATCATTTCCCCTGCTCCCACTGATCGCCAGCAGAGCAGGAGGGAATGATGAGAGCATCTTCAGCACCCGGCGCCGGGGAACAGCGCTTACTGTAGCACTTCTTCCCTGGCGCTGGTGCGTGTCACATGGATGACATCCATGTGTGTTCATTATGTGCACGTGTGCGGGATGTTTTGCGGCCCGTGCTGACGGTAAAAACTGACATGTCACACGGTCTGAGGAAACACAGTGACATGTGCACAGACCCATTCACTTGAATGGGTCTACGTGTGTCAGTGTCTCCGGTACATGTGAAAACTGTCATCAAACGTACTGGAGACACTGATGTGTGAAAGAACTCTTACATAGTTCCAGTATAATCGTGAATGATACATTTCTTTATTCTACCACCCAACACTTTGCCATTCTCTACATAGTAGATAGTTTCTTCAGAGGGAAAGGTGTAAGTACCATCTAGTACCATCTATTGAATGTAGCAATCCTAAAATCATATAGCGATGATTTCGGAAAGAAGGTAAACCGCAAACTACAGACACGTAATTCAGGGGTGTTTGGCTGGGGGAGAGGCCTATCACAGGTGTCTATGCATGCAGTCAGAAAAGTAAATATGAGAAAGTCTGTTACATGTTATGTAGGTTGAAAAAAGATATAGGTCCATCAAGTTCCACCTTTCTCCACCAGTACAATACATTGTCTGTCATCAGATTATTTATAACCCACAATGCCATTTGTTGTGAGCAAAGCATCTGGCCCTTTTTTAAATGCAGATATAGTATCTGCTATTACTATCTCTTGTGGTAGGCCATTTCACAGTCTGACTACAAAGAATCCTTTCCTATAGAGATGTAACGTATAATATCTAAGTAGCATTTACTGGTCATTAGAGGTCTTGATGGACTTGGATCACAGATGTGCTAAAATGCTGAGGCTCATTTAGCATAGTACGCTGTTTATGAATTGATAGCTTAGCATTGTATACTTTATAATTATTCTGCTCCAATGTTCTAGGCTTTAGTTCTCCATGGATTCGTTTTCTGATGAGTATGTGAGACTTTTCCATAGATTTTTCCCAGTGATTACTGTCTGACATTCTTACACATGTACAGAATAGATGTCTATTACAGTTAAATAAGTAGATGGAATAAAATGTTAGGTTATCAATGGTGTCATTTACTATACAACTCCTGAAATTCCTGTATTTTCCGTTTTACCTACACACGCAGCCTGTACATTTTATGAGGACTCTCGCAGAATAGAGATGTCAGAAGCATTATGTGGCTTCAAATCCAAAGAAAAACATTTAGATCATATGGTGCGTACGGCGCCTCCTTAATTATACAGTTCACAACATCTTTTTACAGAAGTGTCGGCGAGGCACCTGTTCCAGATAACTAGCGGAAAATTTGTAGAGAATCCGCTGAAGTTTAATCAGAGGCTCTGTGGCAGCTTGTGCCGAGCACAGACACTTTTAAGCCTGCTTCGTTTCTGTCCTCCCCCTGTGTAACTAGAGGCGATAGGGAGGGCTGAGAGCCAGCGGTAATAATACTCTCTGAGAACGCTCACTCCCCCAGGAGCACATCAATACATGTTATTTAGATGAAGGATTGCATGGTGGAACAATTCAACAACAAGAAAAATGGTTTCAACATGCAAGCAAGAGACGGGCGATGCCTGGTGTAAACAGACAAATTTACGTTTATGCCATGAATTTAATTTTCTGGGAAGTGATAACGACACATACTAGAGTAGAAAAAGAAGAAGAAAAAAAAAAGGTTTTGGAGGCCAGTTGAAAAAAAGATTGATTTCTCTCAATGAGAGGAATAAAGTAACAAACTTGTTGTGATACCTTTTAATGGCTGACAAAAATAAAGTACGTGATGTTACAAAGCAAGTTTTCGAGTCTACTTCGGTCCCTTCATCAGGCATGGTGTAACAAAGTAAAAGCGAATGAAATGAACTGGAGTATAAGTTGGTATACATGTAACATGTAAGAGCATGTTCACACTGGCCACTAAATAGACGAAACCTAAGATAGAAACAAAATGAACATATACCCTGCTGCAAGTAAGTAAAAGCAATAGTGCATAGAAATACTTAGTAAACACTGTTTTTGATTAAAAAAAAGTGTAAAAGCCATACCACGAGCATGGTATTGAAAGAAACCCAAATATATACACAGGAAGAGCAGAGACAGTGAGGGCATCAGATCTCTGATCTTACTTGGATTCCAAAGTTACACCTCAGGAAGGCTGGATGTCGTCGTAATGCAGTGGTTTTTTTTTTACATAATACTTTTATTTTTTCTGCACTTATTGGATCCGCTTGCCTTTTTATTTCGATGGGAGCGCAGCTTATCTGGTTTGTTTCACTTCATTCAGTTCTGCTGCAACTTCCCATGAAGGATATTTCCACAGTATACCTGCTTGGCTGCACCCGCTGGAATTCACTATAGGGCATTTGGACTCGTGCCAATATTACAACTTTGCTGGGAGAGAATATTTTCTACTGTTGGTTTTATAGTTTTAACTTCTTATGCTCAGAAAGCGCTCTTCTCTCTCCTTTTTACACCAAGATAAATCCACTATTTGTTTTGTCTAAGCTCAGTTTGTTTGTTTTTTAATGTCTATTTATTATGCCATCTCTGTTCTTTTTGTGTATATATTTGTGTTTCTTCAGATCCTTTTTATACCATGCCTGGTGAATATACCTGTATAGTCTCGAAAGCTTGCTTTATAACATCACTTATTTTACTTTTGTTAGCCATAAAAAGGTAATATAGATTATTATTTTGTTTCTCAGAATGATTCTAAAGACACCAAAATAAAGACTAGTTATTTCTATTGCAGACAGGGGTGGGATTCAAATTTTTAACAACAGGTTCTGTATTTGTGCGTCGGAAAACCACACCCATTTTAAGTCACACCCATTTTAAGTCACACCCATTTTTAAGCCACGCCCATTCACACACACAAGTAGGGGCGCAGTCAGTTGAAAAACAATAAATTGGAATGGGATCAGAACAGTGCACATTCTGGCCAGCGGCTCTCCTGACCCGAGTGTGACAGCTGCATATATTTCTATATATATATTTCTATGCAGCTGTCTCACTTGACTGACCGGCTGGCCGGGCTGTGCACTACATCCTGATTAAGAAGTCTCTTTCTAGTCTCATACTGAACTGAAGATTAAACTATAGTATTATGTAGCTGGGACTAAAGCCCCCTCTCACATAGCGATATCGCTAGCGAGATCGGTGCTGAGTCACTAGTTTTGTGACGCAGCAGCGATGTCCCCAGCGATATCGCTGTGTGTGACATTCAGCGACGATCATCCCCCTGCCGGGTATCGCTGATCGTCGCTGAATGTCCTGGACATTTTTTTGATCGCTGGTCTCCCGCTGACAGGCACGCATCGCTGAGTGTGACAGGCGGGAGACCAGCGATCCGCTGGTAACCAAGGTACACAGCGGGTTTCCAGGCGCGGGGCTGTGCCTAGAAACCCGCTGTGTACCTTGGATACCAGCGCCCTGATGAAGGGAGCTGGTATCCAAGGTACACTGCGGGTAACTAGCGATGTTTACCCGCAGTGTCCTTGTGCTGATCGCTGCCTGAGCTGCCTGTTTGGCAGCTCAGCAGCGATAATATAGCGATACACCAGCGATCCTGATCGTTGTCGGGATCGCTGGTGTATCGCTATGTGACACCCAGCCTTTACAGTTCTACCTTCTATCGAGAAATACAATATACAATAATTAGTGATGAGTGAACGTACTCGGATAAGGTGTTATCTGAGCATGCTCGGGTTCTAACCGAATGTCTTCTGCATGCTCGAAAAATATGTTCCAGTCCCCGCGGTTGCATGTCTCATGGCTGTTCGACACCCGCAACACATGCAGGGATTGCCTAACAAACAAGCACATTTGCTCATCAATAATAATAATAATGTATTTATTTCTCTAAGGATAGGGTCACACGACCGTATTTTGTCTCATCCGAGAAAATCGTTCCGATTAAGCTAATCACACTCTGATCGGAGTTTGATCAGAGTGTGCTCACAGCGTGCTCCGATTTTCGCGGAGGTGGAAATAAAAAGTTCCCCATCTTCTTCATTCTGTAAAGCTGTGAAAATCAGACTGCATTCAGATGTCATCCGAGTGCAGTCTGATTTTTTTTTTCACGGACTCACTGATTTGCCTGCCTGAGTGCGATCCCATAATCGGATGCAACTCGTGCGTGCTGTCATTTTTTCTTCTGACCAAAAATACGATTGTTTGGATCAGCTTAAAGTCGATACTACATAATATCTGAATAATAAACGTGTGTCTAATATCTAGACAAATGGGGAGATGCTGGGACTTATACTAGTGATTGTAATAATAGAACATATTTATTGTATTACCTGCAGTAATCTCTATAGATCAGATGCCAATATGCAATGCTGGGACTTACAGTTCCCCCACCACCACTGCATGTACAGTACCTAAGGTACGATATAGGTATTACTGTCATCTTTATAAAGTAGACCGTATAAAAAGCCGCAGGATGTAAATGTGACTCTATACACCTGGGTACATACAAGTGGATTGCAAGCTTCTCGGTAATAATGTCTAAGAAGGCACCAGGATCTGGGAGCTGGTGGTCTGTCTCCAGCTGGGTGGCTTTCTACAGCTGTGCCCTACAGACAGCTCTGAGCATAGACCTCAAGCTCTCCAGAGAAGAAGACAACGCAGGGGGCTAGAAGAACTGCTCTTCCATGGAGGCCTTACTACTCTGACCGGCGTCTATCTACCATAGATAGACGCCGGTCAGACCACCTCAGTCCACACAGACACACTCCTCCAGCTCCACTGCAGGGTCCAGGCAGCGCCACAGCTCAGCTCACACAGTACCTCTCTCCTCTCCGGCTCCGCCTTGTGACTAAAGAAGATGGCCGCGCCGCTACCCATTCGCCGCACTGCAGAGATCAGTCCGCGGGGGCCGGGGCTGGCGGTGTGTTGCAGCGCTGAAAGCTGGCTGCAAAATAGTACCGGACATGGGCGTACCCAGGATCAAAACTAGGGGGGGCAAGCCAATGTCGCATCTTATACAGGTTACATCATATACACTGTACATTATCCTGCATATTAGGTATGGAGCATTAGAACTGTTGTATATTGTATAATACAGCAGTGTATGCGACACTACGCTGTATATACCATATATTATACATGGCAGTCGCGCTCATGTCAGGAGCGGTACCAGCAAGTCCGAGGATTGCAGTACGATCCTCGCATGAGTTATACGGCCGTCTGTCTATGCCCTTGTTATAATAATACTGAAATATTAATCTATTATTAAAGTATTAAGGAGCTCACAAGTAAAAAAAAAGCCCCCTACCTCCCCTGTCCCCCACCCACACCCCAATAGCCCATCCTCTCACATGCACCCCTTAGTGTTCTGTCCCACTGACCCCACAATACCCCCATCCTCTTACATTCAACCCCAGTGACCTGTCCACCCTCCCTCACAATACCCCATCCTCTCACATCAACCCCTGTGCGCCAGCCCCCACAATATCCCCATCCTCTCACATTAACCCCCCCAGTGCCCTAGCCCCCACAATACCCCATATTCTTACATTCACCCCAGTGCCCTGTACCCCTCCCCCACAATACCCCCATCCTCTCACATTAACCCCCCAGTGCCCTAGCCCCACAATACCCCATCCTCTTATTCACCCCAGTGCCCTGTACCCCTCCCCCACAATACCCCCATGCTCTCACATTAACCCCCCAGTGCCCTAGCCCCCACAATACCCCCATCCTCATGCATTCACCCCAGTGCCCTGTACCCCTGCCCCACTGTACCCCCATCCTCTCACATCCCCCCACAGTGACTATGACATGCCTGAGCAGAATGAATTTAATAAATTCCGTCCCCTCTTACTATAAAGCTGCAGGCAGTGGCTGAGGCAGGAGCAGGAAGTGTCCAGTGTCTGCACACAGAGGGCACTAGGACCCAGTGTGGCTGAAACAACCAGAGCCTGCACGTGCTCAGCAGAAAGTGAAACTACAGCTGCTGTGGACCAGGAAGGAAGGAAGAGGCTCCTCTCTGGTGAGACAGCAGCTCTGTGCACTGCGTACATTACTCCCATGGTACCGGATCGCCGCTCTGATTCTCCCCGGTTCGGGGAACCGGCTGCTTTTTGAACAGATGGAACCGGGGAGAACCGGCTGAATCCCACCCCTGATTGCAGCCGTCCTCCCACTGATGTCATTATTAAAGGGGTTTCCAGTACTAGGACAACCCCCTTCTTGATCTAAATGTTTTGTCCCATAAAATAAAAAAGCCCATACCCACCTCTCATGCCGACGCCATTCCAGCGATGTCAAAATTCACGGTCATGGGGCTCTTGTGCGCTTATTATGACACTTGAGCCCGGCGCCCAATCAGCGCTGGCGTCACTGTCTCTGCCTTCATATGAATTGAACATGAAGAGGAAGTGAGAGATCAGCTGCAGCCCTGGCTTCCCCTTCATGTTTACTTAGAAGTCCATGGCGTCTATAGAGCATCAGATCGATTGGTTGTTTACATGGACGTAGAAGGGTTTGTTCTATATCCCCATAAGGCTGCTATGACTGGCACATCTGTAACATACATGTCTATATGGTCTTCAACAATAGTTATAAAAAAGTCCATATGAGCAATACCTTACAGTACAGCAACCTATAAACCTTTAACAACCAGCGCATGAGTAGCATAAACATTTGTTTGGCTGGTTTTGACATACGTTAATTATGGGTCTGTTAGTTAAAGGGAATCAATCATCAGGATTTTGCCATCTAATCTGAGAGTAGCATGTTGGAAGAGAGATCCCGATTCAAAAAATGTGTCACTTACTAGGCTGCTTGCTGTAGATTAGATAAAATCACAGTTTTATCAGCAGGAGATTATCACTAGAGGACTTATAATGCTGCTGCCATGTAGTCCTCCATATTTATGATCTCTCTCTAACCCCGCCCCAGCACTGATTGGCAGCTATCTGCCTATGCACAGTGTACACCGAAAGCTGCCAATCAGTGAAGTGGGTGAGGTTATACAGAACTCTGCATTCAGAGAACTGCTAGATCTGCAACATAGAAAACAGAGATTTTACCATAACTACAGCAAGCAGGTCAGCAAGTGGAATTAGGGTCTCTGCACCTACATAATGCTACTCTCAAATGCAGTAGCAAAGTCCTAGAGACAGATTCTCTTTAAGGCTAGAGTCACACTAATGTATGGCATCCAATGCGAGAGCATCGGATGCGATATGCTAATATCCCTCGGCTAATGCTCTGCTGCGAGCGGGAGCCTAGTTTCATTCTACTGTTCTCCAATCCTCTCGCACAGCTGCGGAGGAGGTGGAGAAATTAATACGCTGCCGGCATCGGTGTATATCGCGCTGCACTATCATGATATCCGATTGCTGTGCGTTATCACTCGCACCCACAGACTTATATGGGTGTGAGTGAGTCGAGGGAATAGCTTCTACAATGAATTGCGGCATGTAAGCAACAACCTAAAATATGGAAAAGGTCATCCTAACAAAAAAAGCAGTGCAAGGGATCTGAAATAGCAAAAAAACAGCACTGTTAACATTAATCTTTGACTAGTTAGGACATACAGTGGGTTCGGTAAGTATTCAGATCCCTTTAACCCCTTCATGACCTTGCCATTTTTTGCAATTCTGAACAGTGTTTATGAGAAAATAACTCAGGAACGCTTCAACGGATCCTAGCGATTCTGAGATTGTTTTTTCGTGACTTATTGGGCTTCATGTTAGTGGTAAATTTAGGTTGATAATTTTTGCGTTTATTTGTGAAAAAAATGGAAATTTGGCAAAAATTTTGAAAATTTCGCAATTTTCAAATTTTTAATTTTTATTCTGTTAAACCAGAGAGTTATGTGACACAAAATAGTTAATAAATAACATTTCCCACATGTCTACTTGACATCAGCACAATTTTGGAAACAATATTTTTTTTAGTTAGGAAGTTTTAAGGGTTAAAAGTTGACCAGTGATTTCTCATTTTTACAGCAAAATTTACAAAACCATTTTTTTTAGGGACCACCTCACATTTGAAGTCACTTTGAGGGGTCTATATGGTAGAAAATACCCAAAAGTGATACCATTATAAAAACTGCACCCCTCAAGCTACTCAAAACTACATTCAAGAAGATTATTAACCCTTCAGGTGCTTCACAAGAGCTAAAGTAACGTGGAAGGAAAAAATGGACATTTTAATTTTTCCAACAAAAAATTTATTTTAGCATCAATTTTTTCATTTTTGCATGGGCAACAGGATAAAATGGATCCTAAAATTTGTTGCGCAATTTCTCCTGAGTACAACGATACCTCATATGTGGTCATAAACCACTGTTTGGGCGCACGGCAGGGCTCGGAAGGGATGTAGTGACGCTTTGAAATGCCGACTTGATGGAATGGTCTGCGGGCATCTTGTTACGTTTGCAGAACCCCTGATGTGCCTAAACAGTAGAAACCCCCTACATGTGAACCCATTTTGGAAACTAGACCCCCCAAGGAACTTATCCAGATGTGTGATGAGCACCTTGAACCCCACGTGCTTCACAGAAGTTTATAATGCAGAGCCGTAAAAATAAAAAAATCATTTTTTTCCTCAAAAACTGATTTTTTTTAATCCGCAATTTTTTATTTTCACAAGGGTAACAGGAAAAATTGGACCCCAAAAGTTGTACAGTTTGTCCTGAGTACACTGGTACCCCATATGTGGCGGGGAACCACTGTTTGGGCACACATTGGGGCTCGGAAGGGAAGTAGCGACGTTTTGAAATGCTGACTTTGATGGAATGGTCTGCGGGCATCATGTTACGTTTGCAGAGCCCCTGATGTGCCTAAACAGTAGAAACTCCCAACAAGTGACCCCATTTTGGAAACTAGACACCGCACGGAACTTATCTAGATGTGCGGTGAGTACTTTGAACCCCAAGCGCTACACAGAAGTTTAACGGCCGGGCATGAAAAAAAAATCATATATTTTTCCACAAACATGATCTTTTAGTCCCCAATTTTTTTATTTTCCCAAGGATAACAGGAGAAATTAGACCCCAAAAGTTGTTGTCCAATTTGTCCTGAGTACGCTGATATCCCATATGTGGGAGAAAACTACTGTATGGGCACATGTCGGGGCTCGTAAGGGAAGTACTGACGTTTTGAAATGCCGACTTGATGGAATGGTCTGCGGCGTCATGTTACGTTTGCAGAGCCCATGATGTGCCTAAACAGTAGAAACTCCCCAAGTGACCCCATTTTGGAAACTAGATCCTCCAAGGAACTCCTCTAGATATGTGGTGAGCACTTTGAATCTCCAAGTTCTTCACAGAAGTTTATAACGCAGAGCTGTGAAAATAAAAAATCATTTTTTTTCCACAAAAATCATTTTTTTAGTCCCCAATTTTTTTTCCCAAGGGTAACAGGAGAAAATAGACCCCAAAGTTGTTGTGCAGTTTTTCCTGAGTATGCTGATACCCCATATGTGGGGGTAAACCACTGTTTGGGCACACGTCGGGGCTCGGAATAAAGGGAGCACTGTTTCACTTTTAACAGCCAATCAGAGCGATCGTAGCGACGTGGGTGTTAAGCCAACCCCCCTGTGGTGAAGCACAAAGGGTCTTGTGCCTGCGGGTCGGGTGACCTTTCAGTGACCCCGCTGTGTCACAGGTCATGAAGGGGTTAAATTTTTCACTCTTTGTTTCATTGCAGCCATTTGGTAAATGCAAAAAAGTTCATTTTTTTCTCATTAATGTACACTCTGCACCCCATCTTGACTGAAAAAAAACAAATGTAGAAATGTTTGCAAATTTATTAACATAGAAAAACTGAAATATTACATGGTCATAAGTATTCAGACCCTTTGCTCAGTATTGAGTAGAAGCACCTTTTGAGCTAGTACAGCCATGAGTCTTCTTGGGAATGATGCAACAAGTTTTTCACACCTGGATTTGGGGATCCTCTGCCATCTTCCTTGCAGATCCTCTCCAGTTCCGTCAGGTTGGATGGTGAACATTGGTGGACAGCCATTTTCAGGTCTCTCCAGAGATGCTCAATTGGGTTTAGGTCAGTGCTCTGGCTGGGCCAGTCAAGAATGGTCACAGAGTTGTTCTGAAGCCACTCCTTTGTTATTTTAGCTGTGTACTAAGGGTCATTGTTTTGTTGGAAGGTGAACCTTCGACCAAGTCTGAGGTCCAGAGAACTCTGGAAGAGGTTTTCATCCAAGATATCTCTGTACTTGACCGCATTCATGTTTACTTCAATTGCAATCAGTCATCCTGTCCCTGCAGCTGAAAAACACCCCCATAGCATTTTGCTGCCACCAACATGTTTCACTGTTGGGATTGTATTCGGCAGGTGATGCGCAGTGCCTGTTTTTTTCCACACATACCGCTTAGAATTATCACCAAAACATTCTATCTTCATCTCATCAGAACAGAGAATCTTATTTCTCATAGTCTGGGAGTCCTTCATGTGCTTTTTTTTTTAGCAAACTCTATGTGGGCTTTCATATGTCTTGCACTGAGAGGCTTCCGTTGGGCCACTACCATAAAGGCCTGAGTGGTGGAGGGCTGCAGTGATAGTTGACTTTGTGGAACTTTCTCACATCTCCCCTACTGCATCTGTTGAGCTCAGCCTCAGTGATATGTGGGTTCTTCTTTACCTCTCACCAAGGCTCTTCTCCCACAATTGCTCAGATTGGCTGGACCGTCAGGTCTAGGAAGACTTCAGGTGGTCCCAAACTTCTTCCATTTAAGGAATATGTAGACCACTGTGCTCTTAGGTGTGACGGACACAGATTGTGTCCAGGGAATGATTACTAGGGGAAGTGAGTGGGGAGACAGCAGTAACTAATAGAAGTGTATGACTGCTGCTGAGAACAGGCTGCACTAAACAGGACCTGAGACACGTGATCACAGGGGAGTGGCTGGAGAAGGAGCTAAGCTCAGTGCAAGGGAGATAGAGAGTGGTCAGACAAGCCGGGCTCAATAGCCAGCGGGCAACGCAGTATCCAAGGACACAGACTAAAGAATGGTCAAATACAAGCCGAAGTCAGAAACCGGACAGGAACGTAGTAATCAAGGGCACAGACAAGATGGGCAGTCAGAGGGCAAGCCAGAGATCAGAACCAGAGAAATAGCAGAGGCACAGAATCAGAGCACAGACATAAAGCGAGGGACAAGCCAGATCATACACTGAACAAGCACACGGAAACAAACGGTATACACAGGCAGGGCCATATTTAGAGTTTATGCTGCCCTAGGCAGTTTTCGTTCTGCCTCGCCATTGGTGAGTATGACTAATGCAGACACTGTCGGCAGTGACTTAGGCTACTTGCACGTCAGCAATTTTTGCCATTCGTGGCAGATCCGGAAGTTTTTCCGCATCTGCCACGTAATGGATCACTTATGGCAACACTGCATTCGGCCTCAATCATTCCCTATGCGACTTGCAGACATGTGCGACACTTGCGGTTTTGACGCGATCCCGCAAATCCGATACTTGCAGCAACGGAAAAAAAAACGCTACTAGCAGTGTTTTTTTGTCTCACCGCAAGTGCCGCACATGTTTGCAAGTCCCACAGGGAATGAATTAGGCCGAATCTATGTGTGTGCCCATGTAGCTCTTTCAAAGGCAGTGGTTTCCTACCACACTCAAAAGACATACAAATAGGATGTTTAGATTGTGAGCCCCAATGGGGACAGTGCTGATGATGTATGTAAAGTGCTGTGGAGCTAATAGCGCAATATCAGTGAATAAATATTATTCTTAATATTATGTTACAATACCAGGATCTGAGGATTTTCTGTTTCGAGGTCAAGAGCTCTCTGATGTGATGTTGCTGCCTGTCTCGCTGTCTTCCTCTTTTGACACTGCAGTGTGGTGGACAAGAAAACATTAACTGGTTAACAGCAAGAAGTCTGGTGTACTAACTGAACTAGAAACTCTCCCCATACCATGTCCAGCAGACATTGGAGGATTACTAGATGGATTTTATTATTCTATTACTGCCCAGTCTCTGACTAAGGCCTTATTCATATGTCTGGGTTTAAACAGATACTTACATATAATTCTGGACAATTTATCTTATAGATCTCCCGGTATATTATTTATTATAGATCTATAATATATAATGTACAAGGAGACCTATAGTATAAAATGTCCAGAATTATCTGTAATATATGACGTACAATCTATTATATATAATGTCCAGGGTGATCTATAATATATAATGCTCAGGTAGTAGATTTATAATAATGTACAGTCCAGGCAAATCTATACTATATAATGTCCAGAGGCAGAGATATTTTTAGGGTACGTTTCCACGTTCAGGAAACGCTGCGGGTTGGACGCTGAGAACAGCCACAGAGTCCAATCCGCAGCGTCAAATGTTACAGCATAGTGGAGGGGATTTTATGAAATCCCATATCCACTATGCGTACAAAGATGCAGGTGGCAGACCTGCGTATATGCACATGCGGCGCGTCTTTCTAGACTGCAGCATGTCTATTTATCTCGCGGAGATGCTCAGTCAACGCAAGATAAATAACACCGTCCTATGTATAGGATGCGGTGATTCCACACGGTTCAATGACACATGCGGAATCACCGCGTGTACAAAAGCCGGCAAAGCTTTGGACGGAGCGGTGTCCTCTCTGCAGCGTTTCCTGAACGTGGAAACATAGCCTTAGGGTATGTACACACGTTGCAGATTTGTCTGCAGAAGTTTCCGTACATAATCCGCATCTCTTGGCAGAAAACGCAGGTGCGTATTTGATGCGTTTTTTACATGTGGATTTGTATGCCTTTTTGTAAGCTAAATAAAGATGCTATTTAACAAAAAAAAAAGATTTGTGATGTCATTTCTGTCCAACCGCCTCTTTTACATTAGTCCAGCGTTCATTCTCCCCAGCGCTCATTCCCCACCCCAGCGCTCATTCCCCACCTCAGCGCTCATTCTCCCCAGCGCTCATTCCCCACCTCAGCGCTCATTCCCCCCAGCGCTCCTTCCCCACCTCAGCACTCATTCCCCACCTCAGCGCTCATTCCCCACCTCAGCGCTCATTCCCCACCCCAGCGCTCATTCCCCACCCCAGCGCTTATTCCCCACCTCAGCGCTCATTCCCCACCTCAGCGCTCATTCCCCACCTCAGCGCTCATTCCCCACCCCAGCGCTCATTCCCCACCCCAGCGCTTATTCCCCACCCCAGCGCTCATTCCCCACCTCAGCGCTCATTCTCCCCAGCACTCATTCCCCACCCCAGCGCTCATTCTCCCCTGCGCTAATTCCCCCCAGCGCTCATTCCCCACCGCTCATTCTCCTCCAGCGCTCATCACTCCCAGAGCGCTCATTCCCCCAGCACTCATTCCTCCCCCGGCCCCCAGCGCTCATTACTCCCCACTGCCCCAGCGCTCACTTCCCCCCACTGCCCCAGCGCTCACTCCCCCCCACTGCCCCAGCGCTCATTCCTCCCCACTGCCCCAGCGCTCACTCCCCTACACTGCCCCAGCGCTCATTCCTCCCCACTGCCCCAGCGCTCACTCCCCTCACTGCCCCAGCACTCCCCCCACTGCCCCAGCGCTCATTTCTCCCCACTGCCCCAGTGCTCATTCCTCCCCACTGCCCCAGCGCTCACTCCCCTCCACTGCCCCAGTGCTCATTCCTCCACAATGCCCCAGCACTCCCCCCCACTGTCCCAGCGCTCCCCCCACTGCCCCAGCGCTCATTCCTCCCCACTGCCCCAGCGCTCATTCCTCCCCACTGCCCCAGCGCTCATTCCTCTCCACTGCCCCAGCGTTCATTCCTCCACACTGCCCCAGCGCTCCCCCCACTGCCCCAGCGCTCATTCCTCCACACTGCCCCAGCGCTCCCCCCACTGCCCCAGTGCTCATTCCTCCACACTGCCCCAGTGCTCCCCCCCACTGCCCCAGTGCTCATTCCTCCACACTGCCCCAGTGCTCCCCCCCACTGCCCCAGTGCTCATTCCTCCACACTGCCCCAGCGCTCCCCCCCACTGCCCTAGTGCTCATTCTTCCACACTGCCCCAGCGCTCCCCCCCACTGCCCCAGTGCTCATTCCTCCACACTGCCCCAGCGCTCGCCCCACTGCCGCAGCGCTCATTCCTCCCCACTGCCCCAGAGCTCATTCCTCCCCACTGCCCCAGAGCTCATTCCTCCCTACTGCCCCAGCGCTCATTCCTCCCTACTGCCCCAGCGCTCATTCCTCCCCGCTGCCCCAGTGCTCATTCCTCCACACTGCCCCAGCGCTCCCCCCACTGCCCCAGTGCTCATTCCTCCCCACTGCCCCAGCGCTCCCCCCCACTGCCCAGTGCTCAATCCTCCACACTGCCCCAGCGCCCCTCCACTGCCCCAGTGCTCATTCCTCCACTCTGCCCCAGTGCTCCCCCCCACTGCCTCAGTGCTCATTCCTCCACACTGCCCCAGTGCTCCCCCCCACTGCCCCAGTGCTCATTCCTCCACACTGCCCCAGCACTCCCCCCCACTGCCCTAGTGCTCATTCTTCCACACTGCCCCAGCGCTCCCCCCACTGCCCCAGTGCTCATTCCTCCACACTGCCCCAGCGCTCGCCCCACTGGCCCAGAGCTCATTCCTCCCCACTGCCCCAGAGCTCATTCCTCCCTACTGCCCCAGCGCTCATTCCTCCCCACTGCCCCAGCGCTCATTCCTCCCCACTGCCCCAGTGCTCATTCCTCCACACTGCCCCAGCGCTCCCCCCACTGCCCCAGTGCTCATTCCTCCCCACTGCCCCAGCGCTCCCCCCCACTGCCCCAGTGCTCAATCCTCCACACTGCCCCAGCGCCCCCCAGTGCTCATTCCTCTACACTGCCCCAGTGCTCTCCCACCACTGCCCCAGCCGCTCTCATTGCGTCTCCACACTGCCCCAGCGCTCCCCCCCACTGCCCCAGAACTCATTCCTCCACACTGCCCCACGCCTGCCCTTTGCTCCACACTGCCCCAGCGTTCATTGCTCCACACTGCCACAGTGCCCCCTCCACTGCCCCAGCGCTCATTGCTCCACACTGCCCAGCGCCCCACTGCCCCAGCGTCATTGCTCCACACTGCCCCTCAGCGCCATTGCTCCACACTGCCCAGCGCCAGCCCACTGCCCCAGCGCTCATTGCTCCAGACTGCCCCAGCGATCATTGCTCCACATTGCCTCACGCTCATTCCCATCATTATACTCACGTCCTCGGCTCCTGCTGCAGCTCGGTGGTCCGCGCCGACATCCTGTTCCTGTATGAGCGCGCTGCCACACATCACGTGGTACCGCTCATTAAGCTCATGAATATGGGTGCCACGCCTATGAGAGGGAGTGGCATCCATATTCATGAGCTTAATGAGCGGTACCACCAGTGACCACGCGCTCAGTACAGGAAGAAGATATCGGCGCTGGACCATCGGAGCTGCAGCAGGACGAGGTGAGTATGATGATGGGGGGTGAGGGAAGCAGGGGAGGCCGACCCCGGACCGAGGGAAAAAAAAGGGCCCGCACGGCAATAGTTAAAGCCGCCAGCCAATCAGAGGCTGGCAGCTGACGTCGGTGAGTGCGCGCTTTCAGCCTGGAGGGAAGGTCACTCGCCGCAGGAGCGTGGCAAGGTAAGGAAAAAGGTTTTTTTTAATATTGAAAGCGGCAAGCCGGCAGGATGGAGACACGGGGGCAGGATTTGAAACATGGGGAAGTATGAAAGACATGGGGGCAGGATGAAAGACATGGGAGCAGGATTTGAGACATAGGGGCAGGATGAAAGACATGGGAGCAGGATTTGAGACATGGGGCAGGACGAAAGACATGGTAACAGGATTTGAGACATGGGGGCAGGATGAAAGACATGGGAGCAGGATGAAAGACATGGGGGCAGGATTTGAGACATGGGGCATGATGAAAGACATTGAAGCAGAATTTGAGACATGGGGGCAGGATTTGAGACACAGGAGGCAGGATGAAAGACATGGGAGCAGGATTTGAGACATGGGAGCAGGATTTGAGACAGGGGGCAGGATGAAAGACATAGGGGCAGAATGAAAGACATGGGGGTAATATTGGAGACACAGGGGGCAGGATTTGAGACATGGGGGCATGATGAAAGACATGGGGGCAGGATTGGAGACATAGGGGGCAGGATTTGAGAAATGGGGGCAGGATGAAAGACATAGGGCAGTATGAAAGACATGGGGACAGGATGAAAGACATGCGGCAGGATTGGAGACACAGGGGGCAGGATTGGAGACACAGGAGGCAGAATGGAGACAGATTGGAGACACGGGGCAGGATTGGAGACGAGGCAGAATGAAGACAGGGGTCAGAATTGGAGACACAGGGGGCAGGATTGGAGACACATGGGGCAGGATTGGAGACACATGGGGCAGGATTGGAGACATAGGGCAGGATTGAAGACACAGGGGGCAGGATTGAAGACACGGGGCAGGACTGGAGACACAGGGGGCAGGATGTAGACATGGTGCGGGATGGAGACAGATGGGGCAGGAATATGGGGCAGTATGGAGACAGATGGGGCAGGAATATGGGGCAGGATGGAGACAGATGAGGCAGGAATATGGGGCAGGATGGAGACATATGGTGCAGAATCATGGGGCAGGATGGAGACAGATGGTGCAGGATCATGGAGCAGGATGGAGACAGATGGTGCAGGATCATGGGGCAGGTTGGAGACAAATGGTGCAGGATGGAGACAGATTGTGCAGGATCATGGGGCAGGATGGAGACAGGTTGTGCAGGATCATGGGGCAATATGGAGACATCGTACAGGATCATGGGGCAGGATGGGTACGATGGAGACAGATGGGGCAGGATCATGGGACAGATGGAGCAGGATGGGGAGATCGTATGGGGCAGAATGGATACTCATGAGGGCAAGATGGGAGAACATATGGCTGGAGCCAGGAAAGAGACACACGGGGGCCAGGATAGGGGATATTATTACCATAGGGGCAAATTAAGGGATATTATTACTGCAGTGATATATTTATTTTATTTTTTGAGGATACTGTTTTAAATGGGGGAGCCGGTCCTGTTACTGTGCAGAGTGATACTATGTCACCTCTTTTTCTTCATCTGGTGTAGTGTAGAAGTTGGGAAAAAAAAATGTAATGTGTTCTGCACGCGGAGCTCTAGATAACTGTGTTATTTCCTTCAGAGACGAGCCCTGGCTTGAAGAAGTGATGTCGGTCTGTGCTGGATGAAGATGAAAGACTTCACCTAGAGACATCACTGGTGAGTCAGTGTGCTACCTATACACTGACACTATACACTGTATACTATATACAGCGGTCCTGTGTACAATGTCACCAGTGACCACTGTATTACCTGTACACAGACACTGCATACTAAGTACATATCTCTTGGCACTTATGGTGATATTAGTATTGTGTTTTTTTTTATTAATGATCAGTATTTTAGTATTCAGTCACTATGTGGTGGTAATATGTTGTCCGGCCATGGTGTAACAGTATTTGTTCCTTGTATGTGCTATTATTCGGTCACTATGTGGTGGTAATATGTGGTCTGGTGAGGGTGTGGTGGTATTTGTCCCTTGTAAGTGCTATTATTTGGTCACTGTGGTTGTAATATGTGGTCTGGACATGGTGTGGTGGTATTTGTTCCTTGTATGTGGTATTATAGGTCACTATGTGGTGGTAATATGATGTCTGGTCATGGTGTGGTGGTATTTGTCCCCTGTATGTGATATTATTGGTAGGACCCATGGAAGCGCAGCCGCGCGAAACGGCCGTCGTCCTCTTACCATGCACATTGCTCCTCTGCCAAAGATTTTATATATGCAATATACAGTCATGGCCAAAAGTTTTGAGAATGACACAAATATTAATTTTTACAAAGTCTACTGCTTCACTTTTTCTAATGGCAATTTGCATATACTCCAGAATGTTATAAAGAGTGATCAGCTTAACAGCAATTACTTGCAAAGTCAATATTTGGCTAGAAAATGAACTTTATCCCCCAAAACACATTTCAACATCATTGCAGCCCTGCCTTAAAAGGACAAGCTAACCTCTTTTCAGTGATTGCTCCATTAACACAGGTGTGGGTGTTGATGAGGACATGGCTGGAGATCAATCTGTCATGATTAAGTAAGAATGACACCACTGGACACTTTAAAAGGAGGCTGGTGCTTGGCATCATTGTTTCTCTTCTGTTAACCATGGTTATCTCTAAAGAAACACGTGCAGTCATCATTGCAATGCACAAAAATGGCCTAACAGGGAAGAGTATCGCAGCTAGAAAGATTGCACCTCAGTCAACAATCTATCGCATCATCAAGAACTTCAAGGAGAGAGGTTCCATTGTTGCCAAAAAGGCTCCAGGGCGCCCAAGAAAGACCAGCAAGCGCCAGGACCGTCTCTTAAAAGTGTTTCAGCTGCGGGATCGGGCTACCAGCAGTGCAGAGCTTGCTCAGGAATGGCAGCAGGCAGGTGTGAGTGCATCTGCACGCACTGTGAGGCGGAGACTCTTGGAGCAAGGCCTGGTCTCAAGGAGGGCAGCAAAGAAGCCACTTCTCTCCAGAAAAAACATCATGCACAGACTGATATTTTGCATAAGGTACAGGCAGTGGACTGCTGAGGACTGGGGTAAAGTTATTTTCTCTGATGAATCCCCTTTTCGATTGTTTGGGACATTAGGAAAATGCCTCATTCGGAGAAGACAAGGTGAGCGCTACCACCAGTCTTGTCTCATGCCAACTGTTAAGCATCCTGAAACCATTCATGTGTGGGGTTGCTTCTCAGCCAAGGGAATCGGCTCTCTCACAGTCTTGCCTAAAAACACAGCCATGAATAAAGAATGGTACCAAAATGTCCTCCAAGAACAACTTCTCCCAACCCTCCAAGAGCAGTTTGGCGATCAACAATGCCTTTTCCAGCATGATGGAGCACCTTGCCATAAAGCAAAGGTGATAACTAAATGGCTAAGGGAACAAAACATAGAGATTTTGGGTACATGGCCTGGAAACTCCCCAGATCTTAATCCCATTGAGAACTTGTGGTCAATCATCAAGAGACGGGTGGACAAACAAAAACCTAAAAATTCTGACAAAATGAAAGCATTGATTGTGCAAGAATGGACTGCTATCAGTCAGGATTTGGTCCAGAAGTTGACTGAGAGCATGCCAGGGAGAATTGCAGAGGTCCTGAAGAAGAAGGGTCAACACTGCAAATATTGACTTGCTGCATTAACTCATTCTAACTGTCAATATAAGCTTTTGTTACTCATATGTTTGCAATTATATTTCTGTCTGTGATAAAAACATCTGTCAAACACACATAAAAACCAGAGGGCAGCAGATCATGTGAAAATATAATATTTGTGTCATTCTCAAAACTTTTGGCCATGACTGTAGGTGGATTTTATGAACGGTGAATTTTTCTTTGCTTGGGCAGTGATATATTCTCTCTCTCTTGTCTGTTGAGTAATGAGGGGGAGATCGAGGAGTAGAGTGCCGGTGACATTGGGGGGACTGGAAGCATCTGTTGCTCCTATGCGCAATGGGTGTATATAGGAAACAGGGTGACATTTTGGGTAGTGACAGTGTCAGTATACATACCCTAAACACCCGTTTGTGGAAACTGGGGACTGTTCTGGATAATCATCAGTACGTGTATAGTAACCCGAAACCAGAAGTGACGCGGACAATATGGCACGGTCACTTCAGGGAGCTTATTATTGAACCCGGTGCTTCCGTAACTAGAACGGCAGTTGTGTCATCACTGATGCAGATGATCAGGAATGCGATGGTGGGTGGGGCAATCCTAGAAGCCCCAATTGGTCGTGAGTATTGACACAGGTGGAGGCTGGAGAATAGATGACGTCACATGTAGGGAGCATGCCATACTTCATGAAATGGACTTAAATGGGGTCTTTCCTGCTTGATACTAATGATTCACCATAGGCAGTGACACAAACAGTCACATTCATCTGGAGGTACCCGGCAACTGCATGGTCCCATAATGCAGACGGACACCTAATTTATACTTTTTTTGTCCCACTGACTTTAACTTAATTCAACTCCCCTAATAAATCCCCAAGACTGGGGAGGAAACACGTAGGGAGATCCATACCCCTCTTTTTTGTGGGAGATTTATAATCCCTTTTTTTCTTTTGGATGGTGAATTGTCCATAGCAGGCCTGTCTTTGTGAGGACAGGAGCACTGCAGGGGTACGACAGGGAGTTAGGAAAAATTCTTTATACCCCCTACCCTCCCCTCCCCTTGGACAATTGATCCTGACAGAGAATAAAGTGGAACCTGATGTGGAAGAAACGTCTGTTTACATTGGTGAGATCAAACCAATTTTTAACAGAGCACTGGTTTGCACGAACACTTTATACATGTGTTTCTTTTGTGTCATGTTTTTTTGTCCATTTTATCTTTATTGATTAAAAGTTATGTTTTTACTAATAAGGAGACTCTCCAAGCTACACTGAGGGTGCTTCAATAGTGCATCATATAGTACACTATAGCTGACTGTGTCAAGTGTGGGGTATAGCACAATCTCTTGTAGGCCGCAGGCCTCCGCTGCCCCAGAGTCTCCATTTTCCGAAGCTGCCGCACATGACTCAGGGACACGCAGTTCGTTTCAACACACAAAAGTTTGCTGGACAGTTCAATTGTAACATGAAGTTTCGGTCACAACACTTCTTATTTCTTGTTTCCTTAAAGGGAACCTGTCATCAGGTTTGGCGATACGAGTTACGGCCACTGCCTTTTAGGGCTGATATACAGCATTCTATAATGCTGTTTATCTGCCCCTAACCTGAGCTGCAAGAGAAGAAAAATAACTTTTATTATACTCACCAGCGGGGCGATCCGGCCCGAGAGGTGTCGCTGGTCTTGGTCCGGCGCCTCCCATCTTCTTGTGATGCCGCCCTCCTGCTTGCTTCGTGTGGATGACACGTCCCTGCATCATCCACACAGACTCCTCTGCACCGCGCTCCTGCACAGGTGTACTTCTCTGCCCTGTTAAGGGCAGAGCAAAGTACTGCAGTGCGCAGGTGCCGGGGCTCTTTGACCTGAAAGGTGATGGCCGTAACTCAGCCAAAACTGGTGACAGGTTCCCTTTAATACAATACATTTTCATCATTGCTATCCATTCCTCATGGACTATCCCCACGTTTACTGGCTCTGTCAGCCCCAGGGATTTCCTATCCCATTCCTCAGTACACCCAGGATCTGTTACCTTCTCTTAACGCGGTTCCATGTCCAACTTCCTCTGTACACCAGAGGATAAGGCACGCTTCATAGCACCTGTCCTTGAGCTGTGGACGTTGCAGGAGTATCCAGAAGGGATACCAGTAAGGCCTTCCACTGCCTTGAACAATAGATTATTGCCCACTGCAACTTGAACTTGATCTTGGTTGAGGAACATCCCTATCTGACTGCCTACAAGGAAGCAGTCCTTTTTTAACCGGGGCTTGCCCCTCCTATTATGGGCTAGTCCCGAACTTTAACTATGTCTGTAGCTGACAGATCTCCTTCATAATATTATGCTTTACATTTACCTACATTAAACCTATTACAACTATAACGCTTACCAAAGTCTATCTTACCTATAGTCACTACTTTATGTCCTAAACCTAACCTATATATTACTTACTCTATGCTTTATACATTACCATATCACAGTCTATAACACAATACACACTAAAAAACTGCATTATATAGTTCACACTTCACATGACACAGTATCTACTATATAATCGTCTAATTCCGTCTGTAACGGAAATCCCGCGTCGCTGATTGGTCGCACCCTGCCGGACGCGACCAATCAGCAACAGGAGCAGTCTGGCTGCGAATTGGCACAGGATTTGAACCACGCACGCCACCGCTATCTTCGGGAGATCAGCGTTGCTAGCCGCTGATCTCCCGACGGTTTCCTCAGGTCATCTGCTGCATGGACGTCAGCGGCGACGCAGCCGGAAGATACATATTCTAGAATACCCGATGCGTTAGAATCGGGCCACCATCTAATATGTATATAAATGCATGACATCATTTACATATTGTGATAGTTGCCCTTAGGGGCGGGAACGTGACTCTTCGACTGCTTGCCCACGATCAGCAATAGTAGTGTTTTGGAAGCAGCATATTTTCACTAAGCCCAAAACGCTGTGTTCTACATTACAAGCACAGTAGATGGGTTTTATAAAAATCCCATGCCCACTGTGCTTCTTTTTAATGCTAAATAAACTGACCTGTTGTGCGAGTTTCCAATAAAAAAACATGTCAATTTTTGTAGTGTTTGATGCGGTAAATCCGCATAGTTCTAAAAGACAAATGTGTGTGTAGAACGCTGTGTTTTGGACACAGAAAAAAACGCTACTCTTCCTGATCGTGGGCACGTACCGTTACATAGGCACAGTAAACACAGATCTACAACAGAGCGGACATCTCTTGTACAGCATTATGGTCACCGAGGCGCTGCCTCCAGCACCAAGGACAGATCATTGTCCTCTGTAGCAGTCAAACACCATTCTACTCAAAGTGTGAATATCTACTAAGTGGTTCTGCAAACCATAGTGTCCTTATATATTTTACGCATAAAGCAACAATGACTATGGTGCTATGGCATGTTAGAGCTTTAACAGCTTTAGAATAAATAATTCTTTCTGCAATTATGTAGCTATTCTATAATTTCATCTTCACCACGGCACATGGGAATCCAGCATTCACAATCAGTACCGTAGTTTACAATGTAATAGTTAATTCTGTGTTCATTGTTAGGACTATATGGAAAATGAATAGGGTTAAAACTGAAAACTGGCTACATGGAAAATCAATAGTGTTTTCCTAAAGACTCCTCCCTCCGGCAAGGAAAATGAATGTCTTCAGTGATTTAGTGGTACATTAAGATGGTCGTTGATATAAAATCCTGAGCACAAACAATATATAGGTGATATTTATCAAGCTGTTCAGCAGCGAAGCAGAAGAATTGAAAACAAATTGCTGGGCAATAATTTGATCTATGGGAGCGAGCACAGCAACTCATCAACCAATAATAATTATATCGCTGGAGATGCCGCTAATATTTTTGTCCTTGGAGTGTCCAGTAATTGCCAGTGATGTGTTCTGGTTTACAAGCTTTTTATTCCCCATCAATTGCTAGCACTATAGGGACGTAACTGCAAACTTTGTGTTCAAGTTCTGCTGGAATAGGAAACAAGATAAAGCTGGACTTGAGAATTATTGGACTTTTAACATTCAATCAACATCCTGGAGAATTATCTTTCTAGGCTTCTGCACAAGGTCATCTCCAAGCCATCCATGGAAGACTCCTAAGGGGGATTGTCACCACAGACAAGCCCTTTAGCATAAGAGCTGTTATGACAATCAGTATTGTTCCTGAGGGCTCCAACAAGTTTGATTTTGTTGCAACTACAGAAGGGGAAATATAGCATTACATGGCAACCAATTGCAATATTCCACTTTTTCTAGTAGACCGGTGTCTTGAACAGCTGTACTATAATGTCTTAATAGGACATCTGTAAACGGTGTGTCAATTTAAGACAACAGTTTTAAATACAATCTGATAATTTCCATCTATAACACAATATCTGTTGACACGAGTTAGCTACACTTCAGGCAATATTATTTATGTTTTTGGACCCTGAAAATTCTGGATTACCAGAAGATTTCAGATTAATTTTCAGTTTGGGATGACTTTGATTTTGCTTGACTAACTGGAAATCTACATCTTCATCTAACAACAGATTAGATAAAATTTACTATCAAATTAAGGGGTAAGGTTTCTCCTTGTGGAGAGTGACATGCCAGGTCTGGCACCCCAGTATGAGGAGACTTAAAAACTCCTTATACTGGCATGCCATACCTGGTATGTCACTCTCCACAAGGAGAAACCTTATACCAGCCTTAGCCTCTCACCTAGCCAAATCAGATCTCATACTTTTGCACTGATGAGGGGCAATACCCTGAAGCACCGTGTCAGCAAACTGAGTTTCTGGTTTGGCATTTATCCCATCAAGTCACATTGCTGGTCTCGTTAAAGGGTTGATATTGACTTGTAGGATCACTACTTTCAATAGGTGGCACTAGAGTTCAAGTACAATTTGCACTACCAATTTAAAAAATAGTCGATGATATTACCCAAAATATACTTCTCAACAATTGGAATCAAAGAAGGAAAAATCATGGAATTATGGAAATAACAGGATCAATAGACATGTTAAAGGGGTTGTCTGGTTTTAAACTACAAGTCTGAAGTCACTTTACATGACTGCAGACTTGTGAATCCTCACATCACGTGTTCTGCTGTTGTGAATGGACTTGAAATGAGTTCTGAGCAGAGGCCCCCTCTGGTGGTTACAAGCGGTACTGGACTGTCCAGTGAAGATTGTGAGGAGTGGGAATCAGGTGTTACTGACTGGTCTTATATAAGGGAGTCGCCTTCCCATCAGGGTTGCCGGTGATCAATTGTTCTGGTCTCAATCCTTGAGTTCTGTTTCCTTTGTAGCCTGCTGTGTCGTGTCTGCATCTCCTGCTAACAGATAAGACATTTTCTTCTTTTTGTTTTTGTGCTTGATTTTTGCATTTTGTCCTGCACTTCTGTGGGGGCCTTCAGGGTCCCCTCCGGGGGCTTTTGCCCTCTCAGTTTAGTTCAGCCACTGATGTTTGTACTTTTGCTTTTTCCAGTTTTTTCAGTGGCTGCTGTTTTGATTTTGTTACACCAGAGAACTAATTTAGGTGGTAGAGGTCGTGTGATCTCAGGTGATTTTGAAATTAGTAGAGTTGGTGCTTTTCAGGGTTTTTTGGGATTGCAGTAAGTGCCCTTCCTATCCTTTTCTATTTAGGTAGTTTGGGCCCCAACGTTTGCTCATACTATTTTCTGTCTGTGTCAGTATTTCATCTTGTCTAACCGCCATTACATGTTTGGAGGCTTCCTATGTTCTTTGGGGATCTGCTCCGGGGCAGATAGCTTTCCTCTTTCTATCTTTAGGTGTAGTTAGTTTCTCAGGCTGTGACGAGGCGTCTAGGACCAACGTAGGAACGCTCCACGGCTGCCTCTAGTTGTGGTGGTTAGTCAGGGTACTGCAATCTCATAGATTCCAACTTCTCTGGTGTATTGCCTTTTTTACCTGCACTCCTCAGCTACCGTAACATAACAGTATCACCGGCCTAAAAATTGAAAATTGTATGGTACTCACAGAAGGGAAAAAATATTGTGAAAGAAAAAAGGTTGTCAGAGTTGTCAGAGATATTTTTCTGTTTGTTGCATTTTTTTTCCCTCTGTATCTCTGGGTGCTGGGGAGGATTTTTTTTATTTTTTTCTCTCAATGGAGTTTGCACAGTTGTCTGGCCGTGTGGATCAGCTTGCCACTGAGGTTCGGAGTATTGCTGCCTATCTTGCTAGGTTGCCTGTTGTGGAACCTAGGATTCCCATGCCAGATTTGTTTTTAGGGGATCGAGCTAAGTTTCAGAATTTCAAAAATAATTGTAAATTGTTTTTTGCCTTAAAATCTAAGTCCTCAGGGAACGCAGCGCAGCAGGTTCAAATTGTCATCTCTCTCCTGCGCGGCGATCCTCAGGATTGGGCTTTTTCCCTGACACCTGGGGATCCTGTTTTGAGTGATGTTGATGCATTTTTTCAGGCTTTGGGGTTATTGTACGATGAGCCTAATGTCACTGATCAAGCTGAAAAAGCCTTGTTGGCATTAAATCAGGGTCTTGATGACGCTGAGTTATACTGTCAGAGATTCCGTAGGTGGGCAGTCCTGACCAAGTAGAATGACGACGCTTTGGCGGCTCTTTTTCGGAAGGGTCTGTCAGATAATGTAAAGGATGTTATGGTGGGATTCTCTGTCCCCTCTGGTCTCAATGATTCTATGTCATTAGCGATTCAAATTGACAGACGTTTGCGTGAGCGGAGAAGTATGCGTGGAATGGTGTTGCCTTGTGAACCTGCTTCTGAACCCATGCAGTGTGATAGAGTGGTGTCTGGGGCACAGCGTCATGAGTTTCGAAAGCGCAATGGGTTATGTTTCTACTGTGGTGATGCCTCTCATGCTATTTCAGTCTGCCCTAAGCGGGGAAGACGTTTTGCACGCTCAGTTGTCTTGGGTAGTGTTCAGACTAAGTTTTTATTAACTGTCACTCTGATATGCTCTCTGTCCTCATTTTCTGCTCAGGCTTTCGTTGATTCTGGAGCGGCTATTAACCTGATGGATTATGATTTTGCTAAACGTTGTGGGTTTCCCTTGATACCCCTACAGAAGTCTATTCCCTACTGGGGATCGATTCTACCCCTTTGGCTGAGAATAAACCTCAGTTCTCTACTCAGGTGATAATGAGGGTTGAACCTGATCATCTGGAGTGCTGTAAATTTTTGGTTCTGTATAATCTGCATGATATTATCGTACTGGGCTTCCCTTGGTTGCAGTCTCATAATCCTGTTTTGGATTGGAAATCTGTGTCTGTAACCAGTTGGGGCTGCAAATGTGTTAATACCAACACTCCTGTTTTTTCTGCCTCCCCCAGGCTCAGGATGTTCCTGACTTTTTGATTGATTTTTCTGATGTGTTTAGCGAAAGTAAATCTGCATCCTTGCCTCCCCATAGGAGCTATGACTGCGCTATTGAATTAGTGCCTGGTAGTAAATTCCCTAAAGGTCGCCTTTTTAACTTGTCTGTACCTGAACATGACGCTATGCGGTCTTATATCAAGGAATCATTGGAGAAGGGTCATATCAGACCATCCTCTTCACCCTTGGGTGCCGGTTTTTTCTTTGTGGCCAAAAAGGATGGTTCATTAAGGCCGTGTATTGATTATCGTCTTTTGAACAATATTACTGTAATATAACAATACCGGTTACCTTTGATTTCTGACCTGTTTTCCAGGGTAAAAAACGCTACTTGGTTTACCAAGCTTGAACTCAGGGGGGCATATAGCCTTATTCGCATTAAGCACGGGGATGAATGGAAGACGGCATTCAATACCCCTGAGGGGCATTTTGAGTACCTTGTGATGCCCTTTGGGCTCACTAATGCTCCTTCTGTCTTCCAGTCGTTCATGAATGACATTTTCAGGGATTTTGTGCATAAATTTCTGATTGTTTATTTGGATGATATCTTGATTTTTTTCCAATGATTGGGACTCTCATGTGAAACATGTTCGGACTGTGTTACAGATTTTGAGAGAGAATGCTGTGTATGTGAAGGGATCAAAGTGTCTTTTTGGCGTACAGAGGATCTCATTTCTGGGATTCATTTTGTCCCCATCTGTTATTGAAATGGACCCGGTCAAGGTTCAGGCCATCTGTGATTGGGTCCAACCTACTTCATTAAAGGCTCTTCAAAGATTTTTGGGTTTTGCCAATTTTTATCGTAAATTTATTGGTAATTTCTCGGTTATTGTTAAACCATTGACTGATTTGACCAGAAAGGGTTCTGATGTGGTGAATTGGCCTCCTGAGGCAGTCTCTGCATTTCAGGAACTTAAGCAGAGATTCACTTCTGCTCCTGTTCTACGGCAGCCTGATGTTTCTCTGCCTTTTCAGGTGGAGGTTGATGCCTCTGAAATTGGGGCAGGTGCCGTTTTGTCCAAAAAGATCCAGAGACCTCTAAAAGTAACCCTTGTGCCTTTTTCTCTCGAAAATTTTCTCCTACTGAACGTAATTATGACGTGGGTAATCGGGAGTTACTGGCCATGAAGTGGGCTTTTGAAGAGTGGAGACATTGGCTGGAGGGAGCCAAACATCAGGTGGTGGTCCTTACGGACCATAAGAATCTGGTTTATCTGGAATCTGCCAAGCGACTCAATCCTAGACAGGCCAGGTGGGCCTTGTTTTTCACACGTTTTAATTTTGTGGTTTCCTTTCTTCCTGGCACTAAGAATGTTTAGGCGGATGCCCTCTCGAGGAGTTTCCTTGCGGACTCTCCTGAGTTATCTGATCCTTCTGTTATTTTGAAAGAGGGTGTAGTTCTTTCCGCCATCTCACCCAATTTGAGACTTGCTCTGAAGGGGTGTCAGGAGGATAGGCCCGAGCGCTGCCCTGTTGGAAAATTGTTTGTCCCGGACCAGTGGAAAAAGAGTGTGATGTCTGAGATTCATTGTTCCGCGTTGGCTGGGCATCCGGAATTTTTGGTACCAGAGACTTGGTTAGTCGGTCCTTTTGGTGGCCTACCTTGTCTCGTGATGTCAGGGAATTTGTGCAGTCCTGCGGGACTTGCTCTCGCTCCAAGCCTTGCTCTCGCTCTAGTGGTTTGTTGATGCCATTGCCTGTGCCCAAGAGACCATGGACCCATATCTCTATGGATTTAATTTCCGACCTCCCTGTTTCTCAGAGAATGACCGTCATCTGGGTGATTTGTGATAGGTTTTCCAAGATGATACATATTGTGCCATTACCTAAGTTGCCTTCCTCCTCTGAATTGGTGCCTTTGTTCCTTCAGCACGTGGTTCGTTTACACGGCATTCCTGAGAACATTGTGTCTGACAGAGGAGTCCAGTTAGTTTCCAGATTTTGGAGGACCTTTTGTTCTAAACTTGGTGTTCAATTGTCTTTCTCCTCGGCGTTTCATCCTCAGACCAATGGTCAAACTGAGAGAACAAACCAGACATTGGAGACTTATCTAAGATGCTTTGTGTCTGCTGATCAGGATGACTGGGTCTCTTTTTTGCCTTTGGCTGAGTTTGCTCTTAATAATAGGGCTAGCTCTGCCACTTTGATGTCTCCATTTTTCTGTAATTCTGGGTTTCACCCTCGATTTTCTTCAGGACAGACGGAGGCTTCTGTCTGTCCAGGTGTTGACTCTGTTGTGGAGCGTATGCAACAGATTTGGGACCAGGTAGTGGAGAGGTTGTCCCTCTCTCAGGAGAGGGCCCAGCGGTTTGCTAACCGGCATAGGACTGATGGTCCTCCGTTTAAAGTGGGGGACTTGGTCTGGTTGTCCTCAAGAAATATTCCTATGAGAGTGGCATCTCCTAAATTAAGCCTAGGTTCATTGGACCTTATAAGATCATGGAGATTCTTAATCCTGTTTCTTTTCGTTTGCTTCTTCCAGGGACATTTAAGATCCATAACGTGTTCC
>JARQOD010000002.1:132674150-132706257 GCA_033576555.1 Oophaga sylvatica | reverse complement strand
CCCTTCTTCTCCTACTTTAGTTTTACCCCATCCTCCACTCCCCGATGTATACCTCTGTTGTCTGTGTGAGTATATTTGTATTATTGGTATTTTCCTTTATACCTGTTCATATTACCTTGTTAGTCTGGTTGGTGTATTACGGTACACTACTACTCCCCTCTTCCCTGGGTGGGGGAAGGGTACAGACTGAGGGCAGATTCAGGAGCTAAGGTGTGACCCCGGCATATTTTCCATCAGAAGTAATCCACGGAACAGGGTGAGCTAGGTCACCCCTAGCGTTAAGGACAGGGAAGGAGCCCCTAGTCCCGGAACACCCAACAACAGAGTCGTGACACAAACGCAACATGCACTCTGGCGTTGTGTTGAAAAACGTCTCTTTCATGTTCTGTCATAATGGCCTTTTCATGGAGTTGCCTACTTGGTTTCCAGACTAATCTACAGATATTGTTGCATCCCAGACATAAGTGAGACTCATCACTGAAGAGGATAGACCTCTATTCCAACCTCTATTGTCATCTTGGTCTGCACCATGATAGCCTTTGAAAGCGGGGATGTAAGATCAGTGGAAACTCTGCAGCTGGACACTTGACTCATAGCACAGTGTTTTGCAAATGCCTTTTGATGGCTTGTTTAGACAGTTTGATACCTTTTACTTAGTTATGTTACTTCTAATTGTAATGACCAGGCCGAACGTTCACTGCTATCCACCCCCACACGGTGTCCGCAGCCGAAGGAATTATGACACACATCGGTCTCGGCAGAGGCGTAGCTGGGGTTTTGGTTCGGGGGGGCGAAACGTCTGAGTGGGCCCCTAACCAGGTAACCCTGATTACAATTCGTCGACGCACACTAATAGTGGATGTAGGAGATGACTGCGCTATTACTGAAAATAATCTCTACCATAGGCAGACTATAATATAAGGCAGCACTCCCCCCATAGGCAGACTCTAGTATAAGGCAGCTCCCCCATCCCCTATAGGCAGACTGTAGAATAAGGCAGACCCCCCATCCCCTATAGGCAGACTGTAGCATAAGGCAGCCCCCCCATCCCCTATAGACAGACTGTAGTGTAAGGCAGCACCCCCATCCACTATAGGCAGACTGTAGTGTAAGGCAGCCCCCCATCCCCTATAGGCAGACTGTAGTGTAAGGCAGACCCCCCTATAGGTAGACTGTAGTGTAAGGCAGCCGCCTCTATAGGCAGACTGTAGTGTAAGGTAGCCCCCCTATAGGCAGACTGTAGTATAATGCACCCCCATAAAAAAAATAATAAATCCTGTACTCACCTCTCTTGCTCCCGGCTCCAGCGCTGCTCACTGCTCCCGCTCATCTCCTGACAGCGAGCGCCGGGCAGTGACGTCATCGCGCCCGCTGTCAGGGAGAGGGGGATGATGGGAGAAGGAGCGCTCGCTTCTTCTATCATCACTGCGGTCAGCTGTATCGGCTGGATGCCGATACAGCTGACCTGCGAACGATGACAGGTGGGGGGCCCACTGCTGGCACCGGGCCCCCCCCGCCTGCTCAGGGGCCCATAGCGGCCGGGCAGTAGAGCAGGGAGAGCGATTCTCCCTGCTCTGCTGCAGAACTTAACTGTATTGGTGTGCTATGCACGCTGATAGAGTTACAGTAGCGTAGCTCCAGGTGGGCCCCCTCAGAGCGCGGGGCCCGGGGCCACCGCCCCCTCTGCCCCCTGGTAGCTACACTACTGGGTCTTGGTGATAACAGTTGATTTTACTTCAGGACAGTAATTATAACATGGAACAAATAAGGAACAGTCTCTCATGGGTAGTCCACGGCCTTACAGTTCACACTTAGATGCTGAGATGTGATTGGGGTCTGGAGCATTAAGAGCACTGGACAGAGTCTTTTGGTAGTTTACAGAAGGAGGTAGACACAGCAATTAGAGGTTACAGACCTGTACTCAGGGTTAACTCCACAGTGTGTCATGGTAGGTGCACAAGTACTTATAGCTGAATGTAAAAAACTGAGGTGAATCCAGTCAGAAAGACTTTAGAATGACGTCTGTACAGGTTAGAGAGGGAACCCAGGCTCTTAGGCCAGCAGGAGATCTTGTAGTGAAAACAGCCTCCATGTGTGTTCTGCTCTCCCTGAAGGCATCCCTCAGACTAAAGAACATTCTAGACTTGCCTGGAAAATAGCTCCTCCGATTGACCATGTGACTAGGAGCTGGCCAATAAGACATCTCATATCCTTACAAAACAATAATTATGAGTCATTGTACACTTTCACCATTAGTTGGACTCAGGACACAGCAAATGAGAAATGCATTGCATCTAAAATGGAGGTGACTAGAAATGGAGAATTACAGCTCACAAATGCAGGGGATAATGTAGAGGGGCAGTTAGAGAGTGAGATGTAGTGTACAGAAGCTACTCACAATCCAGGATTACTTAAAGGGTCGGACACACTCTGGACTGGGTCACTACATAATCTCAGTTGCAGACAGAATAGATCACTATGAGTCAAGTTTTTAATCTGACATGACCACTTGGACAGCGACATGACAAAACCTTTACAAGGTAACGTCATACCGGTCCTATTCCCACTGTTATGATTTATGGTAGCCGAAGTCTTTTAGTCTTCATTCTAGTTACACTAACAGCTCTGCATTACATAGATTTGGTTGTGGTTGTGGCCCCAAAAGACTAGGATTTCTCCCAAGTATCCAAGGGGCTATTTTTCAACACGACAACTCCAGGTGGTATGTTCTTTGCGCTACTGTGAGTAGTCTTTGTGGCCTACAAGTACTACCATTCAGCGTCTCTGGACTCGTCTTTTATCGAGCACATCTGAGAAATGATTGATTGCCAATTGCAAAGGTATCTGCCAGCAGCAGATATTGATGATTTGCGTGCCCGTGTATTCAGCATGGCAGAACTTTCCTCAGACAACCATTATTAACCTCACTAACAGAAGTCAAGGTATGTAAGGGCATTTATGTCTGTGCATGGTGCTAATACTCTATACTAATTCATTTGAGATATTTTGAAAATGGTGTTTCCAATTTTTCATCATTTGCATATCATTAATATATCGCTTTATCTTGTGATTTCCACGACTTTTCCCTCTTTGTGCTGTAATTTCAGTGTTGAGGAGTGTATATAATTCATTAATGTAGATTTATCAATGTTCTTACACCAGAGTCTGGCACAACTAACTTGAAAGATTTGACATTTTATGCTATATTTATGAAACCCTCCACAGACAACTGTGTCATAAAAGTGCTTGTCATCAGATTGTCTTATGTATGGTCATTGATCTGGAGCAGTTTATAGTGGCGTGCCTTGCAGATTAATGTGGCACATAGTGCACATTGTGCCAGACACGTGCTATTATTTATAGATGCTTGATTGTTCAGTTTGCTAAATGTGAAATTCATGCTCCAAAAAAACAGGTTATTAAATTAAACAGTTATACTGTTATACAGGACACTGTATACTGTCAAACATACATACATACATTACACTGATCATGCAGCTATCTTGTACTTTATACATCATGATTTGCACCTTTAGCTGCTGATTCTGGGACTATCTCATCAGTAAAATTGTAAGCCTCCTAAATGTTCACTTACATAATAAGTAAAAAAAAATAAGGAAATGTTAAAATAATGTCTAATTAGCTAGAAGGAGCCCGAACCTTAAGTGCAGCTCGGAAGAAGAGCAATTACAGTAATTCATATGTATGTAAATGTTTTTGAGCTTCTCAGGACTAGAGATATGTGAGAATAACCCCATCACTACTGGTACTCCCGTCACTGTCTGCAGGGCCGGCGTCAGCACCTGGCGCACCCGGGAGCACTTCTCCCTGCTCCACCGCTGTGACATCTTCCGCATTTCCTGACAGTGACATTCAGGTCAGAGAACGCGATGACGTCACGTCTGTGCGCCCTCTGCCTGAACAGTCCCAGTGATAGCTATAAGATCATCTTTATTCTCATTTGCACATGGAAAGACTAGAAGCAATGGGATGAAACTGAATGGGAGGAGACACAGATTAGATATTAGAAAAAACTTTTCGACAGAGTGATCAATGAGTGGAACAGGCTGCCATGAGAGGTAGTGAGTTCTCCTTCAATGGAAGTCTTCAAACAGAGGCTGGACATACATCTGTCTGGGATGATTTAGTGAATCCTGCTTTGAGCAGGGGGTTGGACCAGATGACCCAGGAGGTCCCTTCCAACTCTACCATTCCATGATTCTATGATTCTATGATCGCGACGTTGAGGAGTCCAGAGTACAGCAATGCCCAGCGAGGAGAGGTCTTTCATTTTTTTAAATGTTTGGAGCAATATATGGGAAGCATTATACACTGGAGAATTATATATGGGGCCCATCATATACTAGAGCATCATATGGAGTTCATTATTTATGGGACATCACATGGAGCCCATTATATATGGAGCATTATATATGGGGACAATTATATTTGGAGCATTATACAGGGCCCATTATACACTGGAGCATCATATGGGGCCCATCATATACAAAAGCATCATATGGGGTTCATTATTTATGGGGCATCATATAGGGCCCTTTATATATGGAGCATCATATGGAGCACATATGAGCCCATTCTCTATGGAGCACTATGTGGTGCCCATAATACTGTATGGAGGACTATACTGTCCGTAACCCCATCACTAATGGTACTCCCGTCACTGTCCGTAACCCCATCACTGCCGGTACTCCCATCACTGCCAGTACT
Source organism: Oophaga sylvatica (assembly GCA_033576555.1). Lineage (NCBI taxonomy): Eukaryota > Metazoa > Chordata > Amphibia > Anura > Dendrobatidae > Oophaga > Oophaga sylvatica. Next base: position 132,701,529 of record JARQOD010000002.1, on the reverse strand, counting down.
TCCGTCAATGCCTGTAACCCCATCACTACTGGTACTCCCGTCACAGCCTTAACCTAGCCTCTCCAGATACCCTCACCAACACTCACCACGATGCCTGTGAAGCTGTGCACGGATGCTGGCGACCCTATCGCTTGACCGGCAGCGCAGGTCCGCCAGCTTCTTATTTGGGTGGGTGTCCTCTCCACCCCTAACCGCCGAGAAAGGCCCCTCTTGATTCGGCGCAGGACTGCCTTCTTGTGATGCATGGGACGCGCCATCGGGATCCTGCACTCAGTCCCATGCATCACTTTTTTTTATGAGGTAACGCACCTCTGCGTCTCCCCACGCTGCTGAACGCTGCCTTGCCGCCATATTCTATAGATATTAATAACGCCGCATGAACGACACCAGCGTCGTGATGTCACAGCGTACGTGCACCATAAACTGGTCGCACTTGCGACGCGAGATGCTATTACGATCGCAAAGTGACCGGTCCCAGCCAGGTGCCCCAACAACGCACAGACACAAGAAGCCATTGCGATCGCAAAGTGACCGGTCCCAGCCAGGCACCCTAACAACGCACAGACACGAGACGCCATTGCGATCGCAAAGTTACAGGTCCCAGCTAGGCTTCACAGCCACGCAGACATGACACGCCATTGCGATCGCAAAGTGACAGTCTGCGCTGCTATTGCGTTTGCCCCGATTCATTCTTTTTCCGTTTACATTTATTGCTGAGGTGATGTGGCCAGCAATCGGAGCTGAGGGGCGTTACTAAAGAAAACCTAGTCCCGCCTGCGCCGCTGACATATGAGTCGCCAACGAGGTCGCACATCATTCATAAAAGGTGTTAAACACAGCGATTCAGGCTCACCAGCGGGACGCCAACAATCAAAATACGGCCCAAACCGTTCGTGTATGATCAGCGACATCGCAGCGGGGGCCGCATCGCCGCTACATGTCACACACAGCGACGTCGCTAACGATGTCGCAGCTGCGTCATAAAATCGCTGGCGCTTGAGCGATCTCGCTAGCGATCTCGCTTAGTGTGACATACCCTTAAGTAGTGATCCCGGGAGTTGACATTTTTTCTGAATTTCTTGGCAGTTCAATAGCAATATTATTAGCGTCTAACTAGACCCAAATAGATGATCAAAGGCAGGAGTGGACACTGACAGAAGAGCGCCCTTGTGTAGAAACAATATCTGGGCCCTCTGCAGTCCTATAGCTCATGATAATGCACAATTCCACCTGCTTTGAGGTGGAAGTGGCCCACTTACCTCTTAGGTCCACGTGCAGCTTCACTGGTTGCACCAATGGTATGCGAGTCCATAATTAAAGGTCACTGTATATTTTAAATGGAATCTGTCAGAAGATTTTGCTGTGTAATCTGAGAGCAGCACGGTGTAGGAAAAGAGACCCCGATTAGAGTGATGTGGTACTGGGCTGTAGCAATTTGTGGCAAAAATGCCCACTACTGCTATGTATATGTGCACCCTAGTAAAATACTATATAGTATTCACCTATCACTATAGACATTTCTCCATATTAACCACTATTGTTAATCACTCGATTTTTCGTTTTCTCCGTGTTTCCATCCTCCCCTGTCTGTCCCTCTCTCTCCCCGCTCTCTTTGTCTATACAGACAGCAACTTTGTCCTTGGCAACGCTCAGCTGCCGCACTCCTACCCTGTGGTGTATTGCTCAGATGGGTTTTGTGAGTTGACTGGCTTTGCCCGTGCGGAGGTCATGCAGAGGTCCTGTGTTTGTACCTTTTTGTATGGCACTGATACTGGAGAACAGGTCAAGCAATGCATCCAAAAAGCCCTGAACGACAAACAAGAGCTGAAGTCTGAGTTACTGCTTTACAGGAAAAATGGTGAGTGAATGGACTGGAATTAAACTATTGCTACAATAAATGAGAATACTTATTAGTATGCTATATAATAACTGGGTGTGAGTCAAAGAGAGCTGTACATTGGTATATTTGTTATCTATCCATGCATCCATCTATCTATCTAGATCACTGAGCATCTTCTCCGGTTTCTGGAATTGTATAACTATGGCACAAAGACTGAGATCGCAAAAAAATAACCAGCTGATAATTAAATCTGCCCCAGTACTGTGATTTTGCCGAGAGATCCCAAAAATCATGCTAAGATCCATTGACCTATCTCACTTTAGCAATGCATGCATGTCTATTTCAATGAGGAGTGAAGGATATTAGTCGCTGCCAAAACCTTGAGACAATAGATTATCTTCCATGGGAACAAAAGATTAGAAATGTTGAAACCCAATAAGTCCAATTTATCTGCTGTCAGAAGACTAATATAATTCCTGCCGTTTAGACGCCTCCAAGCTCTCTTCCATTTTGTATTGAATATTTCAGGTCTCTCAGATGATTATCCACTTCAATAGCTAAGCCAGCCCCTTTCCCTCCAACAGCGGGTGTATAGACAGAGAATGGGGCTTACCAATTGAATGGTGCTTTCTTACCAATATCTCAGCAAGAGAGGTGAAATTTACAAAAAAAAAGAAAATATTTTATTCCACCCTGCAATCACTATTGCATAATGTGTTCAGTTCAACAAGATACATTTGGTGAAAGGTCTTCTTTAACAACACTTTTTATTATATCTGGGTTGTAGGGTTGCAAACCTGTTATTTTAATTTTTCTGGACAATGTATCCAACATCACAGATAACCAACACTTTTTATGGACAAATTAGAAAATTATAATACTGTAGGCTAAAAAGATTCTAAGAAGTACATGTCTAGAACTCCAATATACTGATAGAAATGTGAGTATTTAATAGGAGCTGTAAGAAGATGATGAAAACAATTACAATGGTCTGGTCAATACCACCAGTCTAAAACAAATCATAGATTAATCAAATTTCTTATTTTTATGAACTTTTCAGGAATTTAAGGATAGATGACCACTCTGCAAAACCCTCGCATTTATGAAAAATAACCTGTCATCAGGATTTTATACCCAAACTAATAGCATATATATAAACATGCTTAATGCTGAATAAATCCATAGCTTTCTTTTAGAAATCAGTTTTACTTTTTTAAAGAAATCCATAATTGAAATTGTATGCTAATGAGTTGGAAGGGCAGTGGGCGGGCGCTGCACTAACAGCTCTCATGCTTCTCTATGTATTACCCATCCGCTGCCTGCCCCATGTATCTAACTTACAGGTCACTGAAACATTAGTGACCTACAAGTCAGACAAATGGCAGGCAGCAGGCAGGGAATATGGAGAGGACAGGAGAGCTGTAAGTGCAGCGCCCGCATACTGCACTTCCAACTCATTAGCATACAATTTCAATTATGGATTTCTTTAAAACAGAAAAACTGATTTCTAAAAGAAAGCTATGGATTTATTCATCATTAAGCATGTTTATATACCGTACATGTCATTAGTTTGGGGTATAAAATCCCAATGACAAGTTATTTTAAGTAATGTGTTGGGTTGAACATTTACAGCATTGTGCTTTGTTCCTAAAGCCCCCATACACAATAGATATGTCAGCTAAATGATGATTTGATGATCCTTCGACAAAGCATCAGTCAGAGAAGAATCAAGTGGCCCCCATACACATTGGACTGCCGACTGATATTGATGGATACAGCCGAAACTAGTCTAATGGGTATGGGGGTCTTTAGTAATTAGTGTTTACTTGCATTATACCACTTTATGTTGCCAGGTAGGACAGTGCTTTAAATAACATCACTGCATGGATGTCTCATCAATTCAAGCAATTTTATGTATTCAATAAATTATATAAAAAAGAAAGAGTGGTTTTTTTCATGTGATCATTTTTTTTTTACCTTCAGGCTCACAATTTTGGTGTTTGTTGGATGTTGTACCAATCAAGAACGAAAAAGGAGAGGTGGTTCTCTTCTTAGTTTCGTATAAAGATATCACAGATGTCAAGAACCGTACAGGAGCAGCGAGCTGGAAAGAGACAGGTGCACAAAAATTGTTCTGTCACCTGAGTAATATGGCCACGATTCATCAAGACTGGCATGCACCCCTTAATGAAATTAGCGCATCTTTCAGCTTCCATGTGACAAAGAAAGAAATAAAAGGCAGTCAGAATCTGGCGTACATTTCTGTTAACATACACTTCACTTTTGTGGCATAAAAAAATGATGAATTTGTTGGGTGCACTTAGCCGTGCTATGTTCAGCTCAAAGCTCTGAACACTTTTAAAAGGGATTGGTGTTGAAATGACAAAAGTTACAAAATTTTTGCACAACTATGAGATGTGCACAAATTTTGCAACATTTCAAGTAGTTTTACTCCAGAAAACCAGTAAACTGCTTGATGGATTGCCCCCTATATAATTTAGATTTAAAGATAAAGTGGCACTATTACGTCAACTGATGTTTAATGTCCTCTCTTAGCAGGAAGGGGAGAGCAGCCTTCTCGTGCCATAGGAAAAGGTTTTAATGCCAATCGTAGACGAAGCCGAGCTGTACTTTACCACCTTTCAGGGCATCTGCAAAAACAAAATAAAACTAAAGCAAATATTGGAAAGGTATGGACACTGTTCAGTTCTAAGTGTGTGTTTATAGATTAGTGAGAAATAAACCCATATGAGCCATAAGCCCCCGTCTCACACAGCGATCTCGCTAGCGAGATCGCTGCTGAGTCACTAGTTTTGTGACGCAGCAGCGATCTCCCCAGCGATATCGCTGTGTGTGACATTCAGCGACGATCAGCCCCCTGCTGGGTATCGCTGATCGTCGGTGAATGTCCTGGACATTTTTTTGATCGCTGGTCTCCCGCTGGCCAGCACGCATCTCTGCGTGTGACAGGCGGGAGACCACCGATCAGCTGGTAACCAAGGTACACAGCGGGTTTCCAGGCGCGGGGCTGTGCCTGGAAACCCGATATGTACCTTGGATACCAGCGCCCTGATGTAGGGAGCTGGTAACCAAGGTACATAGCGGGTTTCCAGGCACCGCGCAGCGCCTGGAAACCCGCTGTGTACCTTGGTTACCAGCTCCCTGCATCAGGGCGCTGGTATCCAACGTACACTGCGGGTAACTAAGCGACGTTACCCGCAGTGTCGCTGTGCTGATCGCTGACTTGAGCTGCCTGTTTGGCAGCTCAGCAGCGATCATGTAGCGATACACCAGCGATCCTGAAAAGTGCATATCGTTGTCGGGATCGCTGGTGTGTCGCTAGGTGAGATGGGGCCCTTAGTCTATGTGTCTGTTGTATGCTGTGGAAACTGCAAATTATTTCAATTACCCAATAAATCAATTCATTAATTAATGCCCATGTACATGTAGAAATAGATGAAGCAAATACAAAAGAAATCTTTAAAGCAATAGTTAAATTTGTAACATGTTTTTATAAAACAAAGGTCTTACTTTGTGTCTGAACTGCAATATTAGACACATCCTTTGCACTCTTTTTTGGACAACAAACAGACCTTTAGACCCATGAACTAATCTCTTACAACTCCTTAAAGAAAGCCATCGTCAGTAAATGACCACAAGTTTTTGTGTTAAATGGATTTTTTTTATAATTTTTGTCCAATGCGTTTTTGTTTTGTTTTGTTTTTACATAACCAATTTAGTATTAAAAATAAAAATCCTACAATTTTCATATTGATCACTAAAGGCCCCGTCTCACATAGCGAGATCGCTAGCGAGATCGCTGCTAAACAGCGATCTCAGCAGTGATCTCGCTATGTCTGACACGTACCAGCGATCAGGCCCCTGCTGTGAATCGCTGGTCGTGTCAGAAATGCCAGGACTTTTTTTTGATCGCTGGTCTCCCGCTGGCCAGCACGCATCGCTGCGTGTGACAGGCAGGAGACCAGCGATCAGCTGGTAACCAAGGTACACTTCGGGTTTCCAGGTGCCGGGCTGTGCCTGGAAACCCGATGTGTACGTTGGAAACCAGCGCGCTGCTGCAGGGGAGCTGGTAGCCAAGGTACACATCGGGTTTCCAGGCACTGCGCAGTGCCTGGAAACCCGAAGTGTACCTTGGTTACCAGCTCCCTGCATCAGCAGGCTAGTATCCAACGTACACTGCGGGTAACTAGGCGACGTTACCCGCAGTGTCGCTGTCCTGATCGCTGCCCTGAGCTGCCTGTTTGGCAGCTCAGCAGCGATCATGTAGCGACACACCAGCGATCCTGAGCGTTGTCGGGATCGCTGGTGTGTCGCTATGTGAGACGGGGCCCTAAGGCTTTATTAGAAATAATACATGTATCTACATTAGCCACAATTATCAGATCCTGACCTTATCTGTTGTATTGAAGTGTCTAATGAGCGTTTGCAAAGGTCATTGTAAAGCGAAGGGACTGGGTCAGCTGTGACATTCATTGCCCATTGTGATTGGTGGATCCTGTGTTATCATCTGGGTATAGAGGTGTTACCTGTCATTGTAATTGTGCCTCTGCTCATAATATAGAGCCTTGCTGAAAACTCTTCTGGACATAACAGGAAGCATGAATCTAAAAAATCCCCAATGGCCGGTGTGAAAACTGCATTTTTGTAATATGAAAAAAAAATTGGAAATTTTCTTTGAAAAATACATTTAACACAAAATCTGATGTAAACTATAAGTAATTTCCCAATGATAGTTTCCATTTTCAAGGGTGCAGGAAAATGCTGCAACTGACCACACCGCCAAAACTATTCCCCCTGCAGTGGACCAATGGCCGCACATTTGTGGAATAAAGTTGTGCAGCCATTGACAAGCCACAAACAAGCAGAGTTTCAAGGATAGCATGTGGTCACACTCTTTAGCTTTCTAAAACAGATTTAGCTAAATTTATAGTTAAAAAAAATGCTGGAATGTTTCTTTATTTTGGCGCTGGAGTGGTGCCATTATTGGAAATTACAAGCAAAAAAGAATGAAAAGCTAAATGAGAAGGTGCTCGCTCACCACTTGTAGGTAGAAAAAGCAGCACTTTATTGTGGTCGTCACATCAGGAGAGGAAACTTAGCCAGAAGAAGTGTAGTTTACGCGAATCATCTGCCGTTTCCTTACCTTTTGTCTCCTCATCTGACGAACACAGTAAAGTCCCAAACAACATAATATGATTTATAATACAAAATTCATTTATTGAAAATCACATACAAAATAATCAAATATACATGCTGTGTATAAAACGGAGGAGACATGAAAGTATGCCGGGTTCAGGGAGGAGCACAACAATTCATCCCAGGGAAGCAAGTATATGTATATACAGTACAGACCAAAAGTTTGGACACATCTTCTCATTCAAAGATTTTTCTGCATTTTCATGACTATGAAAATTGTAGAATCACACTGAAGGCATCAAAACTATGAATTAACACATGTGGAATTACACATTACACTTTACAAAAAAGTGTGAAACAACTGAAAATATGTCTTATATTCTAGGTTCTTCAAAGTAGCCACCTTTTGCTTTGATTACTGCTTTGCACACAGAAAAGGTGAATGGCTGAACTCTACATGCCTGGTTCCCACTGTGAAGCATGGAGGAGGTGGTGTGATGGTGTGGGGGTGCTTTGCTGGTGACACTGTTGGGGATTTATTAAAAATTGAAGCGGTGAGCGGTCCAGCTTACCCCAAACTATCTCGATTGGGTTCAGGTCTAGTGACTGTGGAGGCCAGGTCATCTGGCGTAGCACCCCAACACTCTCCGTCTTGGTCAAATAGCCCTTACACAGTCTGGAGGTGTGTTTGGGGTCATTGTCCTGTTGAAAAATAAATGATGGTCCAACTAAACGCCAACCGGATGGAATAGCATGCTGCTGCAAGATGCTGTGGTAGCCATGCTGGTTCAGTATGCCTTCAATTTTGAATAAATCCCCAACAGTGTCACCAGCAAAGCACCCCCACACCATCACACCACCTCCTCCATGCTTCACGGTGGGAACCAGGCATGTAGAGTCCAGCTGTTCACTTTTTCTGCGTGCAAAGCAAAAGGTGGCTACTTTGAAGAACCTAGACTATAAGACATATTTTCAGTTGTTTCACACTTTTTTGTAAAGTGTAATGTATAATTCAACATGTGTTAATTCGTAGTTTTGATGCCTTCCGTGTGATTCTACAATTTTCATAGCCATGAAAATACAGAAAAATCTTTGAATGAGAAGGTGTGTCCAAACTTTTGGTCTGTACTGTACATCAAATAGCCCAAAGGCTTTTAGTGATCAAGGAAACTCACAATGTTTACCCATAAAATTAACAGGGGAGCTCCCTGACCTCGCTTGGCAGCCCCTTGACGCGCGTTTCCCCGTCCAGCTTTTTCAAAAAAGTTGGACTGCGAAACGCGCATCAAAGGGCTGCCGGGCGAAGTCGGGGAGCTCCCCTGTTAATTTTATGGGTAAGCATGTATTTGGGAAACTATGCTAGGGTCTATTTACTTAAATGATATATTGGTACATTGTGAGTTTCCTTGATCACTAAAAGCCTTTGGGCTATTTGATGTATATACATATACTTTCTTCGCTGGGATGAATTGTTGTGCTCCTCCCTGAACCCGGCATACCTTCATGTCTCCTCCGTTTTATCTCTTGCTCATTATACATTGTACACAGCATGTATATTTGATTATTTTGTATGTGATTTTTCAATAAATGAAATTTGTATTATAAATCGTATTATGTTGTTTGGGACTCTTCTGATCCATTTTCTTTTGAGTTTGTCTATTTGGAGCTGTCCGGTCGATCTGATACCTTGTGGTTGTGGGAGAGCATACATTTATAGCTCTCGGCCACAATGTGTTAAAGTGCTTTATGATTACATTAATGTAGACCACAATAGAGTGTTGCTTTTTCAGGTACCAGTGGTGAGTGCCGCTCTCATTTAGCTTTTCATGCTTTTTTGCTCACAGTTTTATACTGCTGAGCACCACAATATATGGTAATCCGCAATTTAATGTTTGCCTGAATGTATTCCTGGAGGGTCTGTTAGCAGTGTCAGTATTTCTGCCTCTTAGTGAAAAATATTATTGTAAGTTCCCTGACCCTAATAATATACTTACCTGCCACCATTTTGAAAAAAATCGCTGAAGTAGTGCTCTAAATTACCACAGTTGACATCAAGTAATTTTCTTCCCTTTATCTTATCTCAGGGTGTTTTTGGTGAGAAGCCTCGAGTTCCAGAATATAAAGTTGTCTCTGTGCGTAAATCTCCTTTTATTCTCCTACACTATGGTCCATTCAAAGCTTGCTGGGACTGTTTAATCCTCCTTGCCACCCTCTATGTAGCGGTGACTGTACCATACAGTTTCTGCTTCAATACTGGAAAAGAGGAAGGTGCTCAGACTACAAGGAGTCCACCGAGTGCGTGTGATATTGCAGTGGAAATCCTGTTCATTTTAGGTAAATATGATACAAAAATAGTTGACTAGTATTACAAGTCCAGGACAAAACAGTGACTTTCAGCCTTGTGACAGGAGATTGCCATGTCCCACTGCCATGATGGCAGGACTGTCAGGCAGTAATCATGGGTTTGGAGCCCAACCCAATTTGCTATGATTAATAGTCACTGCCACAAGTCACCATGCAGCTCCAAGCCTAAATAATTTTTATAAAAAAGCATGTATTAATTGCAATACAATGTTTTACAGCAACTTCCATAACTAGAAAAGAAAGCACATTACATAACATGGAAACACAGTTAATAAGTAATTTCTGATAATTGCCATAACTCAATCTAAAGAAATATTTGCACAGAAGGATCCACCTGAACAGATTAGGAGTGTGAGTTCCACCTTACTAGATAATGTATAGCATACCACATGATATATGTTTTTTTGTATATAGCAGTAGTGAAAGACTATGTTACCGTAACTTTGCTTTTCAATGACTTTGAGTCTGCATGATCTGATATACAGTACTGTGCTGAAGTTTTAGGCAGGTGTGGAAATAGCACTGGAATTCTGCAATAAAGCTTTCTAAAATAGAAGAGGTACTGTAATAGTTTATTTCTATCAATTAATAAAACATAAAGTGACTAAATAAAAGAGAAATCTAAGCCAGATCAATGTTTGAGGTGACCACCCTTTTCATTCAAAACAGCATCAATTCTTTTAGGTACAATTGCATGCAGTTTTTGAAGAAAGTCAGCAAGGAAGTTGTTCCAAACGTCTTGGAGAAATAACCACAGATGTTTTGTGGATGTAGGCTTGTGTAAATCCTTCTTTGTCTTCATCTGATCCCAGACAGACTTGATGATGTTGAGATCAGGGCCCTGTGGGGGCCATATCAGCACTTCCAGGACTCCTCGGTTTTCTTTTTGCTAACTATAGTTCCTAATGACATTGGCTATATGTTTGGGGTCGTTGTCTTGCTGCATAATACATTAGGACTCCATGATAAAAGTGCATGAAGGATAAGTGTCTGTCTTGATTTCTCAACATTGAGGACATTAGGAAATAGGCAACATTGTGGACCGCAGAGTGATCGACTAAGGAAACATCATGCTTGCTTCCCTTCAAAATTGGAAGAGGTCTATCGCGTCATTAGCTTAGAACTTTCAGCAGCCAATGGGACTCGGCTACGCCCATCTACTCATTGGAGAAGTCTGTCCAGAAGTGTTCTTTGTTGACAAATTGAAGCCAAGTAGCCATACATTAGTGACATCCTTGTTTCCATGTCAAAACTATGCACAAAAACTTAGGAACTGAAATACAGAACAATGGCAGCAAGTGCTCTGGACTGATGGGTCAGTATTTGAAATTTTTGGAAATAGCAGAAGGCAGTTTGTTCTTTGAAACATTAGAGAATGGTACAATAATGAGTGTCTACAGGAAACAGTGAGGCACGGTGGAGGTTCCTTGCAAAATTGTGACTGCAATTCAGCAAATGGAGTTGGGAATTTGGTCAGAAATCCTGGTGTGTTCAGTGCTGTGCAATACAGGAAGATACTTATCCATTATGCAATACCATCAGACACACTCCAAATTTATTCTGCAGCAGGACAACAACTCCAAACATGCAGCCAATGTCATTAAAAACTATCTTCAGTGTAAAGAGCAAGGAGTCCTGGAACTGATGATTTGACCCCACAGAGCCCTGATCTCAACACCATCAAAAGTGTCTAGAGTTACATAAAGGGACAGAACAACAATCCATTACATCCACAGAAGATCTGTTGTTAGTTCTCCAAGATGTTTGGAACAACCTCCCCAACAAGTTCCTTCAGAAACTGTGTTTAACAGCTTTTAAAAGAATTGGTGCTTTGATGCTGTTTTGAAGGAATAGGTTCATCATGCCAAATATTGATTTGACTTAGCTTTATATTTTGGTCACTCGCTTTGCATTTTCCTAATTGCTAAATTATAACTATTAACACTTGTAGGATTTTTTCAAAACCTGCCTAAGGATCCGTCACACTCTTCAATGTCCCAGCGATCCAACCAAAGATCCGACGTGGATGGGATCGCTGGTACATCGTTAGCTGATCGCTGGTGAGCTGCCACATGGGCAGACTCACCAGCGATCAGGACCAGCGAGCACACTGGTATCCAGTGTACACATCGGGTAACTAAGCACCGCGCGGCGCCTAGTTACCCGATATGTACATTGGATACCAGCTCCCAGCTAGCTGATCGTTGGTCTCTCGCTGTCACACGCAGCGATGCGCGCTGGCCAGCGGGACACCAACGATGAAAAAATGGTCCAGGCCGTTCGACAACGATCAGCGATACCCAGCAGGGGGGCTGGTCGTCGCTGAGTGTCACACTAAGCGAGATCACTGTTGCGTCACAAAATCGGTGACGCTTCAGCGATCTCGCTAGCAATCTCACTTAGTGTGACGGGGCTTAATACTTTTTGCACAGTACTGTATACATGCCAACTGTATAGCAAAATTACACCAAATGGCATGTGTTTGACCATGGAGACAAAAGGTACAATAGATTTTTTTTGCCAACACTGTACCACAGAATCGCTTCTTTATATTGATTACTTAAAATACTCACATGAAATGTAGAAATCTAGATGGTAACTTACTGTCAGAGAGGAGGAGATGATTAGCATTGATCGGTATGTAATGATTAGTTTGTTTGCATGGAACAAATTTATTTCTGCATCAACTTTGAATGGTGAAGTAAGGGTGAACGTGATCAATAAGATATCAGTAAAATTATTTTTATTTTTCACAATTAGTAAATTAATTAAGTTTCAGAAATTTGCCTCAAACTACATGTTTAGCATGTATTATTATGACCCTTATTGGTAAATCTTTCTTAAAGAAAACCTGTCAGTTGCTCAAAACAATTGAATTAACTATCTTGTAAAAATCCCTGAGCTCCCCTGATTCTGCCACTATTCTCTGTTTTGTGCTGTGTCGTTTCATAATAGAAATAATGACATTTGCTTCTTCTGGAGTACAATATGGGAAATGTCTACTTTGCAGTCCAACTAAGTACCATATATACTCGTGTATAAGCCGACCCCCCTAATTTTGCCACAAAAAACTGGGAAAACTTATTGACTCGTGTATAAGCCGGGTGTATAAACTGCCCTCCTGCTCTGTGCTGCCCCCGTCCTGCTCCTTGCTCCCCATCCAGCTCTGTGCTCCCCCATTCTCCTCTGTACTCTCCCCCGTCCTGCTCCGTGCTCCTCTGTGCCCTCCATCCTCCCCCCGTCCTGCTTCGTGCTCCTCTGTGCCCTCCATCCTCCCCGTCCTGCTCCGTGCTCCTCTGTGCCCTCCATCCTCCCCCCGTCCTGCTCCGTGCTCATTGTCCTCCTCCATGCTTCCCCATCCTCCGTTCTCCCCGTCCTTCTCCATGCTTCCCCCGTCCTCCCCCGTCCTGCTCCATGCTTCCCCCGTCCTCCTCCATGCTTCCCCCATCCTCCGTTCTCCCCCCCGTCCTCCTCCATGCTTCCCCCGTCCACCGTTCTATCCCCCGTCCAGCTCCGTGCTCCTTGTCCTCTCCTCCATCATACTCACCCCTCCCCGTGCCATCGCTGAGCGTCCCTGCAATCCTGCGTTCTCCCCGGCTTCCTGCAGCTCTCCAGTGCTGAGCGGTGATGTAATACCGCTCATTAAGGCCATGAATATGGAGGCCACGCCCATGGGAGTGGCGTCGCGTCCATATTACATGACCTTAATGAGCGGGTATTACATCACCGCTCAGTGCTGGAGAGCTGCAGGAAGCCGGGGAGAACGAAGGATTGCAGGGACCCTCAGCGATGGCACGGGGAGGGGTATGATCCCAGCCACCGGCTCCTGCCGCGGCATCCCCTCCCCCGCTGGTTTCTGCCCTATGACTCGTGTATAAGCCGAGGGGGCATTTTCAGCACGAAAAAAGGTGCTGAAAATCTCGGCTTATATACGAGTATATACGGTATATGGTCACAGTTTTCTCTGGAGACGTGCACTTTCACCTCTCCGTTCCAGATGATGCCAGTCACAGCTCAGCAGCTGATCTAGCAGTCCATCGGTCTCAGATCCTGCTGAGCCATGGTTGGCAGTGTCTGGGAGGGAAAGGTGAAAGTACACATTCCCAGAGAAGACTGAAGAAACTACTAGTTGGACTACAAGCAGAGATTTCACATGCTGCACTCCAGAGGAAACAAATGTTAAAGGGTGATGCAGTGCAAAAAGTAAAAAACAGAATCAGGGGAACTGGAGGATATTTAAGAGGTATTTAACTCAAGTTTTATAAGCACTGGTCTTCTTTAAATGAAGTCTGTCAGCGGTATACCAAATCAAAGCTTATTTTTCTTGCCACTAAACCCATACAACGTTACAATGTGTTTAAAGAAGCACTCCCAGGAAATTTTTTCTCCTCTTGATATATTGTAGTCAACATATTTTATAGCACTGTGTACTTACAATTGCTCATTTTGCCTTTCTACCCAGCTAATTCTTCTATTTTCCATTAGGTCTATGACATCATGCATGTGATTAAGAACTGACTAGCTGAATCCTTCTAAGCTCTATGTAGACACAGGAGGTCCATTTTCCCTGCATGACTCATCAGTCACTGTAAATGTCCCTGGAAGGAGGAGGGAGCAGCTGGGTCAGGAGATGAAGAGGGGAATGGTAAATGCAGGGACAAGAAACTTACTGTTTCTCTGTTTCTACAAAGAGCAGAGAAAAGAGAAGAATTTACTGGGTATAAAGACAAAATTAACAATTTTAATTACACAGTGCCATATAATATGATGACTGCAGTATATTGAGAAGATAAAAAATGTTATGGGAGTGCTTCATTAAACACGTTTTTATGTCTCCAGTCTGGTGATGTCATCTTCCTTGTTTGTCATATATGGTGCCGAGTAGCTGAGATATGCGAACTGTCTGTTCATGTCTGTGCCAATAATAATGCAGGTTATCATTGATCACAAGTAGATATACTTTTTTTCAAATGGGCAAAGGTAATTTTCCTCCATGTCAAAGGCAACCATCATTTTATAATAAAAACAGCTTAACAATGCAAGAACCTTACTAATTCCCCATAATTTAGCTTCTTGAATTTCATCTGGGGAGCAGGATATTTGTTTCTGCTGTGATCACACCAAAGTGGTGATCCCTGATTCAAAACTGATCACTTAGCAACAGGATAAGTGTCTAATCGCTGGGGGACACACCAAAAGGATCCCCACTGTTCATGAGAATGGTAATCAAAGAGCGTGTAAAAATGTACATACTGATTACCTATCCCTGAGATAGATCATCTATATGAGATCAATGTGGGTTTGCCAGCCACTTCCCCCAAGGATCAGCTGGTATCTGCTCCTGTAGTGACCAGATGTAAGCCATGTATGGAGCAGGACATAGCAGCTCTGTACTATGATTAGGTGCTGCTGAGTACTTGAAGTTTATCACATATTCAGCTTTTTGGCACCGATGCATGAAGTTTGACCCCCACCAATCTTATATTATAGGTCATCAATATGAATGTCCCATGCAACCCCTTTAACAATATTTTTGGTTTAGAAACAAATGTATTTCATTAATGTATAGAGAATTTCCTACAGTAGTGTATCATTTAACAGATATCATCTTGAATTTCCGCACAACATTCGTCAGTGAGTCAGGACAGGTCGTGTTTTCTTCACGTCTTATCTTCCTCCATTACATAAGGACATGGTTTCTGTTGGATCTTCTAGCTGCTCTCCCTGTGGATCTGCTCTACAGCTTCAACATCAATATAGTGAGTCACTGTGGTTTATATTTTATAATCAGATCTACCTCCTGTAGTTTAGATTATATCACAACTGTTCCGCTGTCTCGGTGACTTGTATACAAACATCAGCTATACTAACTAGGAAATTTCACCTAAGAACAAAGTGAAAGAATCCAGAGGTGAGATGTGATCCTTCTAAATGTATTTGATATGTTTAACTGTGGAAGGATATGACGTCAGTGTCTGTATGAATGCATTATGATGCAGGTATGGAAATACAATAGCAGAAGTGTAATTTATGCAAAACAAAACTTCTAGATTCCAACTCTAAATCTTTACTAATACAACTCACGTACCATGTGCTATTTATGATGTTTATGTCTTCCAAATTGGCAGAAGCATCCTAACCCCACTTTCTTTTCCAATAATTTTATTCAAATTTTCAAGGACGGGAAGGGAAACAATAGGGAATAAGAAAGGGAAAGAGGGAGATAGAAGGAAAGGGAAAGGAAAAAGCAGGAAAGGCAGTGAAGGAGGAAACAATATGAAATTGTAACTATAGTACATTAGTGACAAAGTTTATAACATAAAATGAACTAATAAGAAAGAAAACAGACAAGTACATTTCGTATATAAGGGAAACAATTCCATCCATTTGGACCATTTTTTGAAGAATTTATCGCAGTGGTTATTAACCAATGCTAGTTTATATTCAAACGATTTATGAAGTGTGATTTTATCAACAATGTCTTGAAAAGAGGGTGACTGATTTTTTCCAGTAGAAAGCAATGCTGTTTTTGGTTACCAGTAGGATGTGGACTATTAATAATCTCAAATGTGGGTCAATTTTTTCAGTATTTAGTGTGAGAAGGGCCAATTGAGGTGTTAGTAGAATTTGTTTAGAAGAGATGGCATTAATAAGACCCGAAACTTTCTTCCAGAGGGGACGGATTTTCGGGCATTGCCAGAAAATGTGTAGGAGATTACCATAACGACCACAGTTTCTCCAGCAATTAGGTGAATGAATTTTGTTAATTTTAGATAATCTAGCAGGAGTAAAATACCACCTTGTGAGGAGTTTGTGGTATGATTCTTGAAGGGCCATAGAGAGAGAAGATGCATAGGAAAGCGTACATGCATATTCCCATTCAGAGTGGTCAAACGTTAAATGAAGTTCCGACTCCCATTTAACCATGTTTTGTGTTTTGACCAACTGCGTGCTGTGGTTAAACCATTGGTAAACGTAGCTAAGACTCCAAAAAATTTTATGATCTAAGTTGCAAAGTAAATTTAAAACCGGTTCAGAAATCCAAGGGCGCACTTGCAGGAAGACATACATTAATTTGTTCCTTGAGAATAATGTAGTGAAAAAATGATAGGGAGGATGAATGGAAATGTTCTTTAATAAAAGAATAAGGGTAGAATTTAGAACCATCGTAGATATCTCCCAGTTTCTTAATACCCAATTTGAGCCAGAGAGGGTCCAAGACCAATCCCCTAGATTCATGGATAAGAGATAATGGAATATTCTTGAGGATATGGATTTTATCACAAACCTTTTTTGGTTTAGCAAGCCTTTTCCAGGCCTCAATGGAGGGCTGGAGAATGGGGTGGGAACTATAAGGAATTTGCTTGTTCAAGAGAAAACCTAATACTAACAAATGGGGAGGTTTGTTGTTGTTTAAAAAGAGTTCTAAATCGTACCAGGCTGGAGGGTCTTTATGAGGCCACCAAACACAGCTCTGTTTGATCAGATTAGCAGAGTAATAAGCCGAAATGTTCGGTAGTCCAGCTCCACCATAAAGTTTTTGATTATAAAGAACATTTTGAGCCACTCTGGCTTTCTTCCTACCCCAAATAAAATGATTAAGTGAGCTTTGCAAACTGGTAAGGAATGAGGAGGAGATTTTCAGCGGGAGCGACCTGAATACAGTACATATAAGATTTTTGGTAGAATATATGATTTTACAGTCACGATCCTTCCCCACCATGATAAGTCTCTATCTTTCAGGGCATTTAAGACTTTATTTATGGTAGTAGAAAGGATTTCTAAATTTGTGGGAATCAGAGATTTAATATTTTTGGTAAACCACAAGCCTAAGTATGTTAAGTGGTCATCAGTTAAGTTCCAAGGGGAGATCGATGCTAAATCAGTCAGTTGAGCAGTGGTTAAGTTAAAACTGAGGATTTTAGACTTTGAATTGTTAACTTTAAAGAAAGAAATTTTGGAAAAAAGATGGAGTTGAGTTTGAAGGACTGAAATTGAGTCACTTGGCTTGGTCAGAGTGAGAATAATATCGTCTGCAAAAAGCCCAATTTTATACTCTCTGGTAGATGATTGAATTCCTGAGATATTTTGGTCATTTCTAATAAGTTGTGCCAATGGCTCTATTGCCATGACAAACAGTAGGGGCAATAACGGGCAGCCTTGCCTAGTGCCGTTTGTAATGCTAAAAGGAGATGAAAGGCAGTTATTTAAGTAAATTTTTGCTGTGGGTTTGGTGTATAGGGCTAAGATGTTAGAAAGAAAATGAGAATGTATCCCAAACTTCTGGAGAACGGCACGTAGATACGTCCAGTTAAGACGATCAAACGCCTTTTCGGCATCAAGAGATATGACCGTGGCACTGAGTTTTTGGGAAGAAATTATTTTCATCAAATTAATGAGCCTTCTCGTCCCATCTGTTGACTGCCTGTTTTTAAGAAAACCAAGCTGATCGTTAGAAATCATTTTAGGAAGGAACTGACTCAGCCGATTAGCCAGTATTTTTGCGTAGATCTTTACGTCTGTGTTTATAAGGGATATTGGACGATAACTGGCAACATTTTGAGGATCAGAATTGGGTTTGGGTATAAGGGTTATGGAGGCTTCCAACATCTCATCAGGGAAATGACCAACCTTAGAAGCTACATTAAAGATTTTTTCTAATTGAGGGGCTAGAAGATCACCAAAGGCCTTGTAATAGTCGTTGGAGAAGCCATCAGGCCTTGGGGACTTAAAAGATTTTAAGGATTTAATCACCTCCAGTATTTCGCTTTTATTAAAAGGCAAAGAAAGAAAATTCAGATCCTCGGCACTTAATTTAGGCAAGTCTATTGATGAAAGAAAGGATTCGATATCTGCTTTAGTTGGTTGAGCCAGCGGATGGGTTTGTTGGAGATTGTATAAATTATTGAAGTATTCTGCAAATGAGTTGGCAATATCTTTGGGATGGGTAAGGGTAGCTTGTGTATGGGTCACAATTTTGTCTATTTTGTTTCGGATTCTAATTTTATTTAAACGATTAGTCATATACCTGCTGGGACGATTGAGTGAGGTATATTGTTTAAATCTAGAAGATTTCAGGGCTGAATCATAGAATGAAAAAATAGTCGATTTCAATTCTTGCCGGAGATTAGAGAGTTCAGTTTGTATTATGGGACATGGATTGGACCTGGAGGTCTGTATCCGTTCTTTTTCCTTGATGGAAGAGTGTAGAGATTTAATTTTATTTCTATTGGATTTCTTGAATCTGGAAGAAATATGACTCAGAACTCCTCTCAGAACCACTTTATGAGCGTTCCAGAGAGAGAACGGTTTAAGGAGAGGCATGTCGTTTTCTTTGAAATAGTTTACTAGGGCAGTATTAATTTCTGATTTTATATCGGGATACTGGAAAAGGGATAAAGACTGGGTATTAATTGGTGCTCCAACTAACATTTCCCCACAATTGGGGCATGGTCAGAAACAGTTTTGGGAAGAATCTCAACCGAGACGAACTTAGACAAAGAAAATACATCTGTTACGATTAGATTTATTCTAGAGGCCGATTGGTGGGGAGCGGAAAAGTAACTATACTCTCTGGAGGTCATGTTTAAACATCGAAACACATCAAAGAATTCTGATTTAAATATCCAATTGCTAAGGGCAATATACTTGTGTCTGTTTACGGCAGTAGAATCCATTGTTGCATCCGGGACCACATTAAAATCGCCCAAAATCAACAAGGAGCCTCTCTTGATAAAGTGTAATTTTTTGTTTAATTTGTTTAAAAATTTAATTTGCCCTGTGTTGGGGACATAGACATTTACGATGGTATAAGTGTGAAAATTTAAGTTGCAGACCAGGATGTGGTAATTACCTCTATCATCCTTAGGCTATGTGCACACGTTGCGGAATTGCCATGGAAATTTCCGCGGCAATTCCGCACCTCCCTGCCGCGGGAAATCCGCATATTATAGGTATGCGTATTCCCGCTAAACACTAGCGTTTTGCAAGCGGAATTAGCTTGCAGAACGCTAGCGTTTTACAAGCTATCTGACAGGGTGGTCACACGAGTCAAACAAGTGTTTGACTCGTGTGACCAACTTTTTACTATTGATGCCGCCTATGTCGCATCAATAGTAAAAAGATCTAATGTTAAAATAATAAAAAAAATAATAAATAATGATATTCTCACCTTCCGGCGGCCCCGCAGCTTTCCCGCCTCTCAGCGACGCTCCCGGCAAGTTCCGTTCCCAGGAGTCCTTTGCGGCAATCATCCCGATGACATAGCATCTCGCGAGACCGCTACGTCATCTGGGTGATCTCGCAAAGCACTTCTGGGAACGCGATTGGCGGGAGCGTCGCTGAGAGGCGGGAAAGCTGCGGGGGCCGCCGGAAGGTGAGAATATCATTATTTTTTATTTTAATTATTGTTTTTACATGGATATGGTACCCAGGGCTTGGAGGAGAATCTCCTCTCCTCCAGACCCTGGGTACCATCCGCACATGAACCGCTTACTTTCCGCATGGTGGGCACAGCCACATGCAGAAAGTAAGCGGTTCAATGCATTCCTATGGCGGCGGAATCGCCGCGGTTCCGCAAAAAAGAATGAGCATGCTGCGGATTCTCCCGCGATGCGATTCCGCCGCGGAAAAACCCGCAGCATGTGCACAGCATTGCGGAATCTCATAGGCCTTAATGAGTTGTATTGTGTAAGCGGTTTTGCCGAAAAACCGCGGCAAAACCGCTAAAAAACCGCAACGTGTGCACATAGCCTTAGGGTATGTGCACACGTTGCGGATTCTGTTGCAGTTCTGCAGCAGATTTTGCCTTGCAGATCTGCAGCAGAACTGCAAGCGATGTACAGTGCCATTCTAGTCAATGGAAATCAAAAAATGCAGTGCACATGCTGCAGATTTTTCTGCGCAGATTTGGTGCAGATTTAAAACTGCAGCATGTCACTTCTTTTGTGCAGAACTGCAGCGGTTTTACACCTGCTCCATTATAGGAATCTGCAGGTCTCAAAAGGCAGGGGAAATCTGCACAAAAACTGCAGTAAATCTGCAGATAAAAAGGACAAAAAAAGGATAAAAACTGCGCGGATTTTGACCTGCAGTTTCTGCCAAGAGATGCAGATTCTGTGCAGAAAATTCTGCAGACCAATCTACAACGTGTGCACATAGCCTTATATTCATTTAGCAATTCAAAAGAAAGGGAGCTATGAATCATAGTAGCTACTCCTGCTTTCTTTTTGGGGTTAGAGGATTCGAAAATATTTGGATAATTTTTATCAGAAAAAGGGGGATGATTACTTTCTTTAAATTTGGTCTCCTGCAAGCATACAATATCAGGGTGTAGCCGGTTAATTTCTGAACTGATAGTGAACCTCTTTCTTGGACTGTTGAGTCCTCTAACATTGTAGGTAACCAACTTTAACTTCATTACAAACAAAAAGTTTGTTCAATTTAGTATGGAATATGGATGGAAAAAATGAACTTGTCACAAAAACAAGGAAATAAAACAACCGTATAACAAGGTGCTTATTAATACAGAATACAAAAAAAAAAAACAAACAAACACCGAGCTCAATAATATATGAGAAAAGGGAGAAATCCTCCGGAAAGAGTCTAACCAGGTAGACTCTACTCCTTCTACGGGGATAGTCTGTGGACAAAAGCTCACAGAGAACATCCTCGCGAAGTAGTATTTAAGCGAAAGTCAAACATCTAAACTTAACAGTAGTTTTAACAATAGTTTTAAATAAAGAAAGACATTAGGACCATTAGAGCCAGGATTAGGCCCGGAGAGCGGAAAGTTCAGGTTGGATCCCCTGTTGGTGAGGAACAAGAGATATTACTGTTTGATGAGGTCTTAAGTGAGACAGAAATTTTTGACCTTCCTCTGAGGAAAATAAGATTGTGGTTTTGCCTTTATAAATAACTATCAGCTTCAACGGGAAACCCCATTTGTAGTTAATTCCCCTATCTCTTAAGACAGTTGTAATGGATTTGAACGTTTTCCTTCCTTCCAGAGTTTCCTTGGAAAGATCGGCAAAAATCTTCAAGTATTTATATGGCTCAGGAAAGCCTTTATGTTCTTTTACAAAGTTTAGAACCTGCTCTTTGACCTGAAAAAAGTGAATTCGTAATATAGTGTCACGTGGGAGATCTTTTGGTACAGAGGGCGGCTTAGGTAGGAGGTGGATTCTATCTATGGTGAGATCATAGTTAGATAGTGTCGGGATCATGGATTTGAATACTCCCCTGACAAAATCACCCAGTTTGCTAGCAGGAACAGTCTCAGGTATACCTCTGATCTTGACGTTGTTTCGTCTGCTCCTATCCTCCATATCTGCCTGTTTAGTCTTAAGTTTGACTAGTTCAGATTTGAGGTCATAGTAGTCTCTAGATGAATTTTTGGTTTTCCTCTCTACAACTGACAGTCTCTCCTCATTTTCATTTTCAAGTTTCTTATTAAATAACTCAAACGTATCTTTGAGCATTTTTTCCTGTCTGTCAAAGTTAAGCTGCATGCTATTGTTGATTTTATCAACAAGAGCAGACATGTACAATTCAGTAGATGTGTTAGCGGGGCCCAGCACACCGACGATGCTAGAGTCCTCCCTCCTAAACCGGACCCTTTCAGGGCCAGAACCAGGAGAAGAGTCTGAAGAGTCATCATCTTGGGCACCAACTTGAGAAGCGCAATGCTCCCCCAAATTTTTCAGACCCTTTCTTTTCAGGGAGAGAGAGAGATCCATATCACCTGCGAGATTGGGAGAATTATTTATGGATTTGGCAGGATCAATTAATTTCTTACTATCATCTGTCTGGCCAAACAAGTTTGGCTTATGAGATTTATGCGTGTTCCCATTTTTTATTGGGGATCTAGATCTTTGGGGACTCAAAGTGTTAACTATAGTCTTAGAGGGGTTACAGTGAAGTCCCTTATTTCTTTGGGGTTTTTGAACCCAGAAGAAGACATGGCTATTACTTTAGGTATTAGATATAATACAAATGATCTATTTAGTGATATAGGTGATAGAAGCCTAGAACAAAGGTTTAATTAGCAGGTGTAGAGGAAATCTCACAAATATTATAAAGTTATGGTTAAGGCCGTAGCAAACAGATAACTAGTTAAGTAGTGATAATAAGTAGTGGAAGAGTCACCAAATAGATTCAGTATTAATAAGTAATAAGTAATTCGTCAATGAGTACTTATAGAGAACTTGGGTAAGGTAATATAATATTAGAATAACCCAGTAGTAAAGATAGTAAGTTGACTATGTGGCTGACAAACTCAAGATGCTGTAATAAAAAAAGATTAGACAGCAGGCAGTGAGATTAACAACTAACAAACATCAACCATAAATTTTGAGAAGCATAAAAGGATAAGGGAGGCCAGGGAGGACAACTAGCCCCAGCAATCCCACCTGTCAGGAAAACCAAAATAAAGTCAAGTTCAAAGTCTTACACTTTTGTTGAAAAGGAATCTGTATGGTGATAAATGGTGTAACAATGTCGTCATGAGTTTCCAATGGCAATATAGAGAAAAAGAATCCTAGTAGCGTATATCTTTAACAGTGAGCCACCGTGGAAGAGTCCCTGCCAGCGTCGCCTACCTCTTAATGTGTCACAGGGCAACACCGGGAAACACCAGCCATGGCACCCTTATGGATTTTAGCAATAAAGAAGTTGTTCTATCATATGAGTCAAAAGCACTTGCAGAGTACACATACTTTCTTCTCACACAGTGATGCTCCAATTGCTGCACCGAATTAGCAGCCAGCCGCTGGGTTTTCTCTCAGCGCCGGACCCGCCACAGACACCAGGAATTTCTCCGTCTAATACGTCAGGAGGAAGCGATGAGATCCATACAAGGTAGATTGTCGTCACGGTGAGATACAGAAGGGGCCACACCGGAGCGCAAGGAAGGAGGCTCTCACCTCAGCCGCACCCGCCAAGTACTTGAATCCTCCGCTGTGATGTGGAGAGCACATGCCAATGCACAGTCCCGTTCAGGTATGGCTGCCCTCTGCCGCTGTTGCACGCGTTCAAAGCAATGCTGGCCAGCTTCACGGCGAGTCACGGGGAGCCACACAGGAGCACAAGGGAGGAGATTTTCACGTCAGCCGCTCCCGCCGAAGATTTGAATCCTCTGTAATGCGGAGAGTGCGAGCACAAACCCGCTCAGGAACGGCAGCCTCTTGCCTCTGCTGCGTGCGCCCAGCTGCAACACAGTCTAAAAATAGCCGCTTAATATTCTATTACCTCAGACGTCAGCATTTCAATAAAATAAGGCGACATGAACTGAGGGATTTTATGAGAGGAATATATCTCAAAGTCACTCCAGTAATTCTTGTGGGATGAAGGAAAAGAGAGAAAAAAGATTTTATTGTGAGGCTCTCACTGCAGCAATAGTCCAAGAGTTCCTATTATAGATGTCTGACAGGAATTGCCTTTCATGCAATACCATATCAAAAATGGGCAATTTAGGTCTCAAAATGATCTTAGAATTAAAGTGTATATGGTTTGACTATAAATGAAAAAAATAAAGCGTTTTTTGTCGCTATTAGCAAGTTTCTGAGGATGTTACCTCAGAGCTCCAGGACCGCACGTCTCACTCCATAGCAGTCCTAAGCCACACCCCATCCTAACCCCACTTTCAACCCGTAGACAACAGATAGCTGTCAGCCAACACATTGTTCGGGAGCTCTCTCTCCCGATTTCTCAATACGCGGGAGAGCTTGGATCAGCCAACTGCTGCCATACGCCTCTGGCGGCTGCTTAGCTCACAGAAAACAAAAAGGTTGTCAGTCCAAAATCAGACATGCTAGATCCTTCACAGCCCATACATATTAGACTGTCAGTTTATCCCGCCAATATTGTCGGGTTCAGTCAATGTTAGTCTGTGTATGGTAGCCTTTTGGGTACTCTTTGGCACTAGGACCCAGGTGCAACTGCCACCTTTACACAGCCTACAGGCAGGGGCGTAACACCCGCGGTCGCAGGGGTCGCAGCTGCAACGGGGCCCGGAGCGCTTAGGGGCACGGGCCCCAGAGCCACCATCAGGGCATTACTTCCCTCACTGGTGTATGGAGCCCGATGAGCAGAGGGGGCCCGCATCGGGCCCCAGCGGTGGGGCGGGCTGGGGGGTCAGAGGGGCACCATGTCAGTGGCCAGTGCAGGCTAATGGCCACAATGACGCTATACAGTGGTCTTTACCATTAGCGCACACAGAGTAGAGTGAACAACACTCCACAGCTCTGCACCGCTGCAGCCCGGCTCCGCCCATACACGTGACTGCTCACGTGGGCACGATGTCAGCGAGGTAGTGTATGGCTGTGTGGTCACGGGGGTGCACGGGAGAGGGCGGCGCTCAGTTTCTCCACTGTCGGACATGGCTGTGGCGTGGTGCAGTGTGACCTGCGCTGTACACACCACTCCGCAGGGAGAGTCTCCACAGTGTATACACACAGTACTTGCATTATTAGCGTTTGAGGGCAGCAGAGTTGGAGTTCTGTCACTGTGTGCAAGAGTTCATTACCCCGCAGCAAACAGACAGGGACAGATTGATGACACTGTCTTAAAGAAAAAAATACAAAAAAACTTTGTTTTCCATAGCAACCAATGAGACAGCAGCTTTCATCTTACTAGAGCTGTTTAAAAAATGAAAACATTGCTCTGATTGGTTACTGTGGGAACACAGACATTTCATGACCCGGCCCATAAGAGCAGCTCCATGCTCTGTGTGTTGTGCTCGGCTGTTGAGGCTTCTTGCTCCTGGAGGAAACCCAAGACAATATTGCACAGACACCCCAGACTGAAGAACCAGCCACACAGTACCGAGCTGATGCTTTGGAAACATGGTACTCCTCTTCCCATTTTTGCGCTATAACTGACGTCTGTGGGGTTCTTTTCACACCTATGTCAGACATATATAAAGTCTTGTGTCAATTAGAACAGTACACTATAACATTATTGGGGTCCTCCTCATGTTGTTACCAGCTGCAGGATATCCATGGGATAAATGGTAATTTGGGTTATGACTGCTGGGGGTCTGCACTAATCAGCAGTACTAGGGACTTGTAGCCCCTTTACAAGATGGCTTAGCAAGCCAGACACCTGCCTTCTGCTCATTTCATTCTCTATGGGGGTGTGGAGTTATGGGAGCCGTGGGTCTGTGGACAGTTCGGGGATGGAGCCTGGGTGGAGTCCCAAGGGGGCCCCGAAAATTTTGCCAGTATGGGGCCCTGAAATTCCTAGTGGCAGCCCGCGGTGAGGGGGCCCCATTTGAAAGTTCGCACCGGGGCCCATAACTTTGTAGTTACGCCACTGCCTAAAGGTATGGTCTTGTACAACAAGGCTGTTTAGATAGAATGCATTGTACTAGATCCATCCAGACATCATTCATATTTCATTAAACACCTATTGTCTGAGGTATCATATTAGTGGAAATTTACATTTTTGGTATTTTGGGTTGACATTTCTGATGCTTTGAAAGCACTTACTAGTTTTCCATTTGATATATTTTGGATTTACAATGGTTGACTTACCCTATGTGCACAATTATTAGGCAATTGAGTATTTTGATCACGTCATCATTTTTATGCAAGTTTTCCAACTCCGTGCTGTATAAACTTGAATGCTTATTGGATGAAGCAGATCAGGTGATGTGCATATCTGTAATGAGGGAGGGTGCGGGTCTCATATATATCTCCACATACATACATTTGCAATTATTATGCAGTATATATATATCTATATATATGTATATATAGATATATATAAAAAGATATATACACAAACATATTTATGCATAAACACCAATAATATGTCCGCACACATGTTTTATTTCTGTTCACTTCTACTATTTGCTAATGTCTTTTCTTCTTTCAGTATTTTGGGGCTCACCTCCTAAAGACTGTGCGCCTATTACGGCTGCTGCGCCTCCTCCCAAGACTGGACCGCTATTCTCAGTACAGTGCCGTTGTTCTCAGCCTCTTGATGGTTGTCTTTGCTCTCCTTGCTCATTGGGTGGCTTGTGTCTGGTATTTCATTGGTCAGCAAGAAATTTGAAAGCAATCATCAGAAGTCCCAGAAATCGGAGGTCTTATTAATCAATCCATGATTTTTTAAATTTTTATTTTGTTCCATTTTTTTACATTTCTCTGTATATATTTATTTTTCAATTTTTGGATCTCAAGTAAATTCATTTTTGTAGGACAAATTACATTTTTCTCTGGGCATACAGTTTATCATATAAAATAGGTCAATTAACCCCTCTCTGACATTAGAAGTACTTTCCCGTCCATAAAACCCATGCCATTCTGCCCATGGACGGGATAGTAGTCATAGGCGATCACTCGCTCCTGAGGGGAGCGCAGCTAATCGCCGCCGGGTATCAGCTGATTATCACAGCTGGGCACCCGTGACTGGTGTCAGGAGCGGTCACGGACCGCTCCCGGCACATTAAAACCCCCAGCACACCGCCCGATCAAACATGATCGCGTTGTACTGGGGGCACAGGGGAGGATCGCGCAGGGTGGGGGCTCCCTGCGCGCCCCCCTGAGACCCAAGACCAGCGCGATGTGATCGCGCTGTTCTGAGGGCTTCCTCCTCCCGGACCCGGATCCAAGATGGCGCCGGGGTCCTGGGGAGGCGGCTTCCTCGGGGCCTGCTGAGAGCAGGCACTGAGAAGCCGCTGCACTGCCTGAGCGATCGCAGGGTGACAGTGTGCTTTTCACACTGTCACACCCGCGAAACTGATAAAATACAGTGATGTCCACCTGGGACAAGTAAAAAAGTTAAAAAATATAAAAAAAACATGTTATAAAAAAAAATCCAAAAAAAATAAAAAAAAAAAAAATATTCCCCAATAAATTCATTTCTTCCTGTAAATAAAAAAAACAAAACAATAAAAGTACACATATTTGGTATCGCCGCGTCCGTAACGACCCCCCCCATAAACTGTCCCCCCCAGCCCCTTTGTGAACCCCCTTTAAAAAAAAAAAAAAAAAGAACAAAAAAACAAGCTTTATC
>JARQOD010000002.1:132502903-132674050 GCA_033576555.1 Oophaga sylvatica | reverse complement strand
TCCATGGTCCAGGGTCAGCAGGGAGCCACCCAGTTTCCATCTGTTCTGGAGTAGCCTTCTTCACTGAACGTATCCCCTGTTTCAGAGCAAAGGAGACATCCATAAAATTCCCACTTGCCCCTGAGTCGATCATGCAGAGCTAGACACCCAGACTGAGTTAACCCCAGAGTTGATGGAAAGGAAGCAATGAGAATTGTTTTTTTCCTACAAACTCAGCTGGGACACCGCTGAGGAAACTTGAAAAATTGCAGCGTTTACACAGTCATCGTCCTCAGAAGTAACGGAGTTTAAGTCCGAGAAATCAAGATCTGTTGCTGCAGATCTCTTGGAGCCTGAGGCTCGGACCTGACAGATCTCCTCTCGCAACACTCACAGTGAATGAGTGTGCAGTAGTCTTACGAGAACGGCTGGGGCAGTTTATAATGAAGTGCCCTGATTACCACAATAGAAACATAGTTTTCCTTAAAACGATGTTCCTTGCGTGCATCACTAACCCGTCTTTGTAAAGAGTCTACCTGCATGGGTTTCAGGTTCAGGTTCCCGTGTGATCCTTCTCAAAGGTTCCTTAGCTGGGGAGGAGGTAGGAAGGTTAGTGCGATTGCTTTCGAACCATCTCTTTGCCTGCGTTCAGTCAGGCGAGCATCATACGGATGCAGTAGTTAATAAAGTCACCTAACGCAGTGGGAGGGTCGGCACGAGCAAGTTCATCCTTAATTAGTGGAGACAACCCCTTTCGAAAAAATAGATTTTTTGGCGGGAACTGTCCCAGGGGGTATCAAGGGCCCATCTCCTGAAATCCAAGGCATATTCGGCTACCGAGTGCTTACCTTGGCGCAAAGTTAACATGGCTGCTTCAGCTGTTGCACCTCGATTGGGGTCATCAAACACCTGCCCCATGGCTGAAATGAAAGCATCAAGATGATCCAAACATTCATCCTCAGTCTCAATCAGAGGGTTTGCCCACATCAAAGCCTTGTTGGTAAGTAACATAATTATAGTAAGCACTTTAGTCGTTCAGTGGGAAATTGTGAAGCATGTGCAGAAAAAAACAGATTGCATTGGTTAATAAATCCCCTGAATTTTCACGTTCACGCCAAAACGAAAAGGGGCAACTTGGAATCCCAGAACTTGGGGTACGGCAGGAGCCTGGACTCGCTCCTCTAACCTCAATCCTGGCTCGCAAATCCTGGGCAGTCTGTCCAAACACTTGCAAATTGTGATTAGTGAGGTCCTGTAGGTTTGTAAAACGGGTTTTTATAGTCTGTAAATCTGCAAGGATATTTATCAGTCACTCCGCAAAGTTCCTTTATGCGGGCCTCCATTTTCCAGATCTTTTAGACAGGAGTATGGAAGGAGAGGAGAAAAAGAAAAAAAAAAACAATAGTGTTTTACCTGTGGTAACACTGCGAGAGAAAAAAAAATTAAGGGAACTGCCACCTGGAATGGTTGTGAGAAGTCACAACCACTGTCATCACAGAAAGTACAACTGGACGTCTGATATCCAAGTTACAGCAGACACAGCCTTCCCAGACCCAGAGACACTAACGTTTTGGCTTCAGATCTTGTAATGTATGTAGTACAGTTCATATAGCGTCTTGTGCTTGGGTGCGATGAAAATACTGAGACACAGGTTTGATATAGAAGGTCTTGTATTACTTCATACAAGTGGCAAAAATAGTCACACAGTTTGCAGATACAGAAGCAGGAGACACAGCAGGCCAGAGTAATTAAGCTCAGCAATCACTCTCCACAACGGTTAGGATCTTCTTCTCTGTTACCGTAAGTCCATGCAAACGTGGATCTTCAAAGAGCAGGGTTCCAGAGTCCACAGTGTTCAGAGTTCCTCAGTAGGAATGCTGGTACATAGTCCAAGGCTTCCAGGAGTCAGGTCACAGGTTCACTGCAGGCTAGGTTCTGAAGCACTGATTGCTCGCTGTGGCTGCTTAAGAAGCAAGAGGGAGAGAATCAGGGCGGGACATGAAAGCTGAAAACTCCATATTGACTGAGGGCAAGATAGCTGCAGCAAGACAGAAAGCAAAATGGCTGACGGAAAACTGAGTTTCAAGAACATGTACAAAGAACCTTACAGCAGCAGGAGGCAGTATCGACTTCCTTATTCGTTTGCTAAGATTTGAACCGTTGTATTGTACTGTGCCTTTAATTCTGTTTCTTTAATACTGCCCACTAGAGATGAGCGACTTTGCCTTTTGGGGGCGAGTTGGGTTTCGTGAAACCCGACTTTCTCAAAAGTCGAGTCGAACGAAATCGGCCGACTATCGGGAAAAGTCGGAGGTCCGACTGAAACACAAAAACCCAAAGCAAATCAATGGGGAAGCAAAGTCGGCAGGGAGCGGAGGACAGTAAACACACCTACAGTGCCCATTTAAATGTCAACGACATCAATTCTTATTACTTAAGCTTGGGCAACCTTAAAATTTACTTATAACAATAGTAACGTATTGAAAACGGGGGGTTATTTGGCTAAAGTTGTGGGGGGCTGGCTCCAGGTTTTTGTGTGCCCTGGGCGAAAGAGTCTCAGTGGGGCCCCTTTAACACATACCACAATTCAATGATGCTCCGATACGGCAGAGCAATATAGGTATAGTACAATGACAAATACTTCACTTCTTACATTACATGACTGATATCATTTTAAATTCTACAATAGCTCAAAAAACCGGACAGTATATTCCTCCATACCGTATTATGGCCACCATATAGTGCGCCATACAGAATATTGAAGCACCATATATTGCTCCATACAGAATAATTGATCCCATATAATGTTCCATACAGTTTATGATGAGCTCCACATAATGCTACAGTATATGATGGTCCCCTATAATGTGCCAGACAGTATAGGATGGTCCCCATAGAGTATAATGAGCCCCACATATTGCTCCATACATTATAACGAGTCGCATATAAAGCTCCATACAGTATATGTTGGGCCCCATATATTGCTCCATACAGAATGGGCTTCATATAATGCTCCATACAGAATAGGCCCCATATGTGCTCCATATGATGCTCCATACCCTATATGATGCCCCCATAAATAATGAACCCCATATGATGCTCCAGTATATGATAGGCCCCATGGATGATGCTCCAGTGTATGATGGGCTATATAATGCTCCATATATAATGGGCCCATATGATGCTGCAGTATATGATGGGCCCCATGATGCTCCAGTGTATGATGGGCCCCATTTATAATGCTCCAGTGTATAATGGGCCCCGTATATGTGCTCCAGTGTATGATGGGCCTATATAATGCTCCATATTTAATGGATCCCATATGATGCTCCAGTATATGATGGGCTCCATAGATGATGTCCATTTTATGATGGGCCCCATTTTTTAATGCTCCAGTGTATGATGGGCCCCATGGATGATGCTCCAGTGTATGATGGCCTATATAATGCTCCATTTATAATGGGCCCCATATGATGCTCCAGTATATGATGGGTCCCATGGATGACGCTCCAGTGTATGATGGGCCTATATAATGGGCCCCATATGATGCTCCAGTATATGAGGGGCCCCCATGGGTGATGCTCCAGTGTATGATTGGCCCCATTTATAATGTTCCAGTGTATGATGGGCCCATGGATGATGCTCCAGTGTATGATGGGCCTATATAATGCACCATATATAATCGGCCCCATATGATGCTCCAGTATATGATGGGCCCCATGGATGATGCTCCAGTATATGTTGGGCCCCATTTATAATGCTCCAGTGTATGATGGGCTCCATGGATGATGCTCCAGTGTATGATGGGCCTATATAATGCTCCATATATAATGGGCCCATATGATGCTCCAGTGTATGATGGGCCACATTTATAATGCTCCAGTGTATGATGTGCCCTTATCTATGATGCTCAAGTGTATGCTGGGCCCCATATATAATTCTCCAGTTTATAATGCTCCCCATTTTATTGCTCCAAACATTAAAAAAAATTAAATACCTCTCCTCGCTGGGCACTGCTCTACTCTGGACTCCTCAGCGTCGCCATCTTTCCATCTCTCTGCACTTGGACTGTTCAGGCAGAGGGAGTACAGACGTGACATCATCGTGCTCTCTGACCTGAATGTCACTGTAAGGAAACACAGAAGACGTCACAGCGGTGGAGCAGGGAGAGGTAAGTATTGCAAGTGCTGGGGCCCTGAGCAACCAGGGGGTGGCCCACTTGTGGGCGACGGCACTGGCACAGGGCCCCTCATAGTACGCCGGTGTGTCTGACGGCGAGTGGGCCCCTCCACCGTCAGAGACACCGGTGTACTATGAGGGGCCCTGTGCCAGTGTCGTCGCCCACGAGTGGGCCCCCCCACCTGCTCAGGGCATCGACACTTGCCCGGGTGCGCCAGTTGCTGACGCCGGCCCTGGGTGGGGTACAGCCCAGTTAGGGAGGTGGAAAAACTGGCATATGTTGAGGTGTAGGATGGACATTCAGCAGCTGCAAATGGAGGAATTGTAGAAGTCGGAGGAAGAGGAGGACAAAGCGAGCCATTTTGCTGGCAACCTATGTGTCATCAGGGGAAGGTGGTACAAAATCCTCTGAAACCCAGGCATGGTTCATTTTAATGAAGGTGAGATAACAAACATTTTGGGTCGACAGCCGGGTCCTTCTTTCTATCAGGATTGAACCAGCTGCACTGAAGACTCTTTCTGATAGCACACTACCAGCAGGGCAAGCGAGCTCCTGTAAGGCATATTGTACCAATTCAGGCCAGGTGTCCAGTTTACAGGCCCAGTAGTCAAAGGGGAATGAACTGTGAGGGAGAGCATCGATAGGGGAGGAGAGGTAATTTTGAACCATAGTTGACACTGCTGTCTCCTGTCTGTTGCAGTCGATTCAGTATTACCAGTCGTGTGAGCGTTACTCGAGAAATCAGTCCACAACATGGTCATGAAGCCCTGTCTCCACTTCGGCTATATGCACCACAAACACCTCTTCCATTTGGCCCAGTATAGCTCGTGGTAGAACCTGCACCGCTGCTGTTTGCTGGGAATGCCTCTAACAAACGGTTTACCAGAGTTGCTTGTTTGTTCGCCAATATTAGCTCTAGGTTCTCTTGTGGCATGATGTTCTGTAATTTGCCTTTATAGCGTGGATTAAGGATGCTGACCAACCAGTAGTAGTCATCCTTCATAGTAATGCGGGGGTCCTTTTTAGGATCCGCAAGACATAATCACACATGTGGGCCAATGTTCCAGGTGTCAATGATGCACTACCAGTGGTGGGTGGAGGAGCATTTCTGCCAATCCCCATCCCTCCAGTCACGCACAAACCCTGTACCTGACCTTGGCAAGGAAACATTTTCTCTTGCCCCTGAGAAGCATCCTCCTCCCCAAAATAATCATCACCCTCATCCTCCTCCTCCTCTTCTCCCTCCACCTCGTCCAGGACAGTTCCCTGAGCAGACAATGGCTGTCATCAAGGCTTCCCTCCTCCTCCTCCGCTGCAGACGCCTGATCCTTAATGTGCGTCAAAGTTTGCATGAGCAGACACATAAGTGGGATGCTCATGCTTATGATGGCGTCGTCTGCGCTTACCAGCCGTGTGCACTCCTCAAAACAGTGAAGGACTTTACAGAGGTCTTTCAGCTTTGACCACTGCACGCCCGACAACTCCATGTCTGCCCTCAAACTGCCTGCCCGTGTACCCTCCCACAAATGCATTACAGCCTGCCTCTGTTCGCACAGCCTCTCAACCATGTGCATGGCGGAGTTCCACCTTGTTGCAATGTCTATGAATAGGCGGTGCTTGGGGAGGTGGAGCGATTGTTGCAGCCTCTGCATACGACTGGAGTCTACGGGCGAGTGACGGATGTGCGAGCACAGTCTTCGCACCTTATGGAGAAGGGCTGGTAACTCCGGATAATTATTTAGGAAGCACTGCACCACCAGGTTCAAGGTGTGAGCCAGGCAAGGTATGTGTCTGAGTTTTGCCAGGGCTATGGCTGCCACAAAATTATGGCCGTTATCACTGACTACCTTGCCTGGCTCAAGATGTAGACTGCCAAGCCATGACTCAGTTTCTCGCTGCACGTAGTCGGCCAGTAACTCCGCGGTGTCTGTTGTTGCCCAAAGACATCATCTTTAAACCAGCCTGCTGACGCTTACCACTGGCTGTTCGAGAGTGGGACACCTCGTGTGCAACACTGGCAGCTGCGATGGAGTGCACGTGCGACTGCGCTCTGTTGAAAAGCTTTCGCTTCTGGAGGAGGTTGAGGAGGAGGAGGGTCGAACACCTACAGCCAACTGTTGCCTATACCGTGGGCTAGGCAGCACTGTCCCACCACCACTGTCCCCTGTGGACCCTGCATCCACCACATTAACCCAGTGCGCAGTGATGGACACGTAACGGCCCTGGTCATGCCTACTGGCCCATGCATCTGTTGTGAGGTGCATCTTTCCACTCACTGATTGTTTGAACGCATGGACAATGCGGTCTTTCACATGCAGGTGGAGGGCAGGGATGGCTTTTCTAGAAAGAAGTTCCGACTGGGTAGGCCATAGGGTGGGGCAGCGTAGGCCATGAGCTCTCGGACGCTGCGCTTTCAACCAAACGGAAGGGCATCATCTCTAATGAGATCAGTTTGGCAATGTAGGCGTTCAAAGCCAGTGTACGCGGATGAGTACTTTCTTGTCCTACTCAGAGTGTCTGCTAGGGTGATCTGGACTTGAGAGCTGCATATGG
The DNA here is from genome assembly GCA_033576555.1 of Oophaga sylvatica. Classification (NCBI taxonomy): domain Eukaryota; kingdom Metazoa; phylum Chordata; class Amphibia; order Anura; family Dendrobatidae; genus Oophaga; species Oophaga sylvatica. The sequence goes on along the minus strand of JARQOD010000002.1, from coordinate 132,667,338 downwards.
GGGAACTAGCGGTGGACATGGCGGACTGAGAGGGGGTTGGTGATGGTGATGGTGGTGGTGATGGCCTAGATGCAGTCTTTCGTTGGAAAAACATTGTGATTCCTTGACTGCTTTTGCCTTGCGACGACACCTCAACATTTCTTGCTGGTGGTGTGCTAACCGATGGGCTTACAGTGGGGGAAGCGATGTAGCGTTGCTGGCTACCTTCAGTCGGAGCAGGTACACATGTGCTACCTGAGGTTTTGTAGTCCATCCACGCTTGCAAGTGCATGGTGATTAAATGTCTAAGCATGCAACTGGTTTTCAAATTTCGAAAATTTTTCCCTCGGCTAAAGGTCCTTCCGCACTTCTTACAGATAACCTTTGCCTCATCAATAGGATTTTGGTCAAAAAGTGCCACACTGCACTCTTCCTACTATGGGATAAATTTTCAGGGCTTACACGCTGTGCTAATTTGACCGTCTGGCCAAGCTGTCCTGCAACTCTTTTTGTTTTTTTAACACGTTTTTGGACAGCTACGGGCCTGCCAGATAACCGCAGCTGCGATGTCGATGCCTGCCGCGGATCCTCCTTCTCTTCTGAGCTATTGCCAGCGGCACCCTCTTCCCCCAATGAATGCCAATCCGGGTCAACAACTGGGTCATCCATCACCTCCTCTTCAATTTCATCTGCACCTTCCTCTGTGTCACCGTGTAAGGTGGTATAGTTGTCATGTGTGCATTGCCACGAAGATCGTCGCGGTTGCACATTTTGACTTCTCACAGCTGAGTTGCTGTTTCTTTGTGTTTGGCAGCTAGGGAGTTAATTCTGTCTGTGCTCGGTGCTGGGTGCAGTTTCTCCCGGCTGCAATTGATTATTTGTTGATTGGTTTCCTTTAAATTCCTGGTTGTCTGCTTTGGGAGTTGCCAGTGAAATCCTTCATTCAGTCCACAGATAGGAATGAATCTGTATTGACTTAAGTTTAGAGCTCCTTAGTTGTTTTAAGCTCAACTTGCTTAGAGTTTATTTTCCAGACCATTTATGTTCCTTCGGTGTTTGAGTGTGTATGCAAGTGAGTGCTATCCTGTCTGTCTTATATGTCTTATCTGTGTATTTAGCTGAGATCTGCCCATATCCCTTTGGTGGTAATCAGGATCCTTCTTAGGACTGATTACAGGGTTCAGGTCTGATAGGAGACAGGGTTAGGCTGGAGACTTGGACCTCTGAACCATTATCAGTACCTCCAAGGTAAGGGATTAGTTAGGACCCCAGTGTAGGGTCAGGTTAGACCCCGGTCCTCCTCTTTCCTGTTACAGCTCATCAAGTCCTCAAGATTAACCCTGAGTTAAACAGAAATCGTTTCTGCACATCTAGTCCTCAAGATTTACCCTAAGTTCTGCAGATATCGTGTCAGGTAAATCTATTTTATACTTACATTCTGATGTTGTTAAACTATATGTTGTATAGAGTGTGGTTCCTGTATAAATAGTTTACTGACATTGTATTCATATCATTAGACAGCGTGACATTTTCACTGGCCCTAAAAATTATCTCTAGTTACCATGGATCCAGTAGCCCAGCTGGCTCTGCAGTTGCAGGGATTATCCATGGAGCTGACGGACATTAAGTCCAAAGTTTTGTCTCCCCTGGAGCAAACCAGAGTTGAACCTAAAGTAGCTCTCCCAGATAGGTTCACTGGTGGGCGAGACAAATTTTTTACCTTCCGGGAGGCATGTAAATTGTATTTTCGGCTTCGGCCGCGATCATCAGGGAGTGATGAGCAGAGAGTGGGAATTGTTATCTCACTTCTTCAAGGGGACCCTCAATCCTGGGCATTTTCCCTTCCTCCGGGATCCCCGGCTCTACAGTCTGTAGATCAATTTTTTACTGCCCTGGGATTGGTATATGATGACCTAGATCGGGTCTCTCTTGCTGAGACCAAATTACGTAAGATACAGCAGGGAGATCGTCCGGCGGAGGAATTTGCTTCTGAGTTTCGTAGATGGGCCACGGATACTCAGTGGAATGACCCAGCTCTTAGCAGCCAGTTTTGTCATGGGCTTTCTGACAAATTAAAAGACGTTTTGGCTCAGTATGAGTCTCCTCCTTCTCTGGAGGCTGCTATGGCCCTAGCTATCCGTACTGATAGACGACTTCGGGAGAGGGGTGAGGTAACTCCACTCCCTGTTGTTACTCCACCTACTACTAAAGTCCCTTATGTTGAGGTTCCCCTTGTCTGTTCGGATGAACCTATGCAGTTGGGAGGGACATCTTTTCGTAGTAGGGGATTGGCGGCACGCCGCAGGACTAGGTGTTTTTTTTGCGGGAAAGAGGGACATTTTGTTGGAGAATGTCCATCCCGTGTCTTGTTAAGTAAAAAGTCGCCGGAAAACTGCTAATCCCAGGTTGTGTGGTGGACGACAACCTGGGAGTATGTATTTCATCCGCCGGTTCTTCTCAGTTCCTTGTACCAGTGGAGGTGGTGGTTGGTACTAGAGTGAAGAGATTGTCTGTTCTTCTGGATAGTGGTTCCGGGGCTAATCTGGTTGACGCTCAGTTTGCTCAGGCTCAAGGTATGCATCTGAGTGTATTGGTCAAACCGATCCCTATATTCTCCATTGACGCCAGGCCTCTCGGCCAAGGTAGCTTTGTTCATGAGGTTCATAACATTGACCTTCGGGTAGGGGCAATACATAGGGAACAATTATCTTGTTATGTGTTGGAGGGTCTACCTACTCCCATTGTGTTGGGACTTCCTTGGCTGGTTAAACATAACCCTGTGATTAATTGGCAGTCCAGAGAGATAAGCCAATGGGGAGAGTTTTGCAAAAGCAACTGCATGAACACAGTCATCAGTGCGGTCGTGCCTAGTACATTGCCTCCTTTTTTGGAGGATTTTGGGGATGTTTTCTCTGAGGAGGGGTGTCGGGAGTTGCCTCCTCATCGCGTGTATGACTGCTCTATTAATCTACTTCCTGATGCTAAGTTGCCTAAAGCTAGGTTGTATAATCTTTCTGGTCCTGAAAGGCAGGCTATGAAAGATTATATTTCTGAAAGTCTGGCCAAAGGGCATATTAGACCTTCATCTTCCCCTGTGGCCGTGGGGTTCTTCTTTGTGAAGAAAAAAAGATGGAGGCCTACGCCCTTGCTTGGATTTCCGCGAACTTAATCGGATTACTGTTCGAGATCCGTATCCACTCCCTCTTATTCCTGATCTCTTCAATCAAATTGTTGGCGCCAAATGGTTCTCTAAATTGGATCTCAGGGGGGCGTATAATCTGATTAGGATAAAAGAGGGGGATGAGTGGAAAACGGCGTTTAACACGCCGGAGGGACATTATGAAAACCTGGTCATGCCTTTTGGTCTGACTACTGCACCAGCAGTATTCCAACATTTTGTTAATGACATTTTTCGCCACCTTGTGGGGGTGTTTGTGGTCGTATATTTGGATGACATTTTAATTTACTCGCCAGATCTTGTGTCTCACCAGGAGCATGTGAGACAGGTGTTGCAGATCTTGCGAGACAATAAACTATACGCCAAACTGGAGAAGTGTGTTTTTGCCGTACAGGAACTTCAGTTTTTGGGTTTTTGGTGTCAGCCTCCGGTTTCCGTATGGACCCTGAAAAGGTGAGAGCAGTGCTTGAATGGGATCAGCCAGGGGATCTTAAGGCTCTGCAGCGTTTTTTGGGGTTTGCTAATTACTACCGGAAATTTATTTGTAATTTCTCGTCTGTCGTCAAACCTCTCACTGACATGACGAGAAAAGGGACGGATTTTTCTAGGTGGTCGGACAAGGCTTGCCAAGCCTTTTCCTCTTTGAAGAGATGTTTTGCTTCGGCACCCGTTCTCATCCAACCAGATGTATCTCAGCCTTTCATTGTTGAGGTGGACGCGTCTGACGTAGAGGTGGGTGCTATATTGTCCCAGGGTCCGTCCCCTGGTAAATGGCATCCGTGCGCTTTCTTTTCTAAGAAATTGTCGTCCGCCGAAAGGAATTATGATATCGGCAATAGGGAACTTTTGGCCATTAAATTGGCTTTTGAAGAATGGCGTCACTTTTTGGAGGGGGCAGTCCACCCGGTCACCGTTATTACTGATCACAAGAACCTGCTGTATTTAGAATCCGCTAAGCGTCTGAATTCCAGACAAGCTCGATGGTCGTTGTTTTTTACCAGGTTTAATTTTGTCGTCACTTATCGCCCGGGGTCTAAGAATGTAAAGGCTGATGCCTTGTCTCGCAGTTTCCCAGGGGCCGGGAAAACGGATGACCCGATTCCTATCCTTCAGGAGGGGGTGGTAGTGTCGGCTGTATGTTCTGAGCTTGAGGAGGAGGTGTTAGAGGCTCAGGGGGACGCCCCTGCAGGACCTCCAGGGAGACTGTTTGTCCCGAATCAGTTGAGACAAAAGGTTATTGAGGCACATCATAATTCTGCTTTAGCAGGACATCCAGGGAGTAAGGCTACTTTAGATCTCCTTTCTCGCCGATTTTGGTGGCCTAACGCTAATAAAGATGTTATAACTTTTGTCGCGTCCTGTGGGGTTTGTGCTCGCTCTAAAACCCCTCATACCCATCCGTCTGGGACCCTTTTACCCTTGAAACTTCCGGAGCGTCCATGGACTCATTTATCTATGGACTTCATTACGGACCTTCCTCCGTCGTCAGGGAATACTGTCATACTGGTGGTTGTTGACAGGTTCAGTAAGATGGCACATTTCGTTGCTCTTCCTGCACTCCCTAATGCTAAAACTCTGGCGCAGGTGTTCATTAGGGAGATCGTGAGACTTCATGGGTTGCCTTCTGATGTGGTGTCAGATAGGGGGTCTCAGTTTGTGTCCAAATTTTGGAGGGCATTTTGTTTACGTCGGGGGATGCAATTGTCGTTTTCCTCGGCTTTTCATCCGCAGACCAATGGTCAGACAGAGCGTCTGAATCAGAGTTTAGAGACATATCTCCGGTGTTTTGTCTCGGAGAACTAGGAGGACTGGTCTTCGTTCTTGCCTCTGGCAGAGTTCGCTCTTAACAACAGGCGGAGCGAGTCCACTGGTAAGTCCCCGTTTTTTGGGGCATATGGTTTTCATCCTCAGTTTTGTACTTTCAATGGGGGGGGTCCTTCTGGGGTTCCTGAGGAGGAGCGTTTCTCGTCGTCACTTGCTTCTGTGTGGAGAGGTGTATTGAATAATCTGAGTGCGATGGGGAACCGTTACAAACGTATGGCTGATAGGAGGAGAGTTTCTGGTCCAGATCTGAATGTGAACGATCTGGTATGGTTGTCTACCAGGAATATAAAACTTAAAGTGCCCTCCTGGAAACTGGGTCCCAGATTCATCGGGCCGTACAGGATCAGTTCCATAATTAATCCTGTGGCATTTCGTCTGGAACTCCCTCCTACGTTTAAAATTCATAATGTGTTCCACAAGTCTTAACTTAAAAGGTATGTGGCACCAGTCATATCGTCACCTCTACCTCCTCCTCCAGTGTTGGTCAATGGCAACTTGGAATTTCAAGTATCAAAAATCATTGACTCACGTCTGAATCGCCGGTCCCTTCAGTACTTGGTGCATTGGAAGGGGTATGGTCCGGAGGAGAGGACGTGGGTCCCTGCGTCTGATGTTAACGCAGATCGTTTGGTTCGGACCTTCCACAGAACTCACCCGGGCAGGCCTGGCCCTGAGGGTCCGGAGGCCCCTCGTAGAAGGGGGGGTACTGTCATGTGTGCATTGCCACGAAGATCGTCGCGGTTGCACATTTTGACTTCTCACAGCTGAGTTGCTGTTTCTTTGTGTTTGGCAGCTAGGGAGTTAATTCTGTCTGTGCTCGGTGCTGGGACTGGGTGCAGTTTCTACCGGCTGCAATTGATTATTTGTTGATTGGTTTCCTTTAAATTCCTGGTTGTCTGCTTTGGGAGTTGCCAGTGAAATCCTTCATTCAGTCCACAGATAGGAATGAATCTGTATTGACTTAAGTTGAGAGCTCCTTAGTTGTTTTAAGCTCAACTTGCTTAGAGTTTATTTTCCAGACCATTTATGTTCCTTCGGTGTTTGAGTGTGTATGCAAGTGAGTGCTATCCTGTCTGTCTTATATGTCTTATCTGTGTATTTAGCTGAGATCTGCCCATATCCCTTTGGTGGTAATCAGGATCCTTCTTAGGACTGATTACAGGGTTCAGGGTCTGATAGGAGACAGGGTTAGGCTGGAGACTTGGACCTCTGAACCATTATCAGTACCTCCAAAGTAAGGGATTAGTTAGGACCCCAGTGTAGGGTCAGGTTAGACCCCGGTCCTCCTCTTTCCTGTTACAGCTCATCAAGTCCTCAAGATTAACCCTGAGTTAAACAGAAATCGTTTCTGCACATCTAGTCCTCAAGATTTACCCTAAGTTCTGCAGATATCGTGTCAGGTAAATCTATTTTACTTACATTCTGATGTTGCTAAACTATATGTTGTATAGAGTGTGGTTCCTGTATAAATAGTTTACTGACATTGTATTCATATCATTAGACAGCGTGACAATAGTATGCTGGAAGGGGCACCTGAGTTTCATCAGGGTCAGATTCTGGCTCAGTAGACTGCGAGGGCAATGTAGTGCTCTGGGTGAATGTACCAGCAGAATCATCTAGCAGTGGCTGTGCATCAGTGCACTCCATGTCAGATTTATCTTGGACATGGCCTGCCGCATCCTTCACTTTTGTTGTGGGTGAAGGATACAAGGAAAGGTGTCGTTCCTGACCAGGAGCCTGCACTGACGACTCAGTGCTTGTATTTTTTGAAACTTCAGAAGAGGAGGCGATAGAGCTGGAGGCTGTTTCGGTAATGTAAGCCAAAACCTGTTCCTGATGCTCCGGCTTTAAAAGCGGTTTACCTACTCCCAGTAAAGGGAGACTTCCAGGCCTTCTGGAGTCAGACGATGACACAGGCTCAACACCTTCTGCCTTAGGTGCTATTGTGCTTCTGGCACTACCAGCAGATGCACCACCATCAGCACCAGCTGCCCCCCCCGCCCACGTCCGTGGCCTCTTCCACCATACTTCCTCGTGTTTGGGAAAATGTACCAAAAATACAAGCAGATATATGGTACAGTATCAGAAGTGTACAGCTGTATACAGTGTAGGGAAAATTTAAATCTCCGTATATATTTCTGGAGTCACACACAGACAATCTCTCAGTATGGATTTGACCGTAATACAAAAGGCAGTAAAAAGGTATTGTATCACAAGATACCTGGTGTATATGGTATAGGGGAAAATTTAAATCTCTGTATATATTTACGGACCTGTTTCGCTCAGCTCTAGTTGTCAGAAGTTTATAGACTAAAAGAACATTTTACTCAAAAATAAACCTATAAAGAGAAATATCAGACAAACTGAACATTTGAAAGTGATCTCTTAATCTTTGCCAGAGCTGTATTTCAGGTCCAGGATTGCTGAGGACTGAAATAATTAAGTAGGGAGGGGCGTAAAGGTGAATTTGTCCTGACACCCTCTCTGAAGACTTTTTGTATTAATGTATTGCAATAACATGTTTCATATGTGACTTTATATGTAATTTGTTTTGCTGCAGTTTGTTAGGCGGTGACATAGTTAACAGATTGTGTCAGCCCAGTGGGGAAGTTACATGGGCATTTTCTAGACTTAAGGGTATGCCACACTAAGCGAGATCGCTAACGAGATCGCTACTGCGTCACCATTTATGACGCAGTAGCGATCTTGTTAGCGACTTAGCTGTGTGTGACATGTAGCAGCGATGTGGCCCCTGCTGAGATGTCGCTGATCGCTTATGAACGTTCTGAGACGTTTTTTGGTTGTTGGTGTCCCGCTGGTGAGCCTGAATCGCTGAGTGTGACACCCTTTATGAACGACTTCACCAGCGTCGCAGGTGGGACTAGGTTTTCCCAACGACCGCAGAGGTCGTTATACAGATTGCTGATGAGTTGTGTTTGGAATCACAGATCGCTGATGAGTTGTGTTTGGAATCTAACTAGCGATCACATAGCGATCGCACTAGCGATCTCGCCAGGTCGTGTCGTTGTCGTGATCACTGGTGCGATCGCTAAGTGTGGCAGTGCCTTTAGTTTCTGGTTACTGAGAGTTATTGAATAGATTCTGAAGAGAGAAAAAGTATTATTGATCAGTATGACACAAGTGGAGAGTGTTAAAGTTCAGAACACTGTTACAGCTTACCATCTGCCAGGCAAGAGAGCAGAGACCGAAGTTAAGTCACAGGGACACACATTGCCCCTTGTGACTTATATACTAATAAGAAAGATCCTTCACCAACAGAGAGTAACTGCTGTAGCATTAAACAAAGCCCTTAGGCCGCTAGAAGGAGTGGGATACAGAGAAAGGTGTCAAACCGGTCCTGAAGGGTTAGAGAAGTCCTAACCCAACCAGGAAGGAGCATGAGGTGCTACACCATAGTGGAGGATACGGTCAGTGGGAGATCAGAGCTAAGAAGAAGAAATACTCTGTCACTCTGGAACTGAATATTGTTAAGCTGCTTGCAACTAAACAAACATTGGCTTGGCTAGGTTTTCCCTTACATGCTCAATAAAACAAAAGAGCTGAAACCCAACAGAAGCTGATCTGAAAATGTAAACCTTGACTTAGCAGTGTTCCTAAGCAGCTCCATCGGCAAGATTATTCTGGGTTCCCACAAGTTCTTGCTCTGCTCAGCACGAGTTCTTGCCCCGCTCAGCACTCTGGTATTCAGATGTTCTTCAGATGTAGAGTAGCTATTCACATCAATTAGGCAAACAGCCTAAAATATTGAACTTTTGGTCTCTGACCTACTTTCTGTTCGTGTCCATCTATTTTATCAGACATAAAAATATGGTACATTTAAAGGAGTATAACATGATATCACTAAAGTAATCCTATTGTGCAAACTTTACCTGTTGTCTCCTTATTTTTGGGCATCTTACATATCATATTGATGTGCAGTTCTTAGCTAGGCCTGGCATGGCTGCATCTGCAGCTGCTAAATTCTCATCATCAGACATCAATGTGTTAAACAGCAAAGACTGGATCATCCAGATTGTGGACTATTTAATTATTCATGATGCTTTGTCTATTTGCTTTCTTGTGATTCCTCAGACTTAATTATCAACATGACCGCATCCTCCTAACAGCCAGAGTTATACATATTTGTCATATTTATCGTCCATTGCAATCGTCATAGAAATCTGTTTTTGCGCTAATTTTTGTTTGTCTAATTATAGTAAACTAGTGATGAACCCGTTCTACGCCCGGGTGGCAAGCATTTTTATAGGTACATGGTCTCCCATTCTGGTATGTGCTTCCCCCTCCTATTCTGGTATGCATGGCACCCCTCATCCCTATCCTGGTATGTATGGTCCCCTCACCCCCACCCAAATCTACTATGCATGGCACCCCATTCCTCATCCTGGTATGCAAGGTCACCTCCTTCCCAATCCTGGAATGCTTGGTCCCCTCACCCCCCCAATTCTGGTATGAATGGTCCCCTCACCCCCCAATCCTGGTATGAATGGTCCCCTCACCCCCCAATCCTGGTATGAATGGTCCCCTCATCGCCCAATCCTGATGTGCTTGGTCCGCTCACCCTCCAATCCTGATGTGCATGGTCCCCTCACCCCCCCAATCCTGATGTGCATGGTCCCCTCACCCCCCAATCCTGATGTGCATGGTCCCCTCACCCCCAATCCTGATGTGCATGGTCCCCTCACCCCCCAACCCTGATGTGCATGGTCCTCTCACCCCCCAACCCTGATGTGCATGGTCCCCTCACCCCCCAATTCTGATGTGCATGGTCCCCTCACCCCCCAATCCTGATGTGCATGGTCCCCTCACGCCCCAATCCTGATGTGCATGGTCCGCTCACCCCCAATCCTGATGTGCATGGTCCCCTCACCCCCCAATCCTGATGTGCATGGTCCCCTCACCCCCCAATCCTGATGTGCATGGTCCTCTCACGCCCCCCCTATCCTGATGTGCATGGCCCCCTCACCGCTATTAAACTGCACAGATACCCCAAAAAAAACAAACATTTATACTCACCTTTCATCCCTGTGCTCCAGCGCTGTTCCGTTCAGCTGGACGCCGGGGAGGAGAGCGGCGCCGGAGTACGCGCATGCCCATACCGCGCAGTCCGGCGCCATATTGCTGAAGACACACTGTAAATGTGTCTTCAGCAAAATGGCGCCAGATAGCGCTATTGCGCATGCGCGATCCGACGCGCACTCCTGGTCTCCTGCCCCGGGAGAAGAGAAGCGCCGTGGCAACGCTCCTCCCGGTCAGGTAAGTATGTGAGTATGGCGCCGGAGATTGCGGTATGCATCCAGTACGCATACCGCGATCTCCGGCGCCATACAGAGTACTCACCGCTCCTGGTATGAATGGTCCCCTCATCGCCCAATCCTGATGTACATGGTCCCCTCACCCCCCAATCCTGATGTGCATGGTCCCCTCACCCCCCAATCCTGAGTGCATGGTCCCCTCACCCCCCAATCCTGATGTGCATGGTCCCCTCACCCCCCAACCCTGATGTGCATGGTCCTCTCACCCCCCAACCCTGATGTGCATGGTCCCCTCACACCCCCAATTCTGATGTGCATGGTCCCCTCACCCCCCAACCCTGATGTGCATGGTCCCCTCACGCCCCAATCCTGATGTGCATGGTCCGCTCACCCCCAATCCTGATGTGCATGGTCCCCTCACCCCCCAATCCTGATGTGCATGGTCCCCTCACCCCCAATCCTGATGTGCATGGTCCCCTCACGCCCCCCCTATCCTGATGTGCATGGCCCCCTCACCGCTATTAAACTGCACAGATACCCCAAAAAAAACAAACATTTATACTCACCTTTCATCCCTGTGCTCCAGCGCTGTTCCGTTCAGCTGGACGCCGGGGGAGGAGAGCGGCGCCGGAGTACGCGCATGCCCATACCGCGCAGTCCGGCGCCATATTGCTGAAGACACACTGTAAATGTGTCTTCAGCAAAATGGCGCCAGATAGCGCTATTGCGCATGCGCGATCCGACGCGCACTCCTGGTCTCCTGCCCCGGGAGAAGAGAAGCGCCGTGGCAACGCTCCTCCCGGTCAGGTAAGTATGTGAGTATGGCGCCGGAGATTGCGGTATGCATCCAGTACGCATACCGCGATCTCCGGCGCCATACAGAGTACTCACCGCTCCTGGTATGAATGGTCCCCTCATCGCCCAATCCTGATGTACATGGTCCCCTCACCCCCCAATCCTGATGTGCATGGTCCCCTCACCCCCCAATCCTGATGTGCATGGTCCCCTCATCACCCCCCAATCCTGATGTGCATGGTCCCCTCACCCCCCAACCCTGATGTGCATGGTCCTCTCACCCCCCAACCCTGATGTGCATGGTCCCCTCACCCCCAACCACAGTTTCTGATGTGCATGGTCCCCTCACCCCCAATCCTGATGTGCATGGTCCCCTCACGCCCCAATCCTGATGTGCATGGTCCCGCTCACCCCCAATCCTGATGTGCATGGTCCCCTGCACCCCCCAATCCTGATGTGCATGGTCCCCTCACCCCCCAATCCTGATGTGCATGGTCCCTCACGCCCCCCTATCCTGTGTGCATGGCCCCTCACCGCTCTAAACTGCACAGATACCCAAAAAAAAGACAACATTTAACTCACCTTTCACCCTGTGCATCCAGCGCATGTTCCGTTCAGCTGGCGCCAGGCGCGAGGATGCGCCGCCGGCACTCGCGCATGCCCCATACCGCTGCAGTCCCGGCGCCATATGCTGAAGACACACTGTAAATGTGTCTTCAGCAAAATGGCGCCAGATAGCGCTATTGCGCAATGCGCGATCCGACGCGCACTCCTGGTCTCCTGCCCCGGGAGAAGAAAGCGCCGTGGCAACGCTCCTCCCCGGTCAGGTAAGTATGTGAGTATGGCGCCGGAGATTGCGGTATGCATCCAGTACGCATACCGCGATCTCCGGCGCCATACGAGTACTTCACCGCTCCTGATGTGATGGCCCTCACCCCAATCTGAGTCATGGGCCCCCACCCTCAACTATTCATGCCTCACCCCCAATTGATGTGCATGGTCCCCTCACCCCCCAATCCTGATGCAGTCCTCACCCCCAACTGTGCATGCCCCTCACCCCCCAATCCTGTATGCTCAGCATGATGGATGTCCCCTCACACCCCCCCAATCCTGATGTGCTGGTCCCCTCACCCCCCAATCTGATGTGCATGGTCCCCTCACCCCCCAATCCTGATGTGCATGGTCCTCACCCCAATCCGATGTGTCCCCCTCACCCCCCAATCCTGATGTGCATGGTCCCTCACACCCCAATCCTGATGTGCATGGTCCCCTCACCCCCAATCCTGATGTGCATGGTCCCCTCACCCCCAATCCTGATGTGCATGGTCCCCTCACCCCCAATCCTGATGTGCATGGTCCCCTCACCCCCCAATCCTGGATTGCATGGTCCCCCCCCAACCTGATGGCCCTCACCCCCAATCCTGATGTGCATGGTCCCCTCACCCCCCAATCCTGATGTGCATGGTCCCTCACCCCCAATCCTGATGTGCATGGTCCCTCACCCCCCAATCCTGATGTGCATGGTCCCCTCACCCCCCAATCCTGATGTGCATGGTCCCTCACCCCCCAATCCTGATGTGCATGGTCCCCTCACCCCCCAATCCTGATGTGCATGGTCCCTCACCCCCCAATCCTGATGTGCATGGTCCCCCACCCCAATCCTGATGTGCATGTCCCACCCCCAATCCTGATGTGCATGGTCCCCTTCACCCCCCCAATCCTGATGTGCATGGTCCCCTCACCCCCCAATCCTGATTGCATGGTCCCTCACCCCCAATCCTGATGTGCATGGTCCCTCTCACCCCCCCAACCCTGATGTGCATGGTCCCCTCACCCCCCCAATCCTGATGTGCATGGTCCCCTCACCCCCCAATCCTGATGTGCATGGTCCCTCACCCCCCAATCCTGATGTGCATGGTCCCCTCACCCCCCAATCCTGATGTGCATGGTCCTCCTACACCCCCCCCAACCCTGATGTGCATGGTCCCCTCACCCCCCAATCCTGATGTGCATGGTCCCCTCACCCCCCAATCCTGATGTGCATGGTCCCCTCACCCCCCAATCCTGATGTGCATGTCCCCTCACCCCCCAATCCTGATGTGCATGGTCCCCTCACCCCCAATCCTGATGTGCATGGTCCCTCACCCCCCAATCCCGATGTGCATGTCCCTCACCTCCCCCAATCCTGATGTGCATGGTCCCTCACACCCCCCAATCCTGATGTGCATGGTCCCCTCACCCCCCAATCCTGATGTGCATGGTCCCTCACCCCCCAATCCTGATGTGCATGGTCCCTCACCCCCCAATCCTGATGTGCAGGTCCCTCACACCCCAATCCTGATGTGCATGGTCCCTCACCCCCACCCTGATGTGCATGGTCCCCTCCCCCCAAATCCTGATGTGCATGGTCCCCTCACCCCCATCCTGATGTGCATGGTCCCCTCACGCCCCCCTATCCTGATGTGCATGGCCCCCTCACGCCCCCCCCTATCCTGATGTGCATGGCCCCCTCACCCCCCCAATCCTGATGTGCATGGTCCCCTCACGCCCCCCTATCCTGATGTGCATGGCCCCCTCACCCCCCAATCCTGATGTGCATGGCCCCCCACCCCCCCTATCCTGATGTGCATGGCCCCCTCACACCCCAATCCTGATGTGCTGGTCCCCCTCACGCCCCCCCTATCCTGATGTGCATGGTCCCCTCACCCCCCCCTATCCTGATGTGCATGGCCCCCTCACCGCTATTAAACTGCACAGATACCCAAAAAAAAACAAAAAAACATTTATACTCACCTTTCATCCCTGTGCTCCAGCGCTGTTCCGTTCTGCTGGACGCCGGGGGAGGAGAGCGGCGCCGGAGTACGCGCATGCCCATACCGCGCGGTCCGGCGCCATATTGCTGAAGACACACTGTAAATGTGTCTTCAGCAAAATGGCGCCGGATAGCGCTATTGCGCATGCGCGATCCGACGCGCACTCCTGGTCTCCTGCCCCGGGAGAAGAGAAGCGCTGTGGCAACGCTCCTCCCGGTCAGGTAAGTATGTGAGTATGGCGCCGGAGATCGCGGTATGCATCCAGTACGCATACCGCGATCTCCGGCGCCATACAGAGTACTCACCGCTCTGGATGCCTCACTCTGTCTGGAGCCAGACTGCGCAGGCGTGTTGCGCTTGCGCAGTCTATAAAGGCTTCAGACAGAGTGACGCTCCTACCGTTATATTATAGATTTGAAAACTTGAATGTGTCAGGTTATATCTTCCCTCATTTAGGTAAGGGGTAAATTTTTAGGGTTCCTAGTAGCTGAAAATCCTACTCCTTAATGAGAAGCAGATTTAAATAGGTAATGCAACCCCATCATTTTTTTGCCATTTAAACTGTTGTTAGTGTTCTAAAACAGGATGGGGAATGGTCCAGGATGTCACTTCCTCCAGACCCAGGGACGACTCCCTGGATTTGGACAGACCCCCAAAATGAAAGTGGAAACAAGTCGAAATGAAAATCAAAACGACAAAATTAAAGTGGAAACTAGTCAAAATGATGCTCAGTATTGTGTGTGGGCTCCACATGCCTGTATGACCTCCCTACAGCGCCTGGGCATGCTCCTTATGAGGTTGCGGATGTTCTCCTGAGGGATCTCCTCCCAGACCTGGACTAAAGCATCCATCACTTCCTTGACAGTCTGTGGTGCAGGCAGCAGGTTCACACTCAGCACATGTGACAGACGTGACAGTCTGGAGACGCCGTGGAGAGCTATCTGCTGCCTGCAACATCCTTCAGCATGACCGGTTTGGCAGTGGGTCAGTAATGGTGTGGGGTGGCATTTCTTTGGAGGGCCACACAGCCCTCCATGTGCTCACCATAGGTAGCCTGACTGCCATTAGGTACCGAGATGAGATCCTCAGACCCCTTGTGAGACCATATGCTGGTGCGGTTGGCCCTGGGTTCCTCCTAATGCAGGACAATGCCAGACCTCATGTGGCTGTAGTGTGTCATCAGTTCCTGCAAGATGAAGGCATTGAAGCTATGGACTGTCCTGCCCGTTCCCCAGACCTGAATCCGACTGAGCACATCTGGGACAGCATGTCTCGCTACATCCACCAACGTCATGTTGCACAACAGACTGTCCAGGTGTTGACGGATGCTTTAGTCCAGGTCTGGGAGGAGATCCCTCAGAACATCTGCAACCTCATCAGGAGCATGCCCAGGCGTTTTAGGGAGGTCATACAGGCACGTGGAGGCCACACACAATACTGAGCATTATTTTGACTTGTTTCCACTTTAATTTTGTCCTGTTTTGATTTTCATTTTGACTTGTTTCCACTTTCATTTTGGGGGTCTCTCCAAATCCAGGCCTCCATTGGTTCAAAAATTTGATGTTCATTGATGATTTTTGTGTGATTATGTTGACAGCACATTCAACTTTGTACAGAACAAAGTATTCAATGAGAATATTTCATTCATTTAGATCTAGGATGTGTTATTTGAATGTTCCCTTTATTTTTTCGAGCAGTGTATATATATATATATATATATATATATATACTGTATATACACACAGCTCTGGCAAAAATGAAGAGATCACTGCACAGTTGTATAAAAATCAGCTTCTCTACATGTCTGACAGCCATTCCATTCCAGTGTCAGTTGAATTCCAACCAGAATACACCTCATTCTACAAGCAGCAGACATTGGGGACAACAAAGCTACAGACGGGTAGAGGGCGAAAACGACTCTCCACTGACCGGGATGACCGTCATCTTATTCGAATGTCACTCAGCAACCGCAAGTTGACATCAAATGACCTACAAAAGGAATGGCAAATGGCAGCTGGGATAAAGTGCACGGCCAGAACAGTTCGCAACAGGCTCGTAGAGGCAGTGCTCAAGTCATGTAAAGCTAGAAAAAAGCCTTTCATCAATGAGAAGCAAAGGAGAGCCAGAGTGAAGTTTGCCAAAGACCATAAGGATTGGACCATAGAGGACTGGAGTAAGGTAATCTTCTCCGATGAGAGGAAGGTGAGCTACTGTGGTCATGTTGTCCGAGTAGATCTTGACATGGGTGTTCAGGACTAGGGTAACTGTGGTTCTGAGTACCTCCTCAACTGCCTTCAGTTCTCTGAAGTTTGAGGATCATTGGCTTATGTTGTCTGACCAGCATCCCTGGAATACGTGTTGGGAAACCATGGCTCCCCATCCTTTCCTGCTGGCATCTACTTCTATAGTGATCACAGGGTTCTGTGTCCAGGGGGCCCCTTTGTCCAAATTCTTTGTTTTTAGCCAAGTCACCGAGGCTTTTACCCGAGGTGGTATTGGGATTTTTCTGTCTAGTGACTCTGGGGATCCATGATCCCAGTTTGTCACAATGTGCGTCTGTAGCGTTGTGGTATGTGCTTGGGTCCTTGCTACCATATGGATGCAGGATCCGAGAACTTACATGACCCATATTATTGACACTACCTTCTTGCTTTGCAGCATCTTTATCTTTGATTTTAACAGGATTTGTTTATGTTTGGGAAAAAAAGATGTTTGACTGTGGGAGTCTAGTAAAACTCCCAGAAATGTCTTTATTGTTGCAGGAACCATATTTGATTTTTTGTGGCTCACCATCCAGCCTAGTGATGATCTGAGTCATTATCTGTAGATGTTCCCGGAGTATGGGTACTCAAGGAGCCACCAGCAGAAAAGTGTTGAGGTATGGAACTATGCATATGTGTTGACCTCTGATGTATGCCATGACTTCGGACATGATCTTTGTGAAGATCCGTGGTGCTGAGGATATCAAAATAGGACATTGAATTGGTAATGTACTCTGTCTGTTCTCCCTGGACAATTGCGAACCTTAGGAATTTATGATAAGTTGGATGAATTGGGATGTGGTAGTATGCATCCTGTAGGTCGATTGTCACCATGACGAAATCTTACCCAATCAGAGGTACCATTGATCTGACAGATTCCATCTTGAATCTCCTGTATACTATGTATCGGTTCAAGGGTTTCAAGTTGATAACCCAAAGGGACCCATTTGTTTTTTTTATCAGGAACAGATTGGAATAGTGTCCTCTGTTTCTTACCTTTTTGAGACTATGGAGACTACTTTTGCATATAATAGGTCTCTCACTCCTGCTATCAAGGTGGACTGTAGCTCTGGAGAGGAGAGTGGCGTCGTTTTTAGTTTTCTTGGAGGATATGAGGCAAACTCTATTTTTATCCTTCCCTGACTGATGTTACGAGTCCATGGGTCTGAACAGATCTTATGTCATTGAGGAAGGAAGTTTGAGATGCGACCTCCTACCGTAGCTGTCCTAGCCAACGGTATATAGACCAGGCCACACAGGTAGATACTGCAATGGCGTTTAATAAGGCTGCCGAGGTCTCCCATGATTTTCTTAGCAGACTATCCATTTTGCGTTCCAGAGGGTCCTTCAACTGTAAGGCATCCTCAAATGGCAGTGTATAGTCTTTTTGGCTACCTGTGCAATCTGGACGTCGACCTTCAGATTCTCTGATCAGCATGCTGCGGTTTTGTCGTCCACGGGAAACCTGTCCTTCATCTCTGTGGGAATGATCAACCTCTTTTCTGGGGATTCCCACTCCTCTAGCACCAGGTCCCTAATGTTCTTATGAATGGGAAACACTGTTTTTTTTCCTAGATCAGAGACCCTCAAACATTTCTTCCTGCAGTCTGGGGCATTCTCTCCTCCTCAACCTCCATAGTCCTCCTTACTGCCATAAGGAGTTCTTCTATATTCCCTGAAGTGAAATAATATCTATCCTGTTGGGAGGCCTCTGGGTCCATAGTTAATTCGCCTTCCTCCAGTTCTTCTGGGATTCACATTTAATCCTGAGTCATCATCCACTTTCTCCTCCAGATTAAGCTTTCTTTTTAGCTTCTGGAGGGATACTGGGAGAGAGTGTGGGCTGGGAAAAGGCGGCCAGGGAGGTTTTTATTTTCTGGTGGATTAGGCCTTTAATCTCTCCCATTAAGGAAAGTTGTTCTTCTCTGATGACCTTCTCAGTGCACTCTTTACATGTTTTTTTATGTGAAGAGGCCAAATTTTTTGTACAGACTGCACATTTTCATGAAGTCTTGGACTTGCTTACTGGTGCAGGTTCCTTGTCCCCATAAAAGAAAGGGGAGAAGGAATAAAACTTTGATCCTGCATACAGGGAATAAACACCCAGTGCCAGAGTACTTACTGATACCGGGATGGTGCTGGGATCTACAGATGCAGAGCAAGAGGAACTTGACATCTCCATGCTACCACATACAGGGTTGGTCCTACCTTAAGATGTCTTCCTGATCCGGAGCTCTTATGTAGGTGACCGTGTAATGATTTGGTAGCTGAGGAGAGCAGGCAAAAAAGGAAATACACCAGAGCAGTTGGAAACTATGAGATTGCAGTACCCTGACTAACCACCACAACTAGAGGCAGCCGTGGAGCGTTCCTACGTTGGTCCTAGACGCCTCGTCACAGCCTGAGAAACTAACTACACCTAAAGATAGAAAGAGGAAAGCTATCTGCCCCGGAGCAGATCCCCAAAGAACATAGAAAGCCCCCAAACATGTAATGGCGGTTAGACAAGAAGAAATACTGACACAGACAGAAAATAGTATGAGCAAACGTTGGGGCCCAAACTAAATAGAAAAGGATAGGAAGGGCACTTACTGCAATCCCAAAAAACCCTGAAAAGCAGCAACTCTACTAATTTCAAAAACACCTGAGATCACACGACCTCTACCACCTAAATTAGTTCTCTGGTGTAACCAAAAACAAAACAGCAGCCACTGAAAAAACTGGAAAAAGCAAATGTACAAACATCAGTGGCTGAACTGAACTGAGAGGGCAAAAGCCCCCAAAAGGGACCCTGAAGGCCCCCACAGAAGTGCAGGACAAAATGCAAAAATCAAGCACAAAAAACAAAAAGAAGAAAATGTCTTATCTGTTAGCAGGAGATTCAGACACGACACAGCAGGCTACCAAGGAAACAGGAATCAAGGATTGAGACCAGAACAATTGATCACCGGCAACCCTGATGGGAAGGTGACTCCCTTATATAAGACCAGTCAGTAACAACTGATTCCCAATCCTCACAATCTTCACTGGACAGTCCAGTACCGTTTGTAACCACCAGAGGGAGCTTCTGCTCAGAACTCATTTCCAGCCTATTCACAACATGACCGGATCAGCACCTGTCCTCATTAGAGGACCTCCTCCCCCTTGCTGTCCAGGTTTGGGGGAGGTCTGACACCTATTCGCGCTGTAAGCCCTGTAATTTCCCAATGTGTTCCAGCGTGGAACACAAGAATCGTATCCGATGTACTGAAGCCGGCATCCGACGTCACTTCCTGCCGCCAGCCTCAGACCCAGAAGTTCGCGCACGCGCTGTGGATTCTAGCAACCACCAAAGGAGGACAGAAGGTTGGAGAGCTCCGAAAGTTCTCTAATCGTAAAGAACCCCCCCAGGCCTTGCCCGAAGGTGCGGACTGGAGGGGGGAGTCCCGAGTCCTGACCGGAGATGGGAGCAGAGTTCGGAGAGGAGAGGTAAGCCTCCTCGGTCCCCTGCTGTTTCTCTATTCCCTGATGACTGTTGCCGGAACAGCACAGCGCCTGGATGACCTCTTCATTCCTAGAAGGGACAGGAAAGAACACTGAGGGAGGATGTGGGAGGGGTTATTTAACCTCTCTGGTATTTCCTGTCCCTATTAGGAAAGGGGTAACATCCTCCGGTGTGCTGTCGTGGGGTTACTAGAGAAAATTGTTTGGTTAGAAATAGCATTGCTATATTGATACTGCAATCTAAGAAGTCAGGAAGTGGGCAAATATTCCTGCCACTGTAATACTGCAACATTTTCTCAACAGGGATATATCATACATAATTTAAAATGGGCAAGGCATGTGGAAAGGGACAGGGAAGTGGATGTGATGCTGATGGTCAGGGCAGAGGCCAAGGCTGCGGGCAAAGCTAAACTGTGAGAAAAGAAAGAAGCAAACCAGCTCACCAACTACCACGACAGGTGCACGGAACGACGTCTGACAAACGTCCAGGAAGATCCAAGGAAAAGAAAATGTTCCAGCTCCTTAAAATTGCAAAATTTTATTCGTCCATTCGGTATAAAATACAAAGTGGTAAATGCTCCATGGAGGAAGCCGCATACAGCAACGCGTTTCGATCAGACGATCTTCATCAAGGCATCATTAGCAGCCTTGATGAAGATCGTCTGATCGAAACGCGTTGCTGTATGCGGCTTCCTCCATGGAGCATTTACCACTTTGTATTTTATACCGAATGGACGAATAAAATTTTGCAATTTTAAGGAGCTGGAACATTTTCTTTTCCTTAAAGCTAAACTGTGCCTGCCGTGGGAGCACAACGAACACACACATCATGTCGATCTAGCTTCCTGTCCCATTTTGTAGGGAGGCGTGGAACACCACTCTTGAAGCCAGACCTGTGTGAAAAAGTTGTTGGATGGATAGCAGATAATACTTCCAGTCACTTTGCCAGCACCACCCTGTCTTCCACAAGGTCCATTCTCAGTAGCTGTAATTCTGGCCCACATAATCCCCACCTTGATCCTCCTTCCTCCCACCATGCCAAGTGCCCGGAGACAAGTGATCTCATATTTGGGCTTGCCCTGAAAATGTTGCCATTTAGGCTTGTGGAGATGGAAACTTTTCGCAACCACATGACAGTCGCCATCCCTCGGTACTCGGTCTCCACCTACCATAACATCACCCGTGCCCTGACCAACACTGTTACTAGGAAGGTCCGCTAAACCACTTGCATGTGGACAAGTGCTTGTGGCTTTGGACACATTTCCCTGACGACACACTGGGTGAACATTGTGGAAGCCATGACCCAGTTGGACCCTGAAACGGAACATGTGCTACTGACACCAAAGATTGAGAGCCCTGGTTCAATCAAGGTTGCCCACACCTTCTACAGCAGTTCCTGCACCTCCTCCTCAGAAACGTCGACATCAGTCGAAATCTGGAAGCACTGACTCAGCCAAGCAGCAAAAAGCTCTTCAAAAGCTAATCTGCTTAGGTGACGAACCGCACACCGCAACAGAGTTGTTGAAAAGTCTAAAAGACCAGACTGATCTGTGGCTCTCGCTCCTGAACCTGCAACCAGGCATGGTCATGTGTGACAATGGCAGTAACCTGATGGCTGCTCTGAAACTTGTCAACTTCGCCCATGTACCATGCCTAGCCCATGTGCTCAACTTATTGGTTCCGCGTTTTCTCTAAGCCTACCCAAATCTGCCTGAGCTACTTGTGAAAGTACGCCGCATGTGTGAACATTTTTGCAAGTCAGCTACAGCTGCAGCAGCGTTTGCAACTTCCAGCTCACCAACTGGTGTGTGATGTCACCATGCATTGGAACTCAACGTTACATATGTTGGCAAGGTTTTGTGAGAGACAGAGGGCAGTAGTTGAATACCAGCTAAACCATGCCAGCCAGTATTCCGGTCACCCTCCGCACATAAGAGCTGATGAGTGGGCATGGATGTGTGACATCTGTGTAGTTCTTCAAAACTTTGAGGACTCGACCAAGATGGTGAGCAGCGATGACATCATAATCAGCATCACCATCCTAGCCCTAGTTGAAGAATTATTAAAAAAAATTCCCATCTGACAACGCTCGCAGCAGAGGTCACAGTTCTTTGGACAACCAAGGAGTGGAGACTAGGGAGACAATCACCAGATGCAGGGGAACATTCTTAAATGTCAGGGACAGTTTTTTCAGACCCTCCCATTGCCCATGCACTAATGTGCGGGATACTCTGACAAGGAGGGAAACGTTTTTTAAAATGCTGAAGGAATACCTTGCCGACCGTACCAGCATTCTCCATGATTCCTTTGTGCCTTACAACTATTAGATATCCAAGCTAGACACGTAGCATGAACGGTCTCTCTACGTCTTGGAGCTCCTGGCCTGCCCTGTCGCTAGCATTTTGTCAGAGTGGGTTTTTAGTGCCGCTGGGGGTATTATAATCGAAAGGCGCATCCTCCTGTCAACTTAAAATGCTGACAAGCTGACTCTTATCAAAATTAACAAGGGCTAGATTGGCCCGGACTTC
This sequence comes from Oophaga sylvatica, assembly GCA_033576555.1. Classification (NCBI taxonomy): domain Eukaryota; kingdom Metazoa; phylum Chordata; class Amphibia; order Anura; family Dendrobatidae; genus Oophaga; species Oophaga sylvatica. The sequence continues at coordinate 132,645,204 of JARQOD010000002.1, read as the reverse complement.
TGTACACCACCGGATGACAGTAGTGGAACATACACTCAAATGTAGTCTTTTTTTTCTAGTGTATTCCCATGCAACCCTTCCCACCCAAACATGGGTATACACTTCAGGATTTGATCTTTTTTGTGTTGTTGTCCTCGTCCTCCTCCACCACATTAACAGGGTGATCATGCTACCCTCGCTATCAATTTTTTAAGGTTGTTTATGATGCCAGCATTACCAATTTTTAGAGGCCTACCTCAGCCATTCTTATATATATATATTTATGTATCATCTCCAGGGGTAAATGTATTCTGCCCATGCACTTATTGCATAGGTATTACTAGTCTAGGATACTCATTCCTTAATAATGGGAAAAAAAGGTTTTCTGAGGCCCTCCTTATATTTTTTTTGCATCCCTTGCACTTAGTGCATACGCTTTACCAGTCTAAGAGACCCACTCCTTAGTAATGGGGAAAAAATGCTTTTTTGACACTCCACCTTCTAGTTGAGGGAATATTTTTGGAAACCAAAAGAGTCAGTGGGTTCTATTCGTAAATGTGTCTTGTGGACGGTCAGGTGGTCGTCAATAAGGGAGTTCTCACACTGCATACAGAATTTCATAGCCGGGACAGGAGACTTTGTACAGTAAGTACAGAAGATCCTGGTCTCGAATGTTTGTTGCTGCCATGTACTAGAAAAAAATCTTTTCAGGGGAAGTTCCAATTTCTTCTATATTTTACAATAATACCTCTTATCTGCAATTCACCTACAGTGAGGTGTTGCAGTAAGTAAGCGTATGACAGGCATCTAGTCAGGGATTATTGCCTTATAAATTCTAAGCCTTGCGGTTGCCTTTTTCCATGGACTCTTTGACTCATGTTTTTTACGGTGGTGTTCTGTACTCAGAAATTCATCAAAGCAGGCAAAATTAACTGATGTAATTCACAGTATCTCTCTAGCATCTATATGTAAGAGGTAGTGGTGGGACACTTTGCGGTAAGGGGGCTGTTATTACCACTTCTGAACTCCCGGGTGCTTTGTTTTCATCTATTTCTGGACGCTTCTTTAAGCATGTTTGGGGTCATTGTCCTGCTGGAAGACCCAAGACCTAGGATGCAAACCCAGCTTTCAGACCACAGGCACTACATTGCAACCCAAAATCCTTTGGGAAGCTTCATATTTTATGATGCCTTGCACACAGTCAAGGCACACAGGGCCAGAGACAGCAAAACATCCCCGAAATTTCTTTAAACCTCCACCATTTTTGACTGTAACTACTGTCTTCTTTATTTGTAGGCCTCATTCTATTTACAGTAAACAGTAGAATGATGTGTTTTACCAAAAAAAAAATCTATCTTGGTTTCATCTGTCCACAAGATGTCTGCTGGCCCTCTAAAAATAGTGGGGGCTGCCTGTTGTTCCTCTATAGCCGTGCTCAAAAGTTTACATACCCTGGCAGAATTTTTGCTTTCTTGGCCTTTTTTCAGAGAATATGAATGATTACACCAGGGTTGATTCGGCGGTGTCTGTCTTTTTAGGTGAGCATAGAAGTGCAGTCCGCCACAGTTTTGTGCACTTCTGAAAAGAAGGACAGAACTGAACAGAGGCCAGATGGAGTCCAGGGTAACTCTGCTGCCTCATTATAGTGAATGGATCCCTCGGGGGTTTCATCTGAATAATGTCACTCAGACTTAGATGGAAACCTCAAAGTAAGTGCTAAGTTTAGCGTGCCGTATAAATGTGATCCTAAATATTACCAATAAAAGTTTCAACTCAATTCACAAAAAAAAGCAAGTCCCCACTCAGGTTGGTCATCTGTTAACGGAAATATAGGGGGGCTTCCACATTACTGGTAGCACAAAGGCTCTGGAAAAGTGAAACAGCTCCTCGCCCCTCAAAAGAAATTCAGCAAGTTCTGAGCTCCCAAATCATTGTTCACCTAGGCATAGCACATTACATTTTGTGAGAGAAGTGTCCCTTCATAGAGCTGATTGAGGGTGTGTCTGGGATCAGTTTCCACAATCATACATTGATGGTCTATCCCCAGCATTGATAATAATCAATATTCCTGCTCTTGAAAAGCCCAATATACCTAGTTATGTAGTCCAAACACAACTTGCAGGTGCAGATGCCTTATTTTCTCAATTTTTTAAAATCTCAGAATTACTGTATTTGCCATAGGTACATGTAATATATTGGGACGTTTTGGAATTCAATACTGTATAAAGTTTACTACTGTGTTACATAACAAGGGCTGTAAAATATAAGCCTAAAAACACAGTCTGTCAACAACCTTCCCTTGATAACATTCCACTAATGAAAATGATGATAGGGTGCAATACATCAGTAGCGTATGCCAGGAACGTGTATGGAGCTTGTTAAAGTCTACTCTACATGGAACCTCGATGGCAATGTCAATTGTGAATGTAATTACTAGTGCTCCAAATAAGTATCCCAATTTCCATAAATTTCCCCCAAAAAATGTCATCCCTTGTAAGATGAACAGCTATACTGATATCATATCAAAAGGTCTACCTCCTGTAAGTCATGGCATAGGGACAATTACACAACAGAGCTCATCCGCTGCTGAAGAAGCCTGACCACCTCATACTGTGACCACCTCCAGAATCAACGATAGGCAGGTTCAAAACTATCCCTTTTATTGACCTCCTTATTGCAAAGAAAGGATTTTTATTCCAGACGTGAATGTCCCATGCATATCTTTACATTTTGTGTGCAATGTCCTACTCACTCAAATATTCCCTCTATATTTATGCACTATTTTAATATAATTGAATTGTGAGATTAAGTTCTGCATAGCATTTTATGTAACTAACAAGATATGATTCATGGTACAAAGTACATTAAACTAGCACTGCAGGATTGTCATTATTAAAAGAGACTTCAAGGCTCGTCCATGGGATGTTTTCAGCGACAATCCTAAACCTAGCCACGTCGATCGAAGCCGATAAAGGTCCCAAGACAGGCAGATCAATAGCTGCTGATCAATAACTGTTACATTTTAGACTTTAATCAACGTCTGATACAGATTTCAATGCTGCCGCTCAACATACCTGCACTAGCTCTGTATACTGTACTGTATTTATATCCTTTAAGTGTTGTTCTATCAAATGTGACAACACCAAAGCCCTTGAACTAAGGTCTATTAGAAAATGGAAACCTAGATCTATAACATTTTCCCCCTCCCTTGACCAGAAGAAAAAAATGAGACATGTGAATATTGGTGAAAGGTGCATCTTTGGATAAGAGAAAAAAAAAAATAAGGAAAGGGGCACTGCCCTAATTTACAGGAACATGGGGAAAAAAAACAAAACCCAAAACGTGCAACTGGTGGCCAATTACAAGGCCATAGCAATAGGACGGTGCAGTTTTTCTCTTTGGTCCACAAAAAAAAAAAACAGCTGGGTGAAAGGACCAAGGAAAGAAGTAATAAGACTGAACTGGCTCCCATTGTACTCTACAATGCTTCCAGATTCTGCACAGAGGCTTATAGACTTCCAGTTTGGACAGGTAAAGTGTTGATAACAAAGAACCAAAGAATAACTCGTGGTAAATTCAACCATGGCATCAAGTAGTGCTGAATGTGTGCCAGTAACGGAAAAAGTTACAACTGTTGCAGCTCCAGAAAGGACTGACAAAAAAAAAAAAGATCAGTGGTTGGGGACAGAAGAAATGGAGAGAATGTGTATAAGTTGCTGACACCAGTACAAAAAACAAGGCACTTTGAAGACAGGTATAGGGAATGGTATCTAAAAAGTAAATTAAAATACTAGAAGCACTAAAGCTTAAAAGAGTTTGAAGAGATATCCAGAAACGCAGAAACCTAGCAATGTCAAATCACTCCACGAGGAGCATTCAGATCTGCAGGTCATATGTGACATTGCATAGATTCCAATCTACAAAATAGAGCAGATTAAAACGGTTCGAAGCCGCAGACGCAGGGAGCCCATGAGTATGGATTTAGCAAAGCTGGCCCAATGGCAGTGGCAAGGGCTGGCACCAACCTGGCATATATCCTAGCCAGCCCTTGTCTGTGCTCTTAGTAGATGACATCTAAGAAAAAGGGAAGTATGCTTGGGGGGGGGGATACAATGTAGTAACTCATGGAAAAGCAGATTATTACTTTAAAAGCAATGGCGGGATCTCTTAAAGTGAATGGGCAAAAGGTGTCCACTAAAAAACAAAACAAAAAGGCTTTGATAAAGACGAGATAAACAAGAAAAGTGGCACAAAACAGCTGGCTGTAAACGTTTCTTTTTGTTAATAAATCTAACAGTTTTCTAAAGTCAAGTTACAGAGTTGAATGTTGAAAGTGCGGACTAAAGGCGTGGGTTCTCTCCGGTCTCAGGACGCTGACGCAGGGCTCGCTCTCGGTTTACGTTGTGGTAGGGCTTTATTTTCTGGGTCCAAGACTCCTATTTGGACAGGTTCAGGGGTGGCAGCAGTTCCACTGGTACCATAGGGATGGGTAGATATCCGGTCACTGGGAGGACGTTGTGTCTGTGGATAGCCTTGGTTTCGAGGGTTAGAATGGTACCAGGAAGTGTTCCGGTTGCGATTGGCGTTATCATATCTTGCATTGTTGGAGTTGTAGTTTTGTCGTGGACCCTGAGGTCGATAGCTCTGCCCTCTCTTATTCATTTGATAACCCTAGTAAAATAAAAATGAGAAAATATTAGCTTAGCAGTAAAACAATTTACTACAGTAAAACATCTTTCAGTTCTTTATCAGATCTTACCACTAGAAAGTTTTCTTTCTAATATACATTTGGTATGTTAGCAAGTAGGTGGTGACTGAAGATATATGACTTCAGGATCAGATGACACATGGGTTGTTCATGAATGAAGACACCTTGCTCTAATGTCCAGGATGGGAGATAACTCTTGATTCCAGCTATTCAACCTCTTAGATGTTGTGGCAGCTAAGTGGGGGGTCCCTCTTTCACACCATAGCTTCAATAACCCCCATCCCCCAATGACACAATGTTGGGGTGCAGGGACTGATTTGGCCTCTAGGTCTGCAGACTTTGACTAGGGCTTGCTGTCACTTCTGCACCAACACAGAAATATCTTACACAATACTCGGCCCCCTCCAAAAAAAATAATTGCTGTTTGCCCCAACCTGTACCTAACCCGATAGAAAGATATGCATTTTATGAACTAGAAAATGCATCTCATTGCCCCCCAAAACAGGGCCTTAAGGGTATGCCACACTGAACAATATCGCTAACGGGATCGCTAAAAAACGTCACTATTTAGCGATCCCGTTAGCGATGTTGTTCAGTGCGGCATCTGCCAGCGACGAGCTTCCTGCTGTGATCTCGCTCGTCGCTGGAATCGTTCCGGACCCTATTTTCTCGTCGGCGCTCCCGCTGGGTAAGTATATATCGCTAGTGTGGCACCTTTTCTTAGCGATTTAGCGGTACTTTTGTACCGCTAAAGTCGTTAAGAAGATCGCTAACGGCGATAGCGTCGTTAACTATATCGCTAAATGTGGCCGCACTTAGCGATATAGAAACAATTCCGCTAGTGATCTCATTAGTATGCGTCGTTATCGTGATCGCTAGCGGGATTGTTTAGTGTGGCAGTACCTTTAGATGGCTGTGTCAGGAGGTAAAAAAAAAAAAGGATAATAAAAAAACGCTTTACCTATAAAGGCTTAATTCATATTATATAATTGTAACACAAAAGTTACCTTAAAAACAACACATACCTGTCTAGGTGGCTGGTTCTGCCTGGGAACATTGTGACTAGCAGTAAAGTCTCCTGTGGTAGTCGGCTTTCGATTGGTTAAAGTAAGGCTCGGAGCAGAAGACAGGTCTGGGGTGGATGGAGCAGAGGCATCGCTGGGACTAGTTACGGAGCAACACCGAGAGCGAGTAGAGTAACTGTTCTTTGGGTGGGACACTAGAAGGTAAAACAGAAGACACAGGAAAAATCACAGCAGGTAAGAACATATGATTAGTAAGTACATTGCCGCAAACACGTCAGTCATGCTGTGCGCACGGTAACTGCAGGCTTGCCAGCATGAAGATAAGAACCTCACGCTGCTCGCTGGAAAGAGCCCGCGGCAGCAGAGTCTGTGGGGTGCAAAGACTAATGCTTCCATACCTGCAGAAGAATAAAGAGTGTGGCTTCCATCAGTCACAAGGCACATGGCATCTGCAGAACCAGGTGGCTGCAAAGACCTTACACCATAACCTCACGTAGGAAAATGACATGGTCATTTCTGTTCTGTTCATTGGGAGACTATGCAAATTATTGTATTAGGACTAACCTATGTGCCCACCAAGCACCCCAAACTCCTACCCCTTTATTAGCCAAAATGTGGAGTCACTCTGGCCATGAACCAGATCTGGCATATTGTGACTATAATGCAAGATCCTCCTCTGCTAAGAGTAGGCGGATATAGCACATGTCTAAGGATATGACTGACAAATCCTTAACCCCTTAGTGACCACCGATATGCATAAAAACGACAGTGGCGGCTAAGGGGCCCTATTCCCTCATCGCCATATTAAAATGGCGATCTGGAATCATGTAATGGCGCCCCCCAGAGTAAAAAAAAAATCTGTGGGGTTTTAACTACAGGGGGTTGCCGCGAACCTGGAGAACACAATCACAGTCGTTTTTTCCGGTCACCAATCACGTGATTGCAGTTATTCAACGAACGAATGCAGGAATTTTTTCTATTGGTTCCTGCCTTTTTATTTCTGTGTGAGAACTGTATCATAGTGATCAAAAGCATAATTAGAAGATGGGACAAATGCGCCTCGCTGTGCACCCCCTTGATTGTCCCCTTAGTCAGATTCCACTTTCTTATTTTAGAATATTTCTTTCTTTCACACTTTGCTGGTAGGGTTCGGCACTCGGTTTTTTCAAAAGTTAAAAATAAAAAAAAATGAAATAAAAAAAAAAAAAAAAAAAAAAAGAACGATGACAATATTTGATATGATGACCTAATGTTATCAAATCAAATTCTGTGTAGTACCAATACCCTCACTATACCCCTGGATAAAATTATTGAGGGGCGTAGTTTCCGAAAATGGGGTCAGTTATGGGGGGTTTCTGCACGTTAGGGGCCCTGCAAATGGGACATGGTACCTGCCATCTTTCAGCCAAATTTGTGTTCCAAAATTTAAATATTGCTCTTTCCGGTCTGAGTCTTGCCCTTTGTCCAAACAGAACTTTTTGACTACTTGTGGGGTATTGCCACACTTGTAAGAAAGTGGGTAAGAAATGGGTAATAAACTCTGGGATCCAATTTTTAGTGTTACCGCTTGCAAAAGTGAAAAAAATAAATTGGGGCTAAAGCAAGATTTTATAGGTTTTTCTTTTTTCATTCCACTGTGATTAATTCCTGGGTAGCACCCGTCCTGAAGGGTTAACAAAACAGTTTTTAAGTATTTGAGGGGTGCGGTTTTTAAAATGGTATCACTTTTAGGGAGTTAATATAGGAGACTCTCAAAGTCCATTTAAATCTGAATGGGTCCTTAAAGAAAAAAGTTTTGAAAATTTGCTGAAAAGCCTGACAAAATAAAATGGTGTTTGAAAAATGATGTAGATGTAAAGTAGACACATGGGAAATATTTATTGTTTTGCACAGCATGACTAAATGATTTATGGATATACAGATTGAAAGTTTGAAAAATGCAGGTTTTTTCAAATTTTTTTTTGCCAAAATTGCAATATTTTCACAAATAAACGCAAGTCATATTGAACAAATTTTACCACTAACATGAAGTACAATATGTCACAAAAAACATTCTTATACTCATTGTGATCTATTGAAGCGTTCCAGAGTTATTACCACAGTGACAGTGGTCAGTAAAATTTGGCCTGGTCATTAAGTTCAAAATTAGCTTTGGTCACTAAGGGGTTTAAAGGGACTCGGTCAGCACAGAATGACTGTCAAACCAAGTGCAGGCGCTCTGTCCTTCAGGGCAGAGCCCATCATTGATATACGCCTTCCCACCTCCTTGTTTTCCCTCTATCTCCACCTTTTTCTGGCCCTATGAAGCCAGAGATGTCAATCAAAGAAGAAGAGGTGAAGGTTGAGGGAAAATAAAAAAGGTGTATATAAATGATTGCCCCCACCAAGAAGCACCGAGTGGCGGGACTTGATCAGTCATTCTGCGCTGACCGAGTCCCTTTAACATTTACATTTGATGGTATGATTGACAAATCCATAACATTATATTATCCTGCGTAGCCATTTAGCAGATCTTCTGAATCTCAGGACTGAAGCACTAAACAAGTAAGGTGGATATTAAGAATATTGTGGGTCAGGTTATAGCTGATATAAGTAACACTTTTTAGAATACGACGGGATCATAGATGTGCCACTCCGACGTCACAAGTGTCTCTAGAAGCATACGCACATACACAAAACTATAAAGACTTCTATTAAATAACATTTCTATGGGTTTCATTTTATCTGCAATTAATGATGGAGCAATGAGTCTTGTGAACGTCCCCTGTGGACAAGAGACAGAATGGGTATTACACTACAGCAGACAGGCCGCTACTGGCAACGTCAGAGATATGTTCCTGTAACAGCCGATAATGGGGAATGAGCTCTACATCCAACACACACAAACTCCCTGCCTGGAGACGTTCATCACTTTTATAGCAGCAGAATGCCGGATTTTTATCACTCCGGTAATTGAAACAATTAGGAACCTGTAAAGCTGTCAGTGTAACGCAAGCAGCAGTAACAAACACTTATCTTATGTAAGCACAACGGATACTACTGGAAGCATGGCAGGCGCAGCCGTATTTAAGAACCAACTATGGTTTAATTTTTAAGCTACTCCTTAACATGTGGAGCAGAGAGGTGGGAGTGTAGGTCCTGAAACCCCCCACTGATCACTCAAAAAACCACAGTGTCATGCTAAAGATTACACACAAAGCGGTGTACGGACTCAGTAGAAAGGCTGGCTGTACCCCACTCTGGGTACAAGCTCAGACTTTCAGCCTTTACTTCCGAGTGATGAGAAGCGAGCTGCAGTTGGTTTTGGAGCACCCACAGATCTGCTGCACGGACCCAGACACTGAGCAACCTGCTCCACGTTACAAAGGGACTACACGGCAGAACACATGATAGCTAGTCTTTAGCTTATATGCTGCCCCATCGGTGAGCACGCCTATTGTCCTTAATGCCAAATTGTGCAAAGAGATGAACCCAAAAATTAGCACACATATCATATCAGACAGTCACCAACCTTGCCCAAAGGACTCTATGCTTTTCTTCAGAGTCTCAAGGTCAGCTGTAAATTTGGCAGCACGGCCCAGCTCCTCATCATACTTCCTCTCGCTGACGAAATGCTGAAAAACATAAGTCATCCCAATTAACCATCTTCAGCAGCTAAAGTATCAGAACGATTCCCGCTCAGAAAGAATCAGCATTGTACAAGAGGTTGTGCGACTTGAGGCATGGCCTGTTCATTTTCAGCACATAAACTTTCATGAAAAATAGGAAATTAATTCCCAACTTCGTGCTGTCCTCTAGAAGTCTGAAATATTCAGCGGCTCATGCATACACCAGACTCCGTATAAAGGCAAGTCTGGCAAACTACAGCATATTCATACATGGCGGCCATACTACTGAAATCACTATCACTACCGTTATCTGGCACCATGAGGAAGGGAACATGTCCTCAGTGAAGACGTTCTCCAGCATTATGGAAAAAAAAATCTAGATCAAAATATTTAACACACAATAACCCATTTGTCACAGGGCAAGGCGCAGAATGAAAGGCCCCTGGAGGAGAACACGTGCCCGCAATACACCCCTATTACTGCTGTAACTTGGGAACACAAAGGATTTTTGGCCAAACCTTGATGTCTGCGCGAAGCTCTGCCAACTGCTCATCAGACATCCGCACTGCCACATCTGTCAGCTTTTTCAACTCCTCTGCCTTCTTCTGACGGCTGTCCAAGATCTCCACTAGGAAAAGAAAGGGCGAGAGATCAGTGATGACACCTCTGACTGTCTCACTCAAGGAGCACGCAACTGAGAACAAACAAATCCAGATATAACAAGGAGAACCAGCGGATGCTGTACAGGTAGAAAAGAACAGAATGAGACTGTGGCCGTACAGACTTTCATATTCCTAATGCGGGATTAACTACTTACTTGCTTCTGCTTTCACCTTATCCATTTCACCTAGTAAGGTTACTTCTCTGTCCATGAGGCTAGGAGTAAAACAGCAAAAATGTTACTGTTAGAATGGTACATCACCCATTGGCTTAGTTTACACATTTTTTTTATTAGTCTTTTTTTTAAGTAAAGAATCCAAAAAGCTACACTCCATCCACAGGAAGGGACCGTAAAGTCCATTGTGTCAAAACACTCACATACACATGCATTTGTGTCTGCAGTTATTCTACAGCTTGTATTTTGCGGCTGAATGGTCTTTATCCTGCCAGTAGGTGGCGGCAGAACTGCACTAGTGTTGCTAATCTGCTCCCTGTCCGCTGGGCCATTGTCACATCTACCCGTCTTGACTCAAAGACATAAACACGCTGATATTTTAAATATATATTTTTTAACCAAGCTGTATTGTAACATTTCAACAACAAACAGAATTTACAGGCTATAAAGAATAGAAAAGGCAAGTACTTTATGGTTTTAGGTTTGGTAGCCTCATCCATTTACATGTCTGAAAAATCTCTTAAGGGTATGTTCATATGATTCAGTCGAACAGAAAATATAATCTTTTGCAATTGTAGAAAAATGCAAAAAAAATTCAACACTATCAGATCATATGGTTATACGTGTTAAAGATCAGGCAACTTTTAATTTTTGCGTCTTAATTTCTCTCCCCTTCATCCAAGAGCCATGACTTTTTTATTTTTCCGCTGACATATCCATCCATATGAGGACTTGTATTTTGCAATGTGAGCTGACATTTTTCTTGATACCATTTTGGGTTACATACGATTTTTTGATCACTTGTTATTGCATGTTTCTGTGAAGTTGAAGAGGCCGAAAAAAACGTAATTTGGGCGTTTTGATGTTTCTTCTCTTTAGGGTTTTTTTACCGAATCTGATCTATTATTGCAGCGATACAACATACGTGTATTCTAATTCTATATTTGTTTGTTTTAATATCTTTATTTTTAATCCGGGAAAAGGGGGGTGATTTTAAATTTATGATTTTTACTTTAATACTAGTTTTGAAACTTCTTTATATTAGTCCTCCATTGGAAGCATGAACCCGCGATCATCTGATCACCCAGACTATATACAGCAATAAACCTGGCACACTACAGTAAAACTGAAGCCTGGCAGGCACTGGAGTCTTCAGCACACTGCTGGCTGAAATGGCAACTTATCGGCACCCCACCCCAAGATCAGGTCGATGGCAGCGCAGAACAGCGTAACCCAAACCTCTCCTCACATTCCCTTCCCCCAGCTCTTGTGATTTAAATGAAGCTTTCAGAGATAAACAGTAGCATTTAAAAAGATCATAGCAGTGGGTGGACCTCAGCGCAGCGGTCCTGTGCGGTCGGCATAGCTGAATTTAGGTTTCCAGCGTGCTCCGGGCCAGTCATTCACTGGCGTGCCATGGCCAATCAGCAGAGATGGTGGCATCCTGGTCGGCTCCGCCTGTGGTAGATGCACCCGTATCTCGACTATCCAGGACAACTACCTTGCCTCTTGGTGAGGCAGCGGCACTTAGAGACCCCACAGACAGATGTATAGAGTCTGTGGCTAAGTCTGCCTTTGAGGCAGCGGCCTTCTGTGCTGCTTACGCTGCTATTTGGGTATCCAAGGCAGTTACTGCTTGGCTGAGGCCTTTTTGGTGCAGTATTCTGGCTGGTTCCCAGGAGGCAGACCTTGCAGATATTGTGGATCAGATCACGTGGGCAGGCATATATTTACGGTATATTCGGCATCATTAGATGCTGCTGAATGCTCAGCCCCGGGGGCAAGCAACTGTGTGGCCATTCATTGTATTTTATGGCTCAAGGTATGGAGAGCAGATTTGCTTATATATTTACCCTTCCAGGGGTCTTACCTGTTCGGTAGAAGCACTCTGCTTCCCCAGGCCAGGCCCAGCTGTGCATGTCGAAGATGGGGGCTTTGCAATTTCAGCCCTTTTGCCAGTTTCCTGCACCAGAGGATTCCAGGAGTCAGGTCAGACCCAGAATCTTCCACAGATCATCCTTTAAACCAGTGGTCCACAACCTTTTTTGCACCAGGGACCAGCTTCAAGCAAGTCCAATGTTCCATGGCCTGGCAGGGCGGGGATGGAGGTGTGGCAGGGGTGGGGCTTTGGTCATAAGGGGGCGGGGCTATGGTCGGGGTTGTATACCCTTGTATACATGGCTCCGCTCCCACCCTTGTATGCAAGGCTCCGCTCCCACCCTAGTATGCAAGACTCCGCTCCCACCCTTGTATGCAAGGCTCCGTTCCCACCCTTGTATGCAAGGCTCCGCTCCCACCCTCGTATGCAAAGCTCCGCTCCCACCCTCGTATGCAAGGCTCCGCTCCCACCCTCGTATGCAAGGCTCCGCTCCCACCCTCGTATGCATGGCTCCGCTCCCACCCTCGTATGCAAGGCTCCGCTCCCACCCTCGTATGCAAGGCTCCGCTCCCACCCTCGTATGCAAGGCTCCGCTCCCACCCTCGTATGCAAAGCTCCGCTCCCACCCTGGTACACATGGCTCCGCTCCCACACTGGTATACATGGTTCCACTCCCACAATGGTATACATGGCTCCGATCCCACACTGGTATACATGGTTCCGCTCCCACACTGGTACACATGGTTCCGCTCCCACACTGGTATACATGGCTCCGATCCCACACTGGTATACATGGTTCCGCTCCCACACTGGTATATATGGCTCCGCTCCCACACTGGTATACATGGCTCCGCTCCCACACTGGTATACATGGCTCCGCTCCCACACTGGTGTACATGGCTCCGCTCCCACCCTAGTATGCATGGCTCTGCTCCCACACTGGTATACATGGCTCCCCTCCCCCATACTTACCCTCCTCGCTCCGTCGCTGAACTTCCCTGCGTCCCTGTCGGCCGCGGCAGCTTCCTCCTGTGCGCAGCGGTGACGTAGTACCGCTCATTAAGGTCATGAATATGGACGCCACGCCTATGGGAGTGGCGTCGCGTCCATATTCATGACCTTAATGAGCGGTACTACGTCACCCCTCAGCACTGGATGAAGCTGCCGCGGCCGACAGGGATGCAGCGACGGAAGGTGAATATTGAGTCTTCTTGAAGCCGGTGGCTGTAGCTGTCACTACAGTGCTACAGCCGCCGTCTCCATATGTGACCAGCATTCTGTGCCGTGGCTCCACGGCCCAGCAACAGAACTGCAACGGCCTGGTCCTGGGCCGCGGACCGGCGTTTGGGGACCCCTGCTTTAAACCCACTCCTACCGTGCATTCCCTTGGTCCAGGTGGTAAGCCCTTTGGCTCCAGAGGCAGTGGAGGAATTTACATATGAAAGGCGACCCCCACATGAGGATTATTCCCGTATGGGTGACCGCCTCCTCTTCAGAGAGACATATTTGGGGGTAGTCATCAATTTATTGGTCAGAAAGGTTGTCTCTTTTGGCTACAGAATAGAGTTTGTAGCCTCCCCATTTTCCCCAGTATAAGAGCCAGTTTTGATCAAAGCGATAGCTTCCCTGCTTCAAGCAGGAGTAATCATGAGGGTTCCTCCTTCAGAATCTTTCAGAACGTTCTAGTCAAACCTATTCGCAATCCCCAAAATGGATGGTTTGGTACGACCCATTCTGGATCTAAGACAGCTGAACAAATGGGTACCGCTGAGTCACTTCAGGATGGAGTCGCTCCGGTCTGTCGCGTCTTCTATGGAGGCCGGGAGTTTGTCCTTGATAGGACATCCAGGATACCCATCTTCATGTACCTATCTTTCTGGCTCATCAGCTATTTCGTCGCTTTGCTGTCAACCAGGATCATTTTCAGTTCAGGGCTCTTCCCTTCGATCTGGCAACAGCACCCGGGGTGTTTACAAAAGTCCTGGCCCCAGTCATGGCTTTACTCTGGTACAGGGGGTTGGTGGTAATCCTCTACCTGGACAATATTATGGTGAAGGCTCCTTCCTTTTCCCAGAATCTAGAGAGTTTGCAGATTGCTCTAGAATCCCCCGAACAATTAGGATGGATTGTCAATAATGCAATGTCTGCATCAGTTTCAACACAGCAGACGATATTCAATACAGTTCAAATATCAATTTTCCTTCCAGCGGAGAAGAGGCAAGCCCTGCAATCTTCTGTCCAAATTCATGATCAGCCAGATAGACATTCTCTCCGGTTTTGCATGAGAGTCTTGGGGACGATGGAAGCAACGTTCAAGGCAGTCCCATTTGCACAATTTCATTCAAGGCCCCACAGAACAAACTGTTGGGACAGGTTAATATAGTATCTAGACCGTCCAGTCCTCCTTTCACTTTACTGTCGCTAGTCTCAGGTGGTGGTTAACATCACCCCTATTAATTCGGGGTCGCTCCTTCTGCCCATCCAGCAGCAGGTTCTACCACAGATGCCAGCCTTATCGGGTGGGGCCCATCATCTGCCACTTGCTGGTCCAGGGATCCTACAACATTCAGGAGAGAATCATTCTGATCAATCTGTTGGTGCTTGGATTGCTCTTCAGTGGCCCATATCAACCGCCAAGGAGGGAGGCGGAGTCTATCTGCCATGCCAGAGATACTGAGATGGGAAGGACAAAGATCCTCTGATCTCAGCTGTTCATATACCGGAGTGGACAACTAGGCGGCAGACTTCTTGAGCCTCCAGCAGGTAGAGGCATGAAAATGGGTTCTTCACCCAGAGATGTTTGAGTAGATTTGTTGTCGGTGGGGCACACCAGCTGTCAACCTGTTGGCATACAGACTAAACCACAAGGTACCAAAGTTTGTAGCAAGATTTAGAGATCCTCAGGCAGTCGTGACTGACGCATTGGCAATTCACTGGTCCTATTTCTCACTGCCGTACCTATTTCCCGCTTCTCCTTCTTCTGCCCAGACTCATCAAGAAGGTCAAGGCAGAGGGGATTCCAGTTATCCTCATCGCACTAGATTGGCCTCGGAGGGCCTGGTATGAAGACATGTTCAACCTTTTGCCAGGTGTCCTTTGGACTCTTCCTCAACGTCCAGATCTTCTGTCTCGGGGTCCATTCTTCCACCAGAATTTACAGTCGCTCAATTTAACTGCGTGGTTATTGAAGCCGCGATTCTGAGGGCAGTGAGTTTGTCAGAATCAGTCAACAAAACCATGATAGGGATACAGAAGCCCTCCTCGCTGCGTATCTATCACAGCACTTGGAAGGAATACTTTCGCTTGTGAGTCTTCTGGAATTTCTCCAGTGTCCTTTTCTCTGCCTGTACTGCTCTCCTTCTTGCAGTCAGTGTTGGTGCTTAGTTCTCTCAAGGGACAGGTGTCCGCCTTGACTGTCTTGTTTCAGAGAGATATGACCTCTAGACCTCAGGTCAGGACCTTTCTTCAGGGGGTATCGCTTGCTAGACCATCCTATCGGCCTCCCCTTGATCCGTGGGACCTTAATCTCGTTTTGGAGGCTCTCGTTTTCACCATTTGAGCCTTTCTGAGAGATTTCAGATTTCACTCCAGAGACAGCTTTAGGACGTCCCACAGTTATCTATGTTCCCCAATGAAGCTACCGAGAAATTGAGATATTTGGTATTCACTGTAAAATCTGCTTCTTGATAATCTTAATACGGGGAAACAGCACCCACCCTTAATTGCCTGGTTGGGCATGCATTTGTTTTTTTTTTTTCTCTAGGGGTGTAAATGAATTATTTTTAACCAAATGCTTCAATACTTTTTGCTTCTCCTACTGCTTTCATGGTTCTGTGTCCTTCAAAGAAGACTATTGAGAAACAGATTTTATGGTGAGTACTTTTCCACCACTCTTCCCATGTTTTTAAGAAGAGATCTGTGACTTGGGCTCCTAATACAGGGGTGAACCTATTCTAATTTCTTCAACAACCCTTGGGTGAAGCAATTGGGAAAACAGCACTTGAAATGTTAACTTTTAGATGGATTTGTCATGTTCTGGTTCGTGACAACGTGTAATTTACTTGTTTAATATTTACAGAAAAAAAATAAAGTGACAAAAAAAACTCACATTTTTCAATTATTTGCACAAACACACAGTGCCATTTTATCCATTATGAAGTAAAGGGCAAGCCACCACCCTAGCTGGAACAGTAACACTAAAACGTCCAGCCTGAAGCTGGAGCAAGCTCTTTCCTTGATATTTATTGAAGGAGGTTCCAGCTGGCAAAAAGCCAAAAAAGCTGAGCGAGATGGAGTTTTCTCCACCATACGGAACTAAGCTTCCTGGTAAATAGTTGCTGTGTACGTAAAACCGGCATGTTAACGGGTCTGCTGTTAGAGGATCCGGCAATGCAGAGGAGACACAGACACTTAAGCGTTTCCATTATAAGAAACATTCACACTGACCCATATTCAGTCTTATTGCATGAGTGTTTCTATGCGGCAATACCAAAGAAAGAAAATCACTTCTCAAAACTTCCCAAAGTACAGAGAGCACAGACAAATAATATTATTTAGGTTTAATTACTTCCAAACCAAGGAGGTCTATAAAATATGAAAAAACATAGAAAAAAAATTCCCAAGGCAGCAAATGGTTTAAGAAATGCTGTGGAAGACTTCAGCTAGATACTTAATGAAGCTCGTAATGATACTTATTACAATGTAATCAAAGTAATTCCCTATAAACTACAAATGATTTGCACATAAAATTCGAGGCTGAATAGCAGAGATTCCCCAGGTCGGAGCCGATGCATATTTGTCAGTATGAGGTGGCGGCGGGTGTTATCACAGGTCATAAAAACCTGCACAATCAGTACTGGTGGGGCAGGTTCATACCACAAAGGTGCTGAAGAACTGAAACAGCCCAAGGCCATGTTTCCCCGACAGTCAACACGTGATCAGCAAGAAACGAAACACAGGACAGAAAAGGGGAAAAGGAATGTGACTGCGGCAGAGCGAGCCGGGAGTGACAGAATGAAACTACTGAAGCTTGGCTTTATAGGAAAGTTATGAGCGCACGATCAAAGCACACACAAAGGGAAACCATGACACAACCACAGGAATTAGGGAACATTCATGAGCCGAGATGAATTTTAAACTGTACAGAACCAGTATCGGACTGGGGTGCTAAGGGCCCACCAGAAACATCAACTCTAGGGCCCCATTTTTCAGCTACATGTAAATATGACTTTATCCTCATTTCCAAGTTTCTATAGATATAAACTAGGTAGATTGTTAAGAGGCTGCCTTTGTCTGTACATAGTGAATCAAGTGTATTGTGCCAAGTACTGCTCATATAAGAGGGTTGTGGCGCACTCCCACACAGGGGCCCACCAGAGTATTCTCCTGTGGGCCAGTCCGAACCTGGACCGAAATGTATTTATTATATAGACATATGTATCAGAATGTACATATACACACAATATAAATATATATTCACATAAAATGTACAGACAATTGATATGCCTATATAAAAAGGAGACTAAAACCACTTTGATGCCGTGGCCAGAAATGTCTGTAGCATCTGAGGAGTTACGGGGCATTCTAACCTTTGGTTTACAATAAAAAGTGAAACATTGCATCCTGTCCGATTCTCATCACCCAGTCGAGCAGAGAAGAAGGTGAAAGAGACAAGAAGTCAGGCATAATCTTTAGTGCAAATCATGAAGCACAGGTAAGCGAAAGGTGACTGGTAGCGAAGAGGGAGCTCAGCCTTAGGCTGGGGCCCCACACAAACTTGTAAATTCATATGCCTACGTGTTGGGAGAAAAGCCGTCTGAGCATTGCAGTCTAAACACGGACTGTAAAATACACATGTCTAAAACTGACCTTAGTCTACAGGGACATTAATTAATCATTACTGCCTTACTCCAATACCAATTATTAATGTTACTCCAATACCAATTATTAATTTAAAGACTAGTGACAACTTTAAGGACCTTTTCAGTTATTCGATAATCTTTCCCCAATTATTGAATTCTGTAAACATGCGATCACGTAACAAGTAAGAAAAATGCTCATTCATTGAATGATTAGAGCAATCATGCTCATGTTAAAGGAGTCTGTCACCACATTTGACCTAAACTAATCTAAATAGTCTTGTTGTGGAGAAATTATCTTTTATCACTTTATGCAAGTGACCTCTTTCCAGGGTCTGGGGAGGCCGCTGCCTGGAAGACAACTCTGCCTCCAGAGATTATTGTATATAACAGGGGAGTTACCGGTGTGAGACAAGTAACTAAGACAGAGCAGGAGAAATTAAACATATGTTACAAACACATTTTTTGCGTCTCTCACAGCTCTGCTCTAACAATATTGGAACCCTGAAAAACTGGGTCTGAACTGAAAAAGTAAGTTGATGTGTATGCAAAATGTAAATGCATATCAAACACATGACCATTAAACAGAGAAAACAAAAAACAAGAAAAAAATATCCTAAAATAAAACAAAATAAAAAATATATTGCAAAACATGCATGAAATTGTAATAATAATAAGGGTATTTGGTAAACATAATTTTGATCAAAAGAATGTACAAGCCATCCCGCCACGTCAAGGCAACCCTTTGTGGGACAGTCCTACTCTAATATTAAAAACCTTTCCACTTGTCAAGTGACGTAAATGTGAACAAGGCAGAGGGACTGAACCCACCAGTTGAAGCATAGGCCAGACAGGATGGATTTTTCAGCTCAAAAGCAGGTCGGTCACACCCTTATATGCACAAGATGCACTAAGAACTAAATGAAAAACTGCATTTACATTTTGCATACACATCAACTTACTTTTTCAGTTCAGACCCAGTTTTTCATTTAGTTCTTAGTGCATCTTGTGCATATAAGGGTGGGTCCGACCTGCTTTTGAGCTGAAAAATCCATCCTGTCTGGCCTATGCTTCAACTGGTGGGTTCAGTCCCTCTGCCTTGTTCACATTTACGTCACTTGACAAGTGGAAAGGTTTTTAATATTAGAGTAGGACTGTCCCACAAAGGGTTGCCTTGATGTGGCGGGATGGCTTGTACATTCTTTTGATCAAAATTATGTTTACCAAATACCCTTATTATTATTATTACAATTTCATGCATGTTTTGCAATATATTTTTTATTTTGTTTTATTTTAGGATATTTTTTTCTTGTTTTTTGTTTTAATATTGGAACCCTTTCTGCCTGAGAAGAACCTGCAGATGTGTCAGGTATAATCACGCACAGCTCTGCAGTGAGATCAGGAGAGCAGAGAGCGGCCATTACACATCACACTGGTAACTCCTCCTTCATGTATAATAATCTCTGGAAGCAGAGTTATCTTCCAGGCAGCGGCCTCCCCAGAGCCTGGAAGAGGTCATTTACAAAAAGGAATAAAAGAGGATTTATCAACAAGGCACCTGATAGGAGGCATAAAAGCACGAATGTTCTCAGCAGTAGATAACCTTAATGCCCATATTAATAGTTTAGATAGGTCAGATGTGGTGACAGATTCCCTTTAAAATCATTGCTCTAAAATCATCACTCTTGAAAACATATAGTCCTGTGTAAACAGGTGATACGCTGCAGATAATATGACATTGTACGTATACAGAACGATTACATTAATGATCTATTAGCATGGATGTCTGGTTAGCCGAGCTAGTCAGGCCATTATATGACCACCAACATTGCTGCTGTATATAACCGATAGTCAGTTGCTTAATTGATGCGATCTGCTTGTCTCAATATGGCCAAGGTCGGCTTTGAGAAGTTACACTTCATGCATCTATGAATGGTGACCAGTCCTATTTAATGTAGACAAGTGTGTACATGCCTTTACTTTACTACCTTTTGGACATTAGGTAATGTACAATTTTGCCTTCAGATACATGCAAAAAAAAAAGAAACCTTTTTTTCAAAGTGATTGTACTTTCCATACAATTAGGGTTGAAGCAGTCACCATGCTATCTGTACATGGTATTTCACAACCTAGATTGAGCTTGTTATTATACAGGAAATATCCTTGTTACATAACAAATCTACGCATTGTGCCGTAGAGAAGTTAAAAATGTTTCAATTTTACTATATTGGAGATACTCCGCTCTATCTAATATAAGACAAATCTAGACACAGTCTTCTATGTAAGAATGGTACCAATGTACAATTGTGATATCATGTCATACGTCATCTAAAGATGAGACCTAGTGTCAGCTAAAACTCCCCCATCTATAGAAGGATAACATGTAGGAAACTTTAAATGGGGCCCTGACGGCAGATGCATGCTGTCCAGTCCACGGGCAGCATGTATCAGACCCTGGCTATGTGATTTCTGCTATATATGTTTAACGCTGCGGCATTTCAGAGAAAAACTAAGTAATACGCATCGGGAAACTTGTCCCTGGGGGCTCGTTTCTGCCCAGTAAAGACAGGTCTCTCCCTATACACACACTCAGGGAGAGACTGGTCACTCCAGGGCAGCGTGCGGGAAGAAGAAAACGTGGCTAATAAACTTTGGGCCAATTTGTCAAAGCTTTTCCGCCAGGTGTCAAATATTTTTGCAAACTTGAGGCTGCACTGAAATATTGCCACTTTTGGCATTCTCATGCTATATTTTCCCAGCTACGACAAAGTGAGTGGAGGTGGCGCGGTACAGGGCCGTGGTGATCGCCACTGGCCTAATTCATGACGAGCGGCAGCGCTCGATACGCCTCAAGCCTTACTCTTGCTATGACTGGAGTGGGATCAGTGAGGAGGCACACACAGAAGTGTATGCCACTTGTCTGATGCGCTCGATTGATGATGGGACTTATGCCTCTTCATGAATTAGGAGAGCCCCTGACTTCAGTACATCTCCTCAAGACCGGCGTGAACAACACCGGCGTTCATGAATCGTGCCCAATGTTTTTCTCTGAAAACACCACGGCACTTCAGAGTTAAACATATATGACTCAAATCACACAGCCAGTGTCTGATACCCAATTCCCTTTAAAATGGCTGTTCTTCAACAATGTGCAGGTGATTAGAAGTCAAATGACTGGTACAGGAAAACAAAAATTCCCTAAAAAAACGAACAACAACAAAAAAAAACTATCTCAGATGTGCTGCTCCAGTCACCTGTCCGCTACAGCCAACCACAATGGGGTCATGGCTTTTGGTCCTAGCTCAGCGTGTAACCGGTCCTGGATCCGTGGGGGTGAAAGTAAGTGATTTTGCCTTAGTTTGTTGTTCCTTCCCCATCCATGTCGCTCGTAAAATTTTTATTGAGGCCCTTTAACACTAGTTTTAGTTAGAGAAATATTGTTTAGCCCGGGAATGAAAAATAAAAAAGACACTTTGGGGATATTCAAAGCACCAGCCTTATTGCAAAAAATTCTGTTGCAGTTATATATTTATCTGAATGAGGTTTACAACAAACCACAAAAAAGGTCTACAACAGAAAGGAAGAAAAAAAAACAAACAAAAAACACCCCAGCTCAAAAAACTCAACAGCTTCACACACAGGTTTACAGAAAACGTTTTTCTAACACTTTACTAACAGCCCGCTTACCAGCTCTGCAATTCGGAGAAAGTCTGCTTCATCTTTTTGATCGAGGCATCCATTTCTTCCTTCACAACAATACGATACCGCGCCAGGGACACAGAGCAGCGCTGCAGGTCCTTCACAGACTTCTCAATATTAGCACCTGTGAAAGACGGATTTTGGTAAGAACTTACCTGTAAAATCCTTTTCAGCGAAGGAAGGAAGAGAGACACAGTCATTACTAGTGGGTAGGCGGAGCCCAGATAGGATTGACACCTCAGATTAAAAAGAGTGTTGACCGGCCCCTCCAGCTCGGGCTCCTCCTACTCAGCTCTTCAGTCGTACCCAAGCTTAAGGAAGAACAATATCACCAGCGAAGCAACATAACCCCTTCTGAAGGACTTCAGAGAAAAAACATAAGAGTACAGGTTATGCATGCATTCGGCAAAAAAATCACACAGTTACAGGTACTACTCACTGAACCTGACTATTGCGATAAGCTGGCAATGCTGGAACAGAGCCGTAGCGCGTCGACCTCAGTCCAGATAATCGCTATCAGAGAAGGGTCACGCTGCATCTGTAAATACAACAACACACTTCTGCCATGGGAGGGAGCTGTGTCTCTCTTCCTTCGCTGAAAAGGATTTTACAGGTAAGTTCTTACCAAAATCCGTCTTTCAGCTGCAGATGGAAGGAAGAGAGCCACAGTCATTACTAGTGGGATGTCCCAAAGCAGTCCAAAAATTAGGGTGGGAAAAAACCAAAATAGGCAGAAACCCAACAACCTAGATAAATGCGCCACAGGCGCCAAATACAAGTTAACTAAAAACTTTAAATTACCGCTGCCTGCAGGACCCTACGTCCTAAGGCCGCATCAGCGGAAGCACTGACGTCCACCTTATAAAACTTTGTAAATGTGTGGACGAAACGCCAGGTCGCCGCTCGGCAGAGCTGAGCTGCCGAAGCCCTTGATGAAAGGCCCACGATGAAGTCACAGCCCTCGTGGAGCGAGCTCGAATCTTAATCGGGCAAGGTTCGCCATTAAGACGGTAAGCCTCCAAAATGGCCGACCGAATCCAACGAGCTATAGAGTCCTTGAAAACTCGTTGATCACGCCTACGACCTGCTGTAATCACAAACAGGGAATCTGACTTTCGAAAACCTTGAGTAATAGACAAAATAGAACTTCAAGACCCGCACTAAATCCAATTTGTGCAAGTTCCGTTCCTTTGCATTCCCTGGGCCGGGCAAAGCGAGGGCAACACAATATCCTGGTTAACATGAAATTGCGACACCACCTTAGGTAGAAAATCGCCCCGTGTGCGAAGCACTACTCGATCCGGGTAAAACTCCAGGAAAGGAGGCGAGCAGGAAAAAGCTGCCAACTCAGAAACCCTTCTTAAAGAGGTTACCGCCACTAAGAAGGTAACCTTCCAAGAAATTAAAGAAAGGCTAGCAGAACCCATAGGCTCAAAAGGTATATGCTGAAGAGCCTCCAAGACAAGGTTGAGCCGCCAAGGAGACACAGGCGCCTTCCGCAGTGGAAACTGACGGGTTACTCCGCGAAAAAAGGAACGTACGTCCCTACGCGAGGCGATAGCCTTCCGAAATAGCAAAGATAGGGCAGAAACCTGACCTTTCAGAGTGCTAACTGCCAAACCTTTTGTCCAGCCCGTACTGTAGCAAAGCCAACAAATTGGGAATGGAAAAAAATCCTCGGATTCCTTGAAGAACCCGAAACCACGAAAAGACCAAGTCTTGTGATAAATCTTAGTAGTAGCCGGACCTCTGGCAGCTCGCAGAGTGGCAATGACTTCGGCTGAAAAACCTCTACGGATCAAGGTTTCGGTCTCAAGAGCCACGCCGTCAAACGCAGAGACTTCAAGTCCGGATGACGAACGGGCCCCTGGGTTAACAGGTCCGGGCGAGGAGGAAGTGGGAATGGCGTTGCCGCCAAAAACGACACCAGTGTCGAGAACCACGTCCTCCTTGGCCAATCCGGGGCTATCAACATAGCCGGAATTCTCTTCCAGTCTGATCCGACGCAGCACCAGAGGAAGTAAAGATATCGGCGGAAACACATAGACTAGCTCGAAATGGTCCCACGGAGCCACCAGAGCAACCACCGCCACAGCCTTTGGGTCCTTGTACCTGGACATGAAGGACGGTAGTTTGGCATTTGAACCTGGATGCCATCAAATCCACTTGGGGAGTTCCCCAACGGAAGCACAGCAGCGCAAAAATTTTCGGATGAAGACTCCATTCTCCAGGATCCATCTTCTCGCGACTGAGGAAGTCCGCCGTGGTATTCTGGACTCCTGGAATGTGATCGCAGAGATGGCTGGAACCTTGGTCTCGGCCCATAGCAGGATCTGAGACACCTCCATCATGAGGCTGGAGCTCCTTGTCCCACCTTGGTGGTTGATATACGCAACGCCGTCGCGTTGTCTGTCTGCACTAGGACTGGTAGACCGCTTAAAGGGACCGTCCAGTGTTGTAGGCAAAGGAAAAATTGCCCTCAACTCCAGGATGTTGATCGGTAGAACTGACTCTTCCGATGACCATACTCCCTGGATCCAAAGATCGTTCCAGACACCCCCCCCAGCCCGTCAGGCTGGCATCGGTGGTTATGACCGACCACCTCGGAGGGAGGAAAGATTTCCCCAGGAATAACGCTCCTGGACGTAACCACCATCCTAGGGATTCTCGCACCCTGTGAGAGATGATGACGCTGCAATTCAGAGAAGCTTGCGATCGATCCCAACGACTCAGAATGAGCCTTTGGAGGGCCCTGGAATGAAATTGGGCAAACGGAAGTGCCTCCATGGACGTCAAACCCAGAAGGCGCATACACTTCCGAAAGGACATTGCTGCCGTAGACCTCATAATCTGTACATGTCGAAAGAGACATGCCCGCTTGTCTGGAGGAAGGGACACCACCGTCCGTACAGTGTCGAAATGCATTCCCAAAAACAGGATTGACTTCCAGAGACGACTTCTCCCAATTGACCAGCCACCCGAAATCCTCCAGGAGCTGAAGGGATAGATTGCGAGCCGTCCCCGCCTCCTCCTTTGAGAACGCCACAATCAGAAGGTCGTCCAGGTAGGGAAATCGTAACCCCCTGTCTTCGAAGAATTGCCATGAGGGGCGCTAGAATTTTTGTAAAAACTCTGGGCGCCGAGGCCAAGCCGAATGGCAGAGCCACAAACTGGCAATGGTCCTGACCTATGGCAAAACGAAGGAAGCGCCGGTGAGCCCTTCCGACGGGAACATGCAAATAAACGTCGCGAATGTCGATTGACCAAAAAGACGTTCTGCGACAGGGCTGCCACAACGGAGCGAAGCGACTCCATGCGGAATTTTCGGGATGTAAACATGCCGATTCAATCTTTGAAATCCAAAATAGGGCGAAATTTGTCCTCCTTTTTGGGGACCACAAAGAGGTTGGAATAAGAATCCTCTTCCCCGGTCCTCTGCGGAACCGGTATCACCACACCCTTCTGCAGAAGGGAATCGACCTCTCGTAGTAGAGCGGCAAATAGCTCGGCTCTGACGGAATGCGAGATTGGCAAAACCTGTCCGGGGGTCGAGAAAGAAACTCTATGAAGTAGCCTGCCAACACAACCTGTGTTACCCAGGCGTCCGACACACGGGAAACCCAAGTCGGTTTGAATTGGAGTAAACGACCCTCCACTCGAGAGCGCTCGAGTGAGACCCAGACGTCAGACCGCTTTAGCGGGTTTTTTGCCAGCTTCTGTCTTAATGGAAGTTCTGTTTCCAGGGTATGCGGAATTTCTGAGAAATTCCCCCTTTTTTTTTTTAAAAAAAAAAAAGAGAGGAACGACCCAAACCCCCAGAGGGTTGACCGGATCATCCCCTGGACCGAAAGGACCGCCGACAACTACCGGCACTAGTCCTGCCAGACGCAGAAGTCACAGCTCTGCGCTGCGGTAAAGCTGTTTCTTTTGCCTCAGAAATCAGCTCTGTGAGGTCAGATTCAAATAGCTGACCACCTTGTAAGCTAAAGATAGCAAACCCTGCTTGGAAACCGCGTTCCACTGTCTAAGCCACAGTGCTCTTCTAACTGTGACTGCCGAGGATTGCGCCCTGGATAGCAGTGACGCAGAATCCTTCAACTTGAAAAGCCCATCTATCTCGATAGAGGGGATCCATCTTGTCACGCCATCCGTAGACTGTCCAAACGGCTCAGGGAAACTTTACAAGTACACATAGATCCTTAATACTGAATCCATGACCCGCGGCCTCGCAGATGGATATTGTTGCCATCTCCATTTTTCTGTCCAGCAGGTCCTGCAGACTCGCCTTCCTTTACCAGGATAAAGGGACATTCACTTCAGGAGATCCAATTAACAATCAACTCCGTAGAAAACGGATACAGATTGTAAAGCCGTCGCGACCTATGCGACTCCTGAAACATCCGGGCCGACTTACCAGGACGCCTAGTTACCTCTCTCTGGTAACTGTAACGCCCTCATGGCTCCAATAGTACGGTCCATGAGAGAGGCAGAGTGTCCCTGCCGATCCTCCTTGTCCGAAACGGACATCTTCGCTACGCGAGAAGGAAGGCACCGATTTGTGTCGCTTCCTTGAGAGGATCTAGCTGACACTCCATAACCTAGAAGGTCAGACAGGCCATCTAGAAACTAGCGAGGGCCTCCATTTTGACACCACTGGAACCTCCGACCGCTGCGCATGACGCTGTCGGGGTCTGCGTGTCAGATAGTCCGCATCTGACATGTCCTTGCACAGTATATGGCAGGTTAAACCTGTCAGTAACTAGAACAGTGCGTTTCTTAAAGAAAAAACAATCGCTGAAGGGTTAAAGCTCTTAAAGAGAGAGCTACCCCAGCATTAATAGTTAACCGCCTAAGAAGGGGTTAAAGTAGCAGACTCCCCACAACCTTGATAATGAAAAAGTTGTGCGAGCCCCAAGTGCCTCTTATAAGGCAGCAGCTGCAGGACAGCTTTTTATGCCACACTAACAGAAAAACGTTCCACAAGATCGCTAAAAAATTGCGCTGTTTTGTATATCGCAATGACCGCCAAAGTTGTTAAGGAGATCGCTAACCGCTTATGCGATGTTAATGAGATCGCCCAGATTGGCAGCTACTAGCGACATTAAAAAATGATCACACAAACGATCGCATTAGTATGCGTCGTTATCAGGATCGTTAGTGGGAATGTATAGTGGCAGTATTAAAATCGCAGACTCCCCACAAACTCTTTATTATTATTGAAGAGTGTGCGAGCCCCTTATGCGATAACAGCCGCAGGACAGCGCAGTCTGTCACTCATTAGTGCCCCAGAAGGCGCCCGCGCTGTGGGGGTGAAGGGGTTAAGCTTCTGCCTGCGGGCTAGAAGCGACTCACCCAGCTGGTAACAGTGTAACATCTTGCCGGGAGGGGAGGAGGGAGAAGAGCCAGAAGTTTTCAGCCTGCTTCTTTAATGGCCGCCGCGCTGTGCCTCCGTGTGCTCCATGAGGGAAGCCGGAAATGGAGACAGCAGTAAAGCGCGCGCTCAGAGCGGCGCGAAAATTCAAATAAAAAGGCGCGCACTCCTCTCCTATGTCCTGCAGGCATCCACCTGCGGACAAAAAACACAGTCACCGACATGTAATGTACAGCGGCTGCCGCAGCAGTCGCTTAAGCACTCACACACACATTAATAAAAATGTGAGGTAAAAATACGTGGTACTCACCAGCCGAAGCGCCACAGGGACCCCCAGGGGTTTCTGGCGCAATGCCCATGCTTCCCCCCAGGGCGGGGGACGCAGTGACCCCTGCAGCGCGGTTTGCGCCCCCGCCAGGGAAGCCATCCTCATCCCCCCGGGCCGGCAGGGTTCTGCAGGGACCACCATTAGGGTAATACAGATCCGCCAAGGGAGAGGTGGGAGTCCAGCAGCGCTGAGACCCCTGAGACCTCTAGACCACTTCTGGTGATCCAAGTCTCTTGTCCGATAAAAAATAATAAAATCTTCTGAGGAGCTGCTTCCAGCGACCATCCTCTGAGACCTCAAATTGTAAACTGAAGAGCTGAGTAGGAGGAGCCCGAGCTGGAGGGGCCGGTCAACACTCTTTTTAATCTGAGGTGTCAATCCTATCTGGGCTCCGCCTACCCACTAGTAATGACTGTGGCTCTCTTCCTTCCATCTGCAGCTGAAATAACATACACGGTCATCTCATATGCAGTATTCAGCAGCCCATACAATATATTTTAATCTAGTCTACAATCTTTAGTCAATAATTTGGTGATTGTAAAGCTCTGAGTATATTGCGTTTCAGCCCCAAATTTGATGTGTATAGCAGTACTTTCCTGGTATTAACAATAAAGCTCCGTTTAGTATTTGGTCAGTATTTCACATCAGCATGTGTAAGCCAAAACCAGGAGTGGAACACTAGAGAAAAAGTATTATAGAAACACATCACCCCTTCTGTATTTATCACCCACTCCTGGTTTTGGCTTACAATTACTGATGTAATTAAATCACTGACCAAATAATGAGTGTCTGAATGTGGCCTTAGAGGGGTCACGTGCCCTTTGGCCTCTGTTGGGCTAGAATACGTTACTATATATTTTGTTCTGCACACAAAACGCAAAGGAAAGAAAGAAAACACAAAACATTTTTCGTCAAGTTTTTTCCCCGTTACAATTTTCAGTTAAGATCTTCATTCTCGCCATTTAGAATGTAATTCAAAGGTAGATGGTCTGGATAAGACATGTCCTGACAAAAAGCTTATTCCTTAAATCTTTTTAAATAAGTACATGATGTAGAGAAGCTGCATGGGTCACGCGTCTGCTGCTCTCGTTTGCCAGCTCACACCAAGGTGTTACTTCCACCAAAGTAAGCTTATAGAGCCTCAGAAGGAAGCTCTAGAGACTTATATAGTGAAATGGACTTCTGCTCCACACACAAACCCCTGTGTAATCCGGTGAGTCTGATTCGAATTCATGTGCCCCAGAAGAGGACACAAGCTCCTCTGGAACCCGGCGATTGGTAGGAATTTTAATACAACTACACTCCATGTACACATTTAGAAAGATTTAGGGAACAGCATTTTTGTTGGGAGTGCTTCTTTCACTCGTCTTACCAAGCTTCCTAGATCCTGAGGATAACTGGACATCCTCTGCTAAAGATGAAGACAAAGACTGAGAGCTAGACACGCTTCCAGAGCGAGCTTTGCTGTGCCTATAGTCTGAGGGGGCAGGTTTCTGTTGCTGATTCTGAGGAAGGCGAGGTGCAGACAGCTTGAGATCTAGATCTGGACGGCCATTTTGAAACGTAGAGGCTGTGAAGAGAAGACCACAGTTTACATGAAGAGTAGTAAGGGATGATACAAGTCATTGCTAGAATGATTTTTCTCACAATTAATGTAGAAACAAAACAAATAACACCTATAGTTCGATCTACAGGTACAGATTCACCAGCACTTGTATTGTCAAAATAGGAAGTTCTATAAATATTCATAAAAAAGTAGAAGTTCTCTACCAGAGAAAAAGAAAAAAACAAAACTGCTCATGGTGGGTCTCTGCTAGTTTTCATTTCTCCTACAGCCACACATTGAAATCCAATCTTTTGTAGAGAATACCCTCCAAAAGGCGAGATCAGCCATCTGCAGCTATGCTCTATTCTGACTCTCAGTGTTGACCTGGTGCACGGATAGCCCCTCCATTCTACCAATGTAATAATGGGGCATACAGACTGCTTAAAGCACCCATCCCCTTATATTTTAATCCTCAAAAAGTTAATGACCACAACACCCAGCACTTCTATTTCTCGCTCACCAGAATGATTGGCTACAACAGGGGTAGTAGGCTCGGAGTCTTCCAGTTCTCTGGCATCTAAAGAAAGTGTATCCAAGCCTTCACTGAGTGAATCCACAGACTCTGTGTCGTGGGTGGAACCATTAATGTGATAGCCATTGAGTCCACTTTTGTCAGAAGATGCTGCGTTCTTCTCCAGATCTGCAGATGCCGCTTTCCCAGGCTCCAACGTATTGGTGGCAGCTGCAGGTTCAGCTTTGGGCTTCGTCTTCTTCTTCTTATTCTATTGAAGAATGAGACGTTATACCAGAGACAAATGCTGTGGTTACACACAGAGCAGCTAGAGGAACACATTTTAGAATTGTCGTGGAGGAACACGCTTTGGGTAAGGGAACTATTGCTTCATAACACACTGATCAGGAGATATAACTTGGAATATGCAGTGTTAGGCTGGGGTCACACTTGTGAGAAACTCGAACACGGCTTGCACCTCAATACTCGGCACTTGGACCGGAGCGTTCAGCAGCATAGAAATACATGCAGCTGCACACTCCAGTCCCGAGTACCGGCGGCAGTGCCCGGTATTGAGGTGCAAGACTCATGCGAGTTTCTCGCAAGTGTGACCCCGGCCTAAACAAAAGTATTGTCAGTGGAAATCTAACCATTGCCAGAGAATTCTGGCTGTGGGTTTATTTCATGGGAAATGCACTTGTCATTTACATTAACTGTAATGTGGAAATTCCCATATGATTGCACAGTAAATAAGTCTAGATAAATAGACTTTTCACATGACACGGCCCTCAAGTAATTATTTCACAAGGTTTATCTTCCATGGTCTAGCTTAAACAGGACTAATCGGTTACGAAAAGAAAAGTGAGTGCTGATTATACTAGGAGACCTTTCTCAAATACAAATGGGTTTCGACTGTCATTTCATCAGATTGTGCGCAAAATCTAGTGAGAGCATATTTCTGGTCTGTACTAATGACTCCGTGAATCAAGGGTGAAGATTTATGAGCCTGACCCTTACTTCATACTGATATTTATGTAATTAATATTAAATACAATGTTCCTCTGTACCATGTAGTTGAAATAAAAGAATACAGAGGCTTCTAAAGGATTAATCTGTAAAAGAAGCTGCTTGTGAAGGGCAAGCCTGAATCTCTCACTACATACTGTGCACAAACAGCTGTAGCTCACTCATAAGAACTCAGTGGCAGATTTACCTCAGTGTTTTTTTCTAGCTACCCCCTGCTGTGTCCCAATACCCAGTAATTACAATATGCAGCATGAAGACAGCAGCACAGATCTCCTGTGTTTCCATGCTGCACAATCCAAGTCTCCAGTTCCCTACAGTAGTATTTCCCTGCTCAGAGACAGGAAGTCTCACAGGTTGCAAAATAGTGAAATAGCAGAGAGAACGGACTTAAGTTTGTCTTTTTGAAAGGGACAAAGCTATTGTCACTAATTCCAACACAAACTATTTAGCTTTCCTAATTATATATAGACTTGAGAAAAGGTGGTATCATGAAGTTTTCCAGGACGTTTCCCTTTTTATAGCCAATAACTGAAAATTCATGCCATTTGATCAAGGAATGATGTAAAAAAAAGATCAATTTGTGTGTCCACTGCGGGCTCCAATGTAGAAAGATGACATTTACATGTGGTCTGCACCTAGAGCAGATTCAGTTCTCTAGAAGGAACAAGGTCATTAAACTTGTAGAGTAAGACATTCAATGAACGTTTGGGTAATCTAAGAAACTATATGATCATTACCTTCTTTTTGCCCAAAACTGTCCACTCTTTTAGAACTTCCACTGCATTGCCTGGTGAAAAAAAAGAATAAATGCATCATATCATGATTCATGAGTGATGAAAAACAGCCCACCTAAACTTAAAACTGTGTCTGCAAATTTAGGTTTACACTTTGTGTGCAGATGTATAATTAAGTAAAGGAGTTGTCTAGCAATAGAAAAACATGGCTGTTTTTTTCTGAAACAGTGACACACCTGTCCACAGGCCGTGTGTGGTATTGCAGCACAGGCCTTTGCAGTACCATACAGAAGCCATGCACAGCATGAAAGAAAGCGGCCATGTTTTTCTAATTCTGTACACCCATTTTTACTACAAAACACTGAAATAAATATTTATTTTCATCGCTAACGTAAAATTCAATGTTCAATGACGGCTCTGTTCTCACCGCTTTCAGACAAAAAACAAAGCAGCTCCCAGGCCATATTACAAATTAACAGGGTCAGACTCCTCGAGTCGTGTGACTGATCTGGCTCAGTGTCAGGATGAATTTCCATTATAAAAAGTGTGGGTCTAACTGCTGGGACCCCCACGATCAGCTCTCTTAGTTCCATAACATTTCCACTGATCAGCAGGATGCCGTCTCCATCCCACTTCTCCTTGACATGGTCTTGTGTCTATTGTGTTTGGGGAGTGGAAGAATGGCTGAAGACGGTCACAGGACCGAGCAGTCAGACCTGCAACTTTCCAGTGGATAGATGATAATTTGTTTACTGGTTTTACATAATAAAAAGGTGTCGGTCATCAAAAGTGAATGTTCAAACTAAGCACATGTGCTTGGGGCACCCTTGGTGTGGTCGAACAGTTCAGTACACCTTCATGCATACTTGTTTTCCATCTATCTATGCTTTCCTTTGTCTCCTGTAGAGCCAAAGATGTCAATCAATCAAGGAGAAGGATGCAAAACAAGTAGTTGGACAGCATGCACTCAACTGTTTGACCACACCAAGAGTGCACAGAGCGCCTGTGTTTGGGTTGAACGGTTAATTTGTGCGGACAAAAGTAACCTTTTGGCTATACTAATAATTTACTACAAATTCATTTTTGGATGTCAAATACTCCATCATCATCATGCGCATCTGTCAGAAGAAGAGATAATAAGATTTAGGTCTTAGGAGTAGCAGACAAAAACAGTTACTGGCCATGGGCCGACAGGGAACCCACGGGGTTACGGATCGCCCATGTCTTTTGCTCCACTAGACCACATCAGATCGCGCTCACTAGTAAAGGGAACTATTTTAATAACACTACAAAATTGTTATGAAGCCGTCAACAAAAGAAAAAAATGCACTTGAAGAATCTACGGTA
This sequence comes from Oophaga sylvatica, assembly GCA_033576555.1. Lineage (NCBI taxonomy): Eukaryota > Metazoa > Chordata > Amphibia > Anura > Dendrobatidae > Oophaga > Oophaga sylvatica. The sequence goes on along the minus strand of JARQOD010000002.1, from coordinate 132,612,750 downwards.
TGGAGGTTATCTGCTATAAATATATATCACCTTTCAAAAAAGGCAAACACTGGCCGATTAACAAAAGCCCAAACACACGGGGAGAAGAGTGCGGAGATGAGGTCTCAGCAGCAAGACCCACCCACACAATCTGACTGCTGGGAGGCTTACAATGAAAAAGGGGGTCCAAAGTGGACAAGCCATTTAATCCTGTACAAGAAGCATATTATACATATGCAATAATCCTAGAGAATAGGGAAGTCTCTTCTGAGGCCGTGATATTGCACCTACAGAGGTGTGCGATTTCATATAAAGGCATATAGTTTTTTTTTTTTTCATCAGACTGTACAATGATCCAACAGGGACAAAAAAAAGTGGCCCGTTCCATCAGATGTTGTACACAAAATGGTATTTTCATATTGAAAAAACTTCTTGAGAATAAAATTTCCATATGGTGCTGTATGAAGACACCACCCCAGGGCACACAGTGTCCAATGCTCCACAATATGCTTCTCTGCTACATCCACACAACGGGACATCTTCTGGAAAAAGTCAGAACTTTGATGTTTTACGTTTGTGGCATCTATCAGACGGCTTGTTTACAGATTAAATAACTAGTTATTTTTTAGACAAAACCTGGTCTTGGGACATTGAGTGGGTGGAAAAAGGACGAGGGTAAACAAGAAGCGGGACTTTGACATATGCTTGACAATCAGAGGTAAATATGAGAAATAATCTTGCACGGAATTAGGACGATGTGGCCTCATATATAAATCTGCACAATAAGTTTCTGATTAATAACAACAAATACGCGACTGTATGTCAGGTTTGTGGCCCCGTTATACATCTGCCAAGAATAGGAAAGATTTGGCCATATAAGCCCGACCACAGACTGACTACCCAGTAGCTCCGCCATCAATAATCATTTCGCACGTACATACAGTAGGATACAACCCACCTTCCATGAAAGCTTGTACGGTTCTGTCCACGCAGTTATCAAAGTGTTGGAGCACCAAGATGATCTCATTGTTACTCTTATTGGGGACGACAGAACGCACTGCGTTAATCTAGAAATAAGTTACAAGATTATTTAAGTTGCGTTATAAAATTATATTCAGGATTCAGCACAGGAACGATAAAAGTCAGTCTGTAATAACATTCACACATTCCTGCTCCAAGAGATCCCGTAATTATCTGATCCCGCAGCAGATATTCTCCCATAGTCAGCCTCTCCCTAACCTGAAATGACTGCTCCCCGGCAGAGAGAACATGGAAGTATGGGAAACTGAATGTTTAGTGTCCCTTTAAGATCTACCTATAACAATAGGATTACATAATCGCGAGGGAAATCTTGGAATCGTTATGTGGCTAAACCTTATGTGCCCTGATGTAATCTCCATATACACTATCTGTAGAATGAATCACAAAAAGGGAAAACTGCGAATCTAGCACAGGAGAAGAAGTACAGAGGTCTCCTTCCTTGTGTACCTTTATTTAAGACTTGAGATATTTTGAAACAAGTTGCGCAGATTACTGAGTTTTGGAGAATAAGAAGAAAAAAAAGACACTTGTGTTATGAGAGTCTAAAGTAGCAAAAAAGTTTATTTTCCTTTTTCAAAGTTGGTAATCTCTTGTCCACTTATCTTGTGACGGCTCGAGTCGAGAGGACACGTTTATGGCTTGATGCGTCTTAGGGCCCCGTCACACATAGCGACACATCAGCGATCCCAACAACGATATGCACTTGTCAGGATCGCTGGTGTGTCGCTACATGATCGCTGGTGAGCTGCCAAACAGGCAGCGATCAGGACAGCGACACTGCGGGTAATGTCGCTTAGTTACCCGATGTGTACGTTGGATACCAGCCCGCTGATGCAGGGAGCTGGTAACCAAGGTACACATCGGGTTTCCAGGCGCTGCGCGGTGCCTGGAAACAGGATGCGTACCTTGGTTACCAGCTCCCCTGCAGCAGCGCGCTGGTATCCAACGTAAACATCGGGTTTCCAGGCGCAGCCCGCCGACTGGAATCCCGATGTGTACCTTGATTACCAGCTGATCGCTGATCTCCTGCCTGCCACACGCAGCGATGCGTGCTGGCCAGCGGGAGACCAACGATCAAAAAAATGTCCTGGCCTTTGGACAACGATCAGCGATACCCGGCAGGGGAGCCGGTCGCTGATCAGTGTCACACACAGCGATATCGCAGGGGAGATCGCTGTTGCGTCACAAAACTAGTGACTCAGCAGCGATCTCGCTAGCGAGATCGCTGTGTGTGAAGGGGGCTTTACACTGCATGATTATCAGAATGAGGTAGATAAGCCCCTGATGGCGGTGGCTTCAGCTTAAATACGAAAAATGGGGTGACAGATTCCCTTTAAAAATTATTGTTCTCAGCAGCACATCATTCTGTGTAAAAAGGCTATGTGCTGCTGAGCCCTGACCCTGCTCATAAATAGTCTGAATTCAGAAGCTAAAGCAACAGTGAGCAGAGGACCACCAGACAGGCGTCCATTGCTAAGCAGTTCTTTTTATAGGACATCCAGTGTATAGAAAAGAGGTCTTAAACGTCTTTTCTTGTGATTTCGATAGAACAATGAAAATAATGTCCTGCACCGTCACGACGATCTTACCTTTTCTTTCATATTCTCATAGGAGCCCCCTTGAGCCATGACAGTATTTGACTGGACGTCAAAGACAAAGCCTATTGGATCTGTCAGGAGAAAGGAAAAAAAAAACAAATTTAATTACGGTATACAAAAACAGAAAAGACCAGCTTGTCAAAAGACGATCCAATAAAACTTTAGTCTTAAAATCTTCAGTTCAATTTGATGCATTGAATTCTTGACTAGAGACACGTGCAGCGGCAGTAACCACATGCCACAACGATACGGATAGATGTTGGGGTGTATCCGCACCCCATAGAGCCAATTTGCATTCCAGCAGACAGATATTAAAAGTAGTTGGCCTGCGTTAATAACTCTTGGCGGCTCCACCTCAGCAGCAAACTGATCCAAGGAAGTTTAGATTAACTTCTGCATGCGTGGCCGCTCTACAACATGACCTACTAAAACTGGAAAAACTCTACAACCCATTAACCCCTACGTTCCCTGACTAAAAGACGAAACCTTCACATGGCGGAACTCCCTGCACAGCACCAATGTTAGGAGGACGCCGGGTTAAATCACTTTCACCGATGTCTTTCCTCATATAGAGACACGTACACAATACTGTACAGGACAGGAGATCTCCTGTGTCCACATCGCAGGGCTGCAGCTGGACGCCATCACCGTGCGTAATGAGGTATGACCGCTGCCAAGAAAGGCGAGCTTTGGAAGAAATATGGACACGACATGAGGCGCTTGCCCAACAGCTGCAAATATATGCTACATAGATGCATCATGGAGGTTGATACGATGAAGCAGAGGGAATATTAGACACCAGCGTGAAGGATGTGTGAGTCTACAGACAGGGTGTAGTGGGAACCAAAGGGCTCTCACAAATCAAAACTGGTCAAACACCAGGAGCCAGGTGGCCAATGACCCCAGGAATCTGCTCCCAGCATCTGGAATTTGAGGCCATTTTCTGTTGAGCAAGAGGGAAGGGGATGGGATCATTTCTGTGTTGTTTAAAAAAAAATCCCTACCCAAGGTACGTGCCTCTGCCCCAAATGTTCTGCCCAATACTGAGAGTCTATTACTGTAATCATAACGTCCAGTGCTCGGACGTCAAACCGTCCGAAACCACCAAGGAGAGTGGGAACATATAGGAGGACAAAACATCTAATGAGCCATGGAGACAACACTCATGAGACTTTCCACACTTTCCTAAGAAATATGGTCTTGATTGGAACAGACTTTAAAGTGGATCCATCACCGGATTTCACGATCTGAACTGCATACATTGTTACATAAATCGCTTAGACCTGATGAGTCTGGTGTACTTGCGATACTAACCTGAGCATTTTAGGAGTGCTGCTAAAGAGTAAGAGATTCCAACACTACACAAGAGACCTGTCAGCAGGGTTCTGCGGTCCCATCTGAGAGCAGCATAAAGTAGTGGCAGAGACCCTGATTCCACATACTGAGCTTCTTTCTGTAGTTTTGGTAAATCACTGCTGCAGCTCAGAGTCCTGTGAGCATACAATACTCATCAGCGCCGACTTTCCCTGCTGCTGTCAATCAACGGTGTGGGCAGAATTCGAAAGAGCTCGTTATTGAGAAGACTTGCACAGCTGCAGCAGACTGTACAGTATCAAAACTACAGCAAGAAGCCCAGTTATACATGGCTGTAACCAACTTATTTTATGCTGTGTTCGGATTGGGAAGCATAAACCTGGTGACAGACTCCTTGTTAGCCCGCCCGCTCACCAACCCTACGGGTGCAGCCCGATGGCAGTGTAGATCGGATCAGAATGCCGCAGCTTCATGTATTTCTATGCAGCCGTCACGCTCGGGTCAGTACAGGCACCGGTCAGTTTGTGCACTGGGATCGGATCTCGCTCTGATTTAAATGGCTGTCTGACTGCGCCCTAATAGATGCAGCTTGTACTTGGCAGTAGAAGATTCCGCAGCAGCAAGGAGGAGGGACACTGAGGAGTTTGTTAATCGTGGAATTTACACTTTAAAAAGAGGATTATACAGGATTGCCACAGCAAATACATCAGACTAATCAGGTCTAAGATCCATTTAACAGTGTATACAATTTGTACTGTGAGTTCTAGTGACAAATCCACATTAAGATTTTTTTTTTTTACCCCTTTGGTGACCACACGGTGGACTCAAGGCTGCCATCTTTGGTAGAATATTTAGGGTGCTCTGCATCCATTTCCTACTGACTAAATACATGACATAACATGACTAAGCTGGTCAGAGAGTCATGTCATACAGATGGAAAAACATCCAGTCGCCTTCGCCCTCCGCTAATGAAGTAAACTGACCCTCCTATAGAAGAAATAGCAGAAATTCTTCAGTCTGGAGACTGCCCCAAATGAGGCCAACCTGATATAGCAGTGATATGGCTGCGCGGGTGGCAGCCATATCAATGATCGCACGTACACGGTCACTTACTGCAGGGAAGGACCATTGAGAGAACAATTAAATAACGGCGGTCAGCACATCATCCGCAAATTTAATAGAATATTGTTAATAATAAGCAGGGACTCTGCAAAGTTTGGAAACAGAGTGTGCGCTGACCTTAAGACCCTTTATGCAGCTGGTAAAGGGAGTGAGGACCTGGTAGACAAGGATTTCTTCAAGCCCAGTTAAAGATTTCTAACATTTAACAGCTGTTCTGTGGCCCATACGCCAGGGCTCAGGAATGTGACAGCACCTGCGCACAGTCACACTCATTGTAAGGGTCTGCTGCAATCAGACTGCCCCTTTTAGGGCCCCCTCCAAAAAAAGAAAGTGGTCTCAATACAGTTGTGTGTGCACCTGCTGAGCGCACTGGGTAAAGCATCCCAAGACAGTTGTGTAACACTATATGCTCCATCCCGTCCCAGTTACATATGTAACAATACACACACGTACGTCCTGCGGCACATGACTGCCATCTCTTACCAGTATGAAGACCCCGGGCAGTGTGATGAGCCAGCCTGCTGGAGTAAGACCACAGGGACGAGCTGTGTGACAAGGTACAGGACCAGCAGAGTGAATGCTACCTGCTGTGTGAGCAGTCCTGGAAGGTGTCGCACTATTTTACAGGTGGATGCTTTCCCAACCCCTTCCACTGTCAAAGGCTCTCCTGCGTAGCTGCCATCACATTGGTCACAGTCAGAAGACAATGAGCACGCAAAGCAAGTACAACTATCCCCGGTCATAAATGCATAGCATGCTGACTGACGTCAATCCAGCTGGGAGGCGGCGTGGAACGGCTGATAATACAGTGGACTTGGAAACAGGTTCAACCCCAGGTACACAACACTTTCCTTTATTTAACAATACAGCTTCAAAAGCGTTTCAGGAGACCGCCATAGAGCGCAGCATTGCTCATCCACTGACACTGCAGTGATCATTCAGTCCTTCCACAACCCCAGAACCATGAGATAAAACGCAAGAAGGAACAGCATTATTCAACGCCATCTCTCTGGGTCACGAGCAAAATGCTAGATCTACAGTGACGACTGACATATGCGGGAAGTCAATGAAGTGTTTCATATCACTGGAGGCTCCTATAAGGCTATGTTTCCACGTTCCGGAATGGCAGCGGATTCCAGCTCCGTTCATAGCGCTGCCGGCTTTTGTACGCACCGTGATATCGCATCTGTTCATTGAACACATCTGGAATCTCCGCAAGATAAATAGACATGCTGCGGTCTAGAAAGACGCACCACATGTGCGTATATGCGGGTCTGCCACCTGAGTGTTTGTACGCATAGTGGAGACGATTTTCATAAAATCCCCTCTACTATGCTGTAACATCTGGATGCTGTGGATTCGACGCTGTGGCTTTACGCAGCGTCCAATCTGCAGCGTTTACTGACCGTGGAAACATACCCTAACACACATTAAGTCAAAGGGAACCAGATAAAGGAATCCATGCCGCCTGAACCACCGGAGCATGAATCAGACGCTGGCTGCCTTATAGCAGAAGTATACATGTTACCCCGAAATGCGGCAGCTTTTCAGATATTTTAGGATTAGCCGGCCCGGGGTGATGTTCCAGGCAGCATAATGCTCACCAAGCCGCCTCCAACCATTTGCGTCTGTCACGTGTGCTCAGATGTGAGGATAACAAGGAGTCACTGGTGGCATGCCAATCCTGTGAGCCCAGGTCCCACTGCAGGATGGCGGGTCCTGACAGTTTCAGCATGCCGGTAGCTCACCGGAGGTCATCTTGTAGGGCTCTGGCAGTGCCCCTTACTTCTCACACAAAAGACACAGATCCCAGTCCCGTTTGTGGGCTGATGCCCTTCTACAGCCCTGTCCAGCTCGACACATGTAATGACGGTTGTGTCCAGGTATCTGCTCCATGCTCTTGAGACTGTGCTGGAGGACACAGCAAACCTTCTTGTGACGACGTGTGAGCCATGCTGGAGGGACAGAACTACCCGTGCAACCTGGATGGGCTGTCTGATGCTACCAGGAATGACAAGGACACTGGCAAAACACAAAGCTACAGAAGGTATATTGCACAGCTCAATAATGATAAGACCCCGATTCATCAAGACCAGCATTTTTCAAGCCAGTTCTTGATGCGGGGTCATGTTGGAGTCAGTAAGACGGGTCTCTAAATCAGAAGTGTCTGACAAGTGGTGCGCTCCTCAAAGTGCCATGCCACAAATCTCACTCTAATCAGAGATTGGAGTTGGTTTTTTGGTGTAAAGTACACCACAGCGCATAAAGAATTAGACAAGCTGTGGCATCCCGCCTCGGTCCACCCCAAAAATCAAAACTTCTGTGAAAATGACAAAAGTTTCAAAATTTTGCAACTTTTCTGCTACAAAATCTTTGATGAATTGGGGCCTAAGTGTCTACGGCAAACCACCTGCATTCCCTTTCCAGGCGTTGTCTTACTGTTGCCTCCCCGGGACATCTGTTATCACTTCCACCGCCATCAAAACAGGTGATATTGATTCAATCACTAATGCTAGGTTCACATTGCGTTAGTGGCATCCATTTAACGGATCCGTTAAACTGATGCGCTAACGCTGATGTCATTTATTACATCTTTTTAACCCCTAGTGCTAAGGTATGCGCACGCATGGTAGCATTTTTTTACCATGCGTTAGCCATACAGGTCTATGCAACACAAAACGCTATAGACCGCGTTCGAGGGTGCGTCACAAAGTAACGCATCATCGCTAACGCATGCCGAATTTGGCATGCGTTAGGATGCGTTACTATAATGGAGGCTAATGAGTGCGTTAATGCATCAGTTACATAGTGTTAGTGCCGCTATGAACGGATGTGTTAAACGGATGGCACCTAACGCAATGTGAACCCAGCCTAAGGGTATGTTTCCACGGGCCGGATTTCTTCAGGATTTGCTGCGGATTGGACACTGTGTACAGCCGCAGCGTCCTGATGTTACAGCATAGTGGAGCGGATTTTATGAAATCCCATGTCAACTCTGCGTGCAAACACACAGGTGGAAGACCCGCGTGTATGCACATGTGGCGCGTCTTTCCAGACCGCAGCATGTCTATAAGATAAATAGCACAGTCTATGTATACGATGCGCTGATCCCACATGTGTTCAATGAACACATGCGGAATCACCGCGAGTCCAAAGCGCTGCATATCCGGACCGTGGACACAGACCCTTAGGTTTCCTAACATGACAAGGTATCACTGAAGGTTCATTTATCTAGGGTTACACTGTAACAGATATTCACATTATGGGAGGAGTCTGGCTGCCATTATTAAGTCACAGATATACACATTATGGGAGGAGTCTGGCTGCCATTAGGTCACAGATATACACATTATAGGAGGAGTCTGGCTGTCATTAGGTCACAGATATACACATTATGGGAGGAGTCTGGCTGCCATTATTAAGTCACAGATATACACATTATGGGAGGAGTCTGGCTGCCATTAGGTCACAGATATACACATTATAGGAGGAGTCTGGCTGCCATTAGGTCACAGATATACACATTATGGGAGGAGTCTGGCTGCCATTAGGTCACAGATATACACATTATGGGAGGAGTCTGGCTGCCATTAGGTCACAGATATACACATTATGGGAGGAGTCTAGCTGCCATTAGGTCACATATATACACATTATGGAGGAGTCTGGCTGCCATTATTAAGTCACAGATATACACATTATGGGAGCAGTCTGGCTGCCATTAGGTCACAGATATACACATTATGGGAGGAGTCTGGCTGCCATTAAGTCACAGATATACACATTATGGGAGGAGTCTAGATGCCATTAGGTCACAGATATACACATTATGGGAGGAGTCTAGATGCCATTAGGTCACAGACATACACATTATGGGAGGAGTCTAGATGCCATTAGGTCACAGATATACACATTATGGGTGGAGTGTAGCTGACTTTAGGTCACAGATATACACATTATGAGAGGAGTCTGGCTGCCATTAGGTCACAGATATACACATTATAGGAGGAGTCTGGCTGACTTTAGGTCACAGATATACACATTATGGGTGAAGTGTAGCTGACTTTAGGTCACAGATATACACATTATGGGTGGAGTGTAGCTGACTTTAGGTCACAGATATACACATTATGGGAGGAGTCTGGCTGCCATTAGGTCACAGATATACACATTATGGGAGGAGTCTGGCTGCCATCAGGTCACAGATATACACATTGTGGGAGGAGTCTGGCTGCCATCAGGTCACAGATATACACATTATGGGAGGAGTCTGGCTGCCATTCGGTCACAGATAAACACATTATGGGTGAAGTGTAGCTGACTTTAGGTCACAGATATACACATTATGGGAGGAGCCTGGCTGCCATTAGGTCACAGATATACAAATTATGGGAGGAGTCTGGCTGCCATCAGGTCACAGATATACACATTGTGGGAGGAGTCTGGCTGCCATCAGGTCACAGATATACACATTATGGGAGGAGTCTGGCTGCCATTAGGTCACAGATATACACATTATGGGTGAAGTGTAGCTGACTTTAGGTCACAGATATACACATTATGGGTGGAGTGTAGCTGACTTTAGGTCACAGATATATACATTATGAGAGGAGTCTGGCTGCCATTAGGTCACAGATATACACATTATGGGAGAAGTGTAGCTGACTTTAGGTCACAGATATACATATTATGGGTGAAGTGTAGCTGACTTTAGGTCACAGATACACATTATGGGAGGAGTCTAGCTGCCATTATTAAGTTACAGATATACACATTATGGGAGGAGTCTGGCTGCGATTAGGTCACAGATATATACATTATGGGAGGAGTCTGGCTGCCATCAGGTCACAGATATACACATTATGGAGGGGTCTGGCTGCCATTAGGTCACATATATACACATTATGGGAGGAGTCTGGCTGCCATTAGGTCACAGATATACACATTATGGGTGAAGTGTAGCTGACTTTAGGTCACAGATATACACATTATGGGTGAAGTGTAGCTGACTTTAGGTCACAGATATACACATTATGGGAGGAGTCTAGCTGCCATTATTAAGTTGCAGATATACACATTATGGGTGGAGTGTAGCTGCCATTAGGTCACAGATATACACATTATGGGAGGAGTCTAGCTGCCATTATTAAGTTACAGATATACACATTATGGGAGGAGTCTGGCTGCCATCAGGTCACAGATATACATTTGTGGGAGGAGTCTGGCTGCCATCAGGTCACAGATATACTCATTATGGGAGGGGTCTGGCTGCCATTAGGTCACAGATATACACATTATGGGTGAAGTGTAGCTGACTTTAGGTCACAGATATACACATTATGGGTGGAGTGTAGCTGACTTTAGGTCACAGATATACACACTATGGGAGGAGTCTGGCTGCCATTAGGTCAGAGATACACATTATGGGAGGAGTCTAGCTGCCATTATTAAGTTACAGATATACACATTATGGGAGGAGTCTGGCTGCGATTAGGTCACAGATATATACATTATGGGAGGAGTCTGGCTGCCATCAGGTCACAGATATACACATTATGGGAGGAGTCTGGCTGCCATTAGGTCACAGATATACACATTATGGGAGGAGTCTGGCTGCCATCAGGTCACAGATATACACATTGTGGGAGAAGTCTGGCTGCCATCAGGTCACAGATATACACATTATGGGAGGAGTCTGGCTGCCATTAGGTCACAGATATACACATTATGGGTGAAGTGTAGCTGACTTTAGGTCACAGATATACACATTATGGGAGGAGTCTAGCTGCCATTAGGTCACAGATATACACATTATGGAGGAGTCTGGCTGCCATCAGGTCACAGATATACACATTGTGGGAGGAGTCTGGCTGCCATTAGGTCACAGATATACACATTATGGGAGGAGTCTGGCTGCCATTAGGTCACAGATATACACATTATGGGTGAAGTGTAGCTGACTTTAGGTCACAGATATACACATTATGGGTGAAGTGTAGCTGACTTTAGGTCACAGATATACACATTATGGGAGGAGTCTAGCTGCCATTATTAAGTTACAGATATAAACATTATGGGTGGAGTGTAGCTGCCATTAGGTCACAGATATACACATTATGGGAGGAGTCTAGCTGCCATTATTAAGTTACAGATATACACATTATGGGAGGAGTCTGGCTGCCATCAGGTCACAGATATACACATTGTGGGAGGAGTCTGGCTGCCATCAGGTCACAGATATACACATTATGGGAGGGGTCTGGCTGCCATTAGGTCACAGATATACACATTATGGGTGGAGTGTAGCTGACTTTAGGTCACAGATATACACATTATGGGAGGAGTCTAGCTGCCATTATTAAGTTACAGATATACACATTATGGGAGGAGTCTGGCTGCCATCAGGTCACAGATATACACATTGTGGGAGGAGTCTGGCTGCCATCAGGTCACAGATATACACATTATGGGAGGGGTCTGGCTGCCATTAGGTCACAGATATACACATTATGGGTGAAGTGTAGCTGACTTTAGGTCACAGATATACACATTATGGGTGGAGTGTAGCTGACTTTAGGTCACAGATATACACATTATGGGAGGATTCTAACCACTGTGCAAATGAATTAGGGAAACTTGACAATTAGAGATGAAGCCTGGAGAGAGGAAAACTGCTGATGCCGATAGTGTTATTCCCTTATGGTCACACAACAGCTTATTCTGAAGTCACGTGAAACACAGCTGTGGTTTTCAAGTTTATCTAAGTCCACAACTCAGCATTAACAGAATATGTTACAGAAAAAAACTAAACGGTATTAACTCATTACCTTTCTACAAATGATGGAGATTATCTATGTGTATGCAATGGCATGAAATTAAAGGGGTATTCCCATTTCCAAGATCCTTTCACAATATGTAGTAGATATAATAATAAGAATATTAGCACATACCTCTAATTAGAAATGTAGTACAGTTCTTCTGATTTGCTATGTTGCTTACGCCATGTACAGGGCATTGCAGTAGCTTAGGTATCCATGGTTATGATCACTAACAACTAACTGTCACTATTAGGGTTGAGCATTCCGATACTGCAAATATCGGGTATCGGCCGATATTGGCTGTATCGGAATTCCGATTCCGAGTTCCGATATTTTCGTCATATCGGATACCGGAATCGGGATTGTCACTGTCACTGTCAGTGTCAGTGTCCGTCGGTCGGGTCTGTCAGGAGTCAGCGGCACTTACCTGGCAGAAGATCTCCGGCGGTCACGGGCTGGACTGCTTCATGGCCGCAATCTTCTTTCCCCGGCGGTCACATGCAGTTTCTCGCGATAACTGCAGTGACTGCTGGGTAATCCCGGCCGTAAAGCAGTCAGTCCGATGACGTCACCGCCGGGGAAGCAGGTAATCAGCTGTGCTGCGTCGCGATGACAGGCTCTGCCTGTCATTGCGATGTAGCAGAGCTGGATCGTCATGGGACTGTCGTTATGGACTGCGTCGGACAGGTGGTATACTGTTGGTTTGTTTTTTTTCTTTTTTTACAGGAGATCGATGGCGTCGCAGGAATGAGAGTATAATAAAATTAATGAAAACTGTGTTGTCTCTTTTATTTCATTAAAAGACTTTTTTCTTGCTTTGTCTTTTTTTTAAACATTTAAAAACTTTGGGATTAATAATGGATCGGTGTCTTATTGACACCTCTCCATTATTAACCGGGCTTATTGTCACCGTGCAATCAACGGTGACATTAACCCCTTATTACCCCGCTTGCCACCGCTACAGGGCAAGTGGGAAGAGCCGGGTAAAGTGCCACAATTGGCACATCTTTTGATGCGCCAAATGTGGGGCTGCTGTAGCCTGGTATTATCAGGCTGTTGAGGGCCAAAATCCATGGGCCTTGACAGTCTTTTAATACCAGGCCGCAGCAGTCTGCATTTTACTTGGCTGGTTAACAAAAATAGGGGGGATCCCCACGCCGTTTTTTTTTCGAGGGGATCCCCTATTTTTGTTAACCAGCCAAGCTAAGCAGACTGCTGTGGCCTGGTATTATCAGGCTGGCAAGGTCCATGGATCTTGGCTCCTTAACAGCCTGAAAATCCAGGCCTCAGCGGTCTGCTTAATCTGGCTGGTTAACAAAAATAGGGGGGACCCCATGCCAATTTTTTTCGAGGGGATCCCCTAATTTTGTTAATCAGCCAAGATATGCAGACTGCTGTGGCCTGGTATTATCAGGCTGGCAAGGTCCATGGATCTTGGCTCCTTAACAGCCTGAAAATCCAGGCCTCAGCGGTCTGCTTCATCTGGCTGGTTAACAAAAATAGGGGGGACCCCACGCCAATTTTTTTCGAGGGCATCCCCTATTTTTGTTAATCAGCCAAGATATGCAGACTGCTGTGGCCTGGTATTATCAGGCTGGCAAGGTCCATGGATCTTGGCTCCTTAACAGCCTGAAAATGCAGGCCTCAGCGGTCTGCTTCATCTGGCTGGTTAACAAAAATAGGGGGGACCCCACGCCATTTTTTTTTCGAAGGGAACCCCTATTTTTGTTAATCAGTTCCCTCTGACGTCACTGATTGTGTCCCTGGCTGACCTGAAGTGAAAGTGGAAAGCAATCAATTAAGCTTTCCACTTAAGGGCCCGTCTCACATAGCGATATCGCTACCGAGATCGCTGCTGAGTCACTAGTTTTGTGACGCAGCAGCGAGCTCACAAGCGATATCGCTGTGTGCGACGATCAGCCCCCCTGCCGGGTATCGCTGATCGTCGCTGAAACGTCAGGACCTTTTTTTGATCGCTGGTTTCCCGCTGACAGGCACACATCGCTGCGTGTGACAGGCGGGAGACCAGCGATCCGCTGGTAACCAAGGTACACAGCGGGTTTCCAGGCGCGGGGCTGTGCCTAGAAACCCGCTGTGTACCTTGGATACCAGCGCCCTGATGCAGGGAGCTGGTATCCAAGGTACACAGCGGGTTTCCAAGCGCTGCGCGGTGCCTGGAAACCCGCTGTGTACCTTGGTTACCAGCGGATCGCTGGTCTCCCGCCTGTCACACGCAGCGATGCGTGCCTGTCAGAGGGAAACCAGCGATCAAAAAAAAGTCCTGACATTTCTGCGACGATCAGCGATACCCGGCAGGGGGGCTGATCGTCGCTGAATGTCACACACAGCGATATCGCTGGTGAGCTCGCTGCTGCGTCACAAAACTAGTGACTCAGCAGCGATCTCGGTAGCGATATCGCTATGTGAGACGGGCCCTTAAGCGATGTTACCCGCAGTGTCGCTGTCCCAGATCACTGCCTGAGCTGCCTGTTTGGCAGCTCAGCAGCGATCATGTAGCGATACACCAGCGATCCTGACAAGTGCATATCGTTGTCGGGATCGCTGGTGTATCGTTATGTGACACCCAGCCTTTACTCTCCTGTCGTCCAGGAGAGGAACTCATTCATTTGGGGGTTTACTGTGAGGCTGCAGCATTAGCTGCGGTCCCTGCAGTAAACATTAACCCTTTCTGAAGGATTACACCGTGGGACCTGACTGTGCATGGGATAGGTAAGAATAATTTTGCTTTTTTATTTTATTTTTATTACAGGAAATGGTTTTTGCAGTAAAATAAAAGATGGTCAAAAACATGTGTCTTTATTTCATTAAAATGATTTTTAATTAAAGTGTGTGTGTTTTATTTTTATTTCATGCAATAGGATTAATAATTGATAGTTGTCTAATTGACAGCTCTCAATTATTAACCTGGCTTAAGGTCACCTTTCAATAGCAAGGTGGCTTTAACCCCATATTAACCCATTCGCCACCGCTACAGGGCAATGGGAATAGACGGGCAAAGTGCCAGAAAGGGCGAATCTAATTATAGATTTGTCTTTCCTGGGGTGTCTGGGGGCAGATGTTAGTAGCCGGGGGGGGGGGGGGGGGGGGGCAAAAATAATGGTCCCTCTCTGGGCTATTATTATCTGCCCCCACTCACTGGCTTTGTCTGTCTGGTTGCGAAAATAGGACGGGAGCCCACGCATTTTTTTTCAGCAATTTTACACCTCATATATATATATATATATATACATGTCATTGAATTTGTGACACATATATATATATATTTATATTTGTAGTTCATACACTTCTACATAGTATAATAGCCGCTAATTCAATTGCCGGCTTTTGTGAAAATGCAGAACCCGACATGAAATGACACTTGGTGTACATAGGGTTAACCATGTCCTTTGCTATCTGATTTGCACAAACAATTACATCAGTCTATGTGTGCAAAATTTCACACCTGTAGGGGTTAATTAAAGGTGTAAATTCGTAGCAAAAAAGTCCGTTTTTTTTACAACGAATTTACACCTTTAATTAACCCCTACAGGTGTGAAATTTTGCACACATAGACTGATTTAATTGTTTGTGCAAATTAGATAGCAAAGGACATGAAAAGACATGGTTAACCCTATGTACACCAAAGGTACTGCCACACTAAACAATCCCGCTAGCGATCACTATAACGACGCATACTAATGCGATCGCTAGCGGGATTGTTTCTATATCGCTAAATGCGGCCACATTTAGCGATATAGTTAACGACGCTATCGCCGTTAGCGATCTTCTTAACGACTTTAGCGGTACAAAAGTACCGCTAAATCGCTAAGAAAAGGTGCCACACAGCGATAAGATACTTACCCAGCGGGAGCGCCGACGAGAAAATAGGGTCCGGAACGATTCCAGCGACGAGCGAGATCACAGCAGGAAGCTCGTCGCTGGAAGCTGCCGCACTGAACAATATCGCTAACGGGATCGCTAAATAGTGACGTTTTTTAGCGATCCCGTTAGCGATATTGTTTAGTGTGGCATACCCTCAAGTGTCATTTCATGTCGGGTGACCCGACATGAAATGACACTTGGTGTACATAGGGTTAACCATGTCTTTTCATGTCCTTTGCTATCTAATTTGCACAAACAATTAAATCAGTCTATGTGTGCAAAATTTCACACCTGTAGGGGTTAATTAAAGGTGTAAATTCGTAGCAAAAAAGTCCGTTTTTTTTACAACGAATTTACACCTTTAATTAACCCCTACAGGTGTGAAATTTTGCACACATAGACTGATTTAATTGTTTGTGCAAATCAGATAGCAAACGACATGAAAAGACATGGTTAACCCTATGTACACCAAGTGTCATTTCATGTCGGGTGCTTCTGTCTTTTCACAGAAGCCGGCTTTACCCGGCAATTGAATCAGAGGATATTTTACTATGTAGAAGTGTATAAACTATACATATATGTATATATATATATGTCACAATGACATGTATATATATATATATATATGTATTCTATGTGTGTATATTTAGTGTTTACAAGGAAAGAATGGGGTTTTTTTAGTTACGATATTTTGTTCCCATAGACTTACATGGGACTTCCGGTACCGGTATCGCCGATATTTTAATGATATCGGCGATACCATTCCGATTCCGATACTTTTGGATATCGGAAAGTATCACTCAACTCTAGTCACTATATGTCCAGGATGAGAATGGGACAGATTCTATGTAAGTGTGGGCGAACCCTAAGGGCCTGTGCACACGTTGCGGATTTGCCTGCGATTCCGCAGCGGTTTTTGCCCTGCTGCAGTTCCGCACTGTGTAATGTAAATCTATGGAAAAAAAAAAGCTGTGCACATGATGCGGAATTTTCCGTGCGGATTTGGTGCAGCATGTCAATTCTTTGTGCAGATTCTGCTGCGGTTTTACACCTATTCCATTAAAGGTGTAAAACCGCAGGGCAAATCCGCATCAAAACCGCACCTGCGTTTTCTGCCAAGAGGTGCGGATTCTGTGCGGAAAAATCAGCAGGCAAATTCGCAATGTGTGCACAGGCCCTAAGAGTGGTTGTAACCATGCATACCCCTAAGCTCCTGCAATTCCTGCACATGAGGTAAGCGGCACAGAAAAGTAGTATAGTTCTAATGATTTGCTAACTGGGGGTTTATTTGCCAATAATATTACTACTACTACACCTACTACATATTGGGATAGAATCTTGGAGATGGGAATACCCCTTTAAGGAAAACCCACATCAAGTTTTGCTTCAGGTCAAATACATGATATGAGCACACAGAGCAGCTTTCCTGCTGACGGTTTTCTAGCACAGGTCACAGTGCCCAATCAATGAATCACCAACAGTATTAAATGCGATCACGCACACTGGTATAATCTACTATTGTCTATGCC
The DNA here is from genome assembly GCA_033576555.1 of Oophaga sylvatica. Taxonomy (NCBI): domain Eukaryota; kingdom Metazoa; phylum Chordata; class Amphibia; order Anura; family Dendrobatidae; genus Oophaga; species Oophaga sylvatica. The sequence goes on along the minus strand of JARQOD010000002.1, from coordinate 132,595,467 downwards.
ACAAACCTAGGGATCCAGAGTACAGGATGAGATCTACCACAGAACATGGAAGGAACAGAAAAACACACGAAATAATTCAGGTTTCGTGCATTGTGTGCGCATGGGCTGTACCAGGATATAGACCTGCACAAACCAGATCATTAGTTTTCTCCAAAAGACAATAACAAACACAGAAATTTAAATATGAAACCTTCTGAGAATCAGGACGGTCCAGTGCTCCAAGACATGAGCAATGTTATGAATGAGCAGGATGTTAGTCGGATCCACACTGAAAAGTAGAATGAAGGGTCTATTGAGCAGATGTGCTGGGTCAGGGAACTGCACTGCAGCCTCCTACAAGGGAATATGGCTGCAGTGCAGATGCCGGCACAGCCGCGTGGCCGGAAGCACCGCTATTCAGGGAAAATTAAGAAGATGCAGTACAACACCCTCATACACATTATAATCAATATCATCCAAACCAAAAGCATATTTAAGGATAAATGACCATATAATGGTATATCTATAAATAGCCAAATAAGGCAAATAACAATGGACCCTCCACCAAATGTGTGACCTTTAAGAGACTAGGAGTCAAAGTCCAGAGAGTTTTTGTTTAGAAAAACATCAAAAGGTCATTACAGAAAAGGGGGTTACAAAAGCAATAACAAAAGGAAGGTAAAGATATAAAAATAGAACAGTAAATGGTGATGGCCCAGGATGTCACAATGCTGCAATTCCACAGCAAAGTAAAGGGTACAGGTAAGTGTTAAGACCTACTATATATATATATATATATATATATATATATATATATATATATATATATACACACATATATTATATATATATATTGTATATCCCATATGTCAAAGTCAAGGCCCGCGGGCCAGATCCGGCCCGCGAATTGATTATCTATGGCCCCCTGGCAGGCGGGGCCCTGAGCAGGCGGGGGGGCCCACTCGCAGTCTGGCACCCCCCCGCCCGTTAGCGGAGGAGAGCGGTGTCAGCGCCGCCACTGGGCCCCCCCCCGCCTGCTCAGGGCCCCGGCAGCAGCTGGCAACAATACTTACCTCTCCCGTGCCTCCGCTGCCGCAGCTCCGGGCTCCAGGGGGCGCCGGCGCTTCCTCTCACAGCCGGCCGCTGAATGACGTCATCATTCAGCGGCCGGCTGTGGCACAGAGCGCGGGGACGCTGAACAGGTGACGTCTGTGTGTGTGTCTCTGTGTGTGTATGTAGTGCGGTGCTTTGTGTGTGTGTGTGTGTGTGTATGTGTGTGTGTATGTGAGAGAGTGCTTGTGTGCTGTCTGTGTGTGATGATGGCAGGCATTGCTGATGATGGGGAGGCATTGATGATGGCGAGAAGATGATGATGGGCAGGCATTGCTGATAATGGGGAGGCATTGATGATGATGGGGAGAAGATGATGATAATGGGCAGGCATTGATGATGGGGAGAAGATGATGATAATGGGCAGGCATTGATGATGATGGGGAGAAGATGATGATAATGGGCAGGCATTGATGATAATGGGCAGGCATTGATGATGATGGGGAGGAGATGATGATGATGGGCAGGCATTGATGATAATGGGCAGGCATTGATGATGATGATGGGGAGGAGATGATGATGATGGGCAGGCATTGATGATAATGGGGAGGCCATGATGATGATGGTGAGGCAATGATGATGATAATGGGGAGTCTTTCCACAGCGCCCTTTCCTGAGCTGTAACAGTGCAGAACGCAGTACAGCGCAGAGGAGAGCTCCATATTTTGTATGGAGCATTATATGGGGACCAGTATCCTGTATGGAGCATTATATGGGGACCAGTATCCTGTATGGAGCATTATATTGGGTCCAGTATTCTGTGTGTAGCATTATTTTGGGTCCAGTATTCTGTATGGAGCATTATATGGGGGGTGACATCCTGCATGGGGTATTATATGGGTGATGAGGGGGAGACTGTGGTGCCCATAATATTGTATGGAGGACTGTACTGTCCAGTCTGTACTGTGCGCTGTGAGGATTTGGCGGTTTTTGAGCTATTGTACAATTTACAATAGATATCACTCATGTAATGTAAGAAGAGAAGTATTTGGCATTGTACTGTACCCATATTTCTCTGCTGTATCTGTGCATCATGAATCGTGGTCTGTGTTAAAGGGGCCCACCGAGGCTCTTTCGCCCGGGGCCCATAAAAACCTGGAGCCGGCCCTGGCACCAACACTACATTTCCCACAATGCACCGGTAGCAGGGCCGGCGTCAGTCCGGCCCTCGGCTTGTAGCAAATTTGTTTTTTTTGGCCCTCGGTGTGTTTGACTTTGACATCCCTGCCCTAAGGAACTTATCTAGATGTGTATTGAACATCTTGGACCCCCAGGTGCTTCACAGCAGTTTATAAAGTTAAGCCGTTAAAAAATAAAATTCACATTTTTCCCACAAAAATCTTTTTTAGCTCCAAAATTTGTATTTTCACAAGGGTAACAGGAGAAAATGCACCCCAAAAATTGTTTTACAATTTCTCCTGAGTTCACCGATATTCAATATGTGGTCGAAAACTTCTTTTGAGGCACATTGCAAAGCTCAGAAGGGAAGGAGCGCCATATTACAGTGCAGACTTGTTTGAGGGTGTCATGTTACATTGGCAGAGGCCCTGAGGTGCCAGAGCAGCAAAACCCCCCATGTTACCCCATTTTACAACCTAAACCTCTCAATGAATTCATCTAGGGGTGCAGTGATTGTATTGACACCACTGGACAGTGAAGAAAAAATCATTTACATTTTTAAAACCAAAATTGTGTTAGCCCTCTAATTTTACATATTCATACTGGGGAAACGTTAAAAATGGCATCAAAATTTGTCTCAATTTCTGCTGAATGTAGAAATACCCCATATGTGGCTGTACAGTACTACTTTTCCATATGGAGAAACTCGGGAGGGACGGAGCGCTATTTGCCTCCTGGATTTTCCTAGAATAGTTTGCGGACTCCATATACAGAGCCCCAAGTGCTAGAAAAGCAGAATCCCCCCTCCTCAAGTGACCCCATTTTGGAAATTATAACTCTTTGAGAATATATCTACAGATGTAGTGACGATTTTGACTCCATGGGTGTTTTCCACAAACAAGCAGCAGTGGATGTTGCTGAGTGAAAATTGCAAACTGCCGTTGTAGTGACCAGTACGTTGTAGTGACCAGTACATTATGCCCAGCTCATGCTTCTGGAGACACACAGCTGTAAATTAGGCGGGCTCTCATCACTACAGAAATGCCAAACATGTGGGCGCTAAATGTGGTTTAGGTACACTGGGGCTCAGAAGGGAGGGGGTGTGTGATTTGGGAGTGGAGAATTTGCTGAATTTTTTTTTTTTGGGGGGGGACTTTGAGCTACCAGTAACATGGAAGCCCCTATATTTCCATTAACAGGTGACAGACCTTAGTGAAGATTTTTTTTGTGGATTGAGTTTAAGCTTTTATTGGGAACATTTTAGATAACATTTATGATCACATTTATCCGCCGCTCGAAGCTGAGCACTTACATCGGGGTTTCCATTTAAATCTCTAAGTGATGTGACAGATGAAACACCCGATGGATCCATTCAATATAATGAGGCAGCAGAGTTATTCTCCGTCCGGCCTCTGTTCAGCGGGGTCCTTTTCAGAAGCGCACAAAACTGTGGCCAACGGCACTTTTATGCAATCGTAGAAAGACGAACACTGCCAGATCACAGGTCCGGACAGCCCCTTTTAAGGAAGGGCTACGGGTTCATGGGCACTATGATCCTGTGGGAAGATGCCACAGAAGACCTATTGTAACACACAGGGCTGAAAAAGTTAAAAGGGAACTCGACAGCAGATACATTCTGCCTGACCTTCCTGTCACTCCAGGGCAGTGGGCAGGCAGAAGCTGCGGTTGACCAGCCCGTCTAACTAGGTTCCCGCATGCCTCGATCCCTGGCTATTAAACTATGTCTTTCTCAGAAATGCTGCACTGTTTCAGAGTTAAACATACCTGGCTGAAATCATGCACCTAGCGTCAGGTTGCCACAGTCCCACACTTGCCAAAGTGGTCACAGTGCCAATACTGCCCCTCATCCACCACTGAAATTGTCTACAATGGGTTTGTAAGAATCAAAACATGAGCAATAAAAGAAGGTGGACCGGTCTGACGAATCACTTACTCATCTAGGGAAGACATGGTTCCAAGATACACTATGGAAAAAAGGCTAGCAAGCAAAGGCATAGGTCCTGGCGTTCATGTAGAGGTGACCTCGACATACACTGTGGGAAAATTATCACCATAGTCTCCTTTATCAGGATAATGCCCCATACCTAAAATTGCTCAGATCCCAATCCCATTGAGCAATGTGCTTAAAAAAATAGGTCTAAAGACCTATGTCTTGGTGTCAGAGACCATGTTCAGAGGTCTAAGGTCTTTTTGCCTTGGTGGGGCAAGAGAAACCTACACAATAGACTCACCTGTTCAGATCGGAGTTTAAAGACAAATATCACTCGTCATCTACTTTGACCATAATACAAAATTAACTAATTTACTCCCCATACGTCTGGAGTCCAGTGAGAAAAGCACAATATACATTGTGAAGAAACCAGATTGTATCTTAATTTCCCAGACAACCATGTTTTTGAAAACCAAGAATTGACTTTTTATCTATCTTGGCTTGTGGATTTAAGTGTTTATGTCTGGTGGGTCAAGAAGACAGACTTGCATACCATTAAAAGGGTATGCCACACTAAGCGAGATCGCTACTGCGTCACCATTTATGACGCAGTAGCAATCTCGTTAGCGACTTAGCTGTGTGTAACATGTAGCAGCGATGTGGCCCCTGCTGAGATGTCGCTGATCGCTTATGAACGTTCTGAGACGTATTTTGGTCGTTGGTGTCCCGCTGGTGAGCCTGAATCGCTGAGTGTGACACCCTTTATGAACGACTTCACCAGCGTCGCAGGTGGGACTAGGTTTTCCCAACGACCGCAGAGGTCGTTATACAGATCGCTGATGAGTTGTGTTTGGAATCACAGATCGCTGATGAATTGTGTTTGGAATCTAACTAGCGATCACATAGCGATCGCACTAGCGATCTCGCCAGGTCGTGTCGTCGTCGCTGGTGCGATCGCTAAGTGTGGCAGTGCCTTAACAATGTGTAAAGGTACTGCCACACTAAGCAATCCCGCTAGCGATCTCGTTAGCGTTGCATACTAATGAGATCGCTAGCGGGATCGTTTCTATATCGCTAAATGCGGCCACATTTAGCGATATAGTTAACGACGCTATCGCCGTTAGCGATCTTCTTAACGACTTTAGCGGTACAAAAGTACCGCTAAATCGCTAAGAAAAGGTGCCACACAGCGATAAGATACTTACCCAGCGGGAGCGCCAGCGATGAAATAGGGTCCGGAACGATTCCAGCGACGAGCGAGATCACAGCAGGAAGCTCGTCGCTGGAAGCTGCCGCACTGAACAATATCGCTAACGGGATCGCTAAATAGTGACGTTTTTTAGCGATCTCGTTAGCGATATTGTTTAGTGTGGCATACCCTTTAGTCTGTAATAGTGACTTGTACATAGTGTGTGTTTATCTTTGTTTATTGTGTGCTGATATGCTAATTGTGTATTGTATTCTATAACCTGTTTGTTGACTTCAAAGGTAGATAGGGAAAGGCTGTGAGGGTGGACTGAAGGACACAGGGTAAATCTAAAAATAGATCACCTGCCTAGGGTATAAAAGACTTATTTTCTTCTGGTTGGTGTCACTCTTCAGGATCTCAGCTCAGGGTACTTCGGACCCGGCTGAAAGAACACAGGACTGTTCTCGGTTATCTCCCTATGCTTGTCTGCGTGCGTATCACAGGTGGAGTATAGACCCTGCGAGCTCGGACATAACATCTACCATTATCCGGCGAGTCAGCAGAAGGTTGAGACCCAGTAACGTGCACCATCTTGGGGTAATTGCTGGGATTGTTCTGTTTGCTATTGGGTATTGTGGTTCAATAAAGTATTTCCACACTGTTATACCCTAACTCTGTGTTGTCTGTGTAGTGTATTGCCCACTAGGAGACAGAGCGGGCGTTCAGTGGTATGAGCCCTGGTCCATGCAGTCTTGCTAAACGCAGTCGGGCCAGCGGACGGGAGCACCCACTGACCCCGTTTCTCTACATACATGTTTGATGCTGTTATTATGGCGGATCAGTGTGTATCAGGGAATACCTGTGCTATTCTGTAATATTCTCTATATAAAAGGTAAAATCCCCATGTCACTGGAGCTTTACAATTACCTGCTGTGTCGGTACAATAAATGAACCTACTGGAGTATCAGCTCTTAAAAACCTACTGTAATTGTGAGTTCACAGAATATATTGCCAAATAGTAAAAGTAAATACACATATTGGCATTTCATTGTAAAAGCAAATACTGAATGTAAAGTGACGACAGAAAGGAAAACTGTTTGGCGTACTGGCTATAAAAAAAAAAAAAAAAAAAGGATCTAAGTATAAACGGTGTCAATGTGACCTGTCCCTTCTGTGACAAGAATATACTTCAATAGATCAATGGAAGCTAAAAAGGCTTAGTTTAGCAATCCATCCCCAAGAACAGCCTTATTTCAAGGGTCATCCCGACCCTTTATCGGGCATAGAAAAAATAATTTACAGGCCGGTCGATCAAGCATCAAACCTTAACCAAAATTTGGTAGTGCAGGCGATATGAGAACCATATCAGGATGACTTTGTTATAAAAAGAGTTCTCAAAAATCCAAAATGGGAAAGAATGGCAAAACTAGTGAGATGGGTCAATTTACACCATTTAATAAATTTGCGTTCTGCTGTGTAAAATGGATTCAGCTGGATCAGATCTCAGACCAGAGCAGCATACAAGATAAATTACTGATCTAGGCATATGTACACAACAACTAACTAAAAGAAGAGGTCATAAGGTACTGTCACACTAGGCGATATCGCTTAAGCAACAGCGATTTTATGACGCAGCAGCGACATCGTCAGCGACGTCGCTGTGTGTGACATGTAGCAGCTATGTGGCCCCTGCTGAGATGTCGCTGATCGTGCACGAACGTTCTGGACCGTTTTTTGATCGCTGGTGTCCCGCTGGTGAGCCTGAATCGCTGAGTTTGACACCCTTTATGAACGACGAGCGACCTCGTTGGCGACTCATGTCAGAAGCGCAGGCGGGACTAGGTTTTAACGCCTCTCAGCTCCGATTGGTGGCCACAACATCTAGTCCTTTGTGCGTTGTTGCGAGGATACTATCTTGTGTGGAGTTTTGCGATCCTGTCAGAGTCGCTACAGCGCTTCATCTTTGCCATTTATACAAGTCGTTTTTGGAATCCTGAAAAAATGAATCCGGGGCAAACGCAATAGCGGCACAGACTGGATCGCAGTAGCTGCAAAGCAGAAGGCTAGCAGGACGCAGTATGGAACGATGCTGGAAATTCGTATGAACCACTTGCGTCGTCTTTTATGATGCGGACGTCCGATCACTAAGCGAGAGCAGTGACATATGATGTACAGTGACCACCAATCTGTGCTGAGGGGCGTGGAAAAGGTTGCTCTCAATCACGCCTATCGAGGTCGGGATCTTTAACAATACATGCTGTGTGACAGGTCCCAACGACCGCCGAGGTCATTATACAGATCGCTGATGTGTCGTTTATGAGATCTTCCTGTTTGGAAGCTACTAGCGACCATATAGCGATCACACCAACGATCTCGCCAGGTCGTGTCGTTGTCGTGATCGCTGGTGCGAGCGCTTAGTGTGACAGTACCTATACAATGGGAGGGCTAGTGGTTAGTCGTTGGGTTTACCAATCATTTATGTAATGGGTATGGTCAGTCTTTAGTGCATTAGATATAGCATCGGTTAGAATTAGCCGCCTGGCATGGCATGTTTAATCTCTCGATTAGGTTTTCGAATAATCCTAGCACAATACCGTGGATACAAGACTTGTGAGACTTGAATATATTTAGTTGTACCGGCAACCGGTATACAAATAATGTTTCAACCTTGTTGGCTTTCTTCAAGGGATCGGTTATAAAGCCGGTATACATGTACAAAAGGTCTGGCAAATCCAACGTTGAAACATGATCTGTTGACCTTTTTACCGGAACAAATAAATATATGACAAGTCTTGCATCCACAGTATTGTACTGGGATTATTAGATGACCTAATGTTTGGGCCATTTTCCCTTTCCAGTGCACAAATCAAATAACTGAAGTGCTTGCCTTCATTCATGTTCTAAGCTCTCCACTATGCACAATGGAGAAAGCAAAACTACAGCAAACAAACAAATTAAAAAGGCATCAGTTGTCCACAGCAATTAGTTTTATTGGTTTGAACCCAACTGGTTTCTAATGGCAACTCCAGTATTAGATGGTGGGACCAAAATGGCCAATTTCCCCTAAGACCCTCATCCACACAGGGACCCCGTGGTTTGCATTCCTAGCATTCTTCCTCCATGACATTTGCTGTATCAGCCCTCCATTGTACAGTCTGCAGTTGGTGCTTCCTCCACTCTAATGTCCGTCCTTCGGGACCCAGGTTGTCACGCTTCATTTCTCCTCTGTCTACATACTGCTGTGGTGCACTGTTACTCATTTATTGTTACCACTCCGCTATCCATCGCTCCATTTGGCATTAACAGCAGGCAGAATTTTCCTTTTCATTTCCACTAACGTTAGGCCAGACTATTTTTTAGGAGTTTAAGGGAGCTAATCATAGTTAGGGCACAATAGTATCTAGGGCACTAAGCAACGCAGTAGTACAGAATAAGGCCATGCTCACACATTCAGTATCTTACCTCAGTATTTGTAAGCCAAAACCAGGAGTGGGTGATAAATACAGAAGTGGGGACGTGTTTCTATTATACTTTTCCTCCGATTGTTTCACTCTTGGTTTTGGCTTACACATACTGAGGTAAAATACTGACCAAATACGGATAATGTGAACGTTGCCTAAGGCCTCTTTCACACTTCAGTCGTGTGACGTCCGCCCAAGTGTGAAAATGGCGGATCCGTCAGAAAAGTGTAAAAACGGATGTAAAACGGATCAGTTTTCTGACGGATCCGCCAAGAATTTTTCACCCGGAAATGATGAAATTTTCGTTTCGGAAATGTATTTGTAAGTCCGGACCGAGGAGAGAGAAAGAGAGAGAGAGAGACACATACAGAGACCCGGACAGTGTTGTCAGCATTTTCAATGGTTTTCTATGGAGGCGACGGATCCGCAGGCGGATTCCGTCAAAAACGGATGCCAGCGGATCCGCCGCCCATAGGCGGTAGGCCTGATAAAGTGGTCTTTATCAGGTGAAAAGGACGGGAAGTGTAAACCACAGTCAGAGAAGATGTCCTTAGAGTACTTAGATCTCTGGGACTACCTGCAGAGCCTGTGGAGCCTATGCAATAAGTGGTATATGGAATATGGTCTCCAGTGGTTTCTATTCAGTAATAATAATGTACCGTAATATAATTTAGTCACTATGTAGTGGTAGTATTATGTGCGCCTTGTAGAGTGGAGTCGTTGGTTATCTTTTGTTCAGTAACAGTATGGGAGTAACGTAAAGGCAGTGTAAGCAGGGCTGGATTTATACTAATTGGGACACAAAACAAAAATTAAAATGCCAGCCATTGCACCATCACACAGAAATTTATTATGGATTTCTTAATTTTGAAAATCACTAAACTAGGAAGTCACCATCAGAGCCCCAAAGTCAGAAAATAGTGAGTGGCGGCACTGAGAGCACCAAAGACAGGCTGCGGTAGGACATACAGTGCCATTATGTCCGGGGAGCAGGCTGAGCCTCTTTCTCTACTAGTGCTCACTGTTATCAGCTTCACATTGCCATCTTCATCCAGTGATCTCGTCGGCTTCGCCCTCTGTGTGCTAGTACCCTCTCATCTGAGTCTCATTCTGTAAGCTACCTTCCTGATGTCTGCCTCCCATTCCCTAGGCTATTTCCCACAGCTGTCACTTTGTCATTCCCTGCATGTCACCCCCTGTGCTTGTGGTACACATACCTTTATGTCCTATGGCCACTTGCTGTTCCCCTGTGGTGACAGGCAGGCAGACAGCGGAGCCGCCCTCTGTCATGCTGCAGGAAACTTTGAAGAGAGCAGGCTCAGCCAGAATTGGGTGAGAGGACTCCCCTCCCCCACACACTGCAGCACAGTGGTCTTAAAGGGAATCTGTCACCCCATTTTTGTGATATCAGTTAAAGATATCACTGAACTGTGCGTCCCATAAGTAATCTATAGATACCTATCATATCTCCTGACACCCCAGTTTTGATGTCAAAATACCTTTGTAAAGTTTGTTTCTCAGTATGCAAATACATGCGGTCCGGTCCGATGGGCGGCGTTTATTCTCATCCCCCCCACTCCTCGGCTAGTTGCACGTATCTTCGTCTGTGAATATCACAGACTGCGTACTGTTTCCGCGCTTGCGCGTTGAAAAGTGCCCTCGCGCGTGCGCAGTGTGCTTTGCCCAACAGTGGGCAAAGTAGAAAATCAGTTCTGCGCATGCGACAGTATTTCTGGCGTCCAGGAAATGACTGCTTGCCTTGGATGACTTCCGGGACAAGGAAAGTGAAGCAAAATAGTGGCGCATGCGCAGTAATGATTTTATGCTTTGTCCACTGCTGGGAAAAGCACACTGCGCACGTGCGAGGGGCTTTTTCAAAGCGCAAGCGCGGAAACCTGAAGTGAACGCAAGAAAAGAAGTGTGGTAGGGCAAGACAGGAGGTGGTGGGGGAATGAGAATAAAAGCCGCCCATCGGACCGGACCGCATGTATTTGCATACTGAGAAACGAACTTTACAAAGGTATTTTGACATCAAAACTGGGGTGTCAGGAGATATGATAAGTACCTATAGATTACATATGGGATGCACAATTCAGTGATATCTTAATCTGATATCACAAAAATGGGGAGACAGATTCCCTTTAAGGCTCTCTGCCCCTCAATCTGATTGGAGCTCCTTTCTCCCTTCTCCTGATCACAACTGTACCGTACATGTAACGTTTGGTACATGCATGGTACAAATTTTGGCTTTATTCACACATCAGTATTTTTAATCAGTATTTCTGTACCAAAACCAGGAGTATCTCCAAAACACCGAACATCTGTCAATTTTGCCATCAGTTTTCCCCTGTAAGTGCCACTCCTGGTTTTGGCATACAAGCCGTGAAGCAAAATAGTGACAGTGAATAAACCTCAAGTATAAAAAAAAAATCAGTTTTTCTGTTGGACAGTACACATGGCATATTGTTGGTGATCCAGTGGTGGGGGCCATTTGGGGATGGAAGCCCTGGGCAATTGCCCAGGCCGCCCTACCTAATGCCAGCCTTGACTGTAAGGTAGTTATTGCTCCTGTATAGTCCGATGACTATTGTTAATTCCTTTCTGTTGTCCAGCTCCTTAGGATTACTGTATATTAAGAATAAAATATTAACACTAAGTGCAGTATTCAATAGCAGTGGGTTTTTACCTCTATGTAAAAATGTCTTTTTCACCATTTATGCAAGTTTGTGTCATTCACTAAGACTGGAAAAAGTTGTTCATAAGGGGAAAAGTCTTCAGCTTGAGAAAAGGGACGCTGACAACAGCCTAAATATTTACCCTAATCAGTGTGATCACCATCGCCAGCGCTTTCCCTCTCCCCGTAATTGTGCTGTTCATCCGCCTGCCTTCAATGTAATCCAGAGACGAATTGTTCCAAAAGTATTTAGGTGAAACCCAAATCTAGCACAGAAAAAGGAGCTACAAAGACCTCACAAGAGACAATTGTACACAGAGGTTTAGGTCCATTTAGCACTGCCATGACCCCCGACACACTGAAATCCCCAGCCGCTAGCAAATTGATAACAAAGAAACACAAGGCAGCATTCAATAGTCAGTGTTCACAAAGCAATGGTAAAAGAAGGTGGAAAAGACAGAAAAAGTGGGAATATTTCTGCATATTTTCATTTACTAATCATGGTGAGCAACTTCACATGACCATGGGAAAAGCGCACTAAGGTCATATTCACATGCAGCGCTTCTGCAGCTAAAACGCTGCATTCAAACTGTCCATTGTTTGGCATTTTAGCAGATTTTTTGCAGCTTTTATTTTTTAGGTGTGAGTTAAATGTATTCTTTATCTAAAGTATATGTTTAATAAATTAGTTTATTTCACCAAATATACAGCTAAACATTTGATGCTTTTTTGCAGCATTTTTTTTTCACTTTCTCATTGCTTTCCAAGGAGGCAGAATGCCGGGAAAAAACGCCGAATTGACACGCAGATTTAAAAAAAAAAAAAACGCTGCAGTTCTCAAACCGAGTCAGGGAAAAAAAATTAATAAATACTGCAAAAAACGCTGCATCCGAAATATAGCCGAAATAATAGTAAATAACTATTCAGTATGGTTACATTCTAATTCTTAACAAAATGAATATTTCCTCCTTTAGCACAGAAAACAGATTTCTCCATGTGGGATTGGGAAGACCACTTATTCTCAAGGAATGAATCGCGGCAATCAAAGTGTACAGCAGACAAATATGAGTGCGCAGCATCCAAGAGGAGAGGTCCATCAGCAAGCAGTGATTAATAATAATCTTTATATAGTGCTAACATATTCCGAGGCGCTTTACAGTTTGCACACATTATCATCGCTGTCCCCGATGGGGCTCACAATCTACATTCCCTATCAGTATGTCTTTGGAATGTGGGAGGAAACACACGCAAACACGGGGAGTACAAACTCCTTGCAGATGTTGTCCTTGGTGGGATTTGAACCCAGGACTCCAGCGCTACAATGCTAATCACTGAGCCACCCTGCTGCCCTGATTAGATGGGCCGTCCCATTCTGGTTCTTCAGGATCGCACCGCTCCTCTGCCTTCCAGCTTCCTGCTTGCCGGGTGGGGTGCATTCCTGAAGACGCACGCTCCTTGCCTAGAAAATTGAACACTGCAGTGGTGGCTGGTAACTTAGGCAATGAGTTGCAAACTATAAAATTAAATCCTGAGAACAGAGAAAATTTTCAATTCTTCCAAGCCTGCTTAAGCACTTTGAGGTTTTAAACATTTCCGAATATGAGAATTAACAGGTATCTGCATACACTGCAGCCTGTAAAAACTAAAGAAATACTCCTATCATCAAAGTTTTTATACTCTTAATAAATTGCAGTCATATTATATTGCACGGTGTACTTACAATTGCTCATTTTGCCTTTCTGCACAGTTTATTCTTCTCTTTTCTATTAGGTCTATGACATGATGTGATTAAAAACTGACAAGCTGAATTTTTCTAAGCTCCATGTAGAAACACAAGGTCAATTTTCCCTGTATGAGTCATTAGTCACTGTAAGGCTATGTGCACACGTTGCGGATTGTGTTTTTGCAGCGTATTTTCGGCGCAAAAACGCTTACACATCGCAACCTATTATATTCTATGGCATTCCGCATAGCTATGCTAATGCTGCGTACTTTTCCGCAGCGGAATCACATCGCGGAAAAATACGCAGCATGCTCATTCTTTTTGCGGAATCGCTGCGATTCGGCCCCCATAGGAATGCATTGAACTGCTTACTTTCCGCATGTGGCTATGCCCACCATGCGCAAAGTAAGCGGTTCATGTGCAGATGGTACCCAGGGTCTGGAGGAGAGGAGACTCTCCTCCAGGCCCTGGGTGCCATATCCCTGTTAAAAAAAAATAATTAAAATAAAAAATTGTGGTATTCTCACCTTCTGGCGTCCCCTGCAGCCTTCCGGTCCTCAGCGATGCTCCTGGCCAATCCAGTTCCCAGTGATGCCTTGTGCGATTAACCTCATAGCGTGAGGTGACGTCATCTGGGGTCATTGTCGCAAGGCATCACTGGGAACGGGAGTTGCCGGGAGCATCGGTAAGGACAGGGAAGGCTGTGGGGCCGCCAGGAAAAGGTGAGAGTATAATTTTTTTTTTTTAAATTATTATTTCTAACATTCTATCTTTTACTACTAATGCGGCATAGGCGGCATCAATAGTAAAAAGTTGGTCACACTTGTCAAACACTATGTTTGACTCGTGTGACCAACCTGTCAATCAGTTTTCCAAGCGATGCTACAGATCGCTAGAAAACGCTAGCATTCTGCAAGCTAAATACGCTTGCAAAACGCAAGTTTTTAGAGGGAATACGCAATATTGAATACATGTGTATTTCCCGCGGCAGGGAGTTGCGGGAACGCTGCCGAAATTTCCGCAGCATTTCCGAACGTGTGCACATAGCCTAAAAGTCAAAGGCAGGGAGAGGAGGGAGCAGCTGGGTCAGGAATTGAAGAGGGGAATGATTCTGCAGGACAAGAAACTTACTGTTTCTACATAAACCAGAGAAGAATTAGCTGGGTAGAAAGGCAAAATGAGCAAGTGTAAGTACACAGTGCTATATAATATGATGGCTGCAATATGTTAAGAGGATAAAAGACGGATTTTGGTAAGAACTTACCTGTAAAATCCTTTTCAGTGAAGAAGGAAGGGAGACACACTAGTCATTACTAGTGGGTAGGCGGAGCCCACACAGGATAGAACACCTAGATTAAAAAGAGTGCTGACCGGCCCCTTCAGCTTGGGCTCCTCCTACTCCAGCTCTCCAGTCCATACACAAGCTATGGAAGAGCAAATATCACCAGCGTAGCAACATAACCCCTTCTGAAGGACTTCAGAGAAAAAACAAGAAGACAGGTTATGCATATAGCCGAAAAAACCACACAGTCCAGGTACTACTCACTGAACCTGACCACTGCGATGAGCTGGCAATGCTGGAACAGAGCCTTAGCGCGCCGACCTCAGCCCAGATAATCGCTATCAGAGAAGGGTCACGCCGCATCTGAAAACACAACAACACACTTCTGCCATGGGAGGGATGTGTGTCTCCCTTCCTTCTTCGCTGAAAAGGATTTTACAGGTAAGTTCTTACCAAAATCCGTCTTTCAGCAGCAGATGAAGGAAGGGAGACACACTAGTCATTACTAGTGGGACGTCCCAAAGCAGTCCAAAAATAAGGGTGGGCAAAAAAACCAAAAGAGGCAGATACCCAACAACCTAAATAAATGCGCAACTAGCGCTAAATACAAGTTCACAAGAACTTTAAACTACAGCCGCCTGCAGGACCCTACGTCCTAAGGCCGCATCAGCGGAAGCACTGACGTCCACCTTATAAAATTTCGTAAATGTGTGGACGGAGCGCCAGGTCGCCGCCCGGCAGAGCTGAGCTGCCAAGGCTCCTTGATGAAAAGCCCACGAAGAACCCACAGCCCTTGTGGAGTGAGCTTGAATCTTAATCGGGCAAGGTTCGCCCTTAAGTCGGTAAGCCTCTAAAATGGCCGACCGAATCCAACGAGCTATAGAATCCTTGGAAGCTCGTTGCCCACGTCGACGACCTGCTGGAATCACAAACAGAGAATCCGACTTCCGAAAACTTTGAGTAATAGACAAATAGAACTTCAAAGCCCGCACCAAATCCAATGTGTGCAAGGCCCGTTTCTTCGCATTCCTTGGCTCCGGACAAAGCGAGGGCAACACAATATCCTGGTTAACATGAAACTGTGACACCACTTTAGGTAGAAAGTCGCCCCGTGTGCGAAGCACTACTCGATCCGGGTGAAACTCCAGAAAAAGGAGGCGAGCAAGAAAGAGCCGCCAACTCAGAAACCCTTCTCAAAGAAGTGACCGCCACTAGGAAGGCAACCTTCCAAGAGAGAAAGGAAAGATTAACAGAGTCCATAGGCTCAAAAGGCCCATGTTGAAGAGCCTCCAAGACAAGATTGAGCCGCCAAGGAGACACAAGCGCCTTCCGCGGCGGAAATTGACGGGTTACCCCGCGAAAAAAGGAACGTACGTCCCTACGCGAGGCGATAGCCTTCCGAAACAGCAAGGACAGAGCAGAAACCTGTCCTTTCAGAGTGCTAACTGCCAAACCCTTGTCCAGCCCGTACTGCAAAAAGGCCAACAAATTGGGAATGGAAAAAATCCTCGGGTTCCTAGAAGAACCCGAACACCACGAAAAGAAGGCTTCCCAAGTTTGTGATAAATCCTAGTAGTAGCCGGACCTCTGGCAGCTCGCAGAGTGGCAATGACTTCGGCTGAAAAACCTTGACGGGTCAAGATTTCGGTCTCAAGAGCCACGCCGTCAAACGCAGAGACTTCAGGTCCGGGTGACGAACGGGCCCTTGGGTTAACAGGTCCGGGCGAAGAGGGAGTGGAAGTGGAGGCGCTGCCAAAAGCGACACCAGTGTCGAGAACCACGTCCTCCTTGGCCAATCTGGGGCTATCAATATAGCCGGGACTCTCTCCAGTCTGATCCGACGCAACACCAGAGGAAGTAAGGATATCGGCGGGAACACATAGATTAGCTCGAATTGGTCCCAAGGAGCCACCAGAGCATCCACCGCCACAGCCTTCGGTCCTTGTACCTGGACATGAAAGTCGGTAACTTGGCATTGAACCTGGATGCCATCAAATCCACTTGGGGAGTTCCCCAACGGGAGCACAGCAGTGCAAAAATTTCCGGATGAAGACTCCATTCTCCGGAATCCATCTTTTCGCGACTGAGGAAGTCCGCTGTGATATTCTGCACTCCTGGAATGTGAATCGCAGAGATGGCTGGCACTCTGGCCTTGGCCCATACCAGAATTCGAGACACTTCCATCATGAGCCTGAAGCTCCTCGTCCCACCTTGATGGTTGATATATGCGACCGCCGTCGCGTTGTCTGTCTGCACTCGGACTGGTAGACCGCTTAAAGGGACCGTCCAGTGTTGGAGGCAAAGGAAAATTGCCCTCAATTCCAGGATGTTGATCGGCAGGACAGACTCTTCCAACGACCATACTCCCTGAATCCAGAGATCGTTCCAGACACCCCCCAGCCAGTCAGGCTGGCATCGGTGGTTATGATCGACCACCTCGGAGGGAGGAAGGACTTCCCCAGGGATAACACTTCCGGACGTAACCACCATCCTAGAGACTCTCGCACCCTGTGGGAGATGATGACACTGCAATCCAGTGAAAACTGCGATCAATCCCAACGGTTCAAAATGAGCATTTGGAGAGCCCTGGAATGAAATTGGGCAAACGGAATTGCCTCCATCGACGCCACCATCAAACCCAGAAGGCGCATACACCTTCGAAGGGACATTGCTGTCGAAGACTTCATTACATGTCAAAGAAGACTCGCTTGCTTGTCTGGAGGCAGAGACACCACTGCTCGTACCGTGTCGAATGCATTCCCAAAAACAGGATTGACTGTGACGGTTCCAGAGACGACTTCTCCCAATTGACCAGCCACCCGAAGTCCTCCAGGAGCTGAAGGGATAGATTGCGAGCCGTCACCGCCTCCTCCTTTGAGGACGCCACAATCAAAAGGTCGTCCAGATAGGCAAGAATCGTAACCCCCTGTCTTCGCAGAATCGCAATGAAAGGTGCCAGAATTTTCGTAAAAACTCTGGGTGCTGAGGCCAACCCGAATGGCAGGGCCACAAACTGGTAATGGTCCTGGCCTATGGCAAAACGAAGGAAGCGTTGGTGGGCCCTTCCGACGGGAACATGCAAAAAAGCGTCCCGAATGTCGATTCGTTATGCGACAGGGCCGCCACAACGGAGCGAAGTGACTCCATGCGGAATTTCCGGGTACGGACATGCCAATTCAATCTTTTGAGATCCAGAATGGGGCGAAATTTGTCCTCCTTTTTGGGGACCACAAAGAGGTTGGAATAAAACCCTCTTCCCCGGTCCTCCGGCGGAACCGGTACCACACACCCTTCTGCAGAAGGGAATCGACCTCCCGCAGTAGAGCGGCAAATAGCTCGGGCTCTGACGGAATGCGAGAGTGGCAAAAACTGTCTGGGAGTCGAGAAAGAAACTCTATGAAGTAGCCTGCCGACACAACCCGCGTCACCCAGTTGTCCAACACGCGGGAAGCCCAAGTCGGTTTGAATTGGAGCAGGTGACCTCCCACTCGAGAGCCCTCGAGTGAGACCCTGGCGTCAGTCCGCCTTAGCGGGCTTTTTGTCAGCTTCCCACCTGTCTTGGCGGAAGCTCTGTTTCCAGGGAGTGCAGGATTTCTGAGCGTTCTTTTTTCCCGAAAAAAGAGGGACGACCCGATCCCCAAGAGGGCTGACCGAACCGTCCCCTGGACCGAAAGGACCGCCGACTACTACCGGCACTATGCCTGCCAGACGCAGAAGTCACAGCTCTTCGCTGTGGTAAAGCCGTTTCTTTTGCCTTTGCCTTGGCAATCAGCTCCGTGAGGTCAGATCCAAATAGCTGACCACCCTTGTAAGCTAAGGATAGCAAACCTTGCTTGGAAACCGCATCTCCGGTCCACTGTCTAAGCCACAGTGCTCTCCTGACTGTGATTGCCTAGGATTGCGCCCTGGACAGCAGTGACGCAGTATCCAAACCTGCATCACTGTCACATCGGGCTGCATCCTTCAACTTAAAAAGCCCATCTACCTCGGATAGAGGGGATCTATCTTGCCACGCCGTCCGTAGACGGTCTAACCAGCTTAGAGAAGCTTTACAAGCACACATGCTCTGAATCCATGACCCACGGCCTCGTAGATGGATTTCGCCGCCATCTCCGTTTTTCTGTCCAGCGGATTCTGCAAACTCGCCTTCCCTTTTAACAGGAAGTAATGAGGACTTGCTAAGCTGGGATAAAGGGACATCCACTTCAGGAGAAGGAATCCAATTATCAATCAATTCCGTCGTACACAGATACAGCTGAAAACACTTATCTGGACACAGGCGTTCCTTTAAGCCTACAGCACCTGGAATTCCCAGGCGGTCTCCCATCAAGGAACTAACCAGGCCCAACCCTGCTTAGCTTCCGAGATCAGATGAGATCGGGCGTGTTCAGGGTGGTAATGCTGATCGCGACCTATGCGACTCCTGAAAACATCCGGGCCGACTTACTAGGACGTCTAGTTACCTCCTCCGGTAACTGTAACGCCTCCCTCATGGCTCCAATAAAAGCCTCTGTACGACCCAAAAGAGAAGCAGAGAGTCCCTGCCGATCCTCCTTATCCGAATCGGACACCTCCCTATCTGAGCTTGAAAAGGAAAACCCTCCATGCCCGAGATCTCCGAGTCGCTGCGCGGGAATGAAGGCACCGGCCTGTGTCGCTTCCTCTGAGAGGATCTAGCTGACACCCAATAACCTAGAAGGTCAGACAGGCCATCAATAGAACGAGCGAGGGCCTCCATTTTGACATCACTGAAACCTCTGACCGCTGCGCCTGACGCCGTCGAGGTCTGCGTGTCAGATACGCGAGACTGATCCTGTAGCGGATCTGGGAGACGGTCCGCCTCCTGGACCCTGATCTGACATGTCCTCACACAGTATATGGCAGGTTAAACCTGTCAGTAACTAGGACAGTGTGGTTTCTTAAAGAAGAAACGAACGCTGAAGGGTTAAAGCTCTTAAAGAGAGCTACCCCAGCTGTCCCCAATAAAGGGTTAACCGCCAAAGAAGGGGTTAATGTCGCAGACTCCCCACAACCCTTGTTTAATGAAAAGGGTGTGCGAGCCCCAGGTGCCTCTTATGAGGTAACAGCTGCAGGACAGTGCTCTCAAAGGTATGCTTCTTTTGCCTTTGTACACTAAACAAGAACGCTAAAATATTGCGCTGATTTGTACATCGCAATGACCGCGAAAGTCGCTAAGGGGAGAGAAGCCGGAAGAAGACAGTAGTAAAGCGCGCGCTCAGAGCGCCGCGAAAATTCAAAAAAAGGGCGCGCGACTCCTCCGCTCTCCATGTCCTGCAGGCATCCACCTGCGGACAAAAGACACTAGTCACCAACATGTGACATGTAACAGCGGCTGCCGCAGCAGTCGCTGAAGCACTCAAACACATTAAAATGTGGAGTACTCACCCAGCTGAGCGCCACAGGGACCCCTCAGAGATTTGTGGCGCTGTGCCCGTAGCTTCCCCCCAGGGCGGGGAACGCAGTGACCCAAGAAGTGCAGTTTGCGTCCCCGCCAGGGAAGCAATCCTCATCCCCCAGGGCCGGCAGGGTTCTGCAGGGACCACCTTACAGGGTAATACAGATTAGCCAAGGGAGAGGTGGGGGTCCAGCAGCGCTGAGACCTCTAGACCACTGGCGGTCCAAGTCTCTGTCCGACTAAAATAAAAAAAATTTCTGAGGAGCTGCTCCAGCAGCGACTATCCTCTGTGACCTCAAATTTTAGACTGGAGAGCTGAGTAGGAGGAGCCCAAGCTGGAGGGGCCGGTCAACACTCTTTTTAATCTGAGGTGTTCTATCCTGTGTGGGCTCCGCCTACCCACTAGTAATGACTAGTGTGTCTCCTTTCCTTCATCTGCTGCTGAAAACTTTCATTAATAAGGTCAAGGCTCCTCTCATGAATGCAGCACAGTCATACTATGAGCTGGAAGCTCGGCTTACCTACTGCACAGATCTGGCTGTCATAGAACTCAATGGAAAAGAGGGAAAAACAGACGGGACAAGACAAGCAGCAGTCTGGTGAGGCTTTTGTTCACATCGGTATTTGAGCCTTGGCTTTAAACAGATTTGACTGAGGAGTCTCATTTTGCCTGGAAAGATAGTACTATGTGCTTAGGGCCATTTCTACCTTCCCCATCAAAATTAGATAAACTGCAACAAAGAAAGAAGCCTAACATAACATAATAACATAGTTGATTTTTTCCCTTTTGTTTTTCAATACATTATTACTATGAACTGGACATTGACAAAATGTCTTTGCATAAAAGGTGTAATTATGTCCATTAACACTATCTTTCACATTAGGGTACAGTCTGATAGAGTAAAAAATAGCAATCTTCTGTACAGCAGTGACTCTGTCTATCAATGGTGTGGAGCTGTGCAAGCTTGATTTGTTATGTATGTTTCACAAAAAATAATTATGGTGAAAGTTGATTTCTAACCTTCCAGCAAAGATGGCAGGATGATATAATACAAGCAATTCTCAGAGCAATTCTCAGATTTTTTCTCAGATTGTCAGCACGTGCGAGCAGGGCCCTCACTCCTAATTTTGAATTGTTCTGGACCGATGTACTAAAAACTGACCAGAAAGAGAGAAAATGCGAGCATTGCCACCAGTCCTGGCTGACCGCACAGAAGCCATCTGGCCACTGTCCGCCATACATGAAACGCGTGCGGCGGAGAACCTGCATGTTTCTAGGCACGGATGTTATGTAACAGGTCAGCACATAGTCCCTCCATGCAGGAAGCTCACGGCACTGAGAAAGGTTTGCACTCTAACACCGTGTCCTCAGGACTTGTGCCTATGAGAAGAACGACAATGGAACATACAGGAAGCTGCTCCTCACTCACAGTGCTTGGATTTTACACTCAGTCATTTCAGCAAGCAAAAAAAAGGGCTGTCCAGGAATGATCACTGACTGATCCACCAGATCATAGTCCGGCTCAGATTTTTGGTTTTGCTGTAATTTTTTGCACTCTGTACAAACAAGGGTCGTGGTCTCCCTTTCTGAGCTAACTATTCCATCTACATACCGTAGCTTCTGATGGATGGGTGTCTCATTCGGGGCTATATTCTGCTCAGCCCTTATTCATACTGACGTCCTACGACACATGGTAAAATGTTAATACTTTAATACACGGATGTTATGTAACAGGTCAGCACATAGTCCCTCCATGCAGGAAGCTCACGGCACTGAGAAAGGTTTGCACTCTAACAACGTATCCTCAGGACTTGTGCCTATGAGAAGAACGACAATGGAACATACAGGAAGCTGCTCCTCACTCACAGTGCTTGGATTTTACACTCAGTCATTTCAGCAAGCAAAAAAAAGGGCTGTCCAGGAATGATCACTGACTGATCCACAGGATAGGTGATCAATAGATTGAGGGGACAACAGCTACTGAAACCTGCCGGATATAAGCGGAGTATGGAGCTGAACACAGCGGCCCGTGTACTGCTAAGTGGCCGCTGCTGACTACGGCCGTTTATCTTCCACGCACTTGAATAGGCGACAAAGTGCAGCACTTTGCCCCGTACACTACTCAGAATTCAGGAGCAGATCCAAAGTGAACCTGTCAGCATGGAAATGGAGTCCATTCTGCAGGCATCGTGTTATCGAGCTGGGGGATCTGAGCAGACTGGTATATAGTTTTCTGAGAAAACATCTAGTATAACCCATGTTTTGAAACATAACTCCAAGACCTTCTTTTTTTTTCTATCCCTTTGTTAAGCATCATGTATGTGAGTAATACATGAAGTTACACCCTCAATGGACGGCGTCTTCATCTGTTATCAGGCCCTCTCCGGTACCACATAACGGATTCTGTAAGCCAAAACCAATAATCTGAACCGGACTGTAAGCTGGTATACGTGCAAAGCGTAAGAGCATGTTCACACTGTGGCCACTTCACTGACAAGACCCAAGGAAAAAAAACAAACAAAATGAACATATATCCTACAAGTAAATAGTAATGATACATGTAAATAACAGAATACTTAATTAATGCTACTTTGATTAAAGCAGCATAAAAGCCATTCGATCACATCCGGGTGTACCTAACAGGACGGTCCTAACCTGTGTAGTATTAACATTTTACCATGTGTCAACTCATAAGACATCAATGTGAATAAGGGCAGAGCAGGATGGAGTCTCACTGGCCACAGTGTGAACGTGCTCTTACACTTTACATGTACACCAGATCATAGTCCGGCTCAGATTTTTGGTTTTGCTGTAATTTTTTGCACTCTGTACAAACAAGGGTCGTGGTCTCCCTTTCTGAGCTAACTATTCCATCTACATAGCTTCTGATGGATGGGTGTCTCATTCGGGCTATATTCTGCTCAGCCCTTATTCATACTGACGTCCTACGACACATGGTAAGGTTTTAATACGAGGCAGGTTAGGACTGTCCAGTTTGGTACACCGTGAAGTGGTGGGATGACTTATGCAGTTTTGATCAAAATAGTGTTAACCAAGTACCCTATATTATGAACATGTACCATTAACTATTTGCTCATTTACTTGTTGTAGGGTCTATGCACATTTCGTTGTTTTCTTGTGTTTTGTAAGCCACCGAATTCCTGTATGTTCTCGAAGTCACTTTTTTCAATACAAGTCTCTGGGACACAGAACGAAACTACAGAGCCTCGTTATAAATTCCCATAGACTTGCATAGAGGAGTTTTATTTCTTTTTTTTTTTTTTCTAAAAGAGACCTCGGCTTCACACAGCAACCCGTTTTGCAGGTCCAAACTGCAGTGCTGTGGTGCCAAAACGGGGCTGAAAACTGGTGAAGATGGCTACCAGTGAGGATGTGACTACATTATTAGAAAATGGAAGAAACACAAGACGACTGTCAATCTTCCTCGGTCTGGGGCTCCATGCAAGATCTCGCCTCGAGGTGCAGGGATTTCGAGAAAGATCAGGAATCAGTCCAGACCTACATGAGAGGACCTGGTCAATGACTTGAAGAGAGAGGAGATCATAGTTTCAAACATTACTGTTAGTAACACACTACACCGTCATCAATTAAAATCCTGCAGAGCATGCAAGGTTCCTCCTGTTCACACCAGCACATGTCCAGGCCCATTTGAAGTTTGCCAATGACCATCTGGATGATCCAGAGGAGGCATGGCAGAAGATCACGTGGTCAGATGAGATCAAAATAGAACTTTTTGGTATTAACTGCACTCGTCGAGTTTGAAGGAAGAAGGAGGAACATAACCCCAAGAACATCGTCCCAACCATGAAGCACGGTGGGGGAAACATCATACTTTGGGGGTATTTTTCTGCTAAGGTGACAGGATGACTGGACTGTATTTAAGGAAGGATGGATTGGTCATGTATTACGAAATTTTGGCCAACAACCTTCTTCCCTCAGTAAGAGCGTTGTAGATGGTCGTGCTTGGTCTTCCAACTCGACAATAACTCAGAACACACAGCCAGGGCAACTAAGGAGTGGCTCCGTAAGAAAGATTTCAAGGTCCTGGAGTGGGCTAGACAGTCTCCAGACCTGAACCAATAGAAAATCTTTGGAAAGAACTGAAACTCAATGTTGCCCAGCGACAGTCCCAAAACCTGAAAGATCTGTATGGAGGAGTGGGCCAAAATCCCTACTGCATTGTGTGCAAACTTGGTCAAGAACTACAGGAAACATCTGATCTCTGTAATTGCAAACAAAGGTTTCGGTTTTTCAATTCAGATTCAAAACGAAAAAAGAATAGCCAGCTCACCTGAGTATGGGTTTTTCCTCATCTATTCCTGCACGGAAAAAGGTTGAGCAGCCAGTTCAAAAGCCGAAAAAAGAGCAATGAATCCAGCAGGAACAATAATAAAATTTCAACTTTTATTCATCCATATTAAAAAAGGAGTTATCCTTATGGTTTATAACCTTATATTTGTAGATTACAGCATTGTGCACATATAGCAGCGTTTTACCAACACGTTTCGACAAACGTCTTAATCATGGCATGCATAAAGTGAGACTGAATAGTTCTTATACTTCACTCTTAGAAGTCATCACAGCTGATTTTACTAGAATTAATTCCCTTTCATTTAATACCCCATGCTTGCTGCACCAATGAGTACTTGAAATTTAAAACAAGAAACAGAACAATGAGATGTATTCATACTAAATGCCATGATTAAGACGTTTGTCGAAACGTGTTGGTAAAACACTGCTATATGTGCACAATGCTGTAATCTACAAATACTTTATGTGGTTTACCATAAGGATAACTCCTTTTTTAATATGGATGAATAAAAGTTGAAATTTTATTATTGTTCCTGCTGGATTCATCGCTCCTTTTTCTGTTTTTCAATTGTATCAAATACTTATTTTGAGCAATAAAATAAATGCAAATTAATAAGGTAAAAATCATATAATGTGATTTCCTAGTTTTTATTTTTAGATTCTGTCTCTCACAGTTGAAGTGTACCTACGATAAAAATTACAGACCTCTCCATTCTTAGTAGGTGGGAAAACTTGCAAAATTGGAAGTGTATCAAATACTTATTTTCCCTACTGTCACCTAATTCTCAAAGGAAAAAAACTGAAAAATGTATAACATATCTATCTATGATATATTTTCTTTTTTTTCTGGAAAAGTGGTACAGAGCTTTCCATTGGGGCACAACACAACAAACGGCAACTACTCTTGCCTTAAGGTTAAAAAAAGCCAATTAATTAAACTAAATGCCAGTCTCCAGAGAAAAAATGTCAGTTATTTTAGTTGCACAGAAATTAACCAAGCAGGATAACACATGTCAGGATGCCATCATAAATAAAAGGCAGCAAACAAATTTTAGAGACATTCATAAATCTTACATTTTTATCAATCACACAATCACTCGTCTGATAAGTCATCTGCCCTGAAATGGGAAGCAAAAATGTAAGACCCCACAGAAGCCCACTAATCTATTTGTTGACAAATTCAAGGTAGCAAAGTTTTTAATTGAAAAAAAACAAAAGATGAAAAAACAGATTATCAATATAAAATCAAATGAACTAAACCACCCTGTGCCCAATATTACAACCATTCTCCGGTATGGCCGACTATATAGGTTTCCTATAAAATACCGCCTGATCATCCACTATCACAGGACGCAAATCATCTGGCACTGTAACTTCACGGCTGCTTTCTTGTTTTTACAGATTGCACAGCTCTAAGTGCTTCTTAGTGAAGTCAAACAAGGAAAACTCACTGCCCTATAATGCTGTGTCATGTTCTCTATTAAAGGGGAAATGTACTTTAGCTATCCGCAGCAGCTGCAAGAAAAATATAAGGAACAGTGCACAGAATTCATAAAAACTATTTTTTTATTTATTTGACCTAAGAATTGAAACCGATAATTCTTAGTGATGAGTGAATGTGCTTGGATAAGGTGTTACCTGAGCATGCTCAGGTGCCAACAGAGTGTCATCGGTGTGCTCAAAAAATATGTTTAAGTCCGCGCGGCTGCATGTCTCGCGGCTGTTAACCCCTTCACCCCCAAGGGGCCAATTTTTACAATTCTGACCACTGTCTCTTTATGAGGTTATAACTCTGGAACGCTTCAACTGATCTTTGCGATTCTTAGACTCTTTTCTCGTGACATATTGTACTTCACGTTAGTGGTAAAATTTCTTCGATAGAACTTGCGTTTATTTTTGAAAAAAACGCAAATATGGCGAAAATTTTGCAATTTTCAAACTTTGAATTTTTATTCCCTTAAAACAAAGAAATATGTCACACAAAATAGTTAATAAATAACATTTCCCACATGTCTACTTTACATCAGCACAATTTTAGAACCAACACTTTTTTTTGGAAGGAAATTATAAGGGTTAAAAGTTGACCAGCGATTTCTCATTTTTACAACAAAATTTACAAAGCCATTTTTTTTAGGGACCACCTCATATTTGAAGTCACTTTGAGAGTTCTATATGGCAGAAAATACCCAAAAGTGACACCATTCTAAAAACTGCACCCCTCAAGGTACTCAAAACCACATTCAATAAGTTTATTAACCCTTCAGGTGCTTCACAGGAGCTGAAGCAACATGTAGGGAAAAAAATGAATATTTAACTTTTTAGTCACAAAAATGATCTTTTACAAACTTTTTTTTATTTTCACAAGGGTAAAAGGAGAAAATGGACAGATAAGGTTGTTATGCAATTTCTCCTGAGTACGCCAATACCCCATATGTGGGGGAAAACCACTGTTTGGGCACACAGCAGAGCTCGTAAGGGAAGGAGCGCCGTTTGACTTTTTCAAACCAAAATTGGCTGGAATTGAGATCGGACGCCATGTCGCGTTTGGAGAGCCCCTGATGCGCCTCAACAGTGGAAACCCCCCACAAGTAACACCATTTTGGAAACTAGACCCCCCTATGGAACTTATCTAGATCTGTTGTGAGCACTTTGAACCCTCAAGTGTTTCACAAAAGTTTACAATGACTGGGTGTGAAAAAAAAAAAAAATTTCCACAAAAATGATTTTTTAGTCCCAAATTTTTGATTTTTCCCAAGGAAATTGGACCCCAAAAGTTGTTGTCCAAGTTGTCCTGAGTACGCTGATACCCCATATGTGGGGGGGGGGAAACTGTTCGGGCGCACGGCAGGGCTTGGAAAGAAATTAACGTTTTGGAATGCAGACGTTGATGGGGGTCATGTTCCGTTTGCAGTGCCCCAGATGAGCCTAAACAGTGGAAACCGCCCACAAGTGACCCCATTTTGGAAACTAGACCCCTAAGGAACTAATCTAGATCTGTGGTGAGCACTTTGAACCCCCAAGTGCTTCACACAAGTTTATAATGCCCGGGCATGAAAATAAAAAATCCTATTTTTTTCCCACAAAAATTATCTTTTAGTCAACAATTTTTTATTTTCCCAAGGGTAACAGGAGAAGTTGGCCCACAAAAAGTTGTTGTCCAATTTGTCCTGAGTATGTCGATACCCCATATGTGGAAGGGAACCACTGTTTTGGCGCACAGCAGAGAAAATAAAAAATTGGTGACTAAAAGATAATTTTTGTGGGAAAAAACACGGATTTTGGTAAAAACTTACCTGTAAAATCCTTTTCAGCGAAGGAAGGAAGAGAGACACAGTATTCATTACTGATGGGTAGGCGGAGCCCCAGATCAGGATGTTACCTCAGATCAAAAGAGTGCTGACTGGCTGGCCCCTCCAGCTCGGGCTCCTCCTACTCAGCTCCAGTCGTACCAAAGCTTTTAGGAAAAGAGCCAAGATCACCAGCGGAGCAACATAACCCCTTCTGAAGGAACTTCAGAGAAAAAACACAAGGATACAGGTTATGCATGCAAAGAAAGCCAAAAACCACAGAGTTCCAGGTACTACTCACGGAACCTGACTACTGCGATGAGCTGGCGATGCTGGAACAGAGCCTTAGCGCGCTGACCTCAGCCCAGATAATCGCTATCAGATAAGGGTCGCGCTGCATCTGAAAACATCAACACACTTCTGCCTTGGGAGGGTGCTGTGTCTCTCTTCCTTCCTTCGCTGAAAAGGATTTTACAGGTAAGTTTTTACCAAAATCCGTGTTTCAGCTGCAGATGGAAGGAAGAGAGCCACAGTATTCATTACTGATGGGACGTCCCAAAGCAGTTCAAAAATAAGGGTGGGAAAAACCAACAAAAGGCAGAAACCCACAACCTTAACAACAAAGCGCAACCAGCGCTAAACACAAGTTCATCCAGAACTTTAAACTACAGCTGCCTGCAGGACCCTACGTCCGAGGGCTGCATCAGCGGAAGCACTGACGTCCACTTTATAAAACCTTGTAAACGTGTGGACAGAGCGCCAAGTTGCCGCTCGGCAGAGCTGCACTGCCGAGGCACCTTGATGAAAAGCCCACGATGAGGCCACAGCTCTCGTGGAATGGGCTCGAATCTTAATCGGGCAAGATTCACCCCGAAGACGGTAAGCTTCCAAAATAGCTGACCGGATCCAACGAGCTATAGAATCCTTGGAAGCTCGTTGACCACGCCGACGACCTGCTGGAACCACAAACAGGGAGTCCGTCTTACGAAAACCTTGAGTAATAGATAGATAAAACTTCAAGGCCCGCACTAAATCCAATGTGTGTAAATCTCGCTCTTTCGCATTCTTCGGATCCGGACAGAGTGAAGGCAACACAATATCCTGGTTAACATGAAATTGTGACACCACTTTAGGCAAAAAATCACCCCGAGTGCGAAGCACTACACGATCCGGAAAAAACTCCAGAAAAGGAGGCGAACAAGAAAGAGCTGCCAACTCAGAAACTCTCCTCAAGGAAGTGACTGCAACAAGGAAAGCCACCTTCCAAGAAAGTAAAGAAAGGCTAGCAGAAACCATAGGCTCAAAAGGTTTATGCTGAAGAGCCTCCAAAACAAGGTTGAGCCGCCAAGGAGACACGGGTGCCTTCCGCGGCGGAAACTTACGAGATATACCTCGGAAAAAGGAGAGCACGTCTCTATTTGAAGCAATGGTTCTCCGGAACAATAAGGACAGAGCAGAAATCTGACCTTTCAGAGTGCTGACTGCCAAACCCTTGTCTAGCCCATGCTGCAGAAAAGCCAACAGGTTGGGAATGGAAAATTTTCTCGGGTTCCGAGAGGACCCCAAACACCACGAAAAGAAGGTTTCCCAAATTTTGTGGTAAATCCTAGTAGTAGCCGGACATCTTGCAGCACGAAGGGTAGCAATGACCTCGGCTGAGAAACCTCTACGGGTCAAGATTTCGGTCTCAAGAGCCACGCCGTCAAACGCAGGGACATCAAGTCCGGATGACAAACGGGCCCCTGAGTCAACAAGTCCGGTTGAAGAGGGAGTGGAAAAGGAGGTGCCGCCAACAGCGACATTATTGTCGAGAACCACACCCTTCTTGGCCAGTCTGGAGCTATCAAAATAGCTGGAATTCTCTCTAGTCTGATCCGACGCAGTACTAGAGGAAGTAAGGATATCGGCGGGAATACATAGATCAGCTCGAACTGATCCCACTGAGCCACTAGAGCATCCACCGCCACCGCCTTCGGGTCCTTGTACCTGGACATGAATGTCGGTAACTTGGCATTGGACCTGGATGCCATCAAATCCACTTGGGGGGTTCCCCAGCGAGAGCACAGTAGTGCAAAAACTTCCGGGTGGAGGCTCCATTCCCCGGGATCCATCCTTCTGCGACTGAGAAAGTCCGCTGTAATATTCTGAACCCCTGGAATGTGAATCGCCGAAATGGCTGGTACACTGGCCTCTGCCCAAATCAGAATTCGGGACACCTCTACCATGAGTCTGGAACTCCTTGTCCCACCTTGGTGATTGATATACGCGACAGCCGTCGCATTGTCTGTCTGCACTCGGACTGGCAGACCGCTCAAAGGGACCGTCCAATGTTGGAGGCAAAGGAAAATCGCCCTCAATTCCAGGATGTTGATCGGAAGAAAAGACTCTTCCGATGACCATACCCCCTGAATCCAGAGATTGTTCCAAACACCCCCCCCAGCCCGTCAGGCTGGCATCGGTGGTTATAACTGACCACTTCGGAGGGAGGAAAGACTTCCCCAGGGAGAATGCCCCTGGACGTAACCACCATTCTAGAGAATCCCGCACCGCGCGAGAAATGGTGACACTGCAATCCAGCGATTGCGACTGGTTCCATCGACTCAAGATGAACCTTTGGAGAGTCCTGGAATGGAACTGGGCAAAAGGAATTGCCTCCATGGACGCCACCATCAGTCCCAGAAGACGCATACACTTCCGTAGGGACATTGCCGTTGAGGATTTCATAATCTGTACATGTCGAAGAAGACATGACTGTTTGTCTGGTGGTAGGGAAACTACCGACCGAAACGTGTCGAGATGCATTCCCAAAAAGAGGATTGTCCTCGATGGTTCCAGGGACGACTTCTCCCAATTGACCAGCCAACCGAAGTCCTTCAGAAACTGAAGAGACAAATCCCGAGCCGTCAACGCCTCCTCCTCCGAGGAAGCCACGATCAAAAGATCGTCCAGATAAGGGAGAATCGTAATCCCCTGTCTTCGAAGGATTGCCATGAGGGGCGCCAGAATTTTTGTAAAGACCCTTGGCGCTGAGGCTAAGCCGAACGGCAGAGCCACGAACTGGTAATGATTCTGACCTATGGCAAATCGAAGAAAGCGCTGATGAGCCTTTCCGATGGGAATATGCAAATAGGCGTCGCGAATGTCGATTGACACCAGAAAATCGTTCTGTGACAGAGCTGCCACAACGGAACGAAGCGACTCCATGCGAAATTTCCGGGCATGGACATGCCGGTTTAATCGCTTGAGATCCAGAATCGGGCGAAATTTGTTCTCCTTTTTGGGAACTATAAAAAGGTTGGAATAAAAACCTTTCCCTCGGTCCTCTGACGGAACCGGTATCACTACACCCTTTTGTAGCAGAGATTCGACCTCTCGCTGTAGAGCGACAACAAGCTCGGGTTCCGACGGAACGTGAGATTGACAAAAAACATTTGGGGGTCGAGAAGCAAACTCTATGAAATAGCCTGCCGACACTATCCGCGTTACCCAGGAATCTGGAACGCGAGCCATCCAAGTCTCCTTGAAAAGAAGCAGGCGACCCCCCACTCGAGAATCCTCGAGTGGACCCCTGGCGTCAATCCGACTTTGCGGGCTTCTTGTCAAGTTCCCGCTTGTCCTGGCGGAAACTCTGCTTCCAGGGAGTACGAGTTTTCTGAGAGGATTTCTTTCCTGAGAAGGAAGGACGACCCGATCCCCACGAGGAGTGACTAGATCGTCCTCGGCCCCGAAAGGACCGCCGACCACTATAGACACCAGGCTTACTGGACACAGAGGCCATGGCCCTACGCTGTGGTAATGCTGATTCCTTCGCCTTAGCCTTGGAAATCAGCTCTGTGAGGTCGGATCCAAAAAGATGGCCACCCTTGTAAGGTAAGGCCAACAACCCTTGTTTGGAAACTGCGTCCCCGGCCCACTGTCTGAGCCATAAAGCTCTTCTGACTGTGACCGCTGAAGCTTGCGCTTTGGCCAGCAGAGATGCCGTATCCAGACCGGCATCAAAGATATAACAGGCTGCCGTTTCTAACCATTCACAAGTTTCCCGTATCTCAGATAACGGAGATTCATTTTGCAACTCCGTCTTCAGACGTGCCAACCAGCTTAGAGAAGCTCTAGCAGCACACATGGATCCTAGCACTGCTCGAAATCCATGACCCGCAGCCTCATAGCTTGCTTTTGCCGCCACTTCTGCCTTTCTATCCAAAGGCTCCTGTAAGCTCGCTTTTCCCTTAATAGGGAGTAGTGAGGATTTACTAAGCTGAGATAAAGACACATCCACTTCAGGAGCAGAAGTCCAATTATCCTTTAACTCCGCAGAGCAAGGATAAAGTGTATCAAAGAAATGCGTTTCATGAAAACGCTTATCTGGACACAGACGTTCCTCCTCTATTACACTATTAAGCTCATCCAGAGCTGGCAATGTTGTACGCGAAGCACGGGACTCCTGGAACATGCGTGCTGATTTACCAGGACGACTAGCTACCTCCTCCGGTAACTGTAATATATCTCTCATGGCTTCAATCAATGCCTCCGTACGCTTCGCCATAGAGGAACGCCCCTGCGGCTCGTCCGCATCTGAATCGGATATTTCTCCATCCGAATTTTTAAAGGGGAACTCTGCCCAATATCAGATACATCTGACTCGCTTCGTGTAGAGGCCGGTAACGGCCTGCGTCGCTTCCTCTGAGAGGAATTAGCAGACACATATTGACCTAAAAGGTCAGACAAGTTGTTGATCGATCGAGCGATATCGTCCAATTTTTCACCGCTGTCGACCGCAGCGCTAGACGCTGTGGAGGTCTGCGTATCTGATTGCCGTAATGGCACTGGGACGTGGTCCGCAGCATCTGAACCCTGTTCAGACATGTCTCACCTGTATGAGCAGGTCAAAGCGGTAATACCAGCAAAAACTATGCAGTTTTTTTTTTTTTTTTTTTTTAAACGCTGAAGGGTTAACGCTCCACCAAGCAGGGTTACCCCAGCGGTAATTCAGTCAAAAAATTTTAGCTGGTAGAAATAACCCTCAGAGGGGTTAATATTGCAAACTCACCACAATATATATATTTGTGAGCCCCAGCCAATTTTTATGTCTCTAATGAGACTGCAGCTGCAGGATAGCGATCGCTGCGCTGCGGGGTGAGGAATCAGCACTCACCCAGCTGGCCGTGGTGTCTTATGAGAGGAGCGGTCTGAGGAGCCCAGGAGCCTGTGTAATGGCCGCCACAGTGAAGGAGTCGCAGGAGAAACGCCAGAGCGCGCGTCTTCCTGCTCAGAAGACCGGGAATAGTTAGGCCACGCCCCCCGCCAGCTCGAATATTGAGCGCGAACTCCCCCGCTCCTGCTCCCTCTCTGTCCTGCAGGTATCTGCCTGCGGACAAAAAATCACCACATCTACTTGTAACAGCGCTGTCACAGCAGCGCTGAAGCATACTGACATACATGTAGTAGCGCTGTCACAGCAGCACTGAAGCATACTGACATACAAGTAATAGCGCTGCTCATCCAGACGCTAAAGCACTCACACATAATTATAATCAAAAATTTGTGTGGAGTACTCACCAGCCAAGGCGCCACAGGGACCCTCAGGGGTTTCTGGCGCTGTGCCCATGCTTCCCCCCAGGGCGAAGAACGCAGTGACCGCACGTGTGGTTTGCGTCCCGCCAGGAAGCTCTCCTCATCCCCCAGGGCCGGCAAGGATTCTGCAGGGACTTTAAGTAAATACAGATCCGCCAAGGGAGAGGTTGGGGTACAGCAGCGCTGGTACCCCTGAGACCTCTAGACCAACTGGTGATCCAAGTCTCCTGTCCGAATATAAAATAATAAAATCTTCTGAGGAGCTGCATTAGCAGCGACCATCCTCTGGACCTCAAATCTTAGACTGGAGCTGAGTAGGAGGAGCCCGAGCTGGAGGGGCCAGCCAGTCAGCACTCTTTTGATCTGAGGTAACATCCTGATCTGGGGCTCCGCCTACCCATCAGTAATGAATACTGTGGCTCTCTTCCTTCCATCTGCAGCTGAAAATAGGATTTTTTATTTTCATGCCCGGGCATTATAAACTTGTGTGAAGCACTTGGGGGTTCAAAGTGCTCACCACAGATCTAGATAAGTTCCTTAGGGGGTCTAGTTTCCAAAATGGGATCACTTGTGGGGGGTTTCCACTGTTTAGGCACATCTGGGGCACTGCAAACGGAACATGACACATCAAAGTCTACATTCCAAAACGTTATTACTTCCTTTCCAAGCCCTGCCGTGCGCCCAAACAGTTCCCCCCCCCACATATGGGCTATCAGCGTACTCAGGACAAATTGTACAACAACTTTATCTGTCCATTTTCTCGTTTTACCCTTGTGAAAATAAAAAAAAATGTTTGTAAAAGATCATTTTTGTGACTAAAAAGTTAAATGTTCATTTTTTCCTTCTAAGTTGCTTCAGCTCCTGTGAAGCTCCTGAAGGGTTAATAAACTTCTTGAATGTGGTTTTGAGTACCTTGAGGGGTGCAGTTTTAAGAATGGTGTCACTTTTGGGCATTTTCTGCCATATAGACCCCTCAAAGTGACTTCAAATGAGAGGTGGTCCCTAAAAAAAATGGTCTTGTAAATTTTGTTGTAAAAATGAGAAATCGCTGGTCAACTTTTAACCTTTCTAACTTCCTAACAAAAAAAAATGTTGGTTCCAAAATTGTGCTGATGTAAAGTAGACATGTGGGAAATGTTATTTATGAACTATTTTGTGACATATTTCTCTGTTTTAAGGGAACAAAAATTCAAAGTTTAAAAATTGCAAAATTTTCAAAATTTTCGCCATATTTGTGTTTTTTCAAAAATAAACGCAGGTTTTATCGAAGAAATTTTACCACTATCATGAAGTACAATATGTCACGAGAAAACAATCTCAGAATCGCGAAGATCTGTTGAAGCGTTCCAGAGTTATAACCTCATAAAGAGACAGTGGTCAGAATTGTAAAAATTGGCCCAGTCATTAACGTGCAAACCACCCTTGGGCGTAAAGGGTTTAATGAATGTGCTGCGTATTTTTCTGCTATGCGATTCCGCAGCGGAAAAATCCGCAGCATTGGCACAGCAACTGCGGAATCCCATAGGATTGCATGGGATGCGTTTTGCTAGCGTTTTTATAAGCGTTTCCGCAGCGGGAAAACGGGCGGAAACGTTTAAAAAACGCAACATGGGCACATAGCCTTAGAGTCAGCCTCCAGGTGGCAGCATATCAACGCATGGTTAATGTGTCCTGCAATGAAGTGACCATGACATAACTATTCCCACTAACTAATAAACCATCATCTTCTCTTAGAACTTTATAATGCGCAAATTCTATTAAAACGTGTGAATAAATTGACAACTGGGTGTTACTATTACATGTTTCAAAAGGGGTGTGTTTGTAAACAATGACAATGGCAGCACTGATTGGACAATGTCAGTCCAATCAGGGACACGCCCCCAACTAACAAAACCCAGCTACATGAATCCTGAGGAAGAGTAATAAGAATAGCTTATATTCTAAATACAAGAGACGCGCCAGGGTAGAGGACAGGTGCTCTAAAAGTCAGTATAAAAGGTGGTTTTTACCTTTAATTGGCATTGCCATTTAGTCACCCGCTGTTACATAAGCCTCTGCTATTTTACAACGTGTGCCTGGTATTTTAGAGAGCACAAAATGCATATTCTGTTACACTGACTGTTATTTTTAAGGAACAGATTTCCAGCTTTGCAAATCAAGGCACAAGACAAGGAAGGTCTGCAGGGATCAATGCTGTGCTTTCCACAGCTAGTCACACACCGCTCTAAGTCACTATTCACAAGTGATTAGGGCAGGATTTTCCTTGAGCTTCTTACAGTGATGGTACTTTCTGGTTTTGCTTTCTTACTTTAGATTTGCTTGGTTGATGGAAAGCGCCAGTGATTCAAACGTTCCATGCTTCGTTAAAAAAAAATTATTAAAAATGATGTGATAAAATGTCCTGAGCTGGAATATTCCACTTCTTCAGTTTAGTCACTTTCAGATTTCTATGCAGATGGGATAAACTACAAGGAAATTAGGAACCTAAAATTGAAAACTGACAGGTATAATACACTACCGTGACGTGGCAGGGGCTTCATACAGTCTCATCAGAATGTTAAATTAAGAACCTCATGTTCATTTTTAACCTTTTTTTGCCTGGCGGCATTAGATCAATGTATGATTGTGATACCTTTCTTTTCTACAGTAGTGTTGAGCGATACTGCTCGATATCTAAAAATATCGTATCGAAATGGTATCGCCGATATCACTAAATATCGTCGATATCCGATTCTGATACCGGAAGTCCAATGTAAGTCTATGGGAACAAAATATCGCAACAAAAAAAACCCTTTCTTTCGTTGTAAACACAAAATATACACACATAGAATACATATATATATATATATATATATATATATACATGTCATTGTGACATATATATATATATACATATATTTATAGTTTATACACTTCTACATAGTAAAATAGACTCTGATTCAATTGCCGGGTAAAGCCGTGACATACCCCATAGAAGTCGACGGGCTCGGTGCCGAGTACCCCCAAAACCTCTGGCTCTGTGCGACTCAACTTGGGCGTCACGAACAGGATTCTGTAGCTCGCTATAAGCGAGTCCTGTGTGCCTGAATTGAACTGGTTTTGTGCTTGAGAATTGCTAAAATCATCAGAGAATGTATTTGCCATTTTTCCGCCATATCTGCGTCACGACGAGGCACTGGTGAAGAAGAAGGGCGTGCTCTTCATGGGTGTACACTCACTCAGTGACGCGAAAACGATGGCTCTAAATGGTACTGCAATGTAAGATCGTGCCCCACAGCTCTTCAGTTCCGCCTCCTCATCCTCCTCAGTGGGCGGAAACTAACACGAAGGTCCCGCCTCCCTACAAAAGAGGGGCCCTCTCCAGATGCTAATGACACATGTGACTTGGCAGAGATGGCTAATGGACACGAGCAGAAGTGTGAAGGGATGGAGCAGTCAGAGCTCTCCCCCCACGGAAGCGACCCGATCGCCACGGAACCACCGTTGGGCACCCAGCCTGGAAACCCTCCTACGCTGCAAGAAGCGGAGGATACCCTAAGAGGCCTGGCCCGGCACCGGGAGGAGGTCGCCAGGATGGAAGCCAGCTGGCGTGCCCTAAAACTAAACTTGGAGCGGTGCCAATCCCTCTTACCTGAAGTGTCTGTACCGGAAGGTGAGGCACCCGTTCTAGTAGAGGAGCCCTTGCAATGTGATCCGGTTGACGTTGTCGCAGTGGAGGCACCCGTTCGTGCAAAAAACTCTGCACGCACCCCAGATCCCGCTGTCTGCCCCCGTCGCTGAGACAGAAGAAGCGACACCCGTCCTCATGGAGGAGGCCGCGCAGGCACCAGAGCACTACCTGCCTGTACCGGAGCCCCGACTGTCATCTGTTCCAGAGCCGGCTGCTTCCTCCGCAGGTGAGCGCCGCCAGGACTGGGGGGCGCCAGGAGAGCTGCCGCAAACCGGACACTGTAAGCTGGCATTTGATGGTGGAGACATGGAGCAGCTGGTGGAGGAGAATTACAACCGGCGTCAGGAGGAAGAGTGGAGACGGGAGCGGGAAGCAGAGCGACAAAGGGAGCAGCGAGAAACCCAAAAGCTTCGGCAACGTAACCTGGAGAAGGACCGGGCAGATAAGGACCGGATGAGAAAGGATAAAGGAACCCTGTGGGAGCCGCGGCGTAAGGGTGCAGTACGGAGCTTTAAATTGAAAGGTGGTTGGGGCTTCATCCAGGAGCCTGGACTTTATTTAGAAGTTTTTGTGAACCGGCGGGACGTGGAGGCTCACCTCCCAGAAGGACACCCGGGGAGGGACCTGTTGCCAGGAGACTTGGTGACTTACACCCGACACTGGGGTTACAATGGATGGTACGCCCTAAATGTTACCAGGTGCGACCCCTACTCCCCAGAGTGTCAGGAACCTGTGAGACCCTCGGAGCCTTCAGCCTCCCACATCCAGGCCTCTGCAAAAGTGCCCACCCCACGCCGTAAATCTCCCAAGCCTCCCTCAGTGGTCTCCTCAGCAGCCCCAGCTATGGACATGATAAGTATAGCTGGCCCGTACCCGGCGCCTGTTAGGCCCCCTGGGTTCGTTCAGTCCGGGACATAGGGTTCCAGACCCGGAGGGAGATGAAAGAGGTGGCCACACAGACCCAGATAGCGGGTCACGACTTGACTGTACAGGCCACACGACGTCATCAGGTCCTGGTGGTCCTTGGTGCCTCGGATGTTTGGCAAGCATCAGAAGAGTACCAGGTGGTACCTGGAACACCCCTGCCAAAGAATTATAAATAACCCGGACAGGGTCCCTGTATGTAAATAGTTAAATTGTTTATGTACCCGGACGGGTGAATGTTCATAAAAAAGTTTTTTAATTTAATAAAAAAAAAACAAAACACAGTTTTCATTACTTTTATTACAGTCTCATCCTGCGACGCCATCGATCTTCTGTAAAAAAAATGAAAAAAAAAAAAAAAAGTATACCACCTGACCGACGCAGTCCATAGTAACGAGTGTCCCACGACGATCCAGCTCTGCTACATCAGCCTGTCATCCCGGCGCAGCACAGCTGATTACCTGCTTCCCCGGCGGTGACGTCATCGGACTGGTTTACGGCCGGGATTACCCTGCAGTCACTGCAGTTATCGCGAAAAACTGCATGTGACCGCCAGGGAGAAGATAATGGCGGCCATCAAGCAGTCCAGGAAGTGACCGCCGGAGATCTTCTGCCAGGTAAGTGCCGCTGACTCCTGACAGACCCGACCGACGGACACTCACAGTGACAGTGACAAATCCGATTCCGGTATTCAATAAGACGAAAATATCGAAACGAATTATCGAAAGGCCGATAGAGCTAATATCGGCCGATACCCGATATTTGCAGTATCGTATCGCTCAACACTATTCTACAGGTATCGCACACGGTAGCATACTGAAGGTCTTAGATCGCGCTGCCAATTCTGAATATAGCAGCTTGCAGCGCCATTCGTGGTGCCAAAATGACTAAATCCTTGACGGATTGCATTTAATGGTTAATGGGCGCAGTCAAGAGTTGGTTGCATTCATTGTATGGTGGAATCTGTTGCAGATTTTTGAAATGTAATCTTACAGCGGGATGTGGGGGGCAGAGACCCCGATTCCATAGATGTAAGGGGCTTTTTAACTGCAAAAAATCGTTCATTCATCAGGTGAAATTATATTTTGGGCAGCTCAAAAAAAAAAATATATCATTCTTGGTGGCACATCGTCCTGTGTAAACAGGTGTTAACAGGTATTCCACTACCAAGGACTATGGCAGCCTATGTGCAATGAGTGACCTAGTATAGATCGCTCACTGCACAGTTTGCCTGGTCTGACTGTGTAACAGGTATTCAAATGCTGAATGTCTGGGGGTCAGAAGAAAGCAGGAGCCGAAACGTGCGTTGGGGCCGTCACCATCACCCACAAGAGGTACTAGTAGTTTGTACTACAGTGCCTACAAGTAGTATTCAACCCCCTGCAGATTTAGCTGGTTTGATAAGATGCAAATAAGTTAGAGCCTTCAAACTGCAAACGAGAGTAGGATTTATTAACAGAAGCATAAATCTTACAAAACAAAAAGTTATGTTGCTCAGTTGAATTGTAATAAATTTTAAACATAAAAGTGTGGGTCAATTATTATACAACCCCTATGTTTAATATTTCGTGGAATAACCCTTGTTTGCAATTACAGCTAATAATCGTCTTTTATAAGACCTGATCAGGCCGGCACAGGTCTGTGGAGTTATCTTGGCCCACTCCTCCATGCAGATCTTCTCCAAGTTATCTAGGTTCTTTGGGTGTCTCATGTGGACTTTAATCTTGAGCTCCTTCCACAAGTTTTCAATTGGGTTAAGGTCAGGAGACTGACTAGGCCACTCCAACACCTTGACTTTTTCCCTCTTGAACCAGGCCTTGGTTTTCTTGGCTGTGTGCTTTGGGTCGTTGTCTTGTTGGAAGATGAAATTACGACCCATCTTAAGATCCTTGATGGAGGAGCGGAGGTTCTTGGCCAAAATCTCCAGGTAGGCCGTGCTATCCATCCTCCCATGGATGCGGACCAGATGGCCAGGCCCCTTGGCTGAGAAACAGCCCCACAGCATGATGCTGCCACCACCATGCTTGACTGTAGGGATGGTATTCTTGGGGTCGTATGCAGTGCCATCCAGTCTCCAAACGTCACGTGTGTGGTTGGCACCAAAGATCTCGATCTTGGTCTCATCAGACCATAGAACCTTGAACCAGTCTGTCTCAGAGTCCTCCAAGTGATCATGAGCAAACTGTAGATGAGCCTTGACATGACACTTTGAAAGTAAAGGTACCTTACGGGCTCGTCTGGAACGGAGACCATTGCGGTGGAGTACGTTACTTATGGTATTGACTGAAACCAATGTCCCCACTGCCATGAGATCTTCCCGGAGCTCCTTCCTTGTTATCCTTGGGTTAGCCTTGACTCTTCGGACAAGCCTGGCCTCGGCACGGGAGGAAACTTTCAAAGGCTGTCCAGGCCGTGGAAGGCTAACAGTAGTTCCATAAGCCTTCCACTTACGGATGATGCTCCCAACAGTGGAGACAGGTAGGGCCAACTCCTTGGAAAGGGTTTTGCACCCCTTGCCAGCCTTGTGACCCTCCACGATCTTGTCTCTGATGGCCTTGGAATGCTCCTTTGTCTTTCCCATGTTGACCATGTATGAGTGCTGTTCACAAGTTTGGGGAGGGTCTTAAATAGTCAGAAAAGGCTGGCAAAAGAGATCATTAATCCACACATGTGAAGCTCATTATTCTTGGTGCCTGAAATACTTTTTAATACTTTAGGGGGACCAAACAGAATTCTTGTGGTTTGAGGGTTGAATAATAAATGACACTCTGAATTAACTTTAAAAAAAAAAAAATTAAAACAAAAATTTTTGCAGCAGTGCATTTCCCACTTCCAGGCTGATCTACAGTACAAATGTCACAATGCCAAGTTAATTCCGCATGTGTCAACCAGCTAAATCTGCAGGGGGTTGAATACTACTTGTAGGCACTGTATATTGAATACCTGTTCTTTGGACTTTTTTGTGCTTTCCTTTGTGAACATGACTTCATGATGTTTTTTGTATATATTATCTTGGGAAGTATTTTTCTATTATATAATCTACTGTGAACAGCCTCTTTTTGATATATGGTGGGTGCTTGATGCCACTCTGTGGTTTCCCACTGTTTTATAACCTTGTCTGTCATTTTTACATGTTAATAAAGTTTTTACTTTTTTATTATTATTCCTTCTTGCATACATGTTTTTCTTTCGGATATTAGGGATGTCACAGGGAGGGATCATTATTCTCATTTGTGAATGGAAACACAAGAAGCAACGGAATGAAACTGAATGGGAGGTGACACATTAGATATTAGAAAAAACTTTTTGACTGTGAGGGTGATCAATGAGTGGAACAGTGGCGAGTTCTCCTTCAATGGAAGTCTTCAGAGGCTGGACAGACATCTGTCTGAGATGGTTTAGTGAATCCTGCTTTGAGCAGGGGATGGACACGATGGCCCTGGAGGTCCCTTCCAACTCTAACATTCTATGATTCAATATAGAGTATGCTATTGCCACAATTCATGGGAAAACTTACAAATATTCCCTAGAGCCCTTAGGGTGTGCCTGTAAGGGGGTGCGCAATAGAGTATGTGATTCCTTAACGTTGTGTAGCACATGTGACCAAATATCGCCATCTACTGTCCAAACTGAATAAGGTGGAACTGAAAGATGGAAGAAGTATTTTTGGAAGGATGAATCTAAAGAGAACACCAGGTCAGGTGGTAGCTGTGGCACAGTTATCCAATATAAAAGGCCAGAGTGACAAGGTGAGGAAGCAGTTGTCACCAACCAGTGGGAAGTGTGAGCAGAGGGACGCAGAGGCAGAGTTACTAGGGTGCGCTTGGGGACCGACACATGCGGGACACCGTGAGACAAGCATCGAGTTCCAGACTTTGTCTGTCCACACCCCAAGCCCAATCTTCACCAGTTGAGACTCGATATCTGTCACATGTTAAGCACCGAAGACTGCATGTGGACTGTTAGCCAGGAGTTGATGTCCGATGTGGTGACCAAAGGTTCGAGTGAACCGGGCCGTTACTTCCAACGCCGTTGTACAGTACAGGGTTCAGGCAGGGGCTGTGCAGCAGAAGGGACAGGAACCGCCCAGCGTGAGAAGGGCCCAAAAGAACATTACGTGCCTTTGTGCTGAGGACTTCAGCCTAGTGGGAAATACCGGTGACCCCGTTAGCACCCATATATTGCTTAGAAAATGCTCTGAAGAAGTATTCTAGTGAATGCGCCATTGTTGTGAGTGCCGCCCGTGGAGGTTATCACACAAGGCACATCAGAGCACCGTCCTTACCGATAGTTAGAAAAGAGAATACGGCACTACAATTGGTAAAATGTGGTTATTGTCATTATTGGTAATATTGTATGACCTGACTTCCTGTACCCGAATAACTGACCTTTTGCACATTTAACCCCTTCACCCTTGTTTTAAGAAAATAAATAGTTTAGCTGGTTGCCTCATCCTTGTCTGCGTGTTGCATCCTAGTAACCTGTTCACATGCGCACACTACCTCATATAGATGCCGGCGTTCCTGTCGAGCTTTGCAAGCAGAAAACACTTGAATAAAATGGCGGCTGCATTTTTCCTCACGAGTATTTACTGGTATTCCTTCAATAATTTATAGAACTACAGGACAATTGTCATAACCATAATACACTTCCAAACACACTGAAAGATTGTGGCGATGAGTCCTAGCACATTATAGTCATTGACACCTTCACACAATTTTCATAAAAAATAAATTATATACCGCATTTTGCGGTTTACACATCGGATTATAAGACGCACCTCAAGTATTGGAAAGAAAAATTACTTTTTTAACCCCTTCACCCCAAAGCCTGTTTTCACCTTCCTGATATGGCCATACCTTTCAGTCATGACCACTGTCTCTTTATGAGGTAATGACTCTGGAACGCTTCAACGGATCCCGGTGATTCTGAAACAGTTTTCTCATGACATATTGTACTTCATGATAATGGTAAAACTTCTTTGATATGACTTGCGTTTATTTGTGAAAAAACGGAAATTTGTCAAAAATTTCACAATTTTCAAATTTTTAATTTTTATGCCATTAAATCAGAGAGTCATATCGCACAAAATAGTTAATAAATAACATTTCCCACATGTCTACTTTACATCAGCACAATTTTGGAAACTATTTTTTTTTTGTTAGGAAGTTATAAGGGTTAAAAGTTGACCAGCGATTTCTCATTCTTACAACAAAATTTGCAAAACCATTTTTTTTTTAGGGACCACCTAACACTTGAAGTGACTTTGAGGGGTCTATATGACAGAAAATACCCCAAAACGACACCATTCTAAAAACTGCACCCCTCAAGGTACTCAAAACTACATTCAAGAAGTTTATTAACCCTTCAGGTGCTTCACAGGAATTTTTAGAATGTGGAAGGAAAAAATAAACATTTACTTTTCTTTCACAGAAATTTTCCTTTAGGGTCCAGTTTCACTTAGCGCCGCACCAGCGATCCCGACAACGATACGACCTGGTAAGGATCGCTGGTGCGTCGCTAAATGGTCGCTAGTAAGCTGCCAAACAGGCAGATCTCTTTAGCGACGCAGCAACGATCCGGCGATCCTTATAATGACCTCGGCGGTCGTTGGTACCTTGTTATACAGCAGCTTTTCTGACGATTCCCGCCTGCGTCCCCGAGTTCTGCGTCGCCAACAAGGTCGCTCGTCGGGGTCAAACACACCGATGCGCGCTGGCCAGCGGGACACCAACGATGAAAAAATGGTCCAGGACATTCAAGGACGATCAGCAAGATCGCTGGCTAGGTCGCTGTTGCATCCCAAATTGGTGACGCATCAGCAACCTCGCTATGTGAGACGGGGGATTTAGACCTATTTTTTTTTTTACTTTCGCAAGGGTA
Source organism: Oophaga sylvatica (assembly GCA_033576555.1). Classification (NCBI taxonomy): domain Eukaryota; kingdom Metazoa; phylum Chordata; class Amphibia; order Anura; family Dendrobatidae; genus Oophaga; species Oophaga sylvatica. The sequence goes on along the minus strand of JARQOD010000002.1, from coordinate 132,551,895 downwards.
ACAGGAGAAAATGGACCATACATTTTGTTGTGCAATTTCTCCTGAGCAATTTCTGCTAAATGTAGAAATACCCCATATAGGGATGTACAGTACTAATTTGCCATACGGAGTGACTCGGGAGGTACGGAGCGCTATTTGCCTCCTGGAGCGCAGATTTTCCTAGTTTGTGGATTCCATATAAAGAGCCCCTAAAGCCTGAGTCCCCCCTCAAGTGACCCCATTTTGGAAATTATAACCCTTTGAGAATTTATCTACAGATGTAGTGACGATTTTGACTCCATGGTGTTTTCCAGAAACAAGGAGCAATGGATGTTACTGAGTGAAAATTGCAAACTGCCATTGTAGTGACCAGTACGTTGAAGTCACCAGTACATTATGCCCAGCTCATGCTTCTGGAGACACACAGCTGTAAATTAGGCGGGCTTTCATCACTACAGAAATGCCAAACATGTGGGCGCTATATGTGGTTTAGGCACACTGGGGCTCAGAAGGGAGGGGGGCATTTGGATTTGGGAGCGGAGCATTTGGTGAATTTCTTTTGGGGGTCGAGGAGTCATTTAGCTTTTCCAGAGCCTTTGTGCTACCAGTAATGTGGAAGCCCCCTATATTTCAGTTAGCAGATGACAGACCTGAGTGAGGGCTTGCTTTTTTTGTGGATTGAGTTCAAGCTTTTATTGGGAACATTTTACATAATGTTTGGGATCACATTTATCCAGCGCTCTACGCAGAGCATTTGCATCGGGGTTTCGATCTTTGGGAGGCAGAATGAAAAAAAAAAAAAATCAACAGCATGTGACAAATTGGTTTTTATTTCTTTTTTAGGCTGTTCCTTGAGCGGTATAAGTGATTAGATGACTTTATTCTTCGGTCGGTGCGATTACAGCGATACCAGATTTATATCGGGTTTTTATATTTGGCTGCTGTCACACACTTAAAGGCGCTTTTTATTGCGAAAACTAGTTTTCGCATCATCATATTTTGAGAGCTATAATTTTTTCATATTTCGGCCGACAGTCAAGTGATGGCTTGTTTTTTTGCGGAACGAGCTGACGTTTTTATTGGTACCATTTTTGGGCACATGACATTTTTTGATCACTTTCTATTCTGATTTTTGGAGACAGAATGAACAAAAACCAGCAATTCAGGAATTGCTCTTTGTTTTTTTTATACCATTCTGTGTGTGGTAAAATTGGAAAGGCAGCTTTATTCTACGGGTCAGTACAATTACAGCGATACCTCATTTCTTTATTTTTTTTATATTTTGGCACTTTTACACAATAAAAACTATTTTATAGAAAAAATTATTATTTTTGCTTTATTTTATTCTGAGAGCTATAACTTTTTTATTTTTCGTCTGTTGATGCTGTATGGCGGCTTGTTGTTTGCGGGACAAGATGACACTTTCAGCGGTACCATTTTTATTTACATCTGTCTTTTTGATCGTATTTTATTGCACTTTTTGTTCAGCGGTATTTTGATAAAGCATTGTTTAAAAGCAGTGGACCCCAGGCTGGAAGGAAGGGGTGTTCAGAGGTGCGATGCTGCGGGTGTTCGGTGGTGCGGAGGCTCTGCTGACATTTTGTGAAAGCCCGGAGCCCCCGCACTTCCATGATTTACACTGCGGTTGACTCCGGGAAAATGGCCTCCGGGGCAACGTCGCATCTCTGAACACCTCCTCCTCCTAGCATGAGGACTGCAGAATCACACCACTCTTGCCTCCGCCAGCAGCAACCCTGGAACCCTACCTAGTCCACACACAGCCGGTAAGGTATATTCGAATTATAAGAAGCACCCCTATTTTTTCCCAAAAAATTTGGGGAAAAAATGTGCGTCTAATCTAAAAAATACATTCTTGGAAAAATTCTTCCAGGTCTGTGAGATTCCTGGGTCATCTTGCATGCACTGCTATTTTGAGGTCTAGCCAGAGATTTTCAATGATGTTCAGATCAGGGGACAGTGAGGGCCATTGTAAAACCTTCAGCTTGCACCTTTAGAGGTAGTCTACTGTGGATCTTGATGTGTCTTTAGGATCATTATCCATTTAGACATTTCTCCTTGTGAAAATGTATAATCTAAGACTAAAACAATTTCTTTGTGGTAAAAATGTAATTATATTTTCTTCACTCCTCAATGGTATAAACTTCTGTGACACACCTGTGGTGTCAATATGATCACTGCAACCCTAGGTTAATGTATCAAGAGGTGTAGTTTGTAAAATAGGTTCACTTATGACACCTCAGGGGCTCTCCCAGTGGGTCATAGTACCCACAAACCTTAACAGTAAAATCTGCACTAAAATATGGCGTTCCTTCCCTTCTGAGCTTCGCACTGTGCCTGAAAAGTATTTCCTTTTTACATGTAGGGTATTGGCGTACTCAGCAGAAATTTTTACAACAAACTATGAAGTCCATTTTTCCTATTAGCCCTTAGAAAAATTAAAAACTTGGGGCTAAAACAACATTTTAATGATAAAAATGTAATTATTCTTCCTTCACCATCTAATAGTATAAAATTCTGTGAGGCACATGTGGGGTGAATATGATCACTGCACTTTTAAATGAATTCATTGGGGGAGTATAGTTTGTAAAATGAGTTCACATACAGCGGGTTTCTGCTGTTCTGGCACCTCAGGGGCTCTGCAAATGTGACATGGCACACTCAAACTATTCCAGCAAAATCTGAACTCCCAATATGGCGCTTCTTCCCTTCTGAGCTTTGAACTGTGCCTCAAAAGTAGTTTTCCACCACATATGGGGTATCCGCGTACTCAGGAGAAATTGCACAAGAAATTTTGAGGTCCATTTTCTCCTGCTATCATTGTAAAAATTTAAAAAAAAAAAAAAAAAACGGGGCTTAAACTGTAACAGTTTTGAGGGAATTTTTTTTTTAAATTTTCACAGATCAACGTTGTAAAATTCAGTGACGAACCCACATATCTAAATACATTCCGTGAGGGGTCTAGTTTCCAAAACAGGGTCACTTGATGTGCCTAAACACGACATGACACCTGCATACAATTGCATCAAAGTCTGCGTTCCAAAACGTTACTCCTTCCTTTCTGAGCCCTGCCATACGCCCAAACAGTAGTGTTCCCTCACATTTGAAGTATCGGCGTACTCCTGAGAAATTGCGCAACAAATTTTATGGGTCAATTTCTCCCCTTACCCTTGTGAAAATAAAAAATAAAATTGGGGCTGAAATAACTTTGTGGGAAAATGTGATACTCGTTTATTTTTACAGCTCAAAATGATAAACTTTTGTGATGCACCTGGGGGTTCAAGATGCTCACCACACATACAAATACATTCCTTGAGTAGTCTTATTTCCAAAATGGTGCCACTTGTTAAGGGTTTCCACTGTTTAGGCACATCACGGGATCTCCAAGAGCGACATGGCGTCCACTAATGATTCCAGACAATTTTGCGTTCAAAAAGTCAAACGGCGCTCCTTCCCTTCCGTGCGCCCAAACAGTACTTTTCCCCCACATGTGGGGTATCTGCCTACTCAGGACAAATTGCACAACAAATTTTAGTGTCCATTTTCTCCGGTTTCCCTTGTGAAAATAAAGAAATTTGGGTCCAAAGTAAATGTTTATTTTTTCCTTCCACATTCCATTAATTCCTGTGAAGCACCTGAAGCGTTAATAAACTTTTGGAATGTGATTTTCAGCACCCTGAGGGGTAGCTTTTAGAATGGTGTCACTTTTGGGTATTTTGTGTCATATACATTCTGTCATTTTCCCCTCAAAGTCTCTTTAATGTGATGTGGTCCCTTAAAAAAAGGTTTTGTAAAGTTTGTTAGAAAAATTTGAAATTGCTGGTCAACTTTTAACCCTTCTAACTTCCTAACAAAGGAAAATTGTGTTTCAAAAATTTTGCTGATATAAAGCAGACATGTGGGAAATGTTATTTATTACGTGGACCATTCACTCCTGCTACAGATTCTCTCAACTCTTGGCATCACAGACTTGGCCCTATCCTGGATCTCATCATACCTAACAGACCGAACATTTAGTGTCTCCCTCTCACACACCACCTAATCACCTCGCCCCCTGTCTGTCGGTGTTCCTCAAAGCTCAGTCCTAGGACCCCTACTCTTCTCCATCTACACCTTCGGCCTGGGACAGCTCATAGAATCCCACGGCTTGCAGTATCACCTCTACGCCGATGACACGCAGATCTAACTATTTGGACCTGACCTCACCTCCCTACTGACCAAAATCCCACAGTGTCTGTCTGCTATTTCAGCCTTCTTTTCTGCTCGCTTTCTCAAACTGAACATGGACAAAACAGAATTCATCATCTTTCCCCCACCTCATTCTACCCCTCCACCAGACCTATCCATCAATGTCAATGGCTGCTCGCTTTCCCCAGTCCCGCATGCTCGGTGCCTTGGGGTGATCATCGACTCTGCCCTCTCTTTCAAACCACATATCCAAGCCCTCGCCACCTCCTGCCTCCTCAAACTCAAAATATTTCCCGGATCCGCGCATTCCTCAACCATGAAACCACAAAAACACTAGTGCACGCCCTTATCATCTCCCGCCTCGACTACTGCAACCTCCTACTGTCTGGCCTCCCCTCTAGCACTCTGGCACCACTCCAGTCCATCCTACACTCTGCTGCCCGACTAATCCACCTGTCTCCCCGCTATTCCCCAGCCTCCCCCTATGCCAGGCCCTTCACTGGCTTCCTATTGCCCACAGGCTCCAGTTCAAAACCGTAACCATGACATACAAAGCCATCCACAACCTTTATCCTCCATACATCTGTGACATGGTCTCCCGCTACCTACCTACACGCAACCTTCGATCCTCTCAAGATCTCCTTATCGACTCCCCCCTCATCTCTTCTTCCCACAACTGCATACAAGACTTCTCCGGGCTTCCCCCATACTCTGGAACTCCCTGCCGCAAAACATCAGACTTTCACCAACAATGGAGACCTTCAAGAAAAACTTGAAGACCCACCTGTTCCGACAAGCCTACAACCTGCAATGATCCTCAGTCTACTGAACCATCGCATGACCAGCTCTACCCTCTCCTAGTGTATTCTCACCCATCCCTGCAGACTGTGAGCCCTCGCGGGCAGGGTCCTCTCTCCTTCTGTACTTGTGTGTCCCTTGTCTATACCTGTCTATATTTTTCCCTTTTCATATGTAAAGCGCCATGGAATAAATGGCGCTATATAAAGGTATAATAATGATAATAATAATTTATTAACCATTTTGTGTGACATAATTTTTATGCCCTGAAATCAGAGTTAAGTTTGAAAATTTTAACATTTTCCAAATTTTCACCAAATTTCACATTTTTTTCACAAAGAAACGCAAGTCCTATCAAACAACTTTTAGCACTATTATGAAGTACAATATGTCTCAAAAAAAAAAAAATCTCAGAATCAGTGGGAATCCGTTGAAGTGTTCCAGAGTTATTAGCTCACAAAGTGACACTGGCCAAAATTGTAAAATTTGGTCTGGTCATGAAGGTGCAAACAGGCTTGAGGGGTAAAGGGGTTAAGCCTTTTACAGATCATTTCATCTTCAACTTGCTTAACTGTTCACAATAACAATCATTTTGACCAGGGGTACCCAAACTTTTACAAGCCACGGTATCAGACTATGACATGTTAAATTCTTTTTTCTTTGCAAAACTCAAAGTACCTATTGTACGTAATATTGGAGATAGCTGCCAGTTAAAGATTGTATATCGTGGTTAAGAACAATAATGACTATAATCAGTAATAAATGAATAAATGGCATTCATTCAGATTCTAACATATCCGCCTAGATAAACAGCCCGGCCAAGTTCTTTAACAATGGAAGCCTTCTGTGAGGTCACTGAATGTAAGAAATTATAATGTTACGTGTATACGTTTGTGCCAACTTCGGAGATTGTGCCTATCATTTTCTGCTTATTACGCCACATTATTAAATCAGCATTTCTCACATAGGAATCGCTGGAACCTTAGCACTTCTTGGAATAGGAAATCCATGTTAGCACAGATTGGATACTTGTAGGGGTTTTCTGGGGCTACAAATATATTAATTTACTAACGTACCTGTGTTCAATGATCACATCTAATAATTCCAGTAGAACTGCACTTCCAGTCTACAGACGGGAAAAACTAACACTATATGACAGAATGAAATGTGGATGACTTTTATAACTCACCCTTATTACTGTGCTTCCGAGACATCTTCGTTAGTGAAGAAATGTAAAGCACAAAGAAGTATCCTTGTTCACACACTTAGCAGCGAAGAGATGTCAGAACTGGTGGGAAATCTGGGCCAGCTGCCAAAGAGGTGCATAAATGTTGCTTTACAAAAAGTCAGGCCAGGGTCTTCCTCCCACGTCTTGCTGGACACTGCAAAATATATATATAAAAAAAATAAAAAATCAGTCTAATTCCTAGACAAGATGGCTATTTTGACTTCAACCAGCGATGCCAAAATTAGCAAAAAACAGCAGAGACACCAGAGTCTAGAACATAACACAAACCACCCATCAATGTGCCATAGTCAAAATATGACTTCACCGCCATGCCGGAACATGACTTCAACCCAACCTATTGGAAATAGTAATAGGACAATAAATCTCAGCCAAATGACCCTTCTAGAAGACGGTGGATTTAGACTTTCACCACTTTAGTCAGTGCTATTAGCGCTAGGACAGATTACGCACATTGTAAGGTGTCCATTGCAAACAGAAGGCTGAAAGAACCTTGAAAAATTTGGAGATGTTTGGTTTCTTTTGGAAAGATGGAGCAGGTCACCAATTAAGCTTTTCACCTTTTTTCTGATCAGGTAGCACAAGGTTGTAGCTGCTACATTTTCTTCAGCCATATTAGAGCATGTCACACTATGCAATCACAAGTGATACAATGGCTCTACAACGCATTAAAGAGGTTTGACAACGAAAATCTGTGCCGAGCACGTGAAAATACAATCCATGTAGCGTACTTGCCTGTATAGTTCTTCACTGATCAGCCGCTGCATCTCTCCTTACACTCTCGCATGACAACATGCGGTCCACAGGGCTGACAAGCCACCGAAGCACCCAAGAGCATAAACCGACACATCAAGGGAACGGCGGAGAATGATGAAAAATTCTAAAGCACAATTATATTAAGGGCTTTTTTATCCCCTTTCAAAAAATGCAGCGGACAAGTGTTCAGTACGTCAATAGGGAAACGTATAGAACACCGTACATACTACTTTGTGTATTTCTTAATTCATTGTATTTTATTTTTTAAACAGCATGCTGTGGATGTGGCTTATTTTTCATGCATTTTTGCACAGGATTCCTTCCAGGACGGTTATAACTCCAAATTTGAAGGCAGCATAAAATAAAGGGTATGCCACACTAAACAAGATCGCTAACGGGATCGCTAAAAAACGTCTCTATTTAGCGATCTCGTTAGTGACGCTGTTGTGTGTGGCATGTAGCAACGACGTGGCCCCTGCTGTGATCTCGCTGATCGTTCACTAGAGTTCTGGACCGTATTTTGATCATTGGCGTCCCGCTGGTGAGCCTATATCGCTGTGTCTGGCAAGTTTTGTGAACGATTTGCGCTGTTTTTTACATTGCAAAGTCGTTAAGGAGATCGCTAACCGCTTATGCGTCGTTAACGAGATCGCTAAATGTGGCAGCTACTAGCGACATTAAAACGATCACAAAAACGATCACATTAGTATGCGTCGTTATTGTGATCGTTAGCGGGAGCGTTTAGTGTGGCAGTACCTTAAGAGCTGAAACCCCAGTTACAGAGCTGTGTCACTCAGTGGGCTTCTTATCATAGTTTGATAAAATACGTTTATCCTCTCAATGATGTGCTTTGCAGAACTACTGCACCACTGATTGACAGCTTTCTGCATACACTGTGCATAGGCAAAAAGCTGCTAATGAATGGTGGAGGGCATGGATGGCCAGAGCTCATGCATATTATGGACTGTGTACAATCATGGACAAAAGTTTTGAGAATGACACAAATATTAATTTTTACAAAGTCTACTACTTCACTTTTTCTAATGGCAATTTGCATATACTCCAGAATGTTATAAAGAGTGATCAACTTAACAGCAATTACTTGCAAAGTCAATATTTGGCTAGAAAATGAACTTTATCCCCCAAAACACATTTCAACATCATTGCAGCCCTGCCTTAAAAGGACCAGCTAACCTCTTTTCAGTGATTGCTCCATTAACACAGGTGTGGGTGTTGATGAGGACATGGCTGGAGATCAATCTGTCATGACTAAGTAAGAATGACACCACTGGACACTTTAAAAGGAGGCTGGTGCTTGGCATCATTGTTTCTCTTCTGTTAACCATGGTTATCTCTAAAGAAACACGTGCAGTCATCATTGCAATGCACAAAAATGGCCTAACAGGGAAGAGTATCGCAGCTAGAAAGATTGCACCTCAGTGAACAATCTATTGAATCATCAAGAACTTCAAGGATAGAGGTTCCATTGTTGCCAAAAAGGCTCCAGGGCGCCCAAGAAAGACCAGCAAGCGCCAGGACCGTCTCTTAAAAGTGTTTCAGCTGCGGGATCGGGCTACCAGCAGTGCAGAGCTTGCTCAGGAATGGCAGCAGGCAGGTGTGAGTGCATCTGCACGCACTGTGAGGCGGAGACTCTTGGAGCAAGGCCTGGTCTCAAGGAGGGTAGCAAAGAAGCCACTTCTCTCCAGAAAAAACATCATGGACAGACTGATATTCTGCAAAAGGTACAGGCAGTGGACTGCTGAGGACTGGGGTAAAGTTATTTTCTCTGATGAATCCCCTTTTCGATTGTTTGGGACATCAGGAAAACGCCTCATTCGGAAAAGACAAGGTGAGCGCTACCACCAGTCTTGTCTCATGCCAACTGTTAAGCATCCTGAAACCATTCATGTGTGGGGTTGCTTCTCAGCCAAGGGAATCGGCTCTCTCACAGTCTTGCCTAAAAACACAGCCATGAATAAAGAATGGTACCAGAATGTCCTCCAAGAGCAACTTCTCCCAACCCTCCAACAGGAGTTTGGCGATCAACAATGCCTTTTCGAGCATGATGGAGCACCTTGCCATAAAGCAAAGGTGATAACTAAATGGCTCAGGGAACAAAACATAGAGATTTTGGGTCCATGGCCTGGAAACTCCCCAGATCTTAATCCCATTGAGAACTTGTGGTCAATCATCAAGAGACGGGTGGACAAACAAAAACCTAAAAATTCTGACAAAATGAAAGCATTGATTGTACAAGAATGGACTGCTATCAGTCAGGATTTGGTCCAGAAGTTGATTGAGAGCATGCCAGGGAGAATTGCAGAGGTCCTGAAGAAGAAGGGTCAACACTGCAAATATTGACTTGCTGCATTAACTCATTCTAACTGTCAATATAAGCTTTTGTTACTCATATGTTTGCAATTATATTTCTGTCTGTGATAAAAACATCTGTCTAAAGCCCGGGTCTCACATAGCGATACACCAGCGATCCCGACAATGATCAGGATCGCTGGTGTATCGCTACATGATCGCTGCTGAGCTGCCAAACAGGCAGCTCAGGCAGCGATCAGCACAGCGACACTGCGGGTAACATCGCTTAGTTACCCGCAGTGTATGTTGGATACCAGCGCCCTGATGAAGGGAGCTGGTAACCAAGGTACACATCGGGTTTCCAGGCGCTGCGCGGTGCCTGGAAACCCGCTGTGTACCGTCTTGAGTTTAACCCAGCGGATCGCTGGTCCCTCCTGCCGCTGACCCACAACAGACGCAGCAGTAAGCGTGTCCCTTTGGTACAATGCGGGAGGAGCCCAGCGAACCACGATCAAAAAAATGTCCAGGACATTCAGCGACAATCAGCGATACCCAGTAGGGGGCTGATCGTCGCTGAATGTCACACACAGCGATATCGCTGGGGAGATCGCTGCTGCGTCACAAAACTAGTGACTCAGCAGTGATCTCGCTAGTGACATCGCTGTGTGAGACGGGGGCTAAACACACATAAAAACCAGAGGGCAGCAGATCATGTGAAAATATAATATTTGTGTCATTCTCAAAACTTTTGGCCATGACTGTAGTAGAAGCTCATAACTGAGAACACTAGCAGAGCTGCAGCAACATAAATGCTGCTCTCAAATGGAGCAGAAAAAAACCAGTGACAGATTCCTTAAAAAAAATCCAAAACTCAAGAACATGTATAAGAGGGCATGTTTTAGTCAACCCCCAGCTCACAATAAAGGTTAAGGGGTTCTTTTTGTAACCCCATAGTGCTAGATCAGCTGTGAGCTGCAGCAGTCAAGAATAGGCGATTGAGGGTCATAGGACTCTCACTTTGTGAGCGTTTTATGTCAAGCTCTTCACATATACCATAAATGTTAAGACTGCTTATACGCCTATAAAGGGAACAGGTCGCCTCTAGTGAAGAGCGAGTATGCTCGTTGCTCGTGTGGTCTCCGAGTATTTGGAAGTGCTCAGAGATTTAGTTTATGTTGCCGCAGCTGCATGATTTGCGACTGCTAGACAGCCTGAATACATGTGGGGATTCCCTAACAAACAGGCAATCCTCACATGTATTCAGGCTGTCTAGTAGTCGCAAATCATGCAGCTGCGTCGACAGAAACTAAATCTCCGAGCACTTCCAAATACTCGGGAGACAACCCGAGCTACTCGCTCATCACTAAACGCCTCTTAAAAAAAAAGTTGCATACAGTTCTGGTGGTGATCTGTAGGTAAGTAGTGTTTAAATCATGTCTGGCAGGTGACTGGAGTAGCAGCTGCAGGGAGGAAATAAAAGTTTTATTCTCTGCAGCCATTAATTTTCAGTCATCAGGGTGGTGCAGGGAGCGCGTACAGACACTGCTCATTATACAGTGAGTGCTGTAATCACTCCCCAACACATTACAGCAATTCACAGACTACTCTGCAGAGTGTGTGGGGAGAGCAGGCTGTCAATCAGTTCCCATGGGAACTGATTACAGTGCTCTCCATGTATAGCGAGTGGAGACTGTAACCGCTCCCTGCACCGCCACTATGATTGGAAGCGAGTGGCTGCAAGGAGAATACAACTTAATTTTCTCCCTGTAGCCGCTGTTCCATGCGCCGGCTAGGCATGACTTAAGATGTATATTACCGGCAGATTGCCCCTAGATCTGCAGGTAAAAAAAAAAAATTATGAGAGTACCAAAGACCAAGGAGACTCCAGCTATTCCTGGCAGTGCAACATATATAGTCAAAAATGAGAGGAGAGAGTTTCTGGGGTCATGCAAATGGAAAAATTATGGATTGTTACACAATACTCATAAGTATATAGGTCCACACAATACTTTTAATGGATCTTTTACATGTTGAATTAATATGGACATTATAAGTGTGATATGCTTTATTATACATGTATTCTTCATAGAAAAGACCGTTTCCAGGCAACACTGCATTTCATGCCGCCTTGTAGCGACACTTTAGTAGGTAAAGTCATGTGTATGTCCACAGAACTGAACAGCAGGTTGCAGGCGTCAGGATGACCCACAACTGATCAATATCTTGTAATACGTTTCTCAGGAGGTGAAGGTTTTTATATTTAATTTTTCTTTAAAAGCTATATATTTGATTTTTATAGTGAAAAGTGAAATCTCGACAGTTTATGAGAAAATTGGTGATTGTTTCAGAGACTGCTAAGCTGAAGTCAGACATAGTGGGAAAGCCCCAGGAGCCTCTACAGCGTTGTTAGAGGATTGTAGTGCTCGGACTAATCGCAGCACGGTTTACCAGTCACCAGACGAAAGAATAGATTTCACAAAAATGCTACTAAAACTTAGCAGAAATCTGCTACTTAAAGGATTTCAAAAAACGCCACTGGAGATTTATCAGAGAGATGTATTTTGCTCGTAGGCTTAAAACAACAAAGTCAATGTCTTGTGGTAACATCTGGCTAATTGGCTTTTGAGTAAAGCTGTCCCTAAACAAGCTATTTTCAGCTTGTTGATCGAGTGCTGGAAAAGAAGCTTGGCATAAATATCAACTGCACTGTAATGCCATTGTAAGCATTTATCTGCACCGAAGTACATGGCACCTAGAAAGAGCCTTCTTCTTGGCACCTTACAGGACAGGCTGCTGATCGTGGATGGCCACCAGCACAGCAGCAAATGGCCAGGACTCTAAGGGTATGTGCACACGTTGCGGAATCTGCTGCGGATCCACAGCAGAACTGCAAGTGATGTACAGTACCATTATATTAAATGGAAATAAAATAACGCAGTGCACATGCTGCGGATATTTCTGCGCGGATTTGGTGCGGATTTAAATCCGCAGCATGTCACTTCTTTTGTGCAGTTCTGCAGCGTTTTGAGATCTGTTCTTTATAGGAATCCGCAGGTCTCAAAACGCAGGGGAAATCCGCACAAAAACCGCGGAAAATCCGCACTAAATCTGCAGGTAAAACGCAGGTAATTTTACCTGCGGATTTAGCAAAATCTGCGCAAAATTCCACAGCAGATTCTGCAACATGTGTACAAACCCAAAGGGTCTGTGCACACGTTGAGGATTTGACTGCAGAATTTTCTGCACCAAAACAGCACCTCTTGGCAGAAAATGCAGGTGCTTTTTTGATGCGTTTTTTCATGCTTTTTTGTATGTGATGTCATTTCTTGTCCAACCTCCTCTTTTACATTTGTCCAACCCACACTCACAGACAGACAGATAGAGATAGATAGATAGATAGTTAGAAAGATATATAGAAAGATAGATAATAGATAGAAAGATATATAGGTAGATAGATGATAGATAAAATGGTACATAAATAGTTAAAGAGACACACACACACACACAAAATCTTAACGCAATATAGTTAAGAAAAAAAAAAATGGGGAAAAAAATGTCGCGGGCTCCTGGCAATTTTCTGCGCCAGAGGTGGAAAGCAGACAGCAGGGGCCAATATTTCTAGCCTGGGAAGGGGTTAATACCCATGGCGCTTCCCAGGCTATGAATATCAGCCTGCAGCTAGCCTTTACTGGCTATTAAAATAGGGGGACCCCCCCAAAAAAAAAATGACGTGGGGTCCCCCTATAATTTATAGCCAGAAAGGCTAGACAGACAGCTGCGGGCTGATATTCATAGCCCAGGAAGGGGCCATTGATATTGGCGCACCCCCCCTGGCTAAAAATACCAGCACCCAGCCGCCCCAGAATTGGCGCATCTATACGATGCGCCATTTCCGGCACTTAGCCCCTTCTCTTCCCACTCCCCTGTAGCGGTGGGATATGGGGTAATAAGGGGTTAATGTCACCTAGCTATTGTTAGGTGACATTAAGCCCGGTTAATAATGGAGAGACGTCAATAAGACGCTTATCCATTATTAATATTATGGTTTGAAAGGGTTAAAAAAAACACACACATAAGAATAAAGTATTTTAATGAAACAAAACACAACACGGTTTTCGTATTTTTATTACACACTCAGATCCAAGCGACGCCCTCGGTCTCCTGTAATAAAAAGTAAAAAAATAAAACCGTATACTCCCTGTCCAACGCAGTCCAATTAATAACGAGTGTCCCATGATGATCTCCCCTTTAGAACAGTGACATCAGGTGATGCCACTGCTCTATAGGGCCTCCCAGTGATGAACTGACAGGAGACAATGGCTCCTGCAGTGCATCACTGAGGTTACCTGAGTTCATTCTCTCACTTTATGGCAAAGCTGTGTGGGAATTTTCTCACCCAGCATTGCCAGTGAGAGAATGAACTGTAGTGACGTCATTCTCTCCCAGCGTAGCGATGCACAGGAGTGTATCGCAGGAGCGGTGTAGAGCGCTGACATCACTCGATGTCAGTGTTCTACACCGGAGATCGTCGTGGGACACTCGTTAATCACTGAACTACGGCGGAAAGGTGATGTATAGGTTGTTTTATTATTTTATTTTTATTACAGATCTATGTACTCTATGTTGTGTTGTATGTCATGTGTATGTTCTTTATGTTATATGTTCTGTGTATGTAATGTATGTGCTTTTTGTTTTTTTTTACATTCAACACATTAGCCGGATGATGGGACTACTACTGTCCCATCATTGGCTAATGTGTCAGTCACTGTCACTGTAGCAGGCATAGCCGGATGGGACTCGTAGTCCCATCCGACGATGCCTGCATACACAGAGACACACACACACAGGCCCGCAGACCCCCACACATACACAGATCACGCACACCGGCCCGCACACCCCCGCACATACACAGATCACGAACACACCGGCACACACATACACGCACACAGTTACCGCCCACACACTATACACGCACACAGTCACCACCCACACACATAGCGCCGCACACTATAAACGCCCACACTCGGCCCACACACTTTCCTCCTCCCGAACTGCAGCGTTTCACCCGCAGCAAAACCGCAGATCTTTTTTAGACCTGCGGTTTTGCTGCGGAAGTGCCCAACTCAATGCAAGTCAATGGGCACAGAAACGCTGCAGTTCCGGACAAAGAATTGACATGCTGCGGAAAATAAAACGCTGAAAATCGGCGCGTTTTTTTTCCGCAGCATGTGCCAGAAAACCTGCGTTTGCCATGGAATTACATTGGATGTACACTGTGCTGCGGGTTGGATGCGTTTCCGCACGTTGAAAAACGCAGCGGAAACGCATCTAAAAACGCAACGTGTGCACAGGGCCTAACCTGTCCACGTACTGGATACTCTGCGTTTTGGACGGAGTGGAAACATTGCTCCGTCCAAAGCCCCGCCCCTTCTGAACGCACGGTGAATCCCCACACCATATACATAGAACTGTGTTATTTACTCCGTCGCCGCAAGGTAAATAGACATGCTGCGGTCTAAAAAGACGCGCCACATGTTCGCTTTAGCGGGTGTGTCATCGGACGCATAGTGGAGACGGGATTTCATAAAATCCCCTCCACCATGCAGGAACATCTAGACGCTGCAGCTTAAATGCTGCGGTAGGACGAAGCGTTCAATCCGCAGCTAATACTGATGGTTTCCGCTACGTGGAAACGTACCCTTAATATGTGGCACTGATGCAACTACTAATGAAAAGGATAAAGTCTTCGCACACTGGGCTTGCTCCTCGCTCTGGCTAAGATTTGGTGGCGTATGGAGGTGTTGAAGGAATGACGGTGTTGGTCAGAATTAGTGAAAACTCTAAAAGTTAAAAGGGAGTCTCTCACTTTACAAACATGAATTAAAGCTACTCAAAAGTTCTATACGGGACTTAGCCCACATGAAATGAATATCTGCAAAGCTATGAGCTGCTGAAGAGACAACTTGACATTGCCCCTTTGTATTTTGCATTTAGGCAGCACTTGCTCTTGTCAAGTGAGGGCTATCAATTACGCTGGACAGGAGGCTAGTCTCTAACTTCTGAAAGACTTCCTGTGAACCACACGATGTCTTCAGCACCTATCAAGTTCGCCCTAGCAGCCCTGAGACCCCCTGTGAGACCCCTTATAATTAATAAGTGTGCAGCTAAAGATAATTTGATAATACCCAATACCTTCCAGGGTTATAGTTAGGCGGGCTTACACAAAGATATAACTCAGTCCTATGGGCTTGTTCAGACTAGTGTATTAGGCTAAGTTCACACGTTGCGGAATTATCCCGCACTTCTCCCGCAGGAAATACGCACGTTTTTTGTATGCTGATTCCCGCCAGAATAATAGCGTTTTGCAAGCGTAATTAGCTTGCAGAATGCTAGAGTTTTCCTAGCGATCTGTAGCATCGCTTGGAAAACTGATTGACAGGTTGGTCACACGAGTCACACATAGTGTTTGACTCGTGTGACCAACTTTTTACTATTGATGCCGCCTATGCCGCATCAATAGTAAAAAGATCTAATGTAAAAATAATAAAAAAAATAATAAATAATGATATTCTCACCTTCCGGCGGCCCCCGCAGCTTTCCCGCCTTCAGCGATGCTCCCGGCAACTTCCGGTCCCAGAAGTCCTTTGCGACAAATCACCCCGATGACGTAGCATCTCGCGAGACCGCTACGCCATCTGGGTGATCTCACAAAGCATCACTGGGAACGGAAGTTGGCGGGAGCGTCGCTGGAGGCGGGAAAGCTGCGTGGGACGCCGGAAGGTGAGTAATATTATTTATTATTTTAATTATTGTTTTACCAGGGATATGGTACCCAGGGCCTGGAGGAGAGTCTCCTCTCCTCCAGACCCTGGGTACCATCCGCACATGAACCGCTTACATTGCGCATAGTGGGCATAGCCACATGCGGAAAGTAAGCGGTTCAATGCATTCCTATGGCGGCGGAATCACCGCGGTTACGCTAAATTAATGAACATGTTGCTAGATTTTCCGCAAAGCGTTTTTTTCGCGGAAAATACCGCAACATGTGTACAAAACATGCGCAATCAATTAACAAGTATAGAATGCTTAATGCTTGCGTTTTTTTCGCGGTTTAACCGCGGAAAAAACGAGAAAAAAACGCAATTATTCCTGATCGTGTGCACTTAGCCTTACACATCTGAATGCTATCCACATGCAAAATAGGAGGCATGCTGACAGCACATTGACCAATGCAAGGTATTGTGGTAGTACACATATATATATATATATATATATAATTAGACTTGCCAATTTTAAGTCAACAGGTGCCCAAAAACATATCACATACAGTGGTTTTGGAAAGTATTCAGACCCTTTAAATTTTTCACTCTTTTGCATTTACCAAATGGCTGCAATGAAACAAGTTTTTCACACCAGGATTTGGGGATCCTCTGCCATTCCTCCTTGCAGATCCTCTCCAGTTCCGTCAGGTTAGATGGTGAACAGCCATTTTCAGGTCTCTTCAGAGATGCTCAATTGTGTTTAGGTCAGGGCTCTGGCTGGGCCAGTCAAGAATGGTCAGAGTTGTTCTGAAGCCACTCCTTTGTTATTTTAGCTGTGTGCTTAGGGTCATTGTCTTGTTGGAAGGTGAACCTTCGGCCAAGTCTGAGGTCCAGATCACTCTGGAAGAGGTTTTCATCCAGGATATCTCTGTACTTGGCCGCATTCATGTTTCCTTCAATTGCAACCAGTCTTCCTGTCACTGCAACTGAAAAACACCACCACAGCATGATGCTGCCACCACCATGTTTCACTGTTGGGATTGTATTGGGCAGGTGATGAGCAGTGCCTGGTTTTCTCCACACATACCGCTTACAATTTTCACCAAAAAGTTCTATCTTCTCATCAGACGAGAGAATATCATTTCTCATACTCTGGGAGTCCTTCAAGCATTTTTTTTTAGCAAACTCTATGCGGGCTTTCACATGTCGGGCACTGAGGAGAGGCTTCCGTCGAGCCACTCTGCCATAAAAGGGCTGCAGTGATAGCTGACTTTGTGGAACTTTCTCCCATCTCCCTACTGCATCTGTGGAGCTCAGCCACAGTGATCTTGGGGTTCTTCTTTACCTCTCTCACCAAGGCTCTTCTCCCATGATTGCTCAGTTTGGCTGGACGGCCAGGTCTATGAACCTTGAGTACTGCAGAAATTCTTTTGTAACCTTGGCCAGATCTGTGCCTTGCCACAATTCTGCCTCTGAGCTCCTTGACCAGTTCCTTTGACCTCATGATTCTCATTTGGTCTGACATGCACTGTGAGGTCTTATATAGACAGGTGTGTGCCTTTACAAATCAAGTCCTATCAGTTTAATTAAACACAGCTTCACTCCAATGAAGGAGTAAAACCATATCAAGGAGGATCACAAGAAAATGGACAGCATGTGTCTTAATTATGAGTGTGAACAAAGGTTTTGAATACTTATGACCATGTGATATTTTGGTTTTTCTTTTTTAATAAATTTGCAAAAATTTCTACATTTCTGTTTTTTTCCATCAAGATGGGGTGCAGAGTGTACATTAATGAGAATAAAATTAACTTTTTTGAATTTACCAAATGGCTGCAATGAAACAAAGAGTGAAAAATTTAAAGGGGTCTGAATACTTTCTGTACCCACTGTATCCATCCGTGAAAAACATTGATGACACACTGGTAAAAACGGACAAACACCTCGTACATGGATCCAAAACACTGATGAAACATGTACCATTTTTTCAAGAACATATTTAACCCCTTTATGATCTATGAGGTATCGGTAATTGTCAGCAGGATTTAGCCCTATAAACTAAAGGAATGGCTATAATGGCACCGTGATGCTGATTAATATGATACCTGATGTAAAGGGATCCGCTCAGTGGCTGCTGAATACTCACCTTCTTAAGTTTTCATAAAATGACGTCTTCTGTGTACTTTGGGTCGGATGTGGGGGCAGGGTCTTGTTCTGGATCTCTGCCCCCCACCAACCTACTCTGTTTCTTGTGCAGGTCACTGATTATTCAGTGATCTACCTCCTTTTTAAAACTCAGTGCCACCGCCATTGTGTGGGCGGAGTGAACAGTGTGAGTGGGAGTCCTGACTTCAATAAAATGGCGCCGGAGGCGGCACCTGCGAAGATCGAGATTTCGGCTAAGTACATTTTGTTAAAATTCTGCACACAGGATGCCGACTCACACAGCGCACGCACCACCCACACAATGATGTCAGCAGCGACGCAAGGTTTTCAAAAGCAAGCAGGTCATCGAATAATCAGTGACCTGTACAAGAGGCTGAGGAGGCTGATGGGGGGGCACAGAACCAGGAGAACAACCTGCCCCCACGCCCCGATGCACACAAGACACTATTTTACGAAAACTTAAGGAGAGTATTCAGAAGCCACTGAGCGGATCCCTTTACATCAGGTATCATATTAATCAGCATGACAGCGCCATTATGGCCATGCCTTTAGTTTATAGGGCTAAATCCTGCTGACAGGTTCACTTTAAATGTCGCTGTCTGTCTGACAGCGGCATTTTACTCACGCTTACTGGAAGCGCGTCACAAACCCCGTGATCGGTGCCCCGTCTCATGATCGTGGGGCGCTAATGGGTTGGCGTGACAGCCGGGGGTCTGCAGAAGACCCCCATGTCGGTCACTGTAGCTCTCCTATGGACACCAGCGTTTACAGATGATAATTTCTGCTACAAATGGCAAGGCTGATGCCCTGCTATATGTAGCACAAGCAATCGGAAAATCTCAGCTTCAAGTCTTCTAAGGGGACTATTAAAGAAAGTCAAAAGTGTAAAAAAAAAAAAAAAAGTTTAAAAAAAATATAAAAAGTTCAAATCCCCCCCCTTTGATCCATTCAAAATAGAACAAAAAAATAAAAAATATACGTTCAGTATCGCTGCGTTCAGAAATCAGAAATGCCCGATTAAAATACAAAAAGAATTCGATTGGTAAACGACGTAAAGGGAAAAAAAAAAAAAAAAAAAAAACACCATAACTACAGGGTTTTTTGGTCACCGCAACATTGCAATACAATGCAATAGCAGGCGATCAAAACATAGTATCTACTTCTAAATTTTATCACTAAAAACGTCACTTCGGCGAGTAAAAAACAAGCCCTCACCCAGCCCCAGATCCCGAAAAATGGAGCCATGGTTTGGTATCTACGAACTCGTAATAACCTGGAGAATCATAATGGCAGGTCAGTTTTAGCACTTCGTGAACATGGTAAAAAAAACAAACAAAATTGTGGAATTGCACTTTTTTTTGCAATTTCACCGCGCTTGGAATTTTGTAAATCCCATGTCCACTATGTGTGCATGTGCGCCTGCGGATCACCCGTGGACACTGACATGCAGCGCGTCTTTCAGGACTGCAGCATGTCAATTTCTCTTGTGGAGATATTAGTCTCCGTGAAACAAGATTTCACCAATAGAATGGTTCAGTGACCACATGCAGATTCACCTGCGTTCAAAAGAAGTCAGCGAACTACGCTGCATCCAAAACGCTGCTGCTTCCGGATTGTGGGCACATAGCCTTAGTAACACAAAACACAGTCCGTTCTCAGGATAGAACAGCCTGGTCTCTCCAACAGAGCAGTACAGGCAATGCGGATCCTCAGGCAGTGTCTGTTCACCATCATACACCGCTGAGATAGTCTTAGTTCGGTCAAACAAGACAGCTAGTTCCATAGCAACCAGTGATCTTTGCAGTTAGGAGCACACGACCTGTGCAGTCTCTTCTCACAGAGACATTCTGGCTTGTCTCTCCTGCTCCAATACAACCCACTCTGCTCAGCTTTCCCCAGCTGACTGCCTCCAGTGAACACACAGCCTGGATCTAGCCATAGCTATCCATGTGAACCTAATCAGAGCCTGTAGTGCTAGGATTTAACCCTAGCCTACCTGGCTTTTCTACACCCCATAAAGAATTATGAAATGGATTTCCAAAATAAGTGTATTAGGTATAAGATAATGATGTAGTTTGCTTTGTAAAATCTGTTAACCAAACCATTTTAAACGGGTTATCTGGGACTTTTATTATTTTTGTGTACGGGGCTAAACGGGAAGGCAGTTGCTAATTTCCTGCCTATTCTGCAGGACGACAATTGCTGCAAGCTCAGGGGGGGGGGGGGGGGTCACAGACTGTTTTGAATGGCTATTCCTTGGTTTCCGTCGACAGACCAGTGTCTTCTCTTCTGCTCTACTCTGTCAAGGGTGTATCACTGCCGGTGTCATGCTAAGGCTGTGTTTCCATGTTCAGGAAACACAGCGCTTTGGACGGAGCGGAAAGTCCGCTCCGCCCAAAGCCCCGCCCCCTACTGTACGCGCGCTCATTCCGGATGTGTTCAGGAACCCATCCGGAATGACCGCAGGGCTACATAGCCCTGTGTTATTTCCCTTGCGACGACGCAGCGTCGCCGCAAGGGAATAGGACATGCTGCGGTCTAAAAAGACGCGCCGCATGTCCGGAAACGCAGGTCTTCCGCCTGCGTGTTTTGCAGCATAGTGGAGACGGGATTTTTTGAAATCCCCTCCACTATGCTGTAACATCTGGACGCTGCGTGTTTGACGCCGCGCCAACGCACAGCGTCAAACACGCAGCAATTCCGGACTGTTTCCTGAACGTGGAAACATACCCTAACAGCTACCTAACTGCGGGGAGCCAGCTGTAAATCTGCATTACATCAGCTGTGACACTGTCGACAGAGCAGAGTGGAGAATAAGGCACTGTTCTGTTGAGGAGGTGAAATAAAGCACGGGGATTGCCGGCTGACACTGTCCCTGTGCAGAATTAGTAGCAGATAGTTACCAACTGCACAGGGACAACTGATCTATTAGCTCTTAGTCCCATACACAAAAATAATAAAAGTCCATTATAACCCCTTTAAGGCTACATACACTTTTTGCTCCATTACATCTAATAATAACTATTCCTCTGAGCGTTTACCTAGACTTCATCCAACAAACTGAACTTGAGTCCCTATCTTTGAGTACACTGCTCCCACGTCGCATTTCATTTGGATTAACTTGCACAAATTGAGATTTAATAAGTGTAATTGGTCCCGTAGGGGCTCCTCAAACACTAGAGGGAAAGAAGGCATTGATGTAATATGGGGCGTTGTATACTGGGTCATTATAATCTACGGTTATCTGCTATGGTGGCCGGATACTCTTTACACCATTATTGGCATACTGTTGTATATGGCTGGGTGTATGAGCTGTGCTCTATAGTTACGTTTGGATTGTTTTGTTTTTTTTTTCTTAATAAAACTAAAAATATTTATAAAAAAGTTAGGACTTCACATGGTCATGTAATGTGAACGGAGCATTAGCAGGGGGCGTGAAACAATTTAACCCTTTCCAGACTAAGCGCGTTTTGGCTCTTCATGCCTTGAGCAAAATTCTATTGTTTGGAATGTTGTATTTGCTTCTGTAAGAGGAAGCGGCACACAGATACATCAGACTCCCCAGAGGAGCCCTGCTTGGGGGTGTCAGCAGGTCTACAGCATTACTGATGCCCGGGCTTCACTTATCAAGGGGAACACACATGGTAGCCCATCAGACATGCCACGGGTACAGTGGTGAGAAGAAGGTACGTTATTACTAACACCACTTTTCGATGTTGGACATTGGAAACAGGTTATTCTGTGCACTACATCTCCGATGTTTGTCATATTCCTGAAAGCAGGAACACAATCTCAGCCACATACAGCAAATTAGACAAGGACACGAGCGTCTGCTAGTCCAGAGTGCATCAGAAGCTGCACAAATTAGATGTCTGAAAGAAGAAGAAAAAAAAAGTGCAGCTCAGGGAACGGGCATAACCTGCCTGCACGAAGACGTCCGACATTCCTGCAATGCCCGCAGTGCCGCCATAGCCCGTACATTGTAGAGCCACTCCATCCTGCATCTGACTCAGCATTTACATTGTGTTATATTTATACAGAATTCATAGTTTAAAGGGAATGCATCATAAAGAAAGTGACAAATTGTGCTTTGTTTTTTATATAATATTGAAGGAGGTGGTCAGAAGGTAAAGCATTTTTCTTCTAATTCCCTATTTAGCCCTATAATTTATATAGCGCCAATAATTCCGCAGCGCTTTACAGACATTATTGGCAATGTCCCCGATGGGGCTCACAATCTAAGATCCCTATCAGTATGGGGAATGTGGGAGGAAACCGGAGTACCCCGAGGAAACCCAGGCAAACACGGGGAGAACATACAAACTCCTTGCAGATGTCCTTGGTGGGATTTGAACCCAGGACCCAGCGCTGCAAGGCTGCTGTGCTAACCACTGAGCCACCGTGCTTGAAGCTATTTTCTAATATACCTGCTTTAAAAATTCCCTAACGTTCCCTGACTACACTGTCTAACAGCTTCCGGTCTGAGGACGATTCATTTGAGTATGACCAGTGCATGCTGGGATAACCAAAGCGTCATGAGGGGTCAGTGGCTGCGGTCACTGTCACAGCCTCTGTCCCCTCCCTGAAACGAAGCTTCATCAATGCTGCGAATTTCAGAGGCGGTGCTGTCCAAGCGGTGTCCCCAGTGTCTCCCTAGTGCAGTCTCCCCCCCATGCCGTGTGATGAGGGCACAGTCTGATCTGTTGGCTGTATAGATGAATAGTAATAAGCCGGCAGCAGAGGGGTGTCAGTGTACCCCACAGAGACCAGTGACAGTCACTTAACAGCATTTTTTCTCAAGTGACGGGTTCCCTTTGACCCCTTCAAGACCTTGCGATTTTCTGCTTTAGTTTTTTGCTTCCCTTCATCCCAGAGCCATAACTTTTTTAGTTTTCCGTCAATTTGGCCATGTGAGGGATCACTTTTTTAACAACCGCAAAGTAACTGAAAAAAAAAACAAATCTGGTGCGGATGTTTTTTTTCTTTTCAGAATTCAATGTAGATTTTAAATCATTTTATATTTTGATAAGACGCAGGCACCATTTTCTCAGAAGAAAAAAAAAAAGGGCTTCATCCAGCCTACGTCATTATTATCATTATTCATTTTTATAGCGTCATTTATGCCATGGCGCTTTACATGTGAGAGGGGGCGAATATAGACAAGTACCATAAATATGAGCAATACAAGGCACACACAAGTACAGAAGGAGGGAGGACCCTGCCCGCGAGGGCTCACAATCTACAGTCATGTTGATAAAGCCTAATTATATTTTTCTCTGTCAAAATGGCGCCGGCAGCATCTGTGCAGTAGCACCAATCGGAACATGATAGATGCTAACGCACAGGAGCGAGGGCCATTTTGTTTGAAAATTTTTTTTTAAACAAAACTATTTGTAAATGAAACAAAAATATGCATATTCTCCCCGTATCATGCTACAGCACAGGCTCCGCCACTGATGCCGCTGTCTGCCTGATGAACGCAAATTTTTTTTTTCAAACCATATTATATTCAGTATGAAAAATAGGGGGCAGGTCAGTGAAGAATCTGTGACCTGTCAGAAGCCATACAGATACATATGTGAGCAGAGTACCACATAAAGACCCCCCACAGGACCCCTGTAGCATGAACATAATATTAACTGAAAAAGATTAAACAACAACCACAAGACGGATTTCATCACCAGGTATCATATTCACCAGTATAACGGCGCTGATCTGACACTGTCTGTAGGTTACTGAGCACAATCCTGCTGACAGGTTCATTTAAGAAGCATTCCTCCCAACAACATTTTATGCTTTTAATAAATTGCAGTCACCATATTACATAGCACTGTGTAATTACCATTGCTCATTTTGCCTTTCTACCCAGCTAATTATTCTCTTTTCCATTAGGTCTATGACATCACATGATTAAAAACTGACTCGCTGAATCCTTCTAATCTCTATGTAGAAACAGGAGGTCCATTTTCCCTGTATGATTCATAAGTCGCTGAAAAAGTCAATGGCAGTGGGGAGGAGGAGGGGGGGATTTATTAATTATTCCCGGATCTGTTGATTTAAACGTACTTTGTCCGTGGGACAACCCTTTTAAGCTACAAAAATGTAACCGTACATATATTTTATAGCTTTTTTTCTTTTTGCCAATATCCACTTATCAAAATGACTTTAAAAGCTGGAACAATCCAATAATAAACTCCCAGGACGTGGTACTCGAAATACCCACATTCCGGCCCCCAAATCCACCAGCAGGTATGAAACAGCCAGTGCGCTGATGGGATGACAAGGAGGCCTTGGAGAATTTCAATTTGCTGCTCTAATATTGGAAGCTCCCTCTGATAGGTTACACATTTTTGGATATTTCGACATAAAAAAAAAATGTCCTAATGAGCAACTAAGGAATTGAAAAGTAAACCTTAATATTAGATGAAATCACCGTAATTAAGGAACGGGAATCCATAATCCAGACATGTTAAACTGCCCTTCTAAACCTGCGCAGATTATAGAGTCGCAATAACTGTATATGGACTATAAACGGTAAATGCTTGGCTTTTTCAGCTTTCCTTCAGGGGAGAGAAGTTCTCCAACCTTGTGCTCCCTCCACCCCTAAACTCCCATTCAATAAGTAGGACTGGGAACACATCGCTCCTGTCTGACTGAGCAGGAAAGCTGAAACCGGAGGCACAGACTGCCCGGCTGCACAAAGGAGGCTTGTCTGCCACTAGCCAGTCTACCTGAAAATAATCCCAGCTGTGTCACAAGTTCAAAAGGAAAGCAGCTTTCCCCGGCCCGCTATCTGCTGGAAAGCCCAGCGCCCTTTAGGCCAGACTACAGGACACTTGGCAGCGGCAGCTCGGAGGGGCGCTACTACTGGGAAGGATTAGCAAACGATGACAGCACCTAGTATAAAAATATATAGTGTTAAATGGCAGAAATCTTTTTCCAGTGGAGTTTACACTTGAGGATCTTGGCAGCCTGCGGTTCTCGTCTGCGTGGCAAGGACAGCAGGGAAGCAGCAGTGCTTGCCGTACAGAACAGGTAGACAAACACTGCAAAATTAACAGCTTTACCTAAGGTCACACAAAGGATGAGGCTGACGCAGGGCCGTCTTTGCCATTTTCGGTGTCGTAATGGAAGGCTTTGTGAAGGATCCAAGTAATGAGCAGGAGACCGAGAAAATGGTATTATTACTGCGAAATCCAGCCGTCTCCAAAATCAGACTTCTCTAAATGAAAGGGGAAAATCAGAAGGCTGTAATGGGGTCCCACTAGCAGGAGGGGGGATTTTTATAACACTTCCCTTTTTTTTTTTTGTAGGTGAAAAAAAAACAAACTGATACATATACGCTTTTTCTAATTTGTTTTTATTTTCTAATGGTAGATTTTCTGTACGTTATGGAGGCCATCTTGCTCGAGCGTCTCCAAATAAACAGAAGTCTGGAGTTGACTCGTTGGCTTGTATGGGAGAGCGCGGTGGTCCCGGTCTGATCTGTGCAGAGAGGGGACTATCACCTACCGTGAACGGTGGATCCTGCGTTATCCATACATAGGGGATACATTTTATTACAATCCTGCCTGTGAAAAAAGCCGACTACAGAAAAGTCATCCCTGTAGAATAGAAAGTGTGAGCCGGAAGTCAGGTTCAGTGGCCAGAGGGAAAAATTTAAGCTTTTTTTTTTTCTTTTTATTAATATATACATAATACACTGCTTAAAAAAATAAAGGGAACACTCAAATAACACATCCTAGATCTGAATGAAGGAAATATTCTCATTCAATACTTTGTTCTGTACAAAGTTGAATGTGCTGACAACAAAATCACACAAAAATCATCAATGGAAATCAAATTTATTAACCAATGGAGGCCTGGATTTGGAGTCACACACAAAATTAAAGTGGAATGTAATGTCCTGAAAACAAGTCAAAATGATGCTCAGTATTGTGTGTGGCCTCCACGTGCCTGTATGACCTCCCTACTGTACAACGTCTGGGCATGCTCCTGATGAGGCGGCGGATGGTCTCCTGAGCGATCTCCTCAAAGACCTGGACTAAAGCATCCGCCAACTCCTGGACAGTCTGTGGTGCAACGTGACGTTGGTGGATGGAGCGAGACATGATGTCCCAGATGTGCTCAATCGGATTCAGGTCTGGGGAACGGGTGGGCCAGTCCATAGCTTCAATGCCTTCATCTTGCAGGAACTGCTGACACACTCCAGCCACATGAGGTCTGGCATTGTCCTGCATTAGGAGGAACCCAGGGCCAACCGCACCAGCATATGGTCTCACAAGGGGTCTGAGAATCTCATCTCGGTACCTATTGGCAGTCAGGCTACTTCTGGCGAGCACATGGAGGACTGTGCGGCCCTCCAAATAAATGCTACCCAACACCATTACTGACCCACTGCCAAACCGGTCATGCTGAAGGATGTTGCAGGCAGCAGATCGCTCTCCACGGAGTCTCCAGATTCTGTCACGTCTGTCACATGTGCAGAGTGTGAACCTGCTTTCATCTGTGAAGAGCACAGGGCGCCAGTGGTGAATTTGCCAATCCTGGTGTTCTGTGGCACATGCCAAGGATCCTGCACAGTGTTGGGCTGTGAGCACAACCCCCATCTGTGGACGTCAGGCACTCAGACCATCCTTTAACCCCTTTATTCCATCAGACGTACTATTCCGTCCATGTGACCCTGGACCTAATTCCCATGGAAGGAATAGTACGTCATGGGCGATCAGCTGCGCTCCCGGGGGGAGAGCAGCCGATCGCCGCCGGGTGTCAGCTGATTATCACAGCTGACACCCGTGACTGTGTGTCAGGAGCGGTCACGGACCGCTCCCGGCGCATTAACCCCTGGCACACCGCGATCAAACATGATCGCGGTGTACCGGGGCACAGGGGAGGATCGCTCAGGGTGGGGGCTCCCTGCGCGCTCCCCTGAGACCCTCAGAGCAGCGCGATGTGTCGCGCTGTTCCGAGGGTCCGTCCTCCCTCCAGATCCCCGGATCCAAGATGGCGCCGGAGTCCTGCAGGGAGGCGGCTTCCTCGTGCCTGCGAGCAGGCGCTGAGAAGCCTGCAGCGATGCCAGAGCGATCGCTGGTGTGACGAGTGCTGTGCACTGTCACACAGCGATCTGCTAAAATACAGTGATGTCCCACCCTGGGACAAAGTAAAAAAGTAAAAAAAATAAAAATAAAAAGTGGTAAAAAAAAATCATAAAAAAAAAAAAAAATTCCCCAATAAATTGATTTCTTCCTGTAAATAAAAAAAAACCAAAAATATAAGTACACATATTTGGTATCGCCGCGTCCGTAACGACCCCCCTATAAAACTGTCCCACTAGTTAACCCCTTTAGTGAACCCCTTAAAAAAAAAAAAGAAAACGAAGCAAAAAATCAATGCATTATCATCATACCGCTGAACAAAAAGTGGAATAACACGCGATCAAAAAGACCGAGATAAATAACCATGGTACCGCTGAAAACGTCATCTTGTCCCGCAAAAAACGAGCCGTCATACAGCATCATCAGTGAAAAAATAAAAAAGTTATAGCTCGCAGAATAAAGCGATGCAAAAATAATAATTTTTTATATAAAATTGTTTTCATTCTATAAAAGCGCCAAAACATAAAAAAATGATATAAATGAGGTATCGCCGTAATCGTACTGACCCGAAGAATAAAACTGCTTTATCAATTTTACCACACGCGGAACGGTATAAAACGCCTCCCCCAAAAGAAATTCATGAATTGCTGGTTTTTGTTCATTCTAACCTCCCAAAAATCGAAATAAAAAGCGATCAAAAAATGTCACGTGCTCAAAAATGGTACCAATAAAAACGTCACCTCGTCCCGCAAAAAATAAGACCTCACATGACTCTGTGGGCCAAAATATGCAAAAATTATAGCTCTCAAAATGTGGTGATGCAAAAAACTATTTTTGCAATAAAAAGCGTCTTTTAGCGTGACAGCTGCCAATCATAAAAACCCGCTATAAATAGTAAATCAAACCCCTTTTATCACCCCCTTAGTTAGGGAAAAATAATAAAATTAAAAAAATTTATTTATTTCCATTTTCCCGTTAGGTTGGGTGCGTAAAGTTAGGGTTATTGGCGTACGTTGATTAGTTAATTACGGTTAGGGTGTTAGGTAGTTGTGTTAGGTTAGACAGGGTTAGGGTGATGTTGGTTAGGGTTGGATTAGAATTGGTAGGGTTTTGCTTTGTAGGTTAGGGGCTCTAAGTGTGATTGGCGTTGATTCAATTCAGCCAATTCTGCGTTGAATAAGGGTCTAATACGGTTGCTCCTTATTCTGAGCTCTGCGCTTGGTCCAAACAGTGTTACTCCGCATATGGGGTACAGCGTACTCTGGACTACAAATTATTGTGCAATTTGTCCTATTCTCCTGTTACCCTTGGGAAAATAAAAAAAACTGGGGGCGACAAAATCATTTTTGTAAAAAAAAAAAATTACTTTTTTGTTTTTACGGCTGTATGTTATAAAACTTCTGTGCAGCACTTGGGGCTTCATAGCGCTCACCACACTTCTAGATAAGTTCCTTGTGGGGTCTATTTTCCAAAATGGGGTCACTTGTGGAGGGTTTCCACTGTTAAGGCGCATCAGGGGCTCTCCAAATGCGACATGACGCCCCCAGACCATTCCATCAAAGTCTGCAATCCAAAACATCACTACTTCCCTTCCGAGCCCAGACGTGCACCCATACAGTCGTTTTCTCCCACATATTGGGTATCAGCGTACTCAGGACAAATTGGACAACAAATTTTGGGGTCCAATTTCTCCTGTTACCCTTGTAAAAATAAAATATTGGGGGCGAAAAAAAATCATTTTTGTAAAAAAAAAAGGATTTTTTATTTTTACGGCTGTACGTTATAAACTTCTGTGAAGCACTTCGGGGTTCAAAGTGCTCACCACACATCTAGATAAGTTCCTTGTGGGGTCTATTTTCCAAAATGGGGTCACTTGTGGGGGGTTTCCACTGTTTAGGCGCATCAGGGGCTCTCCAAATGCGACATGACGCCCCCAGACCATTCCATCAAAGTCTGCAATCCAAAACGTCACTACTTCCCTTCCGAGCCCCGACGTGCGCCCATACAGTAGTTTACTCCCACATATTGGGTATCAGCGTACTCAGGACAAATTGGACAACAACTTTTGGGGTCCAATTTCTCCTGTTACCCTTGTGAAAATAAAATATTGGGGGCGAAAAAATCATTTTTGTAAAAAAAAAAAAAAAGATTTTTTATTTTTACGGCTGTACGTTATAAACTTCTGTGAAGCACTTCGGGGTTCAAAGTGCTCACCACACATCTAGATAAGTTCCTTGTGGGGTCTATTTTCCAAAATGGGGTCACTTGTGGGGGGTTTCCACTGTTTAGACGCATCAGGGGCTCTCCAAATGCGACATAACTCCCCGAGACCATTCCATCAAAGTCTGCAATCCAAAACGTCACTACTTCCCTTCCGAGCCCCGACGTGCGCCCATACAGTAGTTTACTCCCACATATTGGGTATCAGCGTACTCAGGACAAATTGGACAACAACTTTTGGGGTCCAATTTCTCCTGTTACCCTTGAGAAAATAAAATATTGGGGGCGAAAAAATCATTTTTGTAAAAAAAAAAAAGAGATTTTTTATTTTACGGCTGTACGTTATAAACTTCTGTGAAGCACTTTGGGGTTCAAAGTGCTCACCACACATCTAGATAAGTTCCTTGAGGGGTCTAGTTTCCAAAATGGTGTCATTTGTGGGGGGTTTCCACTGTTTAGACGCATCAGGGGCTCTCCAAATGCGACATGACTCCCGAGACCATTCCATCAAGTCTGCAATCAAAACGTCACTACTTCCCTTCCGAGCCCCGACGTGCGCCCATACAGTGTTTACTCCCACATATTGGGTATCAGCGTACTCAGGACAAATTGGACAACAACTTTTGGGGTCCAATTTCTCCTGTTACCCTTGTGAAAATAAAAATATTGGGGGCGAAAAAATCATTTTTGTAAAAAAAAAAAAGAGATTTTTTATTTTACGGCTGTACGTTATAAACTTCTGTGAAGCACTTTGGGGTTCAAAGTGCTCACCACACATCTAGATAAGTTCCTTGAGGGGTCTAGTTTCCAAAATGGTGTCATTTGTGGGGGGTTTCCACTGTTTAGGCAGATCAGGAGATCTCCAAACACGACATGGCATCTAGCCAATTCTGCGTTGAAAAAGTCAAACGGCGCTCCTTCCCTTCCAAACTCTGCCATGCACCCAAACAGTGGTTTACTCCCACATATGGGGTATCAGCGCACTCAGGACAAATTGCACAATAACTTTTGGAGTCTTGTTACCCTTGGGAAAATAAAAATTGGGGTGAAAAGATCAATTTTGTGGAAAAAATATGATTTTTTAATTTTACGGCTCTACGTTATAAACTTGTGTGAAGCACTTGGGGGTTCAAATTGCTCACCAAAGATCTAGATAAGTTCCTTAGGGGGTCTAGTTTCCCAAATGGGGTCACTTGTGGGGGGTTTCCACTGTTTAGGCACAGCAGGGGCTCTCCAAATGCAACATGGCATCCAATCTCAATTCCAGCCAATTTTGGTTGGAAAAAGTCAAATGGTGCTCCTTCCATTCCGAGCTCTGCCATGCGCCCAAACAGTGGTTCCCCCCCCACATATGGGGTATCAGCATACTCAGGACAAATTGGACAACAACTTATCTGCCCATTTCTCCTTTTACCCTTGTGAAATAAAAAAAGTTTGTAAAAGATCATTTTTGTGGCTATCAATGTTTGCATTCCAAAACGTTACTGCTTCCTTTCCATGCCTGCCGTGCGCCAAACAGTTTCCCCCCCCCCACATATGGGGTATCAGCGTACTCAGGACAAATTGGACAACAACTTTTGGGGTCCAATTTCCTTGGGAAAAATCAAAAATTTGGGACTAAAAAATCATTTTTGTGGAAAATTGTTTTTTTGTTTTTTTCACACCCAGGCATTATAAACTTTTGTGAAACACTTTGGTGTTCAAAGTGCTCACAACAGATCTAGATAAGTTCCTTAGGGGGTCTAGTTTCCAAAATGGTGTCACTTGTGGGGGTTTCCACTGTTTAGGCATATCAGGGGCTCTACAAACACGACATGGCGTCCAATCTCAATTCCAGCCAATTTTAGTTTGAAAAAGTCAAACGGCGCTCCTTCCCTTACGAGCTCTGCCGTGTGCCCAAACAGTGGTTTTCCCCCACATATGGGGTATTGGCGTACTCAGGAGAAATTGCACAACAACTTTATCTGCCCATTTTCTCCTTTTACCCTTGTGAAAATAAAAAAAAGTTTGTAAAAGATCATTTTTGTGGCTAAAAAGTTAAATATTAAGTTTTTCCTTCCACGTTGCTTCAGCTCCTGTGAAGCACCTGAAGGGTTATTAAACTTCTTGAATGTGGTTTTGAGTACCTTGAGGGGTGCAGTTTTTAGAATGGTGTCACTTTTGGGTATTTTCTGCCATATAGACCCCTCAAAGTGACTTCAAATGTGAGGTGGTCCCTAAAAAAATGGCTTTGTAAATTTTGTTGTAAAAATGACTGGTCAACTTTTAACCCTTATAATTTCCTAACAAAAAAAATTTTGGTTCCAAAATTGTGCTGATGTAAAGTAGACATGTGGGAAATGTTATTTCTTAACTATTTTCTTAACTATTTTGTGTGACATATCTCTCTGTTTTAAGGGAAAAAAAATTCAAAGTTTGAAAATTGCAAAATTTTCAAAATTTTCGCCATATTTGCGTTTTTTTTCAAAAATAAACGCAAGGTATATCGAAGAAATTTTACCACTAACATGAAGTACAATATGTCACGAGAAAACAATCTCAGAATCGCGAAGATCCGTTGAAGCGTTCCAGAGTTATAACCTCATAAAGAGACAGTGGTCAGAATTGTAAAAATTGGCCCGGTCATTAACGTGCAAACCACCCTTGGGGGTGAAGGGGTTAACCGTTTGTGCAGACACATGCACATTTGTGGCCTGCTGGAGGTCATTTTGCAGGGCTCTGGCAGTGCTCCTCCTGTTCCTCCTTGCATAAAGGCGGAGGTAGCGGTCCTGCTGCTGGGTTGTTGCCCTCCTACAGCCCCCTCCACGTCTCCTGGTGTACTGGCCTGACTCCTGGTTGCGCCTCCAGCCTCTGGACACTACGCTGACAGACACAGCAAACCTTCTTGCCACAGCTCGCATTGATGTGCATCCTGGATGAGCTGCACTACCTGAGCCACTTGTGTGGGTTGTAGAGTCCGTCTCATGCTACCACGAGGGTGAAAGCACAACCAACATTCAAAAGTGACCAAAACATCAGTCAGAATACATTGGTACTGAGATGTGGTCTGTGGTCCCCACCTGCAGAACCACTCCTTTATTGAGTGTGTCTTGATAATTGCCAATAATTTCCATCTGTTGTCTATTCCGTTTGCACAACAGCATGTGAAATTGATTGTCAATCAGTGTTGCTGCCTAGGTGGACAGTTTGATTTCACAGAAGTTTGATTTACTTGGAGTTATATTCTGTTGTTTAAGTGTTCCCTTTATTTTTTTGAGCAGTGTGTATTTGATACAGTAATACTAAAATATACTTAACTTGATGTACCGAGCTTGTCTTCTGATGGTCACGCCATGTTTTCTAACCTTCTTCTGTATAGTTGTAAATCCCCTCTTGCTACCATGGTGTTAAAATTTAATTAAAGTTGATCATCTCCTCACCCAATGGACTGGAGGTCAGCAACCTGAGAAGCTAAGGAAAGCTAATCCTGCTCATTGTGCTGGACCCCAACAACCAAACTCATATCCAGAGGACTTCAACTTCCCTGGAAACTAAAAGGCAATTAACCTCCATATTTTTGCTTCCCTATCTGAGTGCAGCAGGGACGTATCACTTCGTTACATAGTTAATACGGTTAACAAATGCTAACCACCAAGCCCCTTTACTGCTCTTACCACTTATGGTATAAACTTAGAGTTATGGACATGGCATGAAAAGCAGATTTTCTCCATTCTTCTTTCTTAAAAAGACTCAGACACTATGTTTTTGCCACTTAATTGGAATGGAGTATAATGAATGTAGAGATAGAGACCCTGATTCCTGCGATGGGTCGCCAACTGGGCTGCTTGCTGCAGTTATAATAAAATCACTGTTTTCTAGCAGCTCTGAATGCTGAGCTCTGTATAACCCCGCCAACACCACTACAGCTTTCTGTTTAAGATGTGCATAGGCAGAAAACTGCCGTTCAATGGTGGGGGTGGGTTTATACAGAGCTCATGAATATGGAGGCATGTTTACTAGTCCTCTAGTGATAATGACACGATAAAATAGTGATTTTATATTAACTATGACAAGCAGTCCAATAAGTGACACATCTCTGGCATCAGGGTCTCTACCTCTACATTCATTATGCTGCATTTTTAAGTAGTAAAAACCTGATGTGTGATTCTCTTTAAGAAATAATAACAGGATAACCTGCTTTTTATTCTGTTCACCAGCATAAATTTAGACCATAAGTGGCAAGTGCCGCACGGTGGCTCAGTGGATAGCACTGTTGCTTTGCAGTGCTGGGGTCCTGGGTTCACATTCCACCAAGGACAACATCTGCAAGGAGTTTTTATGTTCTTTCTGTATTTGTGTGGGTTTCCTCCCATACTCCAGACACCTAGTGATCTGGAATTTAAATTGTGAGCCCCAATGGGGACAGTGAAGAGGTCTGTAAAGCTTCTAGCCACTGTCAGACCCGGCAGAGAACTTGTCTGATGGTTTGGTCTACCGCAGCTTGGATTCTCTGGAGCAACTAAGTAATCTCAATTCTGGCCAAATCAAGGTTAATCAACTTCGATTCGTTCACTATTCGGCTTGGATGATCACTCAGGTGAACACAGGAGCTGTCATTTTACCCGAATGAGGTCAACTGCGTCCACCGTCTGTCATACTGACTGCAGGAACAGCACTGCATGTTATGCTATTCTCACCGTCAAATATCACAAATTCTGTGATGGGGGCTTCAAATGTGACCAGCTAAGCTTGAAGTTATAAGCTAAGAGGAGTCAAGATAAGACCCCTATTAAACAGATAAGGCTCAGGGGTGAAGTCACATTGCACAGATTGGGGTACCCACTTTCAGCACTAGTTCCTAAAATTAATAGGGTAGATGTCCCAAGGTTATAAAATTAACCCATAAGTAAGCAGTCATTTTTGGCTTTGAGGACACAGATACAGTGGGGAAAATAAGTACGGTATTTGATACACTGACGACTTTGGCAGTTTTCCCACCTACAAAGAATGGAGAGGTCTGTAATCTTTATCATAGGTACACTTTAAATGTGAGAGACAGAATCTAAAAGAACCAGAAAATCACATTGTATGATTTTTACATAGTTAAATTGCATTTTATTGCATAAAATACGTATTTGATACAATAGAAAAACAGAACCTGATATTTGGTACAGAAACCTTTGCTTGTAATTACAGAGGTCAGACGTTTCCTATAGTTCTTGACCAAGTTTGCACACACTGCAGCAGGGATGTTGGCCCACTCCTCCATACAGATCTTCTCCAGATCTTTCAGGTTTCAGGGCTGTCACTGGGCAACATTGAATTTCAGCTCCCTCCAAAGATTTTCTATTGGGTTCAGGGCTGGAGACTGGCGAGGTCACTCCAGGGACTTCAAATGCTTCTTACTGAGCCACTCCTTAGTTGCCCTGGCTGTGTGTTTCGTGTCATTGTCATGCTGGAAGAACCGGCCACCACTCATCTTCAATGCTCTTAGGGAAGGAGGTTGTTGTCCAAAATCTTGTGATACATGACCTCATCCACCCTCCCTTCAATACGGTGCAGTTGTCGTCTCCCATTTGCAGAAAAGCACCCCCAAAGTTTGAAGTTTCCCCCACCACACTTCACGGTTGGGACGGTGTACTTGGGGTTGTACTCATCCTTCTTCCTCCAAACACAGAGATGTTGCCAAAAAGTTTTATATTGTTCTCATCTGACCACGTGATCTTCTCCCATGCCTCCTATAGATCACCCAGATGGTCCTTGGCAAACTTCAAATGAGCCTAGAAATGTGCTGGTGAAAGCAGGGGGACCTTACGTGCCCTGCAGGATTTTAATCCATGACGGCGCAGTGGGTTACTAACAGTAATGTTTAAGACTGTGGTCCTAGCTCTCTTCAGGTCATTGACCAGATCTCTCCCATGTAGTTCTGGGTTGATTGCTGACCATTCTCAGAAGCATCCTCCTTACCCCATGAGGAGAGATCTTGCATGGAGCCCCAGACCGAGGAAGATTGACAGTCATGTTGTGTTTCTTCCATTTTCTAATAATTGTGCCAACAGTTGATGCCTTCTCACCAAGCTGGTTGCCTTTTTCCCTGTAGCCCATCCCAGCCTTGTACAGGTCTAAAATTTTGTCCCTGGTATCCTTAGACATGTCTTTGGTCTTGGCCATGGTGGAGAGGTTGGAGTGTGATTGAATGTGTGGACAGGTGTCTTTTATACAAGTAATGAGTTCACACTGATGCAAATAATTCAGGTAATGAGTGCGGACTAGGAGGGCTTTTTAAAGAAAAACTAAAGGTACCGTATATACTCGTGTATAAGCCGAGATTTTCAGCACCTTTTTTGTGTGCTGAAAATGCCCCCTCGGCTTATACAGAAGTCATTGGGCAGAAACCAGCGGGGGAGGGGGTACCGCGGCAGGAGCCGGTGGCTGGGACATCATACTCACCCTCTCCGTGCCATCGCTGAACGTCCCGGCAATCCTCCATTGTACCCGGCTTCCTGCAGATCTTCTGTGCTGAGCGGTGACGTAATACCGCTCATTAAGGTCATTTAATATGGACGCGACGCCACTCCCATAGGCGTGGCGTCCATATTCATGGCCTTAATGAGCGGTATTACGTCACCGCTCAGCACAGGAGAGCTGCAGGAAGCCGGGTACAACGAAGGATTGCCAGGACGTTCAGCGATGGCACGGGGAGGGTGAGTATGACGGGGGAGAATGGAGGACGAGGGAAGCATGGAGGAGGACAATGAGCATGGAGCAGGACGGGGGGGGGTGGGGGAGGACGGAGAGCACAGAGCAGGACTGGGGGGAGGATGGAGGGTACAGAGGAGCACGGAGCAGGATGGGGGGGGAGGATGGAGGGCACAGAGGAGCACGGAGCAGGATGGGGGGGAGGATGGAGGGCACAGAGGAGCATGGAGCAGGACGGGGGAGGATGGAGAGCTCGGAGCAGGATGGGGGGGGAGGATGGAGGGCACAGAGGAGCACGGAGCAGGACGGGGTGGCACAGGAGGACGGAGCAGGAAGGGGGGAGCACAGCGGAGGACGGAGCAGGAGGGGGGGAGCACAGGGGAGAATGGGGGAGCACAGAGCTGGATGGGGGAGCAAGGAGCAGGATGGAGGCAGCACAGAGCAGGACTGCGGTTTATACACCCGGCTTATACGCGAGTCAATAAGTTTTCCCAGTTTTTTGTGGCAAAATTAGGGGGGTCGGCTTATACACGGGTCGGCTTATACATGAGTATATACGGTATGTTTCCACATTCCATAATACATCCGGATGTGCTGCGGATTGCGTAAAGCCGCAGCGTTTAATCCGCCAGAGTCCAGATGTTACAGCATAGTGGAGGGGATTTGAAGAAATCCCGTCTCCACTACGCATCCTAATACGCAGTTGACACACCCACGAATCCAGACACGCGGCGCATCTTTATAGAACGCCACATGTCTATCTTGCACAGACGCTCTGTCTCCACAAGATAAATACAGTCTATGGATATGATGCGGTGATTCCGCATGTGTTCAATAATCACTTGCGGAATCACCGCGCGTAGAAAAATGGGGGCAGCGCTTTGGGCGGAGCGGGGTTTCTGCTGCGTCCAAAGCCCCGGCAATCCTGACCGTAGAAACATACCCTAACAGGTCTGTGAGAGCAAGAATCCTTGCTGGTTGGTAGGTAAACAAATACTTATTTCATGTAGTAAAATGCAATTTAATTACGGTATATAAAAATTCTACAATGTGATGTTCTGTTTTTTTATTTTTAGAATCTGTCTCTCACAGTTGAAGTGTACCCATGATAGAAATTACAGATCTCTCCATTCTTTATAGGCAGGAAAACTAGCAAAATCGACGGTGTATCAAATATTTATTTTCCCCACTGTATATAAATACATTATATCTTTATGAAGATATTTATTTACATGGGGTAAACTTTTTGTTTTTCTTCTTTTTTTTTACATTTTTTGTTCTATTAATTGACAGGATAGGCCCAAACAGCCAATTTAAAAGGTTTCTCCCATCTCTACACTTCAAAAGTGCACTTGACCCCTGCCTCCCATCTTCCCGCTTGCGCTTGCAGTAGTGGAGAGCAGAGGCAGCTTCGTCGCTGAGTGCAGGGGCACAGACGCTGATAGGATCCAGTGATCTGGACAGCTTCAGAGCCGGCTTGCAAGTGCTGCACCCCTTGTCAAGGAGTCTGACTACCTTTGATATTGTAGCAGTAGCCAGTAACGTAAGAAACGAAGAGTAAAGTATAAAATGAAAAATCCCTCCATTCTTTACAACACAGAGGATTTTTAGAAAGGAAATTGCAAATTTGCTTGTTTTTAAAAGCACATTACAATTTTACACCCTAAACATGATGAGACAATCCCTAAGGGCCCCGTCACACATAGCGACACACCAGCGATCCCGACAACGATATGCACTTGTCAGGATTGCTGGTGTGTCGCTACATGATCGCTGCTGAGCTGCCAAACAGGCAGCTCAGGCAGCAATCAGGAGAGCGACACTGCGGGTAACGTTGTTAGTTACCCGCAGTGTACGTTGGATACCAGCCCGCGCTGGTGCAGGGAGCTGGTAGCCAAGGTACACATCGGGTTTCCAGGCGCTGCGCGGCTCCTGGAAACCCGATGTGTACCTTGGTTACCAGCTCCCCTGCAGCAGCGCGCTGGTATCCAACATACACATCGGGTTTCCAGGCACCGCCTGGCGCCTGGAAACCCGATGTGTACCTTGGTTACCAGCTGATCGCTGGTCTCCTGCCTGCCACACGCAGCGATGCATGCTGGCCAGCAGAACAACAATCAAAAAATGTCCAGGACATTCAGCGATGATCAGCGATACCCGGCAGGGGGGCTGATCGTCGCTGACTGTCACACACAGCGATATCACTGGGGAGATCGCTGTTGCGTCACAAAACTAGTGACTCAGCAGCGATCTCGCTAGCGAGATCGCTGTGTGTGACGGGGGCTATACACTCACTGCATAAACGCAGTGCGATCAGGCCTTAGAAATCATTACGGCTTTACATATCAATAGTGTACACTTCTCAATGTTACAGAGAGTCAGAAGATGTACAGCCAACATCACGCCAAACTCAAGATGAAGCCCTGGAGCCTTAAGATGCCCATAAACCTGGCTTGGTCAACTCTTTCTCTCTATATCCCATACACAAATACGCTTTGTGTGATCAAGTGATCACTTGTTTTTAATAGGTCACCTTTGCCAGACAAAAGCATCAGGTGTTAAAAGTAAACACGCCAGATCCTTCTCCCCCGTCGGCGTACTGTCAGGAGCCATCCATCTACAATAGCTGGTGGGACGGTGCAGCGGACGAAACCAATTTTACAACTTTTGTAGATAAGTGAATATTTCTAATTTCCACATAACATCAGTTAAAACGATCCCAGAAAGGCCGTACCATATAACGACACGTGGCAGTCTCAGACACCTGGCTTTCACAAGCCTTGAAAGTCCATATAGTGTCTATAGGGTTTTCTCTCTATTCAGCTGCTTTTCGAAAACCTCTGAAACCAAATTTCTATTTGCATTTGTTTCCTTAAATAGTCTGTGTGTACACGACTAATGGGTTTTCCCCATGATGGAAAATATTGACTTTACTAATATTTTTAATATCCAGGTTTTGAAATACCGTATGTTGGGAAACAACCAAATACTGAGCATAAAGGAGGACAGTAAGTAGAACTAGACTATATGAAACGGAGCCATTTCTACAAGAAAGGAAAAGTGAATTGATGTCTCAGCTATAGACAGGATTGTGTTACACCTAAGTAATGGCACCGCAGCTTAGTCAGGGGAGCAGGGGGCACGGAAGAATCATAACCTAGTGCCCCACACTGTAGTTTTCACATATCACATACATATAGTAAGTCTTCAGCAACCCGTAAAGGGGCTGTCCACTACCCAGACAACCCCTTCTCAATAGCTAAAACAACAACAGCCCATATTCACCCCACGCGCCGACTCTATTCCAGCAGTGGTGGCACTAGCTCTCAGGTGACATTGTTTTGCCACATGAGCCCTGCAACCAATTCGTGGCCACTTCACTCATTTCCTTTGGATGAAACTGGCTCCAGGAAGAAGTGATAGCCTTCCTCTGAATGTCAATTACGTCTGAAGGAAGTGAGAGTCAAGTGACCGCAGAATGGCTGCAGGGCTCACATGACATAATGTCTCACGAGCACCAGGAGACCAGGCTCCAACATAACTGGAACAGCGCCAACACCAGGGGTGAATATATGGATGTTATTCTATTAGAGGGAAATATAGCAATTGAGGCTGTCCGAGGAGTGGAAAACCCTTCCATTTTTTTTTTGAACCCTTCTATTACTTGCAGGGCACTCAAATAACCTATAAGAACCTAGCTAAAGAGGCAGCATCAAACAATATCTCCAGAGCAAGACCACAGAGTGAAGTACACGTTCAATATAGATGCAAAAAAGTCATGGGAAACAATTCATAATTTGCAATTTTCTTAAGTATTTTTTCTTATTTTGTCTTACGACATAAGGAAAAAGTTGAGTTTCATTGATTTGTCAAACATTTGAAAAAGGCAAGGCTGACGAGAAAAAAAAATATAAAGCAAATTAGAGAACTTGTAAAATGGCATAAAACTTAGAGAATTACGCACAAATACTAAGGCCACGAATAAAACACAAATTACTCCCAAAAAGTAGAGCAGGAGCTTTCTATTGAATCCATAATCTGTTATGTGCACTGGCTCAGGCAGGAACGGCGTGCTCCCGTCTCCAGAGCAGCACATTTCTCAGAGGTCTTTTTAGAGCTTGGTGAAGAGTCCCAAGATCCGGACGCCTGGCAATGTGCAGGCAATTATTGAAACTAAAATATATATTCAAAAATAAGTAAAAAAAATAAGTCAAAAGTTTAGTCCCTCTTTAAAGTTGGCCACACATTAGTTGCAAGAAGAATGGTAGTTGAACAATTGATTGTCTGGTCTACGACTGTTACGACAGTGCAGCCATATATTTTAGTCCATTTTGGCTGTAATGGTTATTCACCCTGACCATACATACTGAATGCCAAGGGGCGGATGACAATCTTTTTGGTGAATGTCATCACCAGCCAAAATCTGTTGGGATTTCCATAATTGCAATTGGATTCTTGTTACATGAATACTGCTTTTAATGAAACATCGTTACATAGAAACCAAAGCAGCATAATCATAACATCACCGCAGAAACACTGCTCTGTCAATGGAGATGTAATCGGTGTAAACCGCATTTACGTCAGCAAATTCAGGTCTACCAACGTCCCATGCATTGCACCAAAATGGTGTATTTAATTTAATCCCAATTATTTTATTACAGACAAAAAAAAAATAATGTGCATCAATAAACTGACAACCATCCCTTCCCACAGGGGGCACAGTTTAGTGTCAATCTCAAACAATTTATGAAGATCATGCAAGATCATTAAAGAGAACTGGTCATCAGGTTTTCCCAATATAAAGCACTGCTACCGCCTGCTTTATAGTATTCTCAGAATATGTACAAGTCTCAAATCCCATCTGCATAGCCACAAAAACATATCTTCTATAAATGGCACGGTCAAGTCTAATGAGCGGGCGCCTCTTGTCTACAGTGGGTACGGAAACTATTCAGATCCCTTTAAATTTTTCACTCTTTGTTTCATTGCAGCCATTTGGTAAATTCAAAAAAGTTCATTTTTTTCTCATTAATGTACACTCTGCACCCCATCTTGACTGAAAAAAAACAGAAATGTAGACATTTTTGTAAATTTATTAAAAAAGAAAAACTGAAATATCACATGGTCATAAGTATTCAGACCCTTTGCTCAGTGTAGAGTAGAAGCCCCCTTTTGAGCTAGTACAGCCATGAGTCTTCTTGGGAATGATGTAACAAGTTTTTCACACCTGGATTTGGGGATCCTCTGCCATTCTTCCTTGCAGATCCTCTCCAGTTCCGTCAGGTTGGATGGTGAACGTTGGTGGACAGCCATTTTCAGGTCTCTCCAGAGATGCTCAATTGGGTTTAGGTCAGGGCTCTGGCTGGGCCAGTCAAGAATGGTCACAGAGTTGTTCTGAAGCCACTCCTTTGTTATTTCAGCGGTGTGCTTGGGGTCATTGTCTTGTTGGAAGGTGAACCTTCGGCCAAGTCTGAGGTCCAGAGCACTCTGGAAGAAGTTTTCATCCAGGATATCTCTGTACTTGGCCACATTCATGTTACCTTCAATTGCAACTAGTCGTCCTGTCCCTGCAGCTGAAAACCATGAAAACCACCCCATAGCATGATGCTGCCACCACCATGCTTCACTGTTGGGATTGTATTCTGCAGGTGATGAGCAGTGCCTGGTTTTCTCCACACATACTGCTTAGAATTATCACCAATAAGTTCTATCTTCAACTCATCAGACCTGAGAATCTTATTTCTCATAGTCTGGGAGAGCTTCATGTGTTTTTTTTTTTATAGCAAACTCTATGTGGGCTTTCATATGTCTGGCACTGAGGAGAGGCTTCCGTCGGGCCACTCTGCCATAAAAGCCCGACTGGTGGAGGGCTGCAGTGATAATTGACTTTATGGAACTTTCTCCCATCTCCCTACTGCATCTGTGGA
Organism: Oophaga sylvatica; assembly: GCA_033576555.1. Taxonomy (NCBI): domain Eukaryota; kingdom Metazoa; phylum Chordata; class Amphibia; order Anura; family Dendrobatidae; genus Oophaga; species Oophaga sylvatica. The sequence goes on along the minus strand of JARQOD010000002.1, from coordinate 132,509,753 downwards.
GCTCAGCCACAGTGATCTTGGGGTTCTTCTATACCTCTCTCACCAAGGCTCTAGGAAGACTCCTGGTGGTCCCAAACTTCTTCCATTTAAGGATTATGGAGGCCACTGTGCTCTTAGGAACCTTGAGCACTGCAGAACTTCTTTTGTAACCTTGGCCAGATCTGTGCCTTGCCACAATTCTGTCTCTGAGCTCCTTGGCCAGTTCCTTTGACCTCAGATTCCCATTTGGTCTGACATGCACTGTGAGCTGTAAGGTCTTATATAGGCAGGTGTGTGCCTTTACAAATCAAGTCCTATCAAATTAATTAAACACAGCTGGACTCCAATGAAGGAGTAGAACCATATCAAGGAGGATCACAAGGAAATGGACAGCATGTGACTTAATTATGAGTGTGAACAAAGGGTCTGAATACTTATGACCATGTGATATTTTGGTTTTTCTTTTTTAATAAATTTGCAAAAATTTCTACATTTCTGTTTTTTTCCGTCAAGATGGGGTGCAGAGTGTACATTAATGAGAAAAAAATGAACTTTTTTGAATTTACCAAATGGCTGCAATGAATCAAAGAGTGAAAAATTTATGGAGCACCGAGCGCCTGTACTTGGCTTGAAAAGTCATCCTGTGCTGACAGAGTCCTTATAAAGGGGTTGTCCACTTTCAACAAAGTTCTGCTCGCAGGTTCGGTTAGGTGAAAACAACAATCTGAGCTTTACTTACTCTTCCGTGTTCAGCGCTGTTTTCCTGCAACTGTGCGGTTTGGCTGAAGCGGTGATGTCACATCAACAGTGCCGAGTACAGGGGCTTGTGCAGCGCACACCGCAGGCTCATCAAACAGGCAGAAGTTGGTATAAAGTGGACAACTCTTTTAAGCCACCGCCATAGTGTTATACAGGATAGTAATAGCTTTCTATAGATTGCACTCTCTGAACTGCTCCCTGAAGCATAAAGGGAAAAAATAAAGTTATAAAGCAGCAAACTCTAGAGTCTGATGGGCGGGGCCGGACTCTCAGAGGGTCTTTAAAAGCCACACCTTACCTGGGGGTATAGATATCCTGCAGATGGATGAAGCGAGGTCAGCATGCCCAGCTTCCCTGCCCATGTGCCAGCCTGACTCATAATGGCATCTCCCAGCTTCTGGTGCTGCGGGACTCTTCTGATGCTGTACTTTATAACTTTATGGTTCCCTTTAGGCTACAGGGGACATTTATTAGAAGCCCATCACCATCCTGTATACTGAGGTGGTGGTCCCTCGAGTAGTGACAGCGCTCACACACAGTGCATGGTACACCAGCAGGGGGTACATGCCCATATGCCGGGTATGTACACACAGACCAAGGTACACCAGGAGGGACTACATGTCCACATGCATGGCATATACACACAGTGAATGGTATACCAGCAGGGGATACATGCCCATATGCGGGTATGTACACACAGAGCAAGGTATACTAGGAGGGACTACATGTCCACATGTATGGCATATACACACAGTGCATGGTACACAGGGCACACCAGGAGGGAGTACATGTCCACATGTCTGGTATGTACACACAGTGAATGGTTCACGAGGCGGGAGTACATGTCCACATGCCTGGTATGTACACACAGTGCAAGGTACACCGAGCACACCAGGAGGGAGTCCGTGCCCACATACCAGGTATGTACATGTGGTGCCGCTAGGGGTCCAGTCGCCACAGAGGTATTGCACCTCAGCCAGAGGTGTGGTACTTAGCTCTCGGGTAAGGAGGGGGCACCAGCCAGTGCTCGCATATTTGTGTATCCAACACAGATCACATGACCTCAGGTTTAGAGGGAGGAGCCCCAGTTAGAGCGGGAAGGCAGTGTGACAGTTGGAGGGAAAGTAGTGAGTTGGAGACCAGAGGGAGAGCTGAGAGGAGAGAAGCTCCTGAGGAGAAACAGAAGGGTTCCTAGGGGCCAGGGAAGTGAGGAGTCCACCCGTGGCGCCCGAATCCAGCCTGACCAGAGTCAGAAGGAAGGACCAGGTTGCAGTAGAGGACCGGCCCCAGACTAGTGCAGAATCTGTATGACTCAGCTAGAATACCGGAGGCTGTAGTAACGGTATGTCGACAGCCAAATCCACACACATTCGCTGAAAAGGCAGCCATATAGGATCAAGGGGACCAAGAGGATGTCGCCCGACAGGATCTGAGGCTGCTGGATTGGGACACTGTGTCAGAGGCACAGGGCAGGAGTGGAGGGAGCCGGCGCTGGGAGAAACAACCAGACAAAGAAACATAAGAAGGGGGTTCTGGCAAAGTGCACCCCAAACTACCCGAGAGCTGGCTAGACCACTGACCCGGAGGACACAGCACCCCGGCTGGGGATTGTAACCTGAAAGACCAGGAGTAAAGTGTGAAGACTGCACCCTGCTGTGTCCTCAGATTAATTTACTGCGTCACCTTCCCCTGCACTGCAACCGTTACCATCATCTTTAACCCTATAACTGCCCTGGGGCCTAGCACTACCTGTGGAGAGCTGTAACATTCTGCTGCGTCACCAACCACCTCAGAGGATCTGAATCGCGGTGTCGGCCATCTTATTGCTGAACACCACGGGTGGCGTCACGAACTAACCCCAATAAACTATTCCCCTTCATCATTTTTAACCTTTTTATTGGACGCCCAGGGCCACGGACTGGGTCACTGATGCCGTGACTTCCCCTTTAAGAACCGAACGGCCCGGTACCGAGAACTCCACGGCCCTTGGGGGCGCTCCATACACACAGTGCATGGTACACAGGGCACACCAGCAAGGGGGCCATTCCCACATACCAGGTATGTACACACAGTGCATGGTAGACTGGGCACACCAGCAGGGGGGGTCCGTGCCCACATAGCAGGTATGTACACAGTGCATGGTACACAGGGCACACCAGCAGGGGGTCTGTGCCCACATACCAGGTATGTACACAGTGCATGGTACACAGGGCACACCAGCAGGGGGTCCGTGCCTAGATACCAAGTATGCACACAGTGCATGGTACACAGGGCACACCAGCCGGGGGTCCGTGCCCACATACCAGGTATGTACACAGTGCATGGTACACAGGGCACACCAGCAGGGGGTCTGTTCCCACATACCAGGCATGTACACAGTGCATGGTACACAGGGACCCAGCAGGGGGTCCGTGCCCACATACCAGGTATGTACACAGTGCATGGTACACAGGGTACACCAGCAGGGGTCCGTGCCCACATACCAGGCATGTACACAGTGCATGGTACACAGGCACACCAGCAGGGGGTCCGTGCCCACATACAGGTATGTACACAGTGCATGGTACACAGGGCACACCAGCAGGGGGTCCGTTGCCCACATACCAGGTATGTACACAGTGCATGGTACACAGGGTACACCAGCAGGGGGTCTGTTCCCACATACCAGGTATGTACACAGTGCATGGTACACAGGGCACACCAGCAGGGGGTCTGTTCCCACATACCAGGTATGTACACAGTGCATGGTACACAGGGCACACCAGCAGGGGGTCTGTTCCCACATACCAGTATGTACACAGTGCATGGTACACAGGGCACACCAGCAGGGGGTCCGTGCCCACATACCAGGTATGTACACAGTGCATGGCACACAGGGCTCACCAGCAGGGGGTCTGTTCCCACATACCAGGTATGTACACAGTGCATGGTACACAGGGCACACCAGCAGGGGGTCCGTGCCCACATACCAGGTATGTACACAGTGCATGGCACACAGGGCACACCAGCAGGTGGTCCGTGCCCACATACCAGGTATGTACACAGTGCATGGCACACAGGGCACACCAGCAGGGGGTCTGTTCCCACATACCAGGTATGTACACAGTGCATGGCACACAGGGCTCACCAGCAGGGGGTCTGTTCCCACATACCAGGTATGTACACAGTGCATGGTACACAGGGCACACCAGCAGGGGGTCCGTGCCCACATACCAGGTATGTACACAGTGCATGGCACACAGGGCACACCAGCAGGGGGTCTGTTCCCACATACCAGGTATGTACACAGTGCATGGCACACAGGGCACACCAGCAGGGGGTCTGTTCCCACATACCAGGTATGTACACAGTGCATGGCACACAGGGCACACCAGCAGGGGGTCTGTTCCCACATACCAGGTATGTACACAGTGCATGGCACACAGGGCACACCAGCAGGGGGTCTGTTCCCACATACCAGGTATGTACACAGTGCATGGCACACAGGGCACACCAGCAGGGGGTCTGTTCCCACATACCAGGTATGTACACAGTGCATGGCACACAGGGCACACCAGCAGGGGGTCTGTTCCCACATACCAGGTATGTACACAGTGCATGGCACACAGGGCACACCAGCAGGGGTCTGTTCCCACATACCAGGTATGTACACAGTGCATGGCACACAGGGCACACCAGCAGGGGGTCTGTTCCCACATACCAGGTATGTACACAGTGCATGGTACACAGGGCACACCAGCAGGGGGTCTGTTCCCACATACCAGTATGTACACAGTGCATGGCACACAGGGCACACCAGCAGGGGGTCTGTTCCCACATACCAGGCAACCATTCAGGCAGTGATCAGCTGCTCCTATGACAACACTGTCACCCATAGGAGCCGGCTGCAGAGATGCGCGCCCCTCCTGCCCCGCCGCTTCCATCCCCTGCCGCCTGGCCTCCGCCAGCATTCTCACACGTCTGTACGGTGCGGCCCCGTCACACAGCAGCATGCGGCCCTGCTCCGAGCGCACCGCTCAGGCCACAGCTCAGCACACAACTGAAACCCCGTGATTACCAGTAGAGCAGTAAACAAACCGCACGCCCGCACCGCCCGTTCTGTGCACACGTACCGTTTTCCGTCTGCGGACGCTTCTGCACAGAGACTCCGGTGCCGGGTTCTCTAGAGCGGCCGAGCTGGAGGATTCTCTACCTAGGGGGAGCCATGGGCGGGGCTCGAGCACTGAGTGGGTGGAGAGTAGAAAACGAGCCAATGAGAGAGCCGCATTCCGATACGCGCAACAGGGGCGTGGTCCACAGGCGAACAAAAAATAATCGTAGTCCCACGGGCAAATTTGAAAGAAAAGATGGGATTGGACCGTGTGTCCGGAAATGTACGAAGATCTCCGAGTGGAGTCGGAGTGTGACGAAAGTTACCGAGGAAGAGGGATCATTTCCAGGGGAGATAGCTGGAGGAACTGGAAGATTTGTCAGCTAATGAAAGGAGCAGGAGGTGGTCAGGTCGTCAGCAGCCAGTCACGGCCATCCTGCCAGGCACACAGGCCGCGGAGCCATGTTCCCATTACGTCCTCTTGTGTATACATGGCGGTGTGCGCCACGCTTGTCTGATGCTCACTGCGTTTTTCCTGTAACCGCATCAGCCGCTATAGGCTCCATACACACTTCCGTGTGAGGCAGCGCTGCGGTTATGGGATGTGGCCCGGGCCGTCTAGTCTGCGGTCCTCTGTGACCTGACACTCCGGGGAGGCCATGCTTAGGTCACAATACACACACAGGTGCTCTGGTGAATAGTTTGCAGGTCACTAGACAGAGAGAACAGTGCGTCATATTTTCTTCAGTTATGGACAGTGCTGCACACAATAACACCGGTTTCACACGTCCTGATATTTCTGGTACCAGGAAAAACATTACCAGAGATGACAGTGTGCCGCATCAGTACCACACGGACGGGCACCACGGAAGAAGCGTTACAGTAAGCACTGCTCCCCGGTGCTGAACACGGCTCATCATTCTCTCCTCCTCTGCCGGCGATCGGTACAAGCAGGGGAGAATGATGAGAGTTATATTCAAGTGAGAAGAGTGACAGCAGGCGGCGGCTGATGGGAGTATTCCTCGCCTGTGCTATAAATAAATGAAGACAACGGCATGGGTTCCCTTGTATTTTTTGTTAACCAGCCTGGCAAAACTGACAGCTGGGGGCTGCAACTCTCAGCTGTCAGCGTTAGCAAGGCTGGTTATCAAGAATAGAGGGGTCCCCACAGTGTTTTTTTTGATTATTTAAATAAATCATTTAAAAAAACGGTTTGGGGTCCGCCCCCTGAGTTTTGACAAACAGCCTTGCTAAAGCTCATAGCTGGGGGCTGGTGTTCTCAGGCTGGGAAGGGGCCATGGAAATCAACCCCCCCAGCCTAAAAATAGCTCCCACTGGTGCCCAGAAAAGGTGCATTTATTAGATGCCCCAATTCTGGTGCTTTGCCCGGCTCTTGCCCTGTAGGGGTGGCGAGTGGGGTTCATATTTGTGGGGTTGATGGCACCTTTGTATTGTCAGGTGACATCACGCCCACGGCTTAGTAATGGAGAGGCGTCTGTAAGACACCTATCCATTTCTAATCCTATAGTTATGTGATATATAAAGACACAGCCAGAGTAAAGTATTTTATTAGAAATAAAACAAAACACAGTTTTCCATTTTTATTTAAAAATAACAAACACAGTTATTGTCACCTAATTCCACTGAATCCCTCGTGTCCTATAACAAAATAAAAAACAACAATATACCATACATGTCCGTCATACTGTCCCACGCCGTAATCCATGTCCCCCTGATGAAGGCTGACGCCGAAACGCGTGACAGGGTGGACGCATCCACGGGACATCTGACGATGCTCCTCTCCACCTTTTAGCAAGTACTATATAATTTGATTTCCCTGGCAGCATGGCATTATCTCAACCTCTTTAGAGATTCCTCCTTTAGTTTCACACTAGGTGATTGCCATTTTATTTAGAGGGATACTATATGCACTGGCACTTTCACATATCTTACTTTTTGATATATGTATTCTGCTATTTTACTTGGGTCCACAATTATCCACAATTATTTATATCAATTATT
>JARQOD010000002.1:132482794-132502803 GCA_033576555.1 Oophaga sylvatica | reverse complement strand
AGCAACACACTGGCAACAAGAGGAGAGGAAAGTGTGCAGGAAGACATGAAAACCCAGGATGAGAAAATTCAAACATGGTCATACTAGAGAAGGAAAGCAAAGGGGAGCCAGAAGTAAACGGAACAAGTATAACCTACCAGACAACTAACGAGGTGAAAGGAAGAGGAAAAGAGCAACAGGAAGAAAGAAAACAAACAGACTCACTGCAGTAATTTAGCTGGTGTTTACCATGCAAGGTAAAATCTTTAGCTAAAGGGCTGGAACTCCTAAACCCAAGTCCGCCTAGAGATATAGCCAGCAAGTAAGTTCAGTGAAGGGTGAACATACAAAAGCCAACCCAAAATGTGATAGGGGAGACCAAAATGGGAAAATGGAAAGAACCTGGAGAGGAGCAAACCATGAAGGGGCAATAAAGACAATTGGAAAGATCAGCATATTGTATTGATGAAAAAAAGAATAGCTCAGCAGACAGGGGAACCAACTATGGGGCAACAGGTCAATGGATCAAATCCCCAAACTGAGTCATGACATCCAACATCAATGGCTTCCTGTTAATTACTCTGTGTACCCACTCTGTCTCTCCTCTTCATTAAATATCCCACTTCAGTTACCTGTTCACAGTAGGTGGGTGCAGGCATTGGTACAAGGCCCCCAGCCTTTAATCTGTATAACTCATAACCACACTTATGGCAGTTCCCATTAGACTTGTTGAGTGCCATATAACTATATCAGTGCTGGACACAAGAAAATGGAATTTTTGTCTTTTAGTTTGTAGATGGTGTGATGGTGGGATGAGTTCATACCACGCAAACAATGATCTTAAATTTGAAGACACAAACCATTGTAGATATTATTACTTTAAACCACCAGGGATAATTGGCATACAACTCTTCACCTCTCTAGGCCTCTAGAAATATTATGAATAATTCCCTTACTAACTCTTAAATTATTCCAAATTAAAATGTATGATGCAGAGCATGGAGAGTCTGTAAAATTAATATAATGGTTGACATTTTGGTGTCACAGTGGGAATCAAAGAAATGTAATGTGAAAGGACACAACATTAAGAGCATGCACACCAAATGGAGTTGTATGTCTATGCCTCTCTTATGTCTCTTTCCCCCAGAAAATTAAATTTCCAGCATCTGTGATGTAATTTTCACCAATTTTCTGACTTTAGCCATAGTTAATTTGTTGCCCCAGAGTTGGCAGTGTCCCTTATGCTAAGCCCCCGCCAGTGTTTTAGAAATGTAGCAAGGTCAGCACAAAACTGACAATAGCTGCAAACTATTTGTGCAAATGTGAATGATAAAGTCCCTTTATGATATATTATCACATTAAATTACCACAATATATATTATCACATATTAATCTACAAGTTACATGAATTGAATTAAAGAGATAATCTCAAGTTATTAAATTGCTATAGGAAAGATGTGTATCTTCGTACCGTGTTAGCCAATAGATAGAAATATATTAAGAATTGAGAGTCCTCAGTGGTTGATACCTTTTTATGGCTAACTGAAAAGATGATAACAAATTGCAAGCTTTCGAGACTACTCAGGTCTCTTCATCAGGCAAAGACTAAAACAAAATCTGAAGAATCACATATTTATACACAACACAGCACAGAAACAATGCAATAGGTAAGACAAGTGAAGTTCTGCTTCACATCACTTGTCTTACCTATTGCATTATTTCTGTGCTGTGTTGTGCATAAATATGTGATTCTTCAAATTTTGTTTTAGTCTTTGCCTGATGAAGAGACCTGAGTAGTCTCGAAAGCTTGCAATTTGTTATCATCTTTTCAGTAAGCCATTAAAAGGTATCAACCACTGAGGACTCTCAATTCTAAATAAATTGCTATAATTAGTTACAAAGCATGAAAATAAATATGTTTGCAATTGACTTGCTTTTTCTATCTGCTGTCATTCTCCTACCATGAATGCTTTTATCTTTCATAGTGTACAGCTGGTTTCCATAAGGCTGGGCAACTCATGCTTGCCTGGACTATGACCAATGTGTGCAATAGTTACATTCCAGAAGAGGAGTTAACTCCTAACATCCCAGTCAGCTCTCTCCAAACCATTCTGACCTCTCTCCCCCTCCCTCTCAAATTCTGAAGTGATGTTATCAATCCTGCAAAATCATCAGCCTTCAGCATTGGGTTCTTTGACATCAGTTCTTCTAACTACAACTGTCAAATCTTGCTGTCTGTAGATGTGTAATATTTCAAATGCATTGTTTTCTCTTTATATGAATATAGTCATAGCATCGTAGATTATGTGGTTATGCCAGAAGCGTATCCAGGGGGGGCAGCCGGGGCATGTGCCCCGGGCGCAGCCGGCAGCAGGACGCAGTTGGGCCACCTAATGCGGTGGTCCGAAGTGTCTCCCCTGCGGCTGCATTCTGATGCCCCTGGCCTGGGAGTCGGCAGTTCCCTGTGTCGGCTGTCAAGCTGACAGCCCGCGCAGAGAAGCTGCCGCGTGCTGGCTCCCTGGGACCAATTGTACTGGCGTCTGTACAGACGCCAGTACAATTGTAGCTCTGACCGCCGGGTCAGAGCGACGCCAGCAGCGTGATCAGGTCATGTGATCACGCTGCTGACGTCACTCGCCGGCAGCGCCCACTGGTGGTAAGTGTGCTCCGCTGTGGAGCTGAAGAAACCACCGAAGATTAAAGAGGACCTAATGTGGAGGGGTTATTTTATGTGAGGGGGGATTTGGAGAGGGGATGGGGATACTTTTTTTGTGGGGAGATTTGGAGTGGGGATGGGGGTACTTTGTGTATGGGGATTTGGAGTGGGGATGGGGGGTTATTTTATGTGTGGGGGGATTTGGAGTGGGGATGGGGGTACTTTTTTTGTGGGGGATTTGGAGTGGGGATGAGGGGTACATTTTTGTGAGGGGATTTGGAGTGGGGATGGGGGGGACTTTTTTGTGGGGATTTGGAGGGGTGGGTACTTTATGGTGGGGGATTTGGATGGGGATGGGGGTACTTTGTGGGGGGATTTGGAGTGGTGATGGGGGCTATTTTATGTGTGGGGGGATTTGGAGTGGGGATGGGGATACTTTTTCTGTGGGGGAATTTCGAGTGTGGATGGTGGGGTACTTTTTTTGTGGGGGGATTTGGAGTGGGGATGGGGGTACTTTTTTGTGGGGGGATTTGGAGTGCGGATGGGGGTACTTTTTTGTGGGGGAATTTGGAGTGGGGATGGGGGTACTTTTTTGTGGGGGGATTTATAGTGGGGATAGCGGGTACTTTTTTGTGGGGGGATTTGGAGTGGGGATGGGTTACTTTGTGTGTGGGGGGATTTGGAGTGGGGATGGGGGTTAATTTATTTGTGGGGGATTTGGAGTGGGGATGGGGGGTATTTTATGTGTGGGTGATTTGGAGTGGGGTTGGGGTACTTAATGTGTGTGGGGGGATTTGGAGTGGAGATGGGGGTACTTAATGTGTGTGGGGGATTTGGAGTGGGGATGGGGATACTTAATGTGTGTGGGGGATTTGGAGTGGGGATGGGGGGATTTAATGTGTGTGGGGGGATTTGGAGTGGGGATGGGGATACTTAATGTGTGTGGGGGATTTGGAGTGGGGATGGGGGGATTTAATGTGTGTGTGGGGATTTGGAGTGGGGATGGGGGGATTTAATGTGCGTGGGGGGATTTGAGGACACTGAAAAGTATGTATGAGGGCATGTATGAGGAAACAGTATGGGGATGGGTGCAGACACAGTATGGTGAGTGGGGGATGGGTGCAGACCAGAGGCGTATCCAGAGGGGGGGCAGCCAGGGCATGTGCCCCGAGCGCAGCCGGCAGGGGGGCGCAGTCGGGCCGCCTAATGCGGCGGTCCGCAGTGTCTCCCCTGCGGCTGCATTCTGACACCCCTGGCCTGGGAGTCGGCAGTTCCCTGTGCAGACTGTCAAGCTGACAGCCGGCGCAGAGTAGCTGCCGCGTGCCGGCTCCCAGGACCAATTGTACTGGCGTCTATACAGATGCCAGTACAATTTTAGCTCTGACTGCCGGGTCAGAGCGATGCCAGCAGCGTGATCAGGTCATGTGATCACGCTGCTGATGTCACTCGCTGGCGGCGCCCACTGGTGGTAAGTGTGCTCAGCTGTGGAGCTGAAGAAACCACCGAAGATTAACGGGTACCTAATGTGTGTGTGTGTGGGGGGGGATTTAGAGTGGGGATGGAGGATACTTTATGTGGGGGGATTTGGAGTGGGGATGGAGGAGTTATTTTATGTGAGGGGGGATTTGGAGTGGGGATTGGGATACTTTTTTGTGGGGAGATTTGGAGTGGGGATGGGGGTTTATTTTATGTGTGGGGGATTTGGAGTGGGGATGGGGATACTTTTTTGGGGGGGATTTGGAGTATGGATGGGGGTACTTTTTTTTGTGGGGGATTTGGAGTGGGGATGGGGGGTACTTTTTTGTGGGGGGATTTGGAGTAGGGATGGGGGGTACTTTTTTGTGGGGGGATTTGAGTGGGGATGGGGGTACTTTTTTTGTGGGGGATTTGGAGTGGGGATGGGGGGTACTTTATGTGTGGGGGATTTGGAGTGGGGATAGGGATACTTTTTTTGGGGGGGGATTTGGAGTATGGATGGGGTACTTTTTTGGGGGATTTGGAGTGGGGTGGGTACTTTTTGGGGATTGGAATGGGATGGGGGTACTTTTTTTGGGGGATTTGGAGTGGGGTGGGGTATTTAGTGTGGGGGATTTGAGGGGATGGGGATACTTTTTTGTGGGGGGATTTGGAGTGGGGATGGGGGGTACTTTTGTGTGGGGGGATTTGGAGTGGGGATGGGTGATACTTTTTTGTGGGGGATTTGGAGTGGGGATGGGGGTTACTTTTTGTGGGGAGGATTTGGAGTGGGTGGGTACTTTTTTGGTTTGGTGGGATGGGGATTATTTTATGTGTGGGGGGATTTGGAGTGGGGATGGGGGTATTTTGTGGGGGATTGGGGTGGACTTGTTTGGGGATGGGGATATTTTTTGTGGGGGATTTGGAGTGGGGTGGGGGTACTTTATGTGTGGGGGGATTTGGAGTGGGATGGGGGTACTTTATGTGGGATTTGGAGTGGGTGGGATTATTGTGTGGGGGATGGAGTGGGGATTATGTGTGGGGATTTGAGTGGGATGGTTAATGTGTGTGGGGGTTTGGAGTGGGATGGGGGGATTTAATGTGTGTGGTGGATTTGGAGTGGGATGGGGTACTTAATGTGTGTGGGGGATTTGGAGTGGGGATGGGGTTTTTATGTATGGGGATTTGGGTGGGGATGGGGATACTTTTTTTGGGGGATTTGGAGTATGGATGGGGTACTTTTTTTGTGGGGGATTTGGAGTGGGGATGGGGGATTTAATGTGTGTGTGTGGATTTGGAGTGGAGATGGGGATACTTAATGTGTGTGGGGGATTTGGAGTGGGGATGGGGGGATTTAATGTGTGTGGGGGGATTTGGAGTAGGATGGGGGGATTTAATGTGTGTGTGTGGATTTGGAGTGGGGATGGGGATACTTAATGTGTGTGGGGGATTTGGAGTGGGGATGGGGGGATTTAATGTGTGCGTGGGGATTTGGAGTGGGGATGGGGAGATTTAATTTGTGTGGGGGGATTTGAGTACACTGAAAAGTATGTATGTATGAGGGCATGTGTGAGGAAACAGTATGGGGGTGTGTGCAGACACAGTATGGTGAGTGGGGGATGGGTGCAGACCAGAGGCGTATCCGGGGGGGGGCAGCCAGGGCATGTGCCCCGGGCGCAGCCGGCAGGGGGGCGCAGTCGGGCCGCCTAATGCGGCGGTCCGCAGTATCTCCCCCGCGGCTGCATTCTGATGCCCCCTGCCTGCGAGTCGGCAGTTCCCTGTGCCGGCTGTCAAGCTGACAGCCGGCGCAGAGAAGCTGCCGCGTGCCGGCTCCCAGGGACCAATTGTACTGGTGTCTATACAGACGCCAGTACAATTGTAGCTCTGACCACCGGGTCAGAGCGACGCCATCAGCGTGATCAGGTCATGTGATCACACTGCTGACGTCACTCACCGGCGGCGCCCACTGGTGGTAAGTGTGCTCCGCTGTGGAGCTGAAGAAACCACTGAAGATTAACGGGTACCTAATGTGTGTGTGTGTGTGCGTGTGGGGGGGGGGATTTGGAGTGGGGATGGAGGGGTTGTTTTATGTGAGGGGGGATTTGGAGTGGGGGTTGGGGATACTTTTTTTGTGGGGAGATTTGGAGTGGGGATGGGGGTACTTTGTGTTGGGGGATTTGGAGTGGGGATGGGTTATTTTATGTGTGGGGGGATTTGGAGTGGGGATGGGGATACTTTTTTTGTGGGGGGATTTGGAGTGGGGATGGGTTTCTTTTTTGTGGGGGGATTTGGAGTGGGGATGGGGTACTTTTTTTGTGGGGGGATTTGGAATGGGGATGGGGTGCTTTTTTTGTGGGGGGATTTGGAGTGGGGATGGGGGTACTTTATATGTGGGGGGATTTGGAGTGGGGATGGGGATACTTTTTTGTGGGGGGATTTGGAGTGGGGATGGCGGTTATTTTATGTGTGGGGGGATTTGGAGTGGGGATGGGGGTTATTTCATGTGTGGGGTGATTTGGAGTGGGGTTGGGTGTACTTAATGTGTGTGGCGGATTTGGAGTGGAGATGGGGTGCTTCATGTGTGTGGGGGATTTGGGGTGGGGATGAGGGTATTTAATGTGTGTGGGGGTCTTTGGAGTGGGGATGGGGGGTACTTAATATGTGTGGGGGATTTGGAGTGGGGATGGGGGGATTTAATGTGTGTGTGGGGATTTAGAGTGGTGATGGGGGCATTTAATGTGTGTGGGGGATTTGGAGTGGGGATGGGACTACTTAATGTGTGTGGGGGATTTGGAGTGGGGATGGGGGATTTAATGTGTGTGGGGGATTTGGAGTGGGGATGGGGATTTAATGTGTGTGGGGGGATTTGGAGTGGGGATGGGGGTTATTTTATGTGTGGGGTGATTTGGAGTGGGGTTGGGTGTACTTAATGTGTGTGGCCGGATTTGGAGTGGAGATGGGGTGCTTCATGTGTGTGGGGGATTTGGAGTGGGGATGAGGGGATTTAATGTGTGTGGGGGGCTTTGGAGTGGGGATGGGGGGTACTTAATATGTGTGGGGGATTTGGAGTGGGGATGGGGGATTTAATGTGTGTGTGGGGATTTGGAGTGGGGATGGGGGCATTTAATGTGTGTGGGGGATTTGGAGTGGGGATGGGACTACTTAATGTGTGTGGGGGATTTGGAGTGGGGATGGGGGATTTAATGTGTGTGGGGGATTTGGAGTGGGGATGGGGGGATTTAATGTGTGTGGGGAGATTTGGAGTGGGGATGGGGGATTTAATGTGTGAGGGGGATTTGAGGACACTGAAAAGTATGTACGTATGAGGGCATGTATGAGGAAACATTATGGGGGGTGGGTGCAGACACTATGGGAAGCAAACGGGTGAATGTATGTGGACACAGTATGGGAGTGAGGGGTATGTGTGAGCAGACAGAATAGAGAGTGCGGGGGTAAATATATGAGGAGACAGTATGGTGAACGGGGAATGTGAGAGGAGACAGTGTGAGGAGGGAGGGGAATAGTGTGAGGCGACAGTATATTGCAGATATTTTTATTTAGAAGCATTATAATGACTCTTCTGTCTTTAAGGGCGTCGTGTTGAGAGTTGGTGCAGAAGACTGGAGAAGATGGAAATCTGCAGAGACGGCTGTGGATGAGAAAAATCATCATGGGGTCTGGACAACAAGAAGAAAATGAGAACGACTCCAGAGACGACGTCATCTATAAGGTACCTGGATGTAAATATTATTTGTGAAACTGTCTAATTCTCATGTTTTTATTTAGGTTAGGAGCATTAAAGGGGTTGTCCAGGTTTGTGCTTTGTCTGCAGTCACACAGAATGACTGCAGACTCAGCACAATCCTAGACAACCCCTTTAATGCTCCCAACTAGAGTTGAGCGATACTTTCCATATCCAAAAGTATCGGAATCGGAATGGTATCGCCGATACCCAAAAAATATCGGCGATACCCGATACCGATACCGGAAATCCAATGTAAGTCTATGGGAACAAAATATCGGAATTAAAAAAACCCCATTCTTGCCTTGTTGGTTAATTGTACATGAAGGAAAACAACAAAGAGTAATGTAGAATGTATTGGGGAAGGTTGAGGAGACATTAAAGGCATAGATGTTTAACCCAATCAAATGGAATAGCATAAATATTTTTTTTTTTAAAGATGTTCGGATTGACGAAGAAATTGACAATGTTGTTCACATTTTTTCTATTTTGGCAAATATGTATATTTCACAACTTCCATGCTCTTCACCTTTTTAACTTTTGACACACTTTCTCCTTCATAATCTTCAGCAGCATCATCTTTTTCATCAAATTATTCTTCATCTTCACCTTCTTTATCTTCTTCTTAAACTTCTTGCTATTCATCTTTTTGTTAACATTACTCATATTCTTCTTATTAAACTATTATTCTAATTCATATTGTACTTCATCTTCTTCATCATATTCTTATTTGTGACAGAGAATCCTGTACTTGTAATCTGTCAAAGTATGAATTTTTCATTCTTCCGTTCTTGCTGTCACAAAAGATTTAAATTACAACAGTATTTGTCCGTGTTCAGTTTAGCCTGCAGCAGCAGCAGGCATTTTCCAGGGGCACCACGAGGAGGAACGGACTCACCCCCATACACTGCTTAGTCTTCTTCTGCTTATAATTTAGAGCATATATTTTGCTCTTCATTTTGGTCTTATACTTCATGTTCTTCTGCTTTTAGATCTTCTGCTTATTGTTCTTGTGTCTCTTGTTCTGTATCTTGTATTTGTAGCACAACCTTGTACCAGCTGATGTTACTGGGACACGGTTACTAAGCAGGAGGTACCTGTGCTCCAAAGCACTACCAAGGACCAGCAGACGTTGCAGGAACTCGGATACCGAGATGGAGGCACCTAGGCCAAAGGCACTGCGGAGAACCAGTTGACGGTACTGGAACCCGGACGGGTAGCAGAAGGTACAAGAGCCAATGCAAGTAACGAGGACCAGCTGACTGTGCTGGAACCCGGAGGGGCAGCAGAAGGAAAAGAGCCAATGGCACAACCGAGGACCAGCTGACGTTACTGGGACACGGTTACTAAGCAGGAGGTACCTGTGCTCCAAAGCACTACCAAGGACCAGCAGACGTTGCTGGAACTCGGATACCGAGATGGAGGCACCTAGGGCAAAGGCACTGCGGAGAACCAGCTGACGGTACTGGAACCCGGACGGGTAGCAGAAGGTACCCATGGAAATTTAAGTTGACAGGCCGCGAGTCGGCCGCAGTTACCGAATCCCACAGTACTACAGAGGGTGATTGTCCTATTGTCACAACGGAAACAGCCTTTATTTGCATATCCCGCAGCACACATAGGAAGCACCTAAACTCCAAGCACCATAGAGTCGGCTAACCCGACCGCAACACGACAGGACAACTTATTGGAGGCTAAGTGACGTTTACACTGACAGGAAACAGATGGCGTGCTGTAACCAGTCTGGGCAGGAGTGAGTACCCGTGCCAATGACACTTCCGAGCAACAACTGGCGGTGTTGAAGCCCAGGGATGAGAAGACAACAGGGTGGAGGCAGCATGACTTTTTGCCGTTCACACAGCAGGGGAACAGCTGACATTACTGAACCCCAGTAACACTATAGCTTGTGTATTGGTCTGTGGACACGACACTTCTGAGCAGCAACTGCCAGTGTTGTAGCCCAGGGAGTAGAGTTCAGGTGGTAGAAAGATGAACATAACAGGAGACATGGATAACGTTGCGAACCAGTTATTTAATCTGAAAACGGACAGACAAATTCTGGCGAGATCCATGCCTTGTTCATTTTCAGAAAAGTAAGCCGGTCTACATTATCGGAGGATAGTCGCATGCGACGGTCTGTTAGTACACCACCTGCAGCACTAAAGACCGCTCCGATAATACACTGGCAGCAGGGCAAGCCAGCACCTCCAATGCATACTGGCTAAGCTCTGGCCATGTATCCAGCTTAGAGACCCAAAACTTGAATGGGGAAGAGCCATCTGGGAGTACACTGAGAGGGAAAGACATGTAGTCTGTCACCATCTTACGGAAACGTTGCCCTCCTGCTGACTGGAGCCGTCTCGGATGGTGTAGACATTTGTGGCGCTGCCACAAAACTTCGCAACATTTGGAACATACTGGTCTTGCCCTGTGCAGAGGCGCTGCTTGTGCTCCCTCTGTTGCAGAGCTGTCTCCACTGCCTCGACGCACAGAGCTGCTTTGTAAAGCAGTAGCAGCAGCAGTGCTCTCGGCTGGAATGGAGAACATTATGGATTGCACCAGTGTGTCTTGGTACTCCCGCATTTTACGCTCCCGGTTCAACGGTGTGATGAGGCTTTGTAAGTTGTCCCGGTAGCGAGGGTCTAGGAGGGTGTACACCCAATAATCAGACGCGGTGAGAATGTGGGCGATGCGGCGGTCGTTTCTCAGGCACTGCAGCATGAAATCAACCATGTGCTGCAGACTCCCAACTGGCCAACAAACGCTGTCCCTGCAAGAGGCGTCATCTCTGCCTGCTCTGCATCACCCCACCCTCGCTCTACATACTGACTAGAGCGTTGTGTACCTCCCTCTGGAGCGATGTCTTCCTCCTCCATTGACTCCTCCTCATCCTCCTCACAAAGTGAGCCCTGCCCAGCCCTTTGTGAGGAACCACGTTGCGCTGACTGTCTTGAAGGTGATGGAATTTGTGACTCCTCATCCTCCACCTCTTCCAAAACCTCATCCCTTAGTGCTTGCAGTGTTTTTTGAAGCAGGCAGATAAGGGGGACAGTCAGGCTGACTAGTGCATCATCTGCACTCGCCATCCGCGTTGTCATCAAACGGACGCAAAA
Organism: Oophaga sylvatica; assembly: GCA_033576555.1. NCBI lineage: Eukaryota > Metazoa > Chordata > Amphibia > Anura > Dendrobatidae > Oophaga > Oophaga sylvatica. The sequence continues at coordinate 132,491,858 of JARQOD010000002.1, read as the reverse complement.
CGTGGCAGATGTCCTTCATAGAGGCCCACTCAGTAGTGGTGAAGTGTGAACGGCGCAAATTGCGAGTTGATTGCGCCTGATGCAGCTGATACTCCATTACTGCTGGCTGCTGCTCACACAACCGCTCCAACATATGTAACGTGGAATTCCACCTGGTGGGTACGTCACATATGATGCGATGTTCAGGAAGGCGAAATCTGCGTTGCAGAGCTGCAATGCGCGATCTGGCCATGCTGGAACGTCGCAAGTGAGCGCACTCTAGGCGGACCTTGTGCAGCAGTGCATCAAGATCCGGATAGTCCCTCAAAAAACTCTGCACGACCAAGTTGAGCACATGTGCCAGACATGGTATGTGAGTGAGGTTGCCAAGGCCCAGAGCTGCCACCAGATTTCGGCCATTGTCACACACTACCAAGCCTGGCTGGAGATTCGCTGGCAAAAACCACACGTCGCTCTCCTGCTTGATGGCATTCCAAACCTCCTGCGCTGTGTGGCTTCGATTCCCCATGGAAATTAATTTCAGGACGGCCTGTTGACGTTTGGCCACGGCTGTGCTCATATCGGTCGCATCAGGTAAGCGTTCACGGGTCCATGTGGAGGTAGACCGTGACGGCTCCTGCAGCGATGATTCTGAGGAACTGGAGTAGGAGGAGGAGTCAATGTGGACAGACTTGATTCCTGCAATCCTTGGAGTTGGCAGAACACGTACAGCGCCACTCGCAAGATCTGTACCCGGCTCCACAACATTGACCCAATGGGCAGTGAGGGAAAGGTATCGTCCCTGGCCATGGGTACTGGTCCACGCATCGGTGGTCAGGTGGACCTTGCTACTGACGGCGTTTAGTAGCGCATGTTTAATTTTTCCCTCAACATGCTTTTGCAGACCAGGGACGGCTTGCCTGCTGAAATAAAATCGGCTGGGCACATTGTATTGTGGGACTGCCAATGCCATTAAGTTACGGAAACTGTCAGTCTCCACCAGCCTGAATGACAGCATTTCAAGGGACAGGAGTTTTGCAATGCCAGCATTCAGAGCCTGTGCTCGTGGATGGTTTGCCGAGTATGGCCGTCTTTTATCCCATGCCTGTGCTACCGATGGCTGTTTTGTGGCCTGGGAGTGTGAGGATGACAGGGAACTTGCAGCTGTGGGTGGAATAACACTGGGTCTCTGGACAACAGTGACAGAGGTTCTTCCATGGCGATCCTGTGAGGAAGCAGAACCAGCTGTGTGTGAGCTGGAGGAAGAGGCTCCAACACGAGCTGAAGATGTAGGTGCTGCTGTAGGTTGGCCTACATCTCCAGTGTGTCTTTGGAACTCAACCACGTGCTTTGACCGCACATGTTTCCACATATTTGTGGTATTAAGGTTACTGACATTTTTACCTCTTTTTACTTTTTGATTACACAGCTTGCATTTGACATAGCAAATATCATCTGCAAGTGTGTCAAAAAAGGACCACGCAGTGCAAGTCCTGGGAGCGCCCGTTTTGGCTGTTGGAAGAGAACTGCTACAAACGGGTGCCAAACTGGAGGCTACAGGCAACCGAGTCTGCAGCCTAACACTCCCTACTGTTTGGACCGTTGGGGCAATCTCTTCCTCAGAGCTGCTACCACCACCTTCCTGTTCCTCACGCCATGTTGGGTCTTGGACCTCATCATCTCCACTACCCTCTTCCAACACCTGCTGCTGTTGGGTGGTCTGGCCAGCACCATGCTCAACAGAAAATGGCACCTGAGTCTCATCATCATCAGATGCGTTCTGCGGTGTGCTGACCATCGGCACTGGCTCACCCGCCTCTTCACATTCAGAGAGACACAGCTGTTGCGCATCACTGCATACTGCCTCTTCTTCACATTCCAGAATGCTGCTTGGCTGGGCCCCTGTTTGCAAGCCAACAGATTCTGAGAACAGAAGCAGAGACTCAGCTGGCTCCAGTTCAGAACTCTCCGACTGCCTGGGCAATTTGGCAGGTTGTGAAGAGACAGATGGTTGTTCAACAGTGCTGTGGTCCTGAGAGGAGGTGGAAGGAATTGAAGTCGATGCATTGGCTGCCATCCAACCAACAACGGCTTCAATTTGTTCTTCCTGCAGCAGGGGGGTACGCTGAGCTCCTACAAAAGTGCGCATAAAGGAACGCTCACGGGGAAAACTGGTGGATGCTGTGTCACTGGGTGCGGCAGCAGCCACAGAATCCCCAGTCCTCTCCCTGCTGAAACTCCACGGCCACGACCACGTGCCTTACTCCCTGCCTTCTTCATCTTGGTAGATTGATAAAGAAAGTCAGAAAAGTTATAAGGCCTAAGTGTGGTTATTCCTCAGAGACTGCAGTGAACACTGCAGACAACTGTTCACTATCTGTGAAAGGCTCCTTTCTGTACTTCTATAGTGTTTGCAACCAATGTATTGTATACGGATGGAAGCGCGTCACACTAATAGATTAGATTTTTTTCAAATATAATGGAGAAGCACCAATTGGAGAAAAATGAAAAGGATGAGGCACTGAGACACGCTCAGCAGAGTACAAGCAGCAGTGCTTGAACAAGTAACTGGAGCGTGATGTGCACTCAAAAAATAAAAAACACAGACTGAAGTGAACACTGAAACACAACTGTTCACAATCTGGGAAAGGCTACTCCTTTGTTTACTTCTATAGTGTTTGCAACCAATGTATTGGATACGGATGGAAGCGCGTCACACTAATAGATTAGTTTTTTTTCAAATATAATGGAGCAGCACCAATTGGAGAGAAATGAAAAGGATGAGGCACTGAGACACGCTCAGCAGAGTACAAGCAGCAGTGCTTGAACAAGTAACTGGAGTGTGATGTGCACTAAAAAAATAAAAAACACAGACTGAAGTGAACACTGAAACACAACTGTTCACAATCTGGGAAAGGCTACTCCTTTCTGTACTTCTATAGTGTTTGCAACCAATGTATTGTATACGGATGGAAGCGCGTCACACTAATAGATTAGATTTTTTTCAAATATAATGGAGAAGCACCAATTGGAGAAAAATGAAAAGGATGAGGCACTGAGACACGCTCAGCAGAGTACAAGCAGCAGTGCTTGAACAAGTAACTGGAGCGTGATATGCACTCAAAAAATAAAAAACACAGACTGAAGTGAACACTGAAACACAACTGTTCACAATCTGGGAAAGGCTACTCCTTTCTGTACTTCTATAGTGTTTGCAACCAATGTATTGTATACGGATGGAAGCGCGTCACACTAATAGATTAGATTTTTTTCAAATATAATGGAGAAGCACCAATTGGAGAAAAATGAAAAGGATGAGGCACTGAGACACGCTCAGTAGAGTACAAGCAGCAGTGCTTGAACAAGTAACTGGAGCGTGATATGCACTCAAAAATAAAAAACACAGACTGAAGTGAACACTGAAACACAACTGTCCACAATCTGGGAAAGGCTACTCCTTTGTCTACTTCTATAGTGTTTGCAACCAATGTATTGGATACGGATGGAAGCGCGTCACACTAATAGTTAAATTGCATGGAGCAGCAAGAATTACACTGAAGAAAAAAAAAAAGAGTCTGTGAGTGACACGTGCAGATGCCTACAGACAGCGTTGCATGCAGAGCAAACTGCAGCGTCACCTGCACTCTCACACACACCTTGCACAGAGCTGTTAAAACAACACTGGCAAAAGGAAGCTTTACACAGCGGTTGGTAAACTACCCTGCCTAAAGCCCAGTACACAAAATCGCAATATCTAACTGTCCCTCAGAGTCAGCAGAGCAGCGTTCTGTCCCTAACTGAGTTCACAGCACAGTGACGCTAAAATGGAGGCGGCGCCTTTTATAGTGCATTCTGACATCATTTCAGCAGCCAATCACAGCCATGCCATTAGTTAAGATGACCGCAGCATTACAGGATGTGCCCACACTTCATAAGATTCCTCATTGGCTGACTAAAATCACATTGCCTCTCAAAGAATTATGGGAACTTCCGATTCCGGTATACGATATAGGAAAAATATCGGAACTAAGTATCGGAATTCCGATAAAGCGAATATCGGCCGATACCCGATACTTGCGGTATCGGAATGCTCAACACTACTCCCAACATAAATAAAAACATGAGAATTAGTCAATTTCAGAATTCTCACAGAGCACATTGCATGCTGTTAGGATTCTCTCGTGCCGGTAATTTACATACATGCGGTCACATGCTGACTAGACATGTGTGGCCTCACTCAATGAAAATGAACGTCTGGTCGGAATGTGGCCAGAAGTAGGGCCGGCTCCAGGTTTTTATGGGCCCTGGGCGAAAGAGTCTCAATGGGCCCCTTTAACACAGACCACGATTCATGATGCACAGATACGGCAGAAAAATATGGGTATAGTACAATGCCAAACACTTCACTTCTTCCATTACATGAGTGATATCTATTGTAAATTCTACAATAGCTCAAAAACCGCCCAATTCTCACAGTTCACAGTACAGACTGGACAGTACAGTCCTCCATACAATATTATGGGCACCACATAGTTTCCCCCTCATCACCCATATAATACCCCATGCAGGATGTCACCCTCCCATCCCCCATATAGTGCTCCATACAGAATACTGGACCCAATATAATGCTCCATACAGAATACTGGACCACATAAATTGCTCCATACAGGATACTGGTCCCCATATAATGCTCCATGTAAAATATAGAGCTCTCCTCTGCACTACGCTCTGCACTGTTACGGCTCAGGAGAGGCCGTATCACCTCCCCATCACCTCCATCATGGCCTTCTCCCCATCACCTCCATCAATGCCTTCTCCCCATCACCTCCATCAATGCCTTCTCCCCATCACCCCCATCATTGCCTTCTCCCCATCACCTCCATCATGGCCTTCTCCCCATCACCCCATCATGGCCTTCTCCCCATCACCTCCATCAATGCCTTTTCCCCATCACCTTCATCATTGCCTTCTCCCCATCACCTCCATCAATGCCTTCTCCCCATCACCTCCATCAATGCCTTCTCCCCATCACCTCCATCAATGCCTTCTCCCCATCACCTCCATCAATGCCTTCTCCCCATCACCCAATCATTGCCTTCAAGTTCTCCCCATCACCTCCATCAATGCCTTCTCCCCATCATTGCCCTCTCCTCCACCTACACACACACAGCAACATTCACCTGTCTGCACACACACACACACCTCACCTGTCCGGTGTCTGCGCTCCCTCTGCCACAGCCGGCCGCTGAATGATGACATCATCCAGCGGCGCTGCTGTGAGAGGAAGCGCGGGCGCCCTGCAGAGGGAGCCTGGAGCTGCGGAGGCACAGGGAGAGGTAAGTATTGTGCTGGCTGCCGGGGCCCTGAGCAAGCGGGGGGGGGCCCAGTGGCGGCGCTGGCACCGCTCTCCTCCGCTGACGGGCGCTGGAGTGCCCTATGGCGAGTGGGCCCCCCGCCTGCTCAGGGCCCCGGCACTTGCCCGGGTATGCCGGGTGCTGACGCCGGCCCTGGCCAGAAGTATATAAATCACATGCTTGTGCTGACATGACCGTGTACTCTTGCCACCGGTAAGGGAGAACCCTAAAAGTGTGCAGTGCATTCGTTGTGAGAATTAAGAAGCTGCAATGTCAGGATTCAGCTCTGCAGGTTCCAGTAGTCATCACATGGACACTTCACTCATATGCGAATTTCATACTTATGGTCCAGTGACAACAGAGCTTCTCTTCCTGCTTCTCTCAATTTTTCACTGAACATTGAGAGCATTGGGGAGTGTGTTATGTTTTGGTAGCTGAGGAGAGCAGGCAAAAACGGCAATACACCAGAGAGGTTGGAATCTACTGGATTGCAGTACCCTGACTAAACACCACAACTAAAGTCAGCCGTGGAGCGTTCCTACGTTGGTCCTAGATGCCTCGTCACAGCCTGAGAGGTTAACTACACCTAAAGATAGAAAGAGGAAAGCTATCTGCCCCGGAGCAGATCCCCAAAGAACATAGGAAGCCCCCAAACATGTAATGGCGGTTAGACAAGAGGAAATACAGACACAGACAGAAAATAGTATGAACAAACGCTGGGGCCCAATCTGCCTAGACAGAAAAGGATAGGAAGGATACTTACTGCAATCCAAAAAAAACCCTAAAAAAAGCCAACGCTACTAATTGCAAAAACACTGTGGTCACACGACCTCTACACCTAAATTAGTTCTCTGGTGTAACAAAACTAAGCCGCAGCCACTGAAAAAACTGGAAAAGGCAAATGAAAAACAACAGTGGCTCCAGAGGAACCGAGAGGAGCCCAAGCCCCCTGGGGAGGGGAACCTGGCCAACCTCACAGAAATGCAGAGAAATATGCAAATGGCAAGCACAAAAACAAAAAACAGAAAATATCTTATCTGAGAGCAGGAGAAGAGGCAAGACTCAGCAAGCTTCCAAATGAACCAGGAAACAATGTTGAGACAAGAACAATTGATCACCGGCAACCATGATGGGGGGGAACCTCCCTTATATCCAGCCAGTCCGTGATTCCTGATTGCCAATCCTCATTGAATGGTTCAGTACTGTTTGCAACCACCAGAGGGAGCCCCCGCCCAGAACTCATCTCCAAAACATCCACAACAGTACCCTCCCCTTGAGGAGGGGTCACGAGACAAAGTAGGCCACCAAAATGACCAACTCACCAAGTCTCTGGTACCAAAAATTCCGGGATGACCGGCCAACGCGGAACAATGAATCTCAGTCATCACACTCTTTTCCACTGGTCTGGGACAAACAATTTCCAACAGGGCAGCGCTCAGGTTTATCCTCCTGACACCCTCCAGAGCAAAGTCTCAAATTGGGTGAGATGGCGGAAAGAACTACACCCTCTTTCAAAATAACAGCAGGATCAGATAACTCAGGAGAGTCCGCAAGGAAACTCCTCGAGAGGGCATCCGCCTTAACATTCTTAGTGCCAGGAAGAAAGGAAACCACAAAATTAAAACGTATGAAAAACAAGGCCCACCTGGCCTGTCTAGGATTAAGTCGCTTGGCTGATTCCAGATAAACCAGATTCTTATGGTCCTATATGGCTCCCTCCAGCCAATGTCTCCACTCTTCAAAAGCCCACTTCATGGCCAATAACTCCCGATTACCCACGTCATAATTACGTTCAGTTGGAGAAAATTTTCGAGAGAAAAAAGCACAAGGGTTACTTTTAGAGGTCTCAGGATCTCTTTGGGACAAAACGGCACATGCCCCAATTTCAGAGGCATCAACCTCCACCTGAAATGGCAGAGAAACATCAGGCTGCCGTAGAACAGGAGCAGAAGTGAATCTCTGTTTAAGTTCCTGAAACGCAGAGACTGCCTCAGGAGGCCAATTCACCACATCAGAACCCTTTTTGGTCAAATCAGTCAATGGTTTAACAATAACAGAGAAATTACCAATAAATTTACAATAAAAATTGGCAAAACCCAAGAATCTCTGAAGAGCCTTTAATGAAGTAGGTTGGACCCAATCACAGATGGCCTGAACCTTGACCGGGTCCATTTCAATAACAGATGGAGACAAAATGAATCCCAGAAATGAGATCCTCTGTATGCCAAAAAGACACTTTGATCCCTTCACATACAGAGCATTCTCTCTCAAAATCTGGAACACAGTCCGAACATGTTTCACATGAGAGTCCCAGTCATTGGAAAAAAATCAAGATATCATCCAAATAAACAATCAGAAATTTATCCACAAAATCCCTGAAAATGTCATTCATGAAGGACTGGAAGACGGAAGGAGCATTAGTGAGCCCAAAGGGCATCACTAGGTACTCAAAATGCCCCTCTGGGGTATTAAATGCCGTCTTCCATTCATCCCCGTGCTTAATGCGAATAAGGTTATACGCCCCCCTGAAGTCAAGCTTGGTAAACCAAGTAGCACTTTTCACCCTGGAAAACAGGTCAGAAATCAAGGGTAACGGATATTGATATTTCACAGTGATATTGTTCAAGAGACGATAATCAATACACGGCCTTAATGAACCATCCTTTTTGGCCACAAAGAAAAAACCTGCACCCAAGGGTGAAGAGGATGGTCTGATATGACCCTTCTCCAATGACTCCTTGATATAAGACCGCATAGCGTCATGTTCAGGTACAGACAAGTTAAAAAGGCGACCTGTTGTGAATGGGCTTGAGATGAGTTCTGAGCAGAGGCTCCCTCTGGTGGTTACAAGCGGACTGGTCTGTTCAGTGAAGATTGTGAGGACTGGGAATCAGGTGTTACTGACTGGTCTTATATAAGGGAGTCACCTTCCCATCAGGGTTGCCGGTGATCGATTGTTCTGGTCTGAATCCTTGATTCCAGTTTCCCTTGTCGCCTGCTGTGTCGTGTCTGCATCTCCTTCTAACAGATAAGACATTTTCTTCTTTTTGTTTCTGTGCTTGATTTTTGCATTTTGTCCTGCACTTCTGTGGGGGCCTTCTGGGTCCCCTCAGGGGGCTTTTGCCCTCTCAGTTTAGTTCAGCCACTGATGTTTGTACTTTTGCTTTTTCCAGTTTTTTCAGTGGCTGCTGTTTTGATTTTGTTACACCAGAGAGCTGGTTTGGGTGGTGGAGGTCGTGTGATCTCAGGTGTTTTTGAAATTAGTAGAGTTGGTGCTTTCAGGGTTTTTTTGAGATTGCAGTGGGTACCCTTCCTATCCTTTTCTGTTTAGTTGGTTTGGGCCCCAACGTTTGCTCATACTGTTTTCTGTCTGTGTCTGTATTTCGTCTTGTCTAACCGCCATTACATGTTTGGGGGCTTGCTATTATCTTTGGGGTTCTGCTCCGGGGCAGATAGCTTTCCTATTTCTATCTTTAGGTGTAGTTAGTTTCTCAGGCTGTGACGAGGCGTCTAGGACCAACGTAGGAACGCTCCACGGCTGCCTCTAGTTGTGGTGGTTAGTCAGGGTACTGCAATCTCATAGATTCCAACTGCTCTGGTGTATTGCCTTTTTGCCTGCACTCCTCAGCTACCAATCATAACAGTATCACCGGCCCAAAAAATTGAAAATTGTATGGTACTCACAGAAGGGAAAAAATATTGTGAAAGAAAAAAAAAAAAAAAAGGTTGTC
>JARQOD010000002.1:131692897-131864739 GCA_033576555.1 Oophaga sylvatica | reverse complement strand
TTTCTGTTTCTTTGTGTTTGGCAGCTTGGGAGTTAATTCTGTCTGTGCTCGGTGCTGGGACTGGGTGCAGTTTCTCCCGGCTGCAATTGATTATTTGTTGATTGGTTTCCTTTAAATTCCTGGTTGTCTGCTTTGGGAGTTGCCAGTGAAATCTTTCATGCAGACCACAGATAGGAATGAATCTGTATAGACTTAAGTTGAGAGCTCCTTAGTTGTTTTAAGCTCAACTTGCTTAGAGTTTATTTCCCAGACCATTTATGTTCCTTCGGTGTTTGAGTGTGTATGCAAGTGAGTGCTATCCTGTCTGTCTTATATGTCTAATCTGTGTATTTAGCTGAGATCAGCCCATATCCCTTTGGTGGTAATCAGGATCCTTCTTAGGACTGATTACAGGGTTCAGGGTCTGACAGGAGACAGGGTTAGGCTGGAGACTTGGACCTCTGAACCATTATCAGTACCTCCAAGGTAAGGGATTAGTTAGGACCCCAGTGTAGGGTCAGGTTAGACCCCGGTCCTCCTCTTTCCTGTTACAGCTCATCAAGTCCTCAAGATTAACCCTGAGATCAACTACATCGTTCCTGCACATCTAGTCCTCAAGATTAACCCTAAAGTTCTGCAGAGATTGTGTCAGGTAAATCTATTTTATACTTACATTCTGTTGTTGCTAAACTATATGTTGTATAGAGTGTGGTTCCTGTATAAATAGTTTACTGACATTGTATTCATATCATTAGACAGCGTGACACCATTATATTTAGAGCATTATATGGGGCTCATCATACACTGGAGCATTATAAATGGGACCCATCATACACTGGAGCATCCTCATATACAGCACCATGGAAGTAATGGCACTATATAAATAAATAAATAATAATAATAATAATATAAGGGGCCCATTATACACTGGAGCATCATATGGGGCCCATTATATATAAAGCATTATATAGGCCCATCATACACTGGAGCATCATCCATGGGGCCCATAATACACTGGAGCATCATATGGGGCCCATTATATATGGAGCATTATATAGGCCCATCATACACTGGAGCATCATCCATGGGGCCCATAATATACTGGAGCATCATATGGGACCCATTATATATGGAGCATTATATAGGCCCATCATACACTGGAGCATCATCCATGGTGCCCATCATATACTGGAGCATTATATGGGGCCCATCATATACTAGAGCATCACATGGAGCCCATTATATATGGAGCATTATATATGGGGACCATTATATTTGGAGCATTATATGGGGACCATTATATTTGGAGCATTATATGGGGCTCATCATACACTGGAGCATTATAAATGGGGCCCATCATACACTGGAGCATCATATACGGGGCCCATTATATCTGGAGCATTATATAGGCCCATCATACACTGGAGCATCATCCATGGGGCCCATCATACACTGGAGCATTATACATTATGTGGGGAGGCATTTCTTTGGAGGGCCACACAGCCCTCCATGTGCTAGCCAGAGGTACCCTGACTGCCATTAGGTACCGTGATGAGATACTGAGAGCCAGTGTGAGACCATATGCAAGGGCATTGGGACCTGGGTTCCTTCTGAAGCATGACAGTGCTAGGCCTCTTGTGGCTGAAGTGTGTCAGCAGTTCCTGCATGATGAAGACATTGATGCTGTGGACTGGCATGCCCGTTCCCCAGACCTTAATCCAATCAAGCACATCTGGGACAGCATGTCTCATTCCATCCAACAATGCCATGTTGCATCACAGAATGTCCAGGAGTTGACTGATGCTTTAATCCAGGTCTAGGAGGAGTTCCCTCAGGAGAACATCTGCCGTCTCATCAGGACCAAGCCCAGGCATAGTATTGAGGTCAAGAACGCACGTGGAAGCCACACACACTACTGAGCATCATTTCCTTGCCTTGAGGCCTTTCCATTGTAGTTGGGTCAGCCTGTAATTTGATTTTCCACTTTGATTTTGAGTATCATTCCAAATCCAGACCTCCATGGGATATTAACTTTGATTTACATTGATCATTTTTATGTTTTACTGTTCTCAATGCATTCCACTATGTAATGAATAAAGATTTGCAACTGAAATATTTCTTTTAATGGTACAACCTCTGCTTGCTGTCTGTCATCCGCTGCATATCATCCTGCAACATTTCTTTTAATAGTACAACCTTTGCTTGCTGTCTGTCATCTGCTGCTTATCATCCTGCAGCATTTCTTTTAATGGTATAGAACAGTGCCTGCTGATTCTTTGCTAAATTCATTTGTTGCATTGAGAACAGTAAAACATAAAAATGATCAATGTAAATCAAAGTTAATATCCCATGGAGGTCTGGATTTGGAATGATACTCAAAATCAAAGTGGAAAATCAAAGATATCAGTGATATCTTCCAGAATTTGGTATTTTAGTGTTCACTTTATTTTTTTGATCAATGTATATATGCCATCATGAGGGACGTATATATCAGCAACTATAAATTTAGTAGCTTTCTAAGGGGTGCACGCGTGTGGGGTCTGGCACGCGTCCCCCTGCAGCAAAGTATCACGCTAGCTAAAGTATCCAGAAGCCGCAGTTATTTCAACGGCCGTGAATTAACATCCATCTCCTCTCTTCACACAGGTATAACCTCTGCTTGCTGTCTGTCATCTGCTGCTTATCATCCTGCAACATTTCTTTTAATGGTACAACCTCTGCTTGCTTCCTGTCATCTGCTGCTTATCATCTTGCAATATTTCTTTTAATGGTACAACCTATGCATGCTGTCTGTCATCTGCTGCTTATCATCCTGCAGCATTTCTTTTAATGGTATATAACAGTGCCTGCTGATTCTTTGCTAAATTCATTTGTTGCATTGTACTCAATATTCACAGCTGTATATCCATGGTTGGGTCACTAGAGATGTTATCTGGTATAAGGTGTTATAGCATATAGATGTAGCCAGGCCCAGTGTCTTTGATCATCTAACCTCCCCTGGTGTGCCAGCCAACTGCTAATTTATCCCAAACCAGCTCCCACAATCCATCTCACCTGATCCTCTACTCAGTCCTATAAATTTAGTAGCATTCTAAGGGGTGCACGCATCCCCCTGCAGCAAAGTATCACTGCAGCTAAAGTATCCAGAAGCTGCAGTTATTTCAGCAGCAGTTAGTCACGGCAGGAGTCAGGACCCCACACTATGTATCTGTCTCTTTTGGGTATGTCTGCGGAGTAAGCACTTCCTATTACGTGGACCTAGCTTTTCCATTAACCCATCTTACTCCTTCACCATGTTTACATATGCCCTTACAGTGTTTGCTCCATTAATCCTCACTCTCCTTCGCTATCCCCAAACCCCAGCACTCTCTAACCAAATAATCATCTCCCCTTCCCTCTTTCCTCCCCACCTGACCTCCACTGCTGACCTGCTCCTCAACCTCAGATCTCTCCTAATAAAACATAAAACAAGCAGCCCACTCTCCTTCTCCCACCTGCTCTCCCTCTCTCTGCTTCTCCTCATTGCTGACGACATATCTCCCAATCCCGGACCCCCACAGCTCATACCTCCCATTACTGCCTCCTCCTACCTCTCCCCATCTAATATGTGTAAGAGGATGAATAAACGCGGGGGTGCCTTTCCTGCTTTGGCTCTGGAACCATTGGGACTGTCTCCTATGTTGCAGGGGAAGCTCTTTAGCAAAGGACAGTGGTCTCGTGAGGTCTGTTGGGGGTCTGAGCCAGAGGGAGTTGCGCTGCGGGAGAAAAGGCAGGGAGACTGGTGATCAGGGAGCTGTGTGGAGAGACGTGTGCCGGTCTGACGGGAGAGACAAAGTACCCAGGGAGACCAGGCCCGTCAGACATTACCCTGAGTGAGACACCTGTTGGAGCTAGACTACATTGTGTTCCTGCTCGGTTATCCATCCTGGCTATTAGTTTCGCTGACCAGCAAGCTGTGACTGTGACACATGCGACGCGTGCAGTTAGACAGACGGCTAGGCCTGAATCTTGTGAGCAGACTCCCAGACATACCGCGGGCGAGGATACATCCCATCAGTTCCCTCCTATGGACTAAGCACCATGCTAGATACTTGTGAGCACAGGAATCTTGCTTATACCTCAGAGACTGCGACGAGACGACACGTCGCCCCTTCATCCCGCCTATCGCGTCACTCACCCAATTCTGTCCCATTCCCTACCACTTCCCTGCATCCCTTTGCTCCCTGCGTGGAGGCCATTGTTTTTGTTATAATAAATCTGTTAACTCCTGATCTGCCTCCTATCCTTGGTGATATCCTGCGTTCCTGTGATATCTACAATTGGCATAGTTGTCAGCATGTCGCTCAGTGGCGCGTGGGCGGCAGATCAAGTAGTTGCAGGTCAGGCCATGGCAGACCCGGTAGCTGTGGGGAGGCCATTATAAGTAACCTCCCCAAGTTTACTGGGAATAACACCATGCTGTGGAGTTGGACGGAGTAAATAAGGGGTATGATGAGGATGCACTCCATGACACCGGCCCTAGAAGCAGAGGTGGACATGATGGCTTTAGATGGGGAGGTCAGCGATTCTGTCATGCTCCAGCCCCACAGGCGTGTGACACCCTGGACAAAGTTCTAGTGATACTCAAGGAGATGCATGGGGACCCCACAGACGTAGAGGAATTGCGCATGCGCCTGTTCGAGCGGGTTCAAAGAGAGGGGGAGATGGCGACACAGTTTACTAACGCCTTACAGGAGCTTTACACCGCTATCGTGTGCAAAGTCGGAGTAGGCTCCATTGATGTAGTGCTATGAGACCAACTTGTGACAGACCTACGTGATGTGTTGTTGAAACAGGCTCTGAGGGAGCGTTTAAGAGTGAAGCCCAGTATGACATTCTCCGAGGTAGGGAGTGAGGCACGCACGCTTGAGCATGAGCATAGGGTGACAGTTCCGGTGGGAATGTCCAGAGTAGGGTGGTGTCTGCTGTCGTGGCTACTGCACCAAAGAGGGTAGAAGTTTTGAGGAATGAGATACAGCAGATACGTGAAGAATTAGCTGAGACAAAGAAAATGCCTGTAGTCACAGTGAGCCCTCCTGTTAGTCAACGTGGGCCTGTCCTTCAGTGTGAGAAAGTTCTGCAGAGAAGGACCCCCCGCTTGCTATAACTGTGGAGAAGTGGGACATGTAGCCCGATGGTGTACTCGTCAGAGCAGGCCCCTGCAGCACCGCCTTTTAAACTAGGGGGCTCCGAGTCTGGGGGACGCCGCCCGGAGCCTGAAGTGCTAGAAGTCCCACAAATCTTGTGTCCATGTGTCCACTTGTCTGAGCCAAAATAAACGGTCGAGCTGTCCACTGTCTGTTTGATACAGGCTCACAATCACCACGATGCCTGAAGGCTATTTCTGGAGCCACTTTATGGAAGTAGTGCGGCCCGAGTGGGGGCAGGTAATCAAGCTCTCGGCCGCTAACCAGCTACCCATGCTGGTCACAGGGGTGGCGTGGATGAACATAGTGGTCTGCGGGAAAAACTTAGGCTGGAGGGGAGTAGTGCTGAAGGCTGGCGAGACGACCAAGGAACATACCGTCACGTTAGGCATGAATTTGCTAAAAGAGTTTGGAAGTCTTCTTGCAAATGAATCCCCAGATGAGTTCCTTAAACAATGGAGTACTCTTACACCTCAGAGAAGAATCTGCCAACAGCTGATTAGGACTGCCCAGGCGCAATAAACCTCCAGCAGTGGAAAGACGCTGGGGAAAGTGATCGCTCCTGTGTCAATCAATAGGGTTCTACCCCCAGGACAGACAGTGCTACCCTTGCCAAGCCGTGCAGTTAACGGTCATACACGGAGATCCCTGGACGGTCACTGTGGACTCAACGTCATCTCTTGATCCGTGATACTTGGAGGAAGGACACAAAATTCAGGAACAAATGAGGGCAGAGTTGACTGAACTTACACCACAATAGGTGCAATAGGTGGAGGCGTTAGTAGGAAAATTTCAGGATGTGTTCGCAAGACATGAAGATGAATTTGGGTGCACAATGGCCATTACCAATGAGACCCCCACTGGAAGTACTGCACCCATAAGAGAGCGTTACCGTCAAATACCCCCGCAAATGAATCAGGAAGTAAAAGGAATGTTGACTCAGATGCTCCAGAGAGGGGTGATACGTGAGAGACTAAGTCCATGAGCTGCTCCCATTGTGTTAGTACATAAAAAGGATGGAATGCTATGTCTCTGTGTGGACTACCATAAGCTCAATGCCTGTACAGTATGGGATTCTTATCCACTGCCCTGGATTGAGGAGTCTTTGTCTGCTCTGGGAAACGCCAAGTATTTCTCAACACTGGATCTCGCCAGTGGCTACTGGCAAGTACCAATGTCCAAACAAGACCGAGCGAAAACAGCTTTTATACTCCCCATGGAATTGTATGAATTTGATCGCATGCCATTCGACCTAGCTAATGCCCCAGGGAGGTTTCAATGGCTCATGGAGAGGTGCTTGGGGGACCTGATCTTTGAATCCACCCTCATCTATCTGGATGATATTATCGTTTTTGCCCCAACATTTGAAGAGCATCTCCAGAGACTGGAACAGGTGTTGAGTCGCCTATTACAAGACGGGCTAAAGGTAAAGCGGCAGAAATGTCACCTGTTTCATACTCAAATTGAGTATTTAGGACATGTGGTCTCAGCAGAAGGAGTACGTCCATCTCGGGAAAAGATTGCTGCAGTACAGGACTGGCCCATTCCAAAGACTGTGAAAGATGTGCGAGCCTTTCTGGGACTCACTGGATATTTCAGACGTTACGTCAAGAATTTTTCTCGCATCGCTAACCCACTGTTGGAACTTTTGAAAGGAGTACCGTCCAATGCAAGAAACAGTCCTGTATGATGGGGCAGACATCAGGAGGAAGCCTTTCGGGCCCTGAAATTGGCCCTGACAGAGGCACCAGTGTTGGCGTACGCAGACTTCACACAACCCTTCATCTTACACACAGACGGGAGTCTGCACGGACTCAGAGCAGTGTTGTCACAGATACAGAGAGGGCAGGAGCGAGTAATTGCTTATGCAAGCCGAGCTTTACATGACTCTGAGAAGAACCGGATAACTACAGTTCTTTCAAATTGGAGTTGTTGGCGTTGGTGTGGGCCATGACGGAGAAGTTTGCTGAGTACTTGTTTGGCTCTGAAGTTCATGTGCGAACCGATAACAACCCATTAGCCCATCTGGATAAAGCAAGATTGGGGGCGCTGGAACAACGCTGGGTAGCTCGGATGGCGAAGTTTCGGTATAAGATCACATACAGTACAGACCAAAAGTTTGGACACACCTTCTCATTCAATGATTTTTCTGTATTTTCATGACTATGAAAATTGTAGAATCACACTGAAGGCATCAAAACTATGAATTAACACATGTGGAATTATACATTACACTTTACAAAAAAGTGTGAAACAACTGAAAATATGTCTTATATTCTAGGATCTTCCAAGTAGCTACCTTTTGCTTTGATTACTGCTTTGCACGCAGAAAAGGTGAACGGATGGACTCTACATGCCTAGTTCCCGCCGTGAAGCATGTGGGGGAAAACCACTGTTTGGGCACACGGCAGGGCTCGTAAGGGAAGGAGCGCCGTTTGACTTTTTCAAACTAAAATTGGCTGGAGTTGAGATTGGACGCCATGTCGCGTTTGGAGAGCCCCTGATGCGCCTAAACAGTGGAAACACCCCTCAAGTGACACCATTTTGGAAACTAGACCCCCTAAGGAACTTATCTAGATCTGTTGTGAGCACTTTGAACCCCAAAGTGTTTCACAAAAGTTTCTAATGCCTGGGTGTGAAAAAAAACTTAAAACAGTTTTCCACAAAAATGATTTTTTAGTCCCAAATTTTTGATTTTTCCCAGGAAATTTGACCCCAAAAGTTGTTGTCCAATTTGTCCTGAGTACGCTGATACCCCATATGTGGGGGGGGAACTGTTTGGGCGCACGGCAGGGCTTGGAAAGGAAGCAGTAACGTTTTGGAATGCAAACATTGATGGGGGTCATGTTCCGTTTGTAGTACACCAGATGAGCCTAAACAGTGGAAACCCCCCACAAGTGACCCCATTTTGGAAGCTAGACCCCCTAAGGAACTTATCTAGATCTTTGGTGAGCACTTTGAACCCCCAAGTGCTTCACACAAGTTTTAATGCCCGGGCATGAAAATAAAAAATCCTATTTTTTTCCCACAAAAATTATCTTTTAGTCACTAATTTTTTATTTTCCCAAGGGTAACAGGAGAAATTGGACCACATAAGTTGTTGTACAATTTGTCCTGAGTACGCTGATGCCCCATATGTGGGGGGGAACCACTGTTTGGCGCATGGCAGAGCTCGGAATGGAAGGAGCACCATTTGACTTTTTCCAACCAAAATTGGCTGGAATTGAGATTGGACGCCATGTTGCATTTGGAGAGCCCCTGATGTGCCTAAACAGTGGAAACCCCCCACAAGTGACCCCATTTGGGAAACTAGACCCCCTAAGGAACTTATCTAGATCTTTGGTGAGCAATTTGAACCCCAAAGTGCTTCACACAAGTTTATAACGTAGAGTCGTAAAATTAAAAAATCATATTTGTTCCACAAAATTGATCTTTTTACCCCAATTTTTATTTTCCCAAGGGTAACAAGACTCCAAAAGTTATTGTGCAATTTGTCCTGAGTACGCTGATACCCCATATGTGGGGGTAAACCACTGTTTGGGTGCATGGCAGAGTTTGGAAGGGAAGGAGCGCATTTTGACTTTTTCAACGCAGAATGGGCTGGATGCCATGTCGTGTTTGGAGAGCTCCTGATCTGCCTAAACAGTGGAAACCCCCCACAAATGACACCATTTTGGAAAATAGACCCCACAAGGAACTTATCTAGATGTGTGGTGAGCATTTTGAACCCCGAAGTGCTTCACAGAAGTTTATAACGTACAGCCGTAAAAATAAAAAATCTTTTTTTTTTTTTTACAAAAATGATTTTTTCGCCCCCAATATTTTATTTTCACAAGGGTAATAGGAGAAATTGGACCCCAAAAGTTGTTGTCCAATTTGTCCTGAGTACGCTGATACCCAATATGTGGGAGAAAACTACTGTATGGGTGCACGTCTGGGCTCGGAAGGGAAGTAGTGATGTTTTGGATTGCAGACTTTGATGGAATGGTCTGGGGGCATCATGTCGCATTTGGAGAGCCCCTGATGCGCCTAAACAGTGGAAACCCCCCACAAGTGACCCCATTTTGGAAAATAGACCCCACAAGGAACTTATCTAGATGTGTGGTGAGCGCTATGAAGCCCCAGTTTTTTATTTTCCCAAGGGTAACAGAAGAAATAGGACAAATTGCACAATAACTCTTGTGGTCCAGAGTATGCTGATACTCCATATGTGGGGGTAAACTACTGTTTGGACGCATGGCAGAGCTCAGAAGTGAAGGAGCACCGTTTGACTTTTTCAACGCAGAATTGGCTGGAATTGAGATCAGACGCCATGTCACATTTGGAGAGCCCCTGATGTGCCTAAACAGCAGAAACCCCCAATTCTAACTCCAACCCTAACCCCAACACACCCCTAACCCTAGTCCCAACCCTAACCACAAACCTAACCCTAACATACCCCTAACCCTAATCCCAACCCTAACCCTAACGTTAGCGCCAACCCTAACCCTAACTTTAGCCGCAACCCTAACCCTAACCCTAATGGGAAAATGGAAATAAATACATTTTTTAATTTTATTATTTTTCCCTAACTAAGGGGGTGATAAAGGGGGTGTTTGATTTACTATTTATAGCGGGTTTTTATGATTGGCAGCTGTCACGCTAAAATACGCTTTTTATTGCAAAAAATAGTTTTTTGCATCACTACATTTTGAGAGCTATAATTTTTGCATATTTTGGCTCACAGAGTCATGTGAGGTCTTTTTTTTTGCGGGACGAGGTGACGTTTTTATTGGTACCATTTATGACCACGTGAAATTTTTTGATCGCTTTTTATTTCGATTTTTGGGAGGTTAGAATGAACAAAAATCAGCAATTCATGAATTTCTTTTGGGGGAGGCGTTTATACCGTTCCGCGTGTGGTAAAATTGATAAAGCAGTTTTATTCTTTGGGTCATTACGATTACGGCGATACCTCATTGATATCATTTTTTTATGTTTTGGCGCTTTTATAGAATAAAAATAATTTTATATAAAAAATTATTATTTTTGCATCGCTTTACTCTGCGAGCTATAACTTTTTTATTTTTTCGCTGATGATGCTGTATGATGGCTCGTTTTTTGCGGGACAAGATGAAGTTTTCAGCGGTACCATGTTTATTTATATAGGTCTTTTGATCGCGTGTTATTCCACTTTTTGTTAGGTGGTATGATGATAAAGCATTGATTTTTTGGTTAGGTTTTTTTTTTTTTTTTAAGGGGTTCACTAAAGGGGTTAACTAGTGGGACAGTTTTATAGGGGGGGTCGTTACGGACGCGGCAATACCAAATATGTGTACTTTTATTGTTTTGGGTTTTTTTTATTTACAGGAAGAAATGAATTTATTGGGGAATTTTTTTTTTTTTTATGATTTTTTTTACCACTTTTTATTTTTATTTTTTTTACTTTTTTACTTTGTCCCAGGGTGGGACATCACAGTATTTTAGCAGATCGCTGGTGTGACAGTGTGCACAGCAGCGATCGCTCTGGCATTGCTGCAGGCTTCCTCAGCGCCTGCTCTCAGCAGGCGCTGAGGAAGCCGCCTCCCTGCGGGACCCCGGCGCCATCCTGGATCCGGGGAGCTGGAGGGAGGACGAACCCTCGGAACAGCGCGACACATCACGCTGTTCTGAGGGTCTCAGGGGAGCGCGCAGGGAGCCCCCTCCCTGTGCGATCCTCCCCTGTGCCCTCGGTACACCACGATCATGTTTGATCGCGGTGTGCCAGGGGTTAATGTGCCGGGAGCGGTCCACGACCGCTCCTGACACATAGTGCTGGGTGTCAGCCGTGATAAACAGCTGACACCCGGCCGCGATCAGCTGCGCTCCCCCCGGGAGCGCAGCTGATCGTATATGACGTACTATTCCGTCCATGGGAATGAGGTCCAGGGTCACATGGACGGAATAGTACGTTGGATGGCAAGAGGGGTTAATTGTAAACCTATATGCATGTATTCTGTTTGCACAGGAAGCTGAAGCAGAGGGGCTTTCAGAAGAAGGGCAGGGTGGAGAAATAATAGGAGTGGGCGCGCAGAGTATAAGTTTTGCACAGACAAATCCTCACATGCATCACATTATTACCCAACACAAACATTGATCACAGCACACACAAAACATATACCTCCATTCCAAACACATAATTTTTTCTTTTTTTTTTTCTTTTTTATAGTTCTTAGGTGAGTTTCCACGTCAGGAAACGCTGCGTGTTTGGCGCTGTGCGCTGGCGCAGCGCCAAACACGCAGCGTCCAGATGTTACAGCATAGTGGAGGGGATTTCAAGAAATCCCGTCTCCACTATGCGTAACAATACGCAGGTGGCAAACCTGCGTAAACGGACATGCGGCGCGTCTTTTAGACCGCAGCATGTCCTCGCGTATTGCGGCGACGGTGCGTCGCCGCAACATAATTAACACAGGGCTATGTAGCCCTGCGCTCTTTCCGGAGGTGTTCCGGAGGTGTCCTGAACACCTCCGGAAAGATCGCGCGTCAGAAAGGGGGCGGGGCTTAGACGGAGCGGAATTTCCGCTCCGTCAAAAGCGCTATGGTTCCGGACCGTGGAACCATAGCCTTACAATCCAGGTCTCGTCCTAGAGTTCCTCCAAGGACCTCCCATGGTCGTCGGCATAATCGTCGCGGCGGTCAGCAAGTAAGTACACTTTTTTAGTTTTGTGTTTTATAAATTTTTTTTACTTCATTTTGCTGAATATTTTTTTTTTCTCCACAGGCTTCACAGCGTGCTCCCGATCCAGATGTTGACGATGGAGGAATAGATGTGGACACCCTCATCAAAGAGGTCCAAGATTGGGAGGCGCTGTGGAATATGGCTGACCGACGGCTATGGGAAGAAGTATGCTTTGTGGTGATTGAGAACTGGGAGGAACTCGACGCTCTGGACCAGGATAATGCGCGTAAGTATTCACAGTTCAGTAATTTATGTTGCAGAATGTAATGTGTTGTATACTAAAACCAATTTTTTATTTTACTTTCCAGGTGACAGAGTTATCACACGGTGGCGGTCACTCAGGGATCGCTTCAAGAGGGAATTCAACAAGGAGATGCAGGCCCCGAGTGGATCAGCAGGACGCAGGAGCAGGGATAAATACGCCAGAGCCCTGTCGTTCCTCCGGTCAACGATGGTCAGCAGAAGGTAAATATTTCACACCCCATTTATGTATCAAAAATGTTTTACGTGTCTAACCTTATTTTATTATTTCAGCAAGGACAATGTAATATCAAAATATTAATATTTTTTTTGTTTGTTTTTCTTTGACAGCACTGTCTGCAGCACTCGGGAGCCTGCTTCTGAGTTGGTCCCCTCTGGAGTGGTCCCTCAGGAGTCCGCCACCAGGGACCACGTCGAAAGACCCGACCCCTCTGCACCTTCCCTTTTGTCTGGTCCCTCCGCCCCATCCACCAGCGCTGGAGTAGCAGGGTAGACTTCGCCACATGAAGCTGCAGGTGATGTGTTGGAGTTCCCTTTACCCCACCCTGCTGACACTGCCGCCACATCTAGACCACCTTTGTGGTCTGGACGGCAGCGCCACAGAGGTCAGGAAAGGAGCTATGCGTCTGAGTTTTTGCATCTGAATGCATCCTTTCAAAACACGGTCAAACTTTTAAATGATCAAGTATCTGCTGGGTTCAGTCTGTTGAGCAAAAACATACCTGAACTCAACAATAAAATTGATAAGATGCAGTCAGATGAAAACTTGTCGCCAAGACACTGCTTTTTCCAGTCAGTACTCAGGCACATGGAAAATCTAACTCCTGACCTGCAGATGCATGTGATGCAAGGCTACCACACTGCTCTAGCGCAGGCAATGTCCCAAGCCCATCCACCTACCCATCAGATTCCAACACCTTCCCCACCTCAACCTGCCGTCCATCCAGCTGCCGTCCATCCAGCTGCCGTCCGTCCTCCTACCACTCCATCGCCATTCCAGCCTTCCCCGTTCCAGTATTCCCAGTATTTTAGTTCACCCTTCCAGTGTTCACCCTTAACTTCACCGTACCCCATCCCACCAACACCTTCACCGTTCCTCCCACAAACCTCATCTGCCCCTCAACTTCCTGCCCAAACTCATGTTTTTACCTCCACTTCTGATCCTACCCAACCTGGTGTTCCGTCCCCCACTATCGACGTGGTCCACCCTGTCAGGCCCTCCGCTACTATCTCCACCCAACAGTGCACAAATCTGTGAATTTATGTATATAGTGCTGTGAATTTATGTACCGTATATACTCGAGTATAAGCTGAGATTTTCAGCTCATTTTTAGGGCTGAAAGTCCCCCTCTCGGCTTATATTCGAGTCATATACAGGGGGGAGGCAGAGCGCAGCTGTTCTATATACTCACCCCTCCGCCGGCGCGGTCTCTGCAGCCCCGGCTCTTCTCCCACGGTCTCCGGCGCCAGTGTTCAGCGGTCAGGTGGTACCGCTCATTAAAGTCATGAATATGCACATATTCATGACTTTAATGAGCGGTGCCACCTGACCGGAGACCACGGGAGAAGAGCAGGGCAGAGACGCGCCGGCTGAAGGGTGAGTATAAGAGATATTTACCTGTCCCATTCCACCGCTGCTCGCCGCTGTGTCCTAGGGTCCTCTTGCTGCAATGTTCAGGCAGAGGGTGCGATGACATGGTTACTGTGCGCCGTGCCCTCTGCCTGATCATTCACAGCTAGAGGACCCGGAAGACAGCGGCGCTCAGCGGTGGACCGGGTGACAGGTAAATATCGCACTGGCACCTGTCCCCCATAGCACGCCAGTGTCCCCGCCTTCTCAGGACACCGGCCCCTGGCCCCCAGCGACGAGAGGTGAGTATTTCTTCTTTTATTTTTTTGTTGCAGCTGCGGCAGCATAAGGGGCCTGTTCAATGCAGCATCTATGGGGGCATAATCTATGGAGCATCTATGGGGGCATAATCTAAGGAGCATCTATGGGGGCATAATCTATGGAGCATCTATGGGGGCATAATACATGGGGCATCTATGGGGCATAATCTGTTTAGCATCTATGGGGGCATAATCTGTGGAGTATCTTTGGGGGCATAATCTATGGAGCATCTATGGGGGCATAATCTATGGAGCATCTATGGGGGCATAATACATGGAGCATCTATGGGGGCATAATCTAAGGAGCATCTATGGGGGCATAATCTAAGGTGTATCTATGGGGGCATAATCTATGGAGCATCTATGGGGCACAATACATGGAGCATCTTGTGGGGCATAATACATGGGGCAGCATATGGGGCATAATCTCATTTTCCACTCTAGGCTTATACTCGAGTTGATACGTTTTCCTAGTTTTTTGTGGCAAAATTAGGGGGGTCGGCTTATACTCGGGTCGGCTTATACTCGAGTATATACGGTATATATTGTATATCGTGTTGTGAATTTATGTTTATATTGTATATAGTGCTGTGAATTTATGTATATATTGTATATAGTGCTGTGAATTTATGTATATATTGTATATAGTTCTGTGAATTTATGTATATATTGATCTGATTTTCAAGACGTCTATTGTCTATAATCCAACAAGAAGGATACAAGTTTTTTGTATAATAAATATTTATTTTGGTTGAAAACACATTTATTGTGTTTGTATTTTTTTGTTAAGTGATAAAGTGTAAAAACGTTAAAAGGTAACAAACACAACTTGGTGTAAAGGTACCAAGATTAGGGTACAGATAATACAGAAATAGTGGTAAAGGTACAAAAGGTTATTAAATTGTGGTAGAGATACCAAACATTACAGATTTGTGGTAAAAACCAACAAGCATGGTATAGTTAGAAAAAAAAAAAAAATTAAACCATGTCATACTGCCAGTCAACTCTTCCTTCAGGTGACATGAAGTAGTCCGCAAACTTGTCCCGCATTCTTGAAACTGAGCCTGTACTCCTAAAACTGATATTGTTGTAATCCTGCAAGGTGGTCTCAGACAGATTTTCATCCATGGAAACATGTTCTTTGGATATTACAAAATTGTGGAGGACCACACAAGCCTTAACGACATCATCAACAGTCTCAGTTTGCAGTTTTATTGCGGTAAGCAGCACTCTCCATTTAGCAGTTAAAATCTCGAAGGCACATTCCACAACTCTTCGGGCCCTTGTCAAACGATAGTTGAAGATTTGTTTCTTTTGTGTCAAGCCATGACTTGCATAGGGTTTCAGCAAATGCGGCGAGAGCTGAAAGGCCTCTTCTCCCACACACACAAATGGCACTGCAGGACCACAGGTTCCGGGGAGTGGTCTTGGAGGTGGAAAGTCTAAAGTATCTCCATATAACCGATGTCCCATCAGCGACATCTTGAAGACCTGGGAGTCATTTGAACTCCCATAGGCACCGATATCAACTGCGATAAATTTACATTTGGCGTCAGCAATGCCCATGAGTACAATTGAAAAAAATTTCTTAGAATTAAAAAATTCAGATCCGGATCCAGCAGGTTTAACTATTCGAATGTGCTTGCCATCAACGGCACCAACACAGTTTGGGAACGGGCATATTTTCAGGAAATTTGACGCAATCTCCAGCCATCTCTCATGTGTTGGCTGTGGGATGTATTCCTCCTGCAAAGAATCCCACAATGCCCGGCAGGTCTCTTTCACAATCACGGAGATAGTGGAAATACCAAGACGGTATTGGTAATGCAGAGAGGAAAAGGATTCCCCAGTTGCAAGAGATCTGCAAAAAAGGAAAAGACAATAATTCATTAAAAACACCAGCAACAACATACAGTTATAAGTTTGGAAAATGAGGAAGAATTTAAAAAAAAAAAACAATGCTTACCGAATTGTGACCATCAGACGTTTTTACAACAAAATTTACAAAGCCATTTTTTTTAGGGACCACCTCACATTTGAAGTCACTTTGAGGGGTCTATATGGCAGAAAATACCCAAAAGTGACACCATTCTAAAAACTGCACCCTTTAAGGTACTCAAAACCACATTCAAGAAGTTTATTAACCCTTCAGGTGCTTCACAGGAACTAAAGCAACGTGGAAGGAAAAAATGAATATTTAACTTTTTAGCCACAAAATGATCTTTTACAAACTTTTTTTTTATTTTCACAAGGGTGAAAGGAGAAAATGGACAGATAAGGTTGTTATTCAATTTCTCCTGAGTACGCCAATATCCAATATGTGGGGGAAAACCACTGTTTGGGCACACGGCAGAGCTCGTAAGGGAAGGAGCGCCGTTTGACTTTTTCAAACTAAAATTGGCTGGAATTGAGATTGGATGCCATGTTGCGTTTGGAGAACCTCTGATGCGCCCAAACAGTGGAAACCCCACAAGTGACACCATTTTGGAAACTAGACCCCCTAAGGTACTTATCTAGATCTGTTGTGAGCACATTGAACCCCAAGTGTTTCACAAAAGTTTATAATGCCTGGGTGTGAAAAAAAAAAAAAACAATTTTCCACAAAAATTATTTTTTAGTCCCAAATTTTTGATTTTTCACAAGGAAATTGGACCCCAAAAGTTGTTGTCCAATTTGTCCTGAGTACGCTGATACCCCATATGTGGGGGGGGGGAACTGTTTGGGCGCACTGCAGGGCTTGGAAAGGAAGTAGTAACGTTTTGGAATGCAGACGTTGATGGGGGTCATGTTCCGTTTGCAGTGCCCCAGATAAGCCTAAACAGTCGAAACCCCCCACAAGTGACCCCATTTTGGAAACTAGACCCCCTAAGGAACTTATCTAGATCTTTGGTGAGCACTTTGAAACCCCAAGTGCTTCACACAAGTTTATAATGCCCGGGCATGAAAATAAAAAATCCTATTTTTTTCCCACAAAAATTATCTTTTAGTCACTAATTTTTTATTTTCCCAAGGGTAACAGGAGAAATTGGACCACATAAGTTGTTGTACAATTTGTCCTGAGTACGCTGATACCCCATATGTGGGAGAAAACTACTGTATGGGTACACGTTGGGGCTCGGAAGGGAAGTAGTGACGTTTTGGATTGCGGACTTTGATGGAATGGTCTGGGGGGGTCATGTCGCATTTGGAGAGCCCCTGATGCGCCTAAACAGTGGAAATCCCCAACAAGTGACCCCATTTTGGAAAATAGACCCCACAAGGAACTTATCTAGATGTGTGGTGAGCGCTATGAAGCCCCAAGTGCTTCACAGAAGTTTATAATGTAAAGCTGTAAAAACAAAACAATATTTTTTTTTGTACAAAAATGATATTTTCGCCCCCAGTTTTTTATTTTCCCAAGGGTAACAGAAGAAATAGGACAAATTGCACAATAACTCTTGGGGTCCAGAGTACGCTGATACCCCATATGTGGGGATAAACTACTGTTTGGACGCATGGCAGAGCTCAGAAGTGAAGTAGCACCGTTTGACTTTTTCAACACAGAACTGGCTGGAATTGAGATCAGACGCCATGTCACATTTGGAGAGCCCCTGATGTGCCTAAACAGCGGAAACCCCCCAATTCTAACTCCAACCCTAACCCCAACACACCCCTAACCCTAGTCCCAACCCTAACCACAAACCTAACCCTAACACACCCCTAATCCCAACCCTAACCCTAATCCTAACTTTAGCGCCAACCCTAACCCTAACTTTAGCCGCAACCCTAACCCTAACCCTAATGGGAAAATGGAAATAAATACTTTTTTTTAATTTTATTATTTTTCCCTAACTAAGGGGGTGATAAAGGGGGTTTGATTTACCATTTATAGCGGGTTTTTATGATTGGCAGCTGTCACGCTAAAGGACGCTTTTTATTGCAAAAATAGTTTTTTGCATCGCCACATTTTGAGAGCTATAATTTTTGCATATTTTGGCCCACAGAGTCATGTGAGGTCTTATTTTTTGCGGTACGAGTTGACGTTTTTATTGGTACCATTTTTGAGCACGTGACATTTTTTGATCACTTTTTATTTCGATTTTTGGGAGGTTAGAATGAACAAAAATCAGCAATTCATGAATTTCTTTTGGGGAGGCGTTTTTATTGTTCCGCGTGTGGTAAAATTGATAAAGCAGTTTTATTCTTCGGGTCAGTACGATTACGGCGATACCTCATTTATATCCTCATTTATACCCTCCGGGAGCGCAGCTGATCGCCTATGACGTACTATCCCGTCCATGGTCAGATTGTCACGGGTTTTATGGACGGGATAGTACGTCTAATGTCAGAGAGGGGTTAAATAAAGCTGGAAAAAATATTTAGAATTGAGAGTCCTCAGTGGTTGATACCTTTTAATGGCTAACTGAAAAGATGGTAACAAATTGCAAGCTTTCGAGACTACTCAGGTCTCTTCATCAGGCAAAGACTTTTGTAATAAAACTTTCACACTCCTTATCTATGAACTGTTCCAATATTTATGTTCATCCCTCTCCCATATTGACAGTTCTGCTTCACATCACTTGTCTTACCTATTGCATTGTTTCTGTGCTGTGTTGTGTATAAATATGTGATTCTTCAGATGTTGTTTTAGTCTTTGCCTGATGAAGAGACCTGAGTAGTCTCGAAAGCTTGCAATTTGTTATCATCTTTTCAGTAAGCCATTAAAAGGTATCAACCACTGAGGACTCTCAATTCTAAATATTTTTCTATCTACTGGCTAACACGGTACGAAGATACACATCTTTCCCGTATTAAATAAAGCTGCTCGTTTTTGATTTTTTGATACTTCCTGGAAACTTTATTGAAACAGTCATGTGTAGATTACATGCATTTTTAGTGCGTTTACACAGCAGAAACACACTAGATGCATTTTTTTTTACAGGAGGATCTTCTACATCTAGTGCAAGTCTAAAAGGAAAATCCGCACATAAAACTCAGCGTACCTTCAAAAGAAATTGATATGTTGCTGATTTCAAAACACACTGCAGGTCAATTTACTCAGCGTAAAAAAATAAAGCACAGTAGGCAAGAGATTTCTATAAATCCCATCCTAATTAACTGTAAGATGCTGCGTTTTTTCACAGCAAAAATACACAGAGTCAAAAACTCACCAAAAACTCATCAAGGGAACTTAACCACTAAAGCACCGCAGATCAAAAAATATTTACCAATCAGCAATCATTTGAAAGCTCATGTACACAGGCAGACCAAAGGATGAAGACTGATGAACCATAATAGATAGTTTTGCTCACAAAAGCAGTCATTGTTCTCAACAGCTGGATCCTTAGGCCATGTTCACACATACAGTATTTGGTCAGTATTTTACATCACTATGTGTAAGCCAAAATGATGAGTGGAACAATCAGAGGAAAAGTATAATAGAAACGCATCACCACTTCTGCATTTATCACCCACTCCTGGTTTTGGTTTACAAATACTGATGTAAAATACTGACCAAATACTGAAAGTGTGAATGTGGCCTTAGCAGAATATTCACCTTAAGATCTCAAAGACTCCCATGCAAAGGTTGTCAAGTGTCAGCAGATGTATGACTGTTTCTTTCCTACCAGTTCCAGTCAGGAGGCCCACATCTGTGTTCATAGCCTCCATTCCAGATTCTATTGTCTGAACAATTAACATCAAGGCAAAACCCCACAGATGTGCATTAAGACCACAATGTATTGGTGCACCAAGCCTAATAATTAATAACTAATAACTCGATAGACTGGCCAAATTTACAGCTTATCAGTTATAAACACAAACAATGCCTTGAAAAGGCATTCATACCCCGTGAACTTACCCACATTTTTTTTTCACGTTACACCCACAAACTTAAATATATTTTATTAGGATTTATATTCAGCCCCTGGTTGTCAGATATACCTAAATAAAACCTGAGTGTCCAATTGACTCCAGAAGTCACATAATTAGTAAATTGAGTCCACCTGTGTGCAATTTCTTTTCAGCATAACTACAGCTGTTCTGTGAAGGCCTTAGAGTTTTGTGGGGCCCATTATTCTGTATGAAGGACTAAATGTGGCTTATCATTCTGTATGGAAGACTATGTGGGGCCCATTATACTGTATGGGGGACTATGTGGGGCCATTATACTGTATGGAGAACTATGTGGGGCCATTATACTGTATGGAGAACAATGTGGGGCCATTATACTGTATGAAGAACTATGTGGGGCCATTATACTGTATGGCGAACTATATGGGGCCATTATACTGTATGAAGAACTATGTGGGGCCATTATACTGTATGGATCACTATATGGGGCCATTATACTCTATGGAAGGCAATGCAGGGCCCACTATAATGTATGGAAATGTATGTGGGGCCATTATAAAGTATGGAGGACTATGTGGGGCCCATTATACTGTATGGAGGACTATGTGGGGCCATTATACTGTATGGAGGACTATGCGGGGCCATTATTTTGTATGGAGGACTATGTGGTGCCATTATTATATAAGAAATGATAAAGAAAAACTGAATTATAGACATGCTTTTAATAAACAACAAGATTGGGCCACAGCTTTCTCCAAGTTTTTAATTTTGTCCCTCTGTGTAATTGAGTTTGACATCCCTGCTTTAGACGGACAAAGCTGATAGAAACATACTGCAAACACTTCACAAATACTTGCACCTTTGTGTGGGTATATCAGATAAAATCCAAATAAAAAACATTTAATTTTGTGGGGGTAATGTGAACAAAATGTGGAAAAGTGGATTACTTTTTTAAGGCACTGTATAAAAAATGACAATACAAAATCAGATTTTTTTTGTTCAGAATTCACTGATCATAAAAAAAGTTTTAATATTTATGTAATTCTGCAGGGGAACAGCAACAACATGTATTATTCCTATTAGAGGGGGATTTTACTCATAAATGTGTGTTGTACTCCCTCTGGTGGAGAGGTTTCCATTGTCAATATGAAGAATCATAGTCTACAGTATTAGTGCTACTGGATCCTATGTACAACTCACTGACCAGCCAGCATAGCACTTAAATCACCTATAGACTTTTGGATAATCAATTTAGTTAAAGAACTTTGAACCAAAATCAAGGGAGGATCCAAAACGACTGATATTTCTTTCCCTTCTATCCACTTCTGTGCTTGGCTCAAAAAACTTCATACAAACCTACATAAAAAAAACTAATGTATAATTCCAGACTAATCATCTGTGTATCTGTATTTTATGCCTGTGTGTGATCAGTTTTTATACAGTACATTGAAAAATGCACAAGATTAAATAGTTTCATTGGTTTGTAATAGAAATAAATCCGTAATAAACAGATGCCACAGGGATTACGTCACTTGCGGGAGTGGGACTGGGCTCTGCTAGCTGGGTCTTCTCCTTGCAATGCGCGCTGACAGTGCACTCTTTTGCTGGCTTGTCAATTCTCATTAGAGCTGACAAGGGAGTGCACTGTCACTATGCACTGAGAAGAATAGGGCACAGTAAGAAGGGAGCTCGTAATGAGCATACGTTGTAATGTGCAACCAACACATGCTCAGTAGAGTACAGACTAGCCCATCCCCTGAAACGGGCGTCACTGATGACCACAGCCTCTTTTCCCTGATGACAGCTGCACTGGGGGCTCTTAAATTAGGCATCAAAGAAAAAGTAAATAGAAAAAAGAAAGAAAACCCCGTGTGGTGCTTCCTTGGGGACATCCGAGTCACAAGAGTTGTCTGATCCCCATATGTCTAGGTCAGTCAGCAATGTCGCCATCTTCTCCACCAGGTCTGCTGGTCGCCGACTCGCTGTGTGCTGGCGACTCCAAAGGAAGGGAAATGGAGGCGATGTCCCCACGTGGTCCCAATGATTGTACCAATGACCCCCGGAACATCACCGCCTCATGGTTGTGTCATCTTGGAGATCAGGCTGAAGACAGACCCAAAGCAGGTATCTTCAATCTCTAGTAAGTCTGGTGAAGAAAACTTCAAGGCAGTGGCATCTTCTATGTCTCTGTTATCCACCAACCAGGTGGAGGAACTCAAGTTGGTGTTTGAATCCTCCAGGGTGGTAGCTGATCTCAACTAATGGAGAGAGACTTTCCAATACCCAGTTCCTGGTACTAACACTTGCTTTGTCCTATGCTGAGGGTGACTTAATTGAGAGAAGCTTACTAATCATGAAGATGGTGAGCCATGTCACTTTTCTTCTAGTGGACAAAATAAGTCGTAGTCCTGAAGAGAAGTTGTGGGAGTCCGTGAAGAGGTATTGGCCTCCAAGTCCTCATGGGCTTGAAGTAGAGGAGATGTAAGCGGGGGGTGAAAAGTCAGTGTTTGGGGTTCGGTAATGGACACTTGTGTGGGGCGGTGTGTAAAGGGAACTATTTATTATTACATTTACTATAAAAAAAAATAGAAAAAAAATAAAAATAAAAAATAAAGAAGAAACACTTAGAAGAATAAAGTGAAAAGAAAAATCAGTAGAAGTATAACAAAGTTTGTATAAAAAAATTAGTGATGCTCACTACACTAATGTTCTACCTATAAAGCTACTCTGTGCTAACTATGCTTTTCTTTTTGCAAAAGGAAAACGGACATCACTAACACTGCGACGTCTGCTCCCCTAATGTGCTAGCTATAAAGTTACTCGTCGCTAGCAAGGAATTGGGAACTGCTGCATTTCCTTGGCACCCTAATATATATATATATATATGGGGCATATATATACCAAGATGGGTCCCAGGGTAATGGACATATATACCGGCATGGGGCATACAGTATATATACCAGGATATATACCAGGATGGGGAACAAACATACCAGGATGGAGCCCAGGATAAGGGTTATACATACCAGGATGAGGGATATATATACAAGGATGAGTCCCAGGATAAGAGACATATATACCAGCAACCAGCATGGGGGATGTATATACCAGGATGGGGAACATACATAGCAGGATGGGGATATATATTCCAGGATGGGGTCCAGAATAAGAGACAAGTATATCAGGACAAGGAACATATATTGCAGAATGGGGGATATATATACCACGTTGAGGAACATACATAAACAGGATGGGGGAAATATACCAGGATGGGGCCCAGGATAAGGGATATATATACCAGAATGGGAGATATATACCTGGATGGGGCCCACGATAAGGGACCTATATACAAGGATGGGGGATATATATACCAGGATAGGGCTCAGGATAAGGGACAAATATACCAGGTTGGGGATATATATATATATTATATATACAAGGGTGGGGAACATATTTACCAGGATGGGGCCAGGAAGGAGGACATTATATATATATATATATATATATATATATATGTATATATGTATAGCTCTGGCAAAAATTAAGATACCACTGCACAGTTTTATAAAAATCAGCTTCTCTACATGTCTGACAGCCATTCCATTCCAGTGTCAGTTGTATTCTAACCAGAGTTCACCTCATTCTACTTAATGTGCTTTTGATTAGGTGATCACCTGAACTAAATTTTAATTAATGAAGGAAAGTATAAAAAACACTGCTGTGGTGTTCACAATCCTCTTGCAATAAGACAAGCTGGATAGCAAAACAAGTTCTAGTAATATCCCAAAAGTAATAGGAATGAAAAAAATAACTTTTAGGCTATGTGCACACGTTGAGGATTGTTAGCGTTTTTGCCGCGGTTTTTGGCGGCGAAAACGCGGCAAAAACGCTTACCCAACACAACTCATTATATCCTATGGGATTCCGCAATGCTGTGCACATGCTGCGTGTTTTTCCGCGGCCAAATCGCATCACGGAAAAAAACCAGCATGTTCATTCTTTTTCTGGAATCGCGCCGCTATAGGAATGCATTGAACCGCTTACTTTCTGCATGTGGCTATGCCCAAAATGCGCAAAGTAAGCGGTTCATGTGTGGTTGGTACCAAGGGTTTAGAGGAGAGGAGACTCTCCTCCAGGCCTTGGGTACAATATCCCTGTAAAAACAAGAATTAAAATAAAAAATTATGCTATTCTCACCTTCCGGTGGCCCCCGCAGCTTTCCCGCCTCTCAGCAACGCTCCCGGCCAATCCCGTTCCCAGGCGCCCTTTGCGACAATGACCCCAGATGATGTAGTCATCTGGGGTCATTGTCGCAAAGGACGCCTAGGAATGCGATTAGCCGGGAGCGTTGCTGATGACCAGGAAGGCTGCGGGGGCCGCCGGAAGGTGAGAATAGCACAATTTTTTATTTTTTTTTTATTTTTAACATTAGATCTTTTTACTATTGATGCGGCATAGGCGGCATCAATAGTAAAAAGTTGGTTACACTTGTCAAACACTATGTTTGACTCGTGTGACCAACCTGTCAATCAGTTTTCCAAGCGATGCTACAGATCGCTTGGAAAACGCTAGCATTCTGCAAGCTACTTACACTTGCAAAACGCTAGTTTCTTGCGGGAATACGCATACCTATAAAAATGCGTATTTCCCGCGGCAATTCCGCAACGTGTGCACATAGACTTAACCATGCCAAAGTAGTTGAAAAGAAAAGTCTTGAGTGAGGTAAAGAAGGGCTCAATTCTGGCTTTACTATCAGAGCGATACAGTGAGCGTCATGTTGCCTCCATCCTTAAAATTTCTAAGATGGCAGTCCATTATAACGAGGTCAAGCAGCAGACATTGGGCACAACAAAGCTACAGACAGGCAGAGGGTGAAAATGATTCTCCACTGACCGGGATGACCGTAATCTTATTCGAATGTCACTCAGCAACCGCAGGATGACTTCAAGTGACCTACAAAAGGAATGGAAAATGGCAGCTGGGGTGAAGTGCACGGCAAGAGCAGTTTGTAACAGGCTCCTAGAGGCAGGGCTCAAGTCATGTAAAGCAAGAAAAAAAGCCTTTCATCAATGAGAAGCAAAGGAGAGCCAGGCTGAAGTTTGCCAAAGACCATAAGGATTGGACCATAAAGGACTGGAGTAAGGTAATCTTCTCTGATGAGTCTAATTTTCAGTTTTCCCCAGCACCTGGTCATCTAATGGCTGGACGGAGACCTGGAGAGGCGTACAAGCCACAGTGTCTTGCACCCGTTGTGAAATTTGGTGGAGGATCGGTGATGTTCTGGGGATGCTTCAGCAAGGCTGGAATTGGGCAGGTTAATCTTTGCGAAGGACTTATGAATCAAGCTGCATACAAGGTTATCCTAGAAAAACAGTTGATTCCTTCTGCTCTGGTAATGTTCCCCAACTCTGATGACTGTTTTTTCCAGCAGGACAATGCAACATGCTACACAGCTAGGTCAATCAATGTGTGGATGAAGGACCACCACATCAAATCCCTGTCATGGCCCGACCAATCTCCAGACCTGAACCCCATTGAAAAACTCTGGAATGTAATCAAGAGAAAGATGGATAGTCACAAGCCATCAAACAAAGAACTGCTTAAATTTTTGTACCAGGAGTGGCATAAGGTCACCCAAAAGCAGTGTGAAAGACTGGTGGAAAGCATGCCAAGACGCATGAAAGCTGTGATTAATAATCATGGTTATTCCACATAATATTGATTTCTGAACTCTTCCTGAGTTAAAACATTAGTATTGTTGTTTCTAAATGATTATGAACTTGTTTTCTTTGCATTATTTGAGGTCTGCAAGCACTGCTTTTTTTTGTTATTTTGACCATTTCTCATTTTCTGAAAATACAAAATTTATTGCTTGGAAATTCGGAGACATGTTAGTACTTTATAGAATAAAAGAGCAATTTACATTTTACTCAAAAATATACTGATTAAGAGAAAAATCAGACAAACCGAACATTTTGCAGTGGTCTCTTAATTTTTGCCAGAGCTGTATATGTGTGTGTATATATATATATGTGTGCGTGTATACAGTATATATATATATATGTGTGTGTGTATATATATGTGTTGTGTGTATGTATATATATATATGTATATATATATTAAGATAGGGCCAGGATGAGGGGTGTGTATATATATATATATATATATGTCTATATATATATATATATATATATATATTAGGGTGCCAAGGAAATGCATGGTAAAAATTAAGTAGCACGTTTTTGAATGTCTTACCTCCTAATTTTGTTCCTTTTTGGTCACAGATATTTTATAATTTCCTTTTTTTAAGATTAGTTATCTTTGACTGGTTGCTTAATGGCACATCATATTGCAGTTTTAAATGTTTGTTTAGTATTTATCGTCATGCATATCCCGCGTTATGTATGGTATGTTATGCCGTTTACTGATCAGATTAATTGATTTTATATTTTGATACAGTAGATCGGGCATTTCTGAATGCGGCGATACCAAATGTGTGTATATATATATATATATTTTAACCCTTTAATTTTCAATGGGGTGAATGGGGGTGATTTGAACTTTTAGGTCTTTTGTTTTTTTTATTTTTTTAAATGTTAGTGGTTAAATTTTAATGGTTATTGTGTGTACAATATTGTGGAAAATAAGAACTATGGAATAATTCACATGCCTTGAGCAAGTGGTAAATCTAAATTTAATGTTCACATATTTTACATGGTGAATCCTTATGCCAAAAGGAACAAATTTGAGGGGTAAGACTTACTAATTTGCAAAGTTCATTTTTCCTTGGCACCCTACTATATATACACAGTGAGTTCGGAAAGTATTCAGACCCTTTACTCAAACACTCATATTTAAGTCACATGCTGTCCATTTCCTTGTGATCCTCTTTGAGATGGTTCTACTCCTTCATTGGAGTCCAGCTGTGTTTAATTAACCGGACTTTCTTCTAGTACACTAGCCTGCGCACCATCTTGACCCTGTCTTGGTCTCAGGCTGCCGGACTCTCTTCTAGTACCCTAGCCCGCACACTGTCTTGACCCTGTCTTGGTCTCAGGCTGCCGGACTCTTTTCTAGTACCCTAGCCAGCATACTGTCTTGACCCTGTCTTGGTCTCAGGCTGCCGGACTCTCTTCTAGTACCCTAGCCTGCACACTGTCTTGACCCTGTCTTGGTCTCAGGCTGCCGGATTCTCTTCTAGTACCCGAGCCTGCACACTGTCTTGACCCTGTCTTGGTCTCAGGCTGCCGGACTCTCTTCTAGTACCCTAGCCTGCACACTGTCTTGACCCTGTCTTGGTCTCAGGCTGCCGGACTCTCTTCTAGTACCCTAGCCCGCACACTGTCTTAACCCTGTCTTGGTCTCAGGCTGACGGACTCTCTTCTAGTACCCTAGCCTGCACACTGTCTTGACCCTGTCTTGGTCTCAGGCTGCCGGACTCTCTTCTAGTACCCTAGCCTGCACACTGTCTTGACCCTGTCTTGGTCTCAGGCTGCCGGACTCTCTTCTAGTACCCTAGCCTGCACACTGTCTTGACCCTGTCTTGGTCTCAGGCTGCCGGACTCTCTTCTAGTACCCTAGCCCGCACACTGTCTTAACCCTGTCTTGGTCTCAGGCTGCCGGACTCTCTTCTAGTACCCTAGCCTGCACACTGTCTTGACCCTGTCTTGGTCTCAGGCTGCCGGACTCTCTTCTAGTACCCTAGCCTGCACACTGTCTTGACCCTGTCTTGGTCTCAGGCTGCCGGACTCTCTTCTAGTACCCTAGCCTGCACACTGTCTTGACCCTGTCTTGGTCTCAGGCTGCCGGACTCTCTTCTAGTACCCTAGCCCGCACACTGTCTTAACCCTGTCTTGGTCTCAGGCTGCCGGACTCTCTTCTAGTACCCTAGCCTGCACACTGTCTTGACCCTGTCTTGGTCTCAGGCTGCCGGACTCTCTTCTAGTACCCTAGCCTGCACACTGTCTTGACCCTGTCTTGGTCTCAGGCTGCCGGACTCTCTTCTAGTACCCTAGCCTGCACACTGTCTTGACCCTGTCTTGGTCTCAGGCTGCCGGACTCTCTTCTAGTACCCTAGCCTGCACACTGTCTTGACCCTGTCTTGGTCTCAGGCTGCCGGACTCTCTTCTAGTACCCTAGCCTGCACACTGTCTTGACCCTGTCTTGGTCTCAGGCTGCCGGACTCTCTTCTAGTACCCTAGCCTGCACACTGTCTTGACCCTGTCTTGGTCTCAGGCTGCCGGACTCTCTTCTAGTACCCTAGCCTGCACACTGTCTTGACCCTGTCTTGGTCTCAGGCTGCCGGACTCTCTTCTAGTACCCTAGCCTGCACACTGTCTTGACCCTGTCTTGGTCTCAGGCTGCCGGACTCTCTTCTAGTACCCTAGCCCGCACACTGTCTTAACCCTGTCTTGGTCTCAGGCTGCCGAGCTCTTGTACTCAGGTGGACCCTTGACTCAACATGTACTGGCCTCTTGTCTGAGCGCGCTTACACCATCACTGGTCCACACTGTTCTGTAGTGTTGCTTTGCCTCTATGGGACGTCCTCGGGATGATACTCTCAACTACTGCCTCTGGTCAGGAATCTTCCTACTCTTGAACCCATCTCTGCAACACAGCTTCTATTTAATAGTTGACCTGGGCATGGCTGCCCAGGCTCAGCTCCCTAAATTCCTGCTGCTGTTCTCTTAACTCCTTGCTCCTCCCTCCAAGTTAACCCATGCCTGTTTGTCGTCTACCTCTGATCCCCTTCTAGAGCCTGTCCTGTCACAACATTCAGTCACATGCACAACACATTTGCAGTATATTAGAACACACATATGGGGATAAGTAGCAGGAGAAGAAGCGGTACGATACCACCCCCCTATCCAGTCACAGCACATGCATGGATAGCCCAACACTCAGGCTCTCCATGCATGTGCTGTGACTGTGACACAGCCGCGACACATGCAGCTAAGAAGCGAACAGCTGATCAGCCGGAGCCATCCAGGAAGCCAGGTTCCCTCTGCAGCTTATTCGGTAAGCACTATAGCTTGCAGAATAAGAGGGAACCTGAACAAATTCACTCAACTCTAAACTAACTGCTAAGTAAAAAAAAAACATGGATTGCGTACGGACAACACAAGAATTGGAAGTGAAAAAAAAATGTCCCATTCTCCTGGATGAATTCAGTTTAAAGGGATTCTGTTAGAATGTTTTTTTTATGTAACCTGAGGACAGCATAATGTAGGGATTGAGACACAGATTTAACAGAAGTGTCACTTCTTAGGCTGCGTGATTTGTTTCCATATAAAAAAGGTTTTATCACCTAGAAATTATCATTGCTGGGACTACAGTGCACATGAGCCCTGGTCCAACCACATCCCCTCCTCTGATAAGCACCTTACTGTGAATAGACAATATACACAGAAAGTTGCAGTGTTTGCAGGATAGCTCTCTGATCTCTGCTGTATGCTACATCTAAAATCTCGGATTCTGCCACAACATGCTGCACCCTTTAAACTAAGTGATACAGTGCTTGAATTAGGGTCTCTTTTCTTACATTATGCTGCTCTCAGATGAGGTAGCAAAAACCTGCTAACAGCTTCCCTATAAGCTAATTTAAAGTTAAAAGACGGCTTTATGATATTGATGATCTATGCTTATGATGGGTCATAATTATCGGATCGAATGTGGTCCGACACCATTCACTCCAATCGATCAGCTGTTAAGAGCGCCGGACAGATGTAATTAGTATTTGGAGCCAGAACAGTACAGCTCCATTCACTGTGTACTGGTCATTGCCAAGTACTGCAGATCAGCTCCTACTCAATCTATTTAGTAACTTGGCAATGACATTGTACACACACAGGGCTTAGGAGGTGGCCGGGTGCAACTGTGTAAATATATGGTTTCCTTACAGAAACTGTCCCACACCTGTCTGCTGCTCATAAACTAACTGTATATTTTCTTTTGGTGTCTTGGAAATTGAGGAACTCCCGGGTCATATCAAATCAGTATACATATACTTATTAGATAAAAATAATTGCTGTTTTTGTCTTTAGTGTCGGTTTGTAAGAAACACTACTTCTTTATTAAAGTAATATTGCAAAAGACTTTTCACACACGTGGTGCTTCTGGACATAAGTTGTAACACATCATTCATTCTTTAATGACTCGCTGTACAAACAATCACTAACTCAGCTCATAGTTCATGTGATCTTTTCACAACTTCATCGCATGATGAAACTCAATCATGTGACATTTTGGGGGTCATCCTTCCTCTTAAGCATTTTAGTGCATTGCATAAGAAAACAAATTCCTAGGCTTGTATAATTACAATTGCAAACCAGGAAGAAATGGTAAAATAAATTAATGTTTATTTTGTTTCTATTGTTTTGGAACATTTACTGATATCAATCAATTTAGATAACATTGAGGTTACATAGTATAATGTCAGTCAAAGGCCATAGACTCAAAAAGGCTACCTTGGACAGGCTGGCCACTTTCGTCTGACATATTACAGAGCAACCCTGGCCTTTGCCCTTTAATACTTGCACAGTGATTTGGTGTTACAGTGGGGTCCACTGGATTGCTTCTACAGAAGAGATGCTGGCCGGAGGAGCAAACCAGAGGCAAGAGAAGACAAGGTAGCCATGTTAGAACAAAGAGGGCAGAAAAGGTGCAAAATCAGAAGACAAATTAGGAAACAAGCCACAATCAGTCAGCAGTAATTCAACAAGCAACACAGGATCAGATAGCACAAGACAGAGTCAGAGAAGAACTCACACTAAACGAGATCGCTAACGAGATCGCTAATGAGTCACCGATTTCATGACGCAGTAGCGATCTCGTTAGCGACGCAGCTGTGTGTGACATGTAGCAGCGATGTGGCCCCTGCTGAGAAGTCGTTGATCGCTTATGAACGTTCTGAGCCGTTTTTTGGTCGTTGGTGTCCCGCTGGTGAGCTTGAATCGCTGAGTGTGACACCCTTTATGAACGAC
Organism: Oophaga sylvatica; assembly: GCA_033576555.1. NCBI lineage: Eukaryota > Metazoa > Chordata > Amphibia > Anura > Dendrobatidae > Oophaga > Oophaga sylvatica. The sequence continues at coordinate 131,833,909 of JARQOD010000002.1, read as the reverse complement.
TTCACCAGCGTCGCAGGTGGGACTAGGTTTTCCCAATGACCGCAGAGGTCGTTATACAGATCGCTGATGAGATCTTTGTGTTTGGAAGCTAACTAGCGATCACATAGCGATAGCACCAGCGATCTCGCCAGGTCGTGTCGTTGTCGTGATCGCTGGTGTGATCGCTAAGTGTGACAGTGCCTTAACTGTGTAACACTTATGCCGGCACCCTGCATGATCCCTCTTCCTCTTCCATGCAGGGACGTCAGCCACTGGTCTGGATGTTACACACAGCGGCTCAAACTTAGGGCTCATTCATAGGCCAGAGACGTGTGCCCCTATGGCACTCACCCTGGATATCTTCTTAATACTTTATTCTTCACAAAGAAGGCAGCTTGTAGGAGAAAATTCTAGTACATAATGCAGGTGGCGGCCATTTTGTAATAACTTGCGCTTCGTCTAGCTAGAAACTTTTTCCGAACTAAACAGACATCTGGAAGAAGTTAAAGCTGATTTTGCTGTCTGACTTCCTCCCGATATCAACTACACCAGAAGAAGGTGAAAGTGAATCAGTCATCGGTTGGATGTCACGCACAGTGTGGGAAGACTAAGTGCAACATGAAGGGATGAGGGGAAGGAAGCCCAGACACTAAGGAAAGGGTGAGTGGAGACCTCTAGGCAGAGCTAATAACACCCTACCTGCCCTACTGTCCCTAAATTGGTTCCTCACCAATCGCCGAGCAGGAAATCTAAGCCCTGTATATCCCTAGAGCTAGGCCCTGGATAGGGAGGGGATGAGCATTGGTCAGTCCCCACTGTAAACTAAAGACAAAAAGGTAGACAGAAAAAGGGAATGAACATAGCTTGAGCAGACTCAGAGAGGTAACACCAAACATCCTCAAACAGCTCCAGAGAGAAAGTTAGCCAACTGCTATAGCTCCAAGCCTTCACAAGGGAAAAATGTGAATATCACCAGCGAGTCTCTGTAGCAGACTGGGGATTTATAAACACCCAGGTCCAGGTGTGTCAACTAGAGCCGAAGAGAGGTCCAAGAGTCAGAAGGATTAAGGAGGTGTCTGTAATACCAAATGCACAGACCTTCTGCAGCCAGATGCAGAGCGACAGTCTATTTCATCTGACACACCCGTGACAATTGACTGCAGGACTCATGTGACAATGAAGACTGAAAGACCCAGCATCGTTCCAGTAACATCAGCGCCAGCACAGGTGAGTCTGTTATTATTTTACATAGTGGAATATGGTGATTGAGAAGAGTTGTCCATGCAGTGGTAAACACCTTTAAAGAGGTTGTCCAACAAAAGGATCTGAATCCTAACCATTAGTGAAAACACTTAGTCCCAAGCCAGATGATTATTCTGTGTCCAGCCACACTTCTTAAAAATTAAAGGGACTGTCAGAAAGATCCATGTGCTCACATTATGCTGTTTCTGTCACATTCATTTCTTTCCAGCTGAGAAAAGGAACTTGGGAGAATTATTCTCTGTAACAGTGGGAGTTCCTGAGGCCTGATCCTTCTCCAACATTTTCTTCTGGGGAAAGTTGCAGGACCCCCATACAAATTTGGTGGTCAGACCAGTTCTTTTGAGATCTGCGGGTTTGGCCACTTTTATACTAAGGTGTAGGGTGGCATTAAGAAAAATGTTTGCCATCAGGATCACCACGGTATCTCAAGGATCCCCAGTTCTTCCAATCATTTTTATACATGTTTGTATTTTACCTCTATAAACTTCAAAGAAGGAGAAACTGGATAGGAGACAAAGCACAAATAGGGTTTTATCTGGGTAATATACTGTATATATAGAAGGATATGAACAATTGCGCTCACCTAGGTGGGTTGTGTTGACACAACCACTTGTAAGGCGTAAAGCTGCTGCAGACCCACTGGAGATAAATACATAGAACTGGAGAAAACAAATGGGTTATTCCTTTGCTGCCGTGAAGAAAAAATGAAGGATGCCAATCCAATTTTAGGTGATTTTATTCATGAACACGTCTCGAAGTATATAACATTTTCATCAGAACAAACCACAATCATGGTTTGTCCTGATGAAGAAGTTTTACACTTCGAAACGCATTGACGAATAAAACAACCTGAAATTGGATTGTCATCTTCCATTTTTTCTCCACGGCAGAGCAGGATAACCCATTTTTTCTCCAGTTTTATAGCTTCATAAACTTGATACTGTTGTTTTACTTCCTCTCTTAGTGCAATTTCCTGAAATACGATTCTGAATGTGAGCAGCACAGAAGTCAGATCATGAGGTTTACACAGCCGGTGTGACTATTATGTAGTTACTCTCAGAAGATGCCTGCGTAATCCTGTATCTTTAATACTTCCCCTTTTTCTATGAAATACTTGAAGCCCTCCCTAACGGCAGCTGCAGAGTAGAATTTTAAAGAGTTTTCATCTGTCTAATTTGAGTGTTTCCTATATTTACAACACAATACAAGTTGTGAAAATAGAAAGGTTAGTTCCTCCAGAACGGAGACAAGCTGATGACGTTCACAGGGCTCACAACTAGAAATTGTAACATGATCAAGGAAACCAGATTGGATGGATATTGATATAAAGTACAATTGTCACTCTCGGAGGATGCAGCATCAGTCCTTAAAGACGACCCACCAACTCTCTCATATATCTGGTTTAATAAATATTAGCATCCATTCAGATGTAACAATTTTGGTTGATCTTTTCTTATAATCCTGCCTTGTGTAATTCCTCTGTTAATATTGTTGAACATCTATCTATATAATTGTCTAACTTTTAACTTCCATCTGTAACGGAAATCCTGCGTCGCTGATTGGTCGCGCACGGCGGGACGCGACCAATCAGTGACAGGCACATCCGGCCACGAATTGGTGCAGGATTTCAACCTGGCACGCCACCACTATCGTCGGGAGATCAGCGGCTAGCGACAGGCACAGTCCAGCACGCCACCTCTATCGTCGGGAGATCAGCGGCGCTAGCCGCTGATCTCCCGACGGTAGCCGCGGGTCATCTCCAGTACATACTCACCTTCCGTCGCTGCATCCCTGTCCCGGCGTGTCTGCTTCTATCCTGTGCGGTGCTGTCACGTAGTACCGCTCATTAAGGTCATGAATATGGACGCGACGCCACTCCCATAGGCGTGGCGTCCATATTCATGACCTTAATGAGCGGTACCACGTGACCCCTCCACAGAGGGAGAAGCTGACCACGGGGATAGAGATGCAGGGACATGGAGCGAGGAGGGTAAATATGATGGGGGGCCCAGCAGAGGGTGGGAGCGGAGCCATGTATACAGGGTGGGAGTGGAGCCATGTATATAGGATTGGAGGGTGGGAGTGAAGTCATGTATATAGGATGGGAGGGTGGGAGCACAGCCATATATATAGGATGGGAGGGTGGGAGCGGAGCCATGTATATAGGGTGGGAGCGGAGCCATATATATAGGATGGGAGGATGGGAACGGAGCCATGTATATAGGATGGGAGGGTGGGAGCGGAGCCATGTGTATAGGATGGGAGGGTGGGAGCAGAGCCATGTATATAGGATTGGAGGGTGGGAGCGGAGCCATGTATACAGGATGGAAGGGTGGGAGCAGAGCCATGTATACAGGATGGGAGGGTGGAGTGGAGCCATGTATATAGGATTGGAGGGTGGAGTGGAGCCGTGTATATAGGATGGGAGGGTGGGAGCAGAGAGGAGCCATGTATATAGGATGGGAGGGTGGGAGCGGAGCGGAGCCATGTATATAGGATGGGAGGGTGGGAGCGGAGAAAGGTATGTAAGATTGGAGGGTGGGAGCGGAGCCATGTATACAGGATGGAAGGGTGGGAGCGGAGCCATGTATACAGGATGGGAGGGTGGAGTGGAGCCATGTATATAGGATTGGAGGGTGGGAGCGGAGCCGTGTATATAGGGTGGGAGCGGAGCCATGTATATAGGATGGGAGGGTGGGAGCGGAGCCATGTATACAGGATGGGAGGGTGGGAGCGGAGCCATGTATACAGGATGGGAGGGTGGGAGCGGAGCCGTGTATATAGGATGGGAGGGTGGGAGCGGAGCCATGTATATAGGATGGGAGAGGAGCCATGTATATAAGATGGGAGGATAGGAAGGGAGCCATGTATACAGGATGGGAGGGTGGGAGCGGAGCCGTGTATATAGGATGGGAGGGTGGGAGCGGAGCCATGTATATAGGATGGGAGAGGAGCCATGTATATAGGATGGGAGGATAGGAAGGGAGCCATGTATATAGGATGGGAGGGTCGGAGCGGAGCAGAGCCATGTATACAGGATGGGAGGGTGGGAGCGGAGCCATGTATACAGGATGGGAGGGTGGAGTGGAGCCATGTATATAGAATTGGAGGGTGGGAGCGGAGCCATGTATATAGGATGGGAGGGTGGGAGCGGAGTTGTTATATATTGGTAGCTGAGGAGGGCAGGAGCAAAAAACCGCAAAGGCAGCCAAACACCAGAGAGGTTGGTATCTAATAGGTTGCAGACCCCTAAACTAACCGCACAACTAGAAGCAGCCGTGGGACGTTCCTGCGGTGCCCTAGATGCCTCGTCACAGCCGGAGAAATTAGCTACCCCTGTAGATGGAAAGAGGAAAGCTAACTGCCCCGGAGTAGAGCCGCAAAGTATTAGGAAGCCCACAAACATATAATGGCGGTTAGACAAGAGGAAAACACGAACACAGACAGAAAATAGAATGAGCAAACGCTGGGGCCCAAAACTGTCTAGACAGGATAGTACAGGAAAGAATATTGTCTGCAACCCAACAAAACTCTAGTAAAAATTCCAACATTTCTGATTCCAAAAAGGCTGAGACCACACGGTCTCGACCACCTATATCAGATCTCTGGTGTGAATATGCAGCTACCCAGCAATAAAAATATCACAGGAACTGAACACAAATGCAAATACAAAAAGAGAACAGACACCAGCACAAGCCCCCCAAAGGGGACCCGGCTGAACTCAAAAGCAAGGCAGCAAAATCAAGGGAAATCAAACCACAGAAAAAAAAACAGAAAGTAACTTATCTGAATGATAGCAGGAGACAGCACAAAAGCAAGCTGAATTCCAACCTAGACCAGGAAGTAACAATTGATTACCGGCGAGGATCATGGGAGGCCAGCTCACTTATATCAGGCCATTCTGTCCCCCCTGACGACCAATCATCAATTGCAGGTGTAGGATTCTTGCTGTTCAACATAGGTTCAATACCTTCAGCAACCACCAGAGGGAGCCTCTGCTCCGAAGTCGTCTCCAACACGTTCACAACAGGAGCCATGTATGGTGGGAGCGAAGCCATGCATAAATAAACTACATACAGTACAGACCAAAAGTTTGGACACACCTTCTCATTCAAAGATTTTTCTGTATTTTCATGACTATGAAAATTGTAGAATCACACTGAAGGCATGAAAACTATCAAGTAATACATGTGGAATTATACAATACACTTTCCAAAAAAGTGTGAAACAACTGAAAATATGTCTTATATTCTAGGTTCTTCAAAGTAGCCACCTTTTGCTTTGATTACTGCTTTGCGCTCAGAAAAAGTGAACGGATGGACACTACATGCCTGGTTCCCACCGTGAAGCATGGAGGAGGTGGTGTGATGGTGTGGGGGTGCTTTGCTGGTGACACTGTTGGGGATTTATTCAAAATTGAAGGCATACTGAACCAGCATGGCTTCCAGAGCATCTTGCAGCAGCATGCTATTACATCCGGTTTGCGTTTAGTTGGACCATCATTTATTTTTCAACAGGACAATGACCCCAAACACACCTCCAGACTGTGTAAGGGCTATTTGACCAAGAAGGAGAGTAATGGGGTGCTACGCCAGATGACCTGGCCTCAGGGGCGTAACTAGGAATGGCAGGGCCCCACAGCAAACTTCACAATGGGGCCCCCCCCGCCTCCGGCCGCCATTTTAAAAAAAAATATATATTTTTTAAAAATCACTAATCGCAAACGGCGAATGGATTGAATAATCCAGTCGCCATTTGCAAATTTTTAGCCGCTTTGGCGACCATTTTGGTCGCCATCTGCAGCACTGTAAAGAGGCCTGCTGTTTTCGGGGCCCCATTAGGGGCCTGCTGTTTCCTGGGACCCTAGGCCCCTGATGGGGCCTGCTGTTTCCTGGGGCCCTAGGCCCCTGATGGGGCCTGCAGTTTCCTGGGGCCCTAGGCCCCTGATGGGGCCTGCAGTTTCCTGGGGCCCAAGGCCCCTAATGGGGCCTGCAGTTTTCTTTGGACCTAGGCCCTAATGGGGCCTGCTGCTTCCTTTGGACCTAGGCCCCTAATGGGGCCTGCTGCTTCCTTTGGACCTAGGCCCCTAATGGGGCCTGCTGCTTCCTTTGGACCTAGGCCCCTAATGGGGCCTGCTGCTTCCTTTGGACCTAGGCCCCTAATGGGGCCTGCTGCTTCCTTTGGACCTAGGCCCCTAATGGGGCCTGCTGCTTCCTTTGGACCTAGGCCCCTAATGGGGCCTGCTGTTTCCTAGGGCACCATTAGGGGCCTGCTGCTTCCTGGGACCTCTAATGTGGCCCACTGTGTCCTGGGCCCTGAGGCCCCTGATACACTCACACCTCCCCCCTCCGCTCTTCCCCCTCTCCTCAAGTGCCGGGACGGGAAGCTGCGGCTGCCGCGTCCCTGTAAAAGAGAGTCAGACTCAGCAAGCATACTTACCAATCTGCCAATCCTCAGGTGACTGCGTCCTCCAGCTCTTCTGCTCCGCGCGCCGCTCCGTCCTCCACGCTCCGACGTCCACCACGCCAGCCTTGCATGTGACGTGAGAGCGCGCGCACGCCCCTATGTCACATGATGCGGAAGTGCCGGACTGCTCGGGGCCCGTCCCACCTCCTCTCATAGCGGCAGGCCCCATATCAGACTCACACCCAGAGTTGTATCTAGGCTTTCTGGCACCCTGGGCAAGAATTCGGTTTGGCGCCCCCCCCCCAAGCACACATGTGATTTGCACACTTAGTCATGTACCGACGAGCTGCTCTCCCTAATGCTCTCAATGTTCAGTGAAAAACTGAGAGAAGCAGGAAGAGAAGCTGGTTGTCACAGGACCATAAGTATAAAAATCGCATATGAGTGAAGTGTCCATGTGATGACTGCTGGAACCTGCAGAGCTGAATCCTGACATTGCAGCTTCTGAATTCTCACAACGAATGCTCTGCACACTTTTAGGATTCTCCATTACCGGTGGCAAGAGTACACGGTCATGTCAGCATAAGCATGTGATTTATATACTTCTGGCCACATTCCGACTAGACGTGCCCGGCCTCGCTCCGTTCATTTTCATTGAGTGAGGCCACACGTCTAGTCAGCATGTGACCGCATGTATGTAAATCACCGGCACGAGAAAATCGTAACAGCGTGCAATGCGCACTGTGAGAATTCAGAAATTTACTAATTCTCATGTTTTTATTTATGTTAGGAGCATTAAAGGGGCTGTCCAGGTTTGTGCTGAGTCTGCAGTCATTCTATGTGACACAGACCTGGAGAACCTCTTTAATGCTCCTAACAAATAAAGACATGAGAATTAGTCAATTTCACAAATAATATTTACATCCAGGTACCTTATAGATGACGCTGTCTCTGGAGTCGTTCTCCTTTTCTTCATCTTGTCCGGATTCCATAATGAGTTTTCTCATCCACAGCCGTCTCTGCAGACCTCCATCTTCTCCGCTCTTCTGCACCAACTCTCCACACGATGCCCTTAAAGATAGAAGAGTCATTATAATGCCCCTAAATAAAAATATCTGCAATATACTGTCACCTCACACTATTCCCCTCCCTCCTCACACTGTCTCCTCTCACATCCCCCCTGTTCAGCATACTGTCTCCTCATATATTTACCCCCTCACTCTCTATACTGTCTGCTCACACATAACCCTGACTCCCCATACTGTGTCTGCACACATCCCATCACCCTCACTCCCCATACTGTGTCCACATACATTCACCTGTTCGCTCCCCATACTGTCTGCACCCATCCCCCATACTGTTTCCTCATACATACTCTTCAGTACCCTCAAATCCCCCCACACATATTAAATGCCCCCATCCTCACTCCAAATCCCCCTCACACACATTAAATCCCCCATCCCCACTCCAAATCTCCACACGAATTAAGTATCCCCTATCCCCACTCCAAATCCCCCCACACACATTAAATCCTGCCATCCCCACTCCAAATCCCCCCACACATAAAATAACCCCCCATCGCCACTCCAAATCCCCCACACATAAAATAACCCCCCATCCCCACTCCAAATCCCCCCACACATACAATAACCCACATCGCCACTCCAAATCCCCCCACACATAAAATAACCCCCCATCCCCACTCCAAATCCCCCACACATACAATAACCCCCCATCGCCACTCCAAATCCCCCCACACATAAATAACCCCCATCCCCACTCCAAATCCCCCCACACATAAATAACCCCCCATCCCCACTCCAAATCCCCCCACACATAAAATAACCCCCATCCCCACTCCAAACCCCCCCACACATAAAAGAACCCCCATCCCCACTCCAAATCCCCCACACATAAAAGAACACCCATCCCCACTCCAAATCCCCCCACACATAATGTATCCCCCATCCCCACTCCAAACCCCCCACACATAAAAGAACCCCCATCCCCACTCCAAATCCCCCCCACACATAATGTATCCCCCATCCCCACTCCAAACCCCCCACACATAAAAGAACCCCCATCCCCACTCCAAATCCCCCACACATAAAAGAACACCCATCCCCACTCTAAATCCCCCCACACATAATGTATCCCCCATCCCCACTCCAAACCCCCCACACATAAAAGAACCCCCATCCCCACTCCAAATCCCCCCACACATAATGTATCCCCCCATCCCCACTCCAAATCCCCCACACATAAAAGAACCCCCATCCCCACTCTAAATCCCCCTACATACACACAAACTCACACAGTATGTCCCCCATTTATCTTCTGTGGTATCTTCAGCTCCATAATGGAGCACACTCACCACAAATCTTCACCCTTCTGGGCGCCGACGAGTGACGTCAGCAACGTGATTACATGACCTGATCACGCTGCAGACGTCGCTTTGACCCTGCGGTCAGAGCTTCAATTGTACTGGCGTCTGTATAGACGCCAGTGCAATTGATCCCAGGGAGCCGGCACGCAGCAGCTTCTCTGTGCCGGCTATCAGCTTGACAGCCGGCACAGGGAACCGCCGACTCCCAGGCCGGAAGCGGCAGAATGCAGCCGCAGGGGAGACACTGCGGACCGCTGCATTAGGCGGCCCGACTGCGCCCCCCTGCCGGCTGCCCCCCCCAGATACGCCCCTGCTCACACCACCGGCAGCTTGCGGAACTATCGTGGTGGTAGGTGAAGCAGCTGCAGCAGGAACGGGCCCCCTTCTAGCCCGGGCCATGTGGCAGCTGCTTCCCCTGCTTCCACGATAGTTCCGCCCCTGCCTGGCCTCCACAGTCACCAGACCTGAACCCAATCGAGATGGTTTGAGGTGAGCTGGACCGCTCACTGCTTCAATTTTGAATAAATCCCCAACAGTGTCACCAGCAAAGCACCCCCACACCATCACACCACCTCCTCCATGCTTCACGGTGGGAACCAGGCATGTAGAGTCCATCCGTTCACTTTTTCTGCATGCAAAGCAGTAATCAAAGCAAAAGGTGGCTACTTTGGAGAACCTAGAATATAAGGCATATTTTCAGTTGTTTCACACTTTTTTGTAAAGTGTAATGTATAATTCCACATGTGTTACTTCATAGTTTTGATGCCTTCAGTGTGATTCAACAATTTTCATAGTCATGAAAATACAGAAAAATCTTTGAATGAGAAGGCGTGTCCAAACTTTTGGTCTGTACTGTACATATTCTAGAATACCCGATGCGTTAGAATCGGGCCACCATCTAGTCTACTATATAATCGTCTAATTCTGTCTGTTTGTAACAGAAATCTCGTGTCGCTGATTGGTCGCGCCCGGCTGTACGCGACCAATCAGCGACAGACGCAGTCCAGCCGCAAATTGGCGCTGGATTTGAACCACGCATGCCACCGATATAGTCGGGAGATCACCGGCGCTAGCCGCTGATCTCCCGACTGTAGCCCCGGGCCATCTCATGCCGCATGGAGGTCAGCGGCTACGCAGCGGAAGTACCCTGACCGGCGACCTCCACGTAAACCCCAGCAGCAGCCTCCACATACACCCCACCAGCAGCAGCCTCTATATACCCCAGCAGCAGCAGCCTCCACATATAAACTACATACATATTCTAGAATACCCGATGCGTTAGAATTGGGCCACCATCTAGTCAAGGTATAAACAGGCAATCAAGTGTTACTATTCCCCTTGTCAAAGTGGTGCGTCATTATATAGTCAGCGCTGCCAGCTACAATTGGGCAATGCCAGTGTATAGGACACGCCGCCAACTGCTAACACCCAGTTGGTAATTTATACATAAAAACCTAGGAGAAATAACACAATAACCACACAGAGCGGAGCTCTAACAACACAAGTTATAGAATATACCGGTAAGTGTTTACTAAAAAAAGACATGCGGATACAGTAAAAGTTTTATCTAATACGTGAGAAGGGTCTTTAAGTTTTTACAAAGCTCAATTAGTGACACTGTACTAATAAGATCTTTGAAGCTGGACATACACATTAGGGACCAATGTCAGCCAAATCCTCTAAATTTGGGCTGACCAACTGACCATCTAATATATTTAACCCCTTCACCACCTTGGGTTTTTTCCGTTTTTGAGTTTTCGTTTTTGCATCCTTATTCCCAGAGCCATAAATTTTTTACTTTGCAGTCAATGTGGCCAAGTGAAGGCTTGTTTTTTTTGCGGGATGAGTTGTACTTTTGAACGACACCATTAGTTTTACGATATAGTGTACTGGAAAAAGGGAAAAAAATTCAAAGTGCCGTGAAATTGCAAAAAAAGTGCAATTCCTCAAGTGTTGTTGTTTTTTTTTTAATTATGTTCACTAAATGCTAAAACTGACCTGCCATTATGATTCTCCAGGTCATTACGAGTTCGTACCTACCAAACATGTATACGTTTTTCTTTATTTAAGTGGTGAAAAAAATCCAACGTTTGTAAGCAAAAAAATAAATATCGCCACTTTCCAAGACCTGTAGCATCTCCATTTTTCGTGATCTGGGGCTGCGTGAGGGCTTATTTTTGCATGACGAGCTGATGTTTATATCTACACCAAATTGGTATCAATAAAGTCTTTTGCATTTTTTTGCTGGCGTTTTGATTATTTTTCTCACTACCCCGTTTACAGATAATATTACTGTATGGCTGAAAGTGCCCCTCTCGGCTTATACTCGAGTCATATACCAAGGGGTCGGTGAGGGAGGGGGAGCGCAGCTGTACTTTATACTCACCCACTCCTGGCACGGTCTCTGCAGCCCCCCAGCTTCTCCCATGGTCTCCGGAGCCTGTGTTCAGCGGTCACGTGGTACCGCTCATTAAAGTCATGAATATGCGCATATTCATTACTTTAATGAGCGGTACCACGTGACCGCTGAAGTTAGAAATAGCTGCCGGAGACCGTGGGAGAAGAGCAGGGGCTGCAGAGACTGCGCCAGGAGGGGGTGAGTATATGCGATATTCACCTGTCCCCGTTCCACCGCTACGCACCGCTCTGTCCTCGCGTCCTCTGGCTGTGAATGTTCAGGCAGAGGGCGCGATGACGCGGTTACTGCGCGCCGCGCCCTCTGCCTGAGCATTCACTGACAGAGGACCCGGAAGACAGCAGCGTGCAGCGGTGGACCGGGGACAGGTGAATATCGCAGGTGCCGGGGCCTGAGCCAGCGGTGACACCGGCACCTGGTCCCCAGCGACGAGAGGTGAGTATGTCTTTTTTTTTTATTATTATTATTCGCAGCAGCATATGGGGCACAATCTATGGAGCATCTTGTGGGGCATAATACATGGGCAGCATATGGGACACAATGTATGGAGCATCATATGGGGCATAATACATGGGGCAGCATATGGGGCACAATCTATGGAGCATCTTGTGGGGCATAATCTATGGAGCATCTTACGGGGCATAATCTATGGAGCATTTTGTGGGGCATAATACATGGGCAGCATATGGGACCAAATGTATGGAGCATCATGTGGGGGCATAATATATAGGGCAGCATATGGGGCATAATATATGGGGCAGCATATGGGGCATAATTTATGGGGCAGCATATGGGGCATAATCTATGGAGCAGCATATGGGGCATAATCTATGGAGCAGCATATGGGGCTCCTGATTCAATATGGCTATTCAAAAACATTTATCCTACTTTACTTTTATTGGTATCTATTTTTATTTTTGAAATTTACCAGTAGCTGCCTCATTTTCCACCCTAGGCTTATATTCGAGTCGATAAGTTTTCCCAGTTTTTTGTGGCAAAATTAGGGGGGTCGGCTTATACTCGAGTATATACAGTAATTGTTTTTATATATTGATAGATCTGGCGATTATGAATGTGGCAATACCAAACGTGTATTTTTTTAATGGTTTTATTTTGAATGGGGCGAACTTTTATATTTTTTTATTTCCTTAATATTTTTTTATTTTCTTCATATTTTTAAAACATTTTTTTTAACTTTTTACTGGAATCAATGGTCTCCATGGGAGACTAGAAGCTGCAATCTGTCTAGTGGGCGTGGCCTCACTCAATGCAAGTGTATGGAGCCAGGCCGCATAACGCATATGTACCTGCAGGTCCCGGCTCAGAAACTAGAGAATCCTTGCAGCGCACAATGCGTGCGCAGGGTGGATTCAAAAGTCTTTAGTCACACTGAGTGACTGCAGACTTTTCATTTCATACCGGACAATCCTTTTAAGAAATGGCTTAAGTTTTGCACAACTGTTAAAATACCTAGAAATGGATATGGCGCAAAAATTGATCAAGAGACAAAAAGAAAATTGGTCCGGGAGGGTGCCAAGAGGCCTACAGCAACATTAAAGGAGCTGCAGGAATTTTTGGCAAGTACTGGTTGAGTGCTTGTAGGGGAGTGTGCTCCCGCTGTGTGCCCAGGCCAGAACTAAGGGGGCTGTCACATAAGTTCCTAGGGAGAAGGTGCCCGGGGAAGGAACTGCAGGTTGACCCAGAGAATGTTCTGGAAGGTGCGGGGGCGGGGCTAATATAAAAGGAGCACAGGAGACCGGCAGCGGGCAGTTGACGCAGAGACAGGAGGAAGGAAGGAGAGACCTGCTGGGGAGTGGAGAGGACGCAAAGGCCAGATGCCACGTGTGAGCAGACTCAGGGACTCACGTGACTCGGGAGAGGACAAACCCGAGCGGTGCGCAGGAGGAGAACTGTGAGGCATTCACCTGACACTGCCCTACCCCAGTCTTCGGATGCGGCCTATACTCTGCCAGCCGCAGCCTCCTCGGCCTTGCTCCAGTCCACCTCCAGCCGTGGCCGCCGCTGACTCACTCCAGTCCACGGTTGCGGCCTGTCCGCCTCCAGCTGCGGCCTCCGCTGCCTCACTCCAGCCCGTGGTTGCGGCCTGTCCGCCTCCATCCACGACCGCCGCTGTCCCACTTCAGCCCACGGCTGCGGCCTGTCCCGTACAATCCGCGGCCGCCACTGTCCCACTACAGCCCGCTGCTTCGGCCTACACAGCAGAGCTCTCAGCTGCCGCCACCTCGCCCCCGGGAGGGGAAGACTCAACGCCAGTGTGCTTCTCCAGGGCCTGTTGTGCCCCATCTACACCCGGGTGTAAGAACGCCCGAAGTCTACAGCAACTCCTCGTCGGCTGGGCCCAGCGGCTGAGACGCCAAACGGACATCTATCGGACCACGACTCTACAGGACGTCAGAGCCGGATAAGTGACACTCTGTTTATTGTTAAATATAGTTCTAGGACATTTAGTCGGCCCGATCGTGGCCCTATAGTTAATGGCACTTGCCTAATAGTCGTTCGCTTACGTTAATGTGTATTGTTGTATAGCTTCCCTGTGAGGAGAATCTCTATTAGCCACCCAGTTATTTCTCTAACCAGCATATAAAGGTTCAGTTTAAGCTTGCTCCGTCTCATCACTGCATCCCACGTACCTGTGAATACCACATGCTGCATGTGAAAATACATTCCCATATTCTACATACTGCATATGTTGGCATATGGAACAGATTAGGACTTATCATAAGTAAAAGGAGGACTTTATGCTGACCTGACAGTAGATGGCGATGTTGTGTAACGTTTCCTTCTGTTTAATGTATTGTATAAGAAATAGTCTCACTTGTACTTTCACTTTTGTTTTGTTCCTGTTCCTTGATGCAATGCTGAAATGACTGTGCATTATCCTTTTACCTCATGCTGTTAGAAGTAAAAGCTTGTTATCCCCAGCAGCCTGCTCTGTGAAGTTTTCTACTGCAAAGGTGTGGATTTAGAAGCTGTGCAACAGGTTATGGGCCCAGACACCCAGATACAGTCAGCCCAGATACAGCGTACCCAGAAATCCAGACACCAGAGAATCCAGACACCACAGATCCCAAGCACCCAGAATACCAGATACAGTGCCTACAAGTAGTATTCAACCCCCTGCAGATTTAGCTGGTTTGATAAGATGCAAATAAGTTAGAGCCTTCAAACTGCAAACGAGAGTAGGATTTATTAACAGAAGCATAAATCTTACAAAACAAAAAGTTATGTTGCTCAGTTGAATTTTAATAAATTTTAAACATAAAAGTGTGGGTCAATTATTATACAACCCCTATGTTTAATATTTCGTGGAATAACCCTTGTTTGCAATTACAGCTAATAATCGTCTTTTATAAGACCTGATCAGGTTGCAGGGCCGCCATCAGGGCATTACAGCCCTTACTAATGTATGGGGCCCGGTGCTTTAGGGGGCCCGCCGCCCCAGCACGCTGGCAGCACGGTCTGGCAGCAGGCGCAGCACTTCGCTGCTTTATATTCCCCACTGTCCCCAGTCCTGATCTCCTATTCTCCTGGCTGGCAAATTAAATGGGCAGGCACTGTAGCTTTAAGCTACGGCCCGCCCTGATGCATCATGGTCCAGCCATGGCGTCACACGCTGCTCTGCTCCACTTCCTCATTCTGGAGCAGAGCGAGCAGAGTGTCACGTCGGTGTGCTGTGCCAGACACACACTGCCAAGTGGCTGGGAGCGGCGGACCGGACCTGTTGCAGGCGGCAGGCGAGCTCAGCAGGGTGAGTAGTCTGTCGCAGGGGGGCCCGGCCAGGACAGCCGCAGCGCCAGCATCCACCACGCACCACCAACAGGGCCCAGGGCAGGAAGGGGGGGCCCAGCATCCACCAAAAGGCCCCCCAGGGCAGGCGGGGGGGGCCCGCTGGTGCAGCATCCAACAACAGGGGGCCTGGGGACCCTGTTGCTGGATGCTGCGGGCCCCTCCTGCCTGCCCTGGGCTGGGGCCCTGTTGGATTGCTGCGTGCGCCCCCCCCCCGCCTGCTCATCATATGGGTGCATAAAATCTATGGAGCATCATATGGCGGCATAATCTTTGGAGCATCATATGGCGGCATAATCTATGGGGCATCATATGGCGGCATAATCTTTGGAGCATCATATGGCGGCATAATCTTTGGAGCATCATATGGCGGCATAATCTTTGGAGCATCATATGGCGGCATAATCTATTGTAGCATCATTTGGTGGCATAATCTTTGGAGCATCATATGGCGGCATAATCTATGGGGCATCATATGGCGGCATAATCTTTTGAGCATCATATGGGGCATAATCTTGGAGCATCATATGGCGGCATAATCTATGGGGCATCATATGGCGGCATAATCTTTGGAGCATCATATGGCGGCATAATCTATGGGGCATCATATGGCGGCATAATCTTTGGAGCATCATATGGGGCATAATCTTTGGAGCATCATATGGCGGCATAATCTATGGGGCATCATATGGCGGCATAATCTTTGGAGCATCATATGGCGGCATAATCTATGGGGCATCATATGACGGCATAATCTTTGGAGCATCATATGGGGCATAATCTTTGGAGCATCATATGGCGGCATAATCTATGGGGCATCATATGGGGCATAATCTTTGGAGCATCATATGGCGGCATAATCTATGGGGCATCATATGGCGGCATAATCTTTGGAGCATCATATGGCGGCATAATCTATGGGGCATCATATGGCGACATAATCTATGGAGCATCATATGGGGGCATAAAATCCATGGAGCATCATATGGGGGAATATTCATCTATGGAGCATCATATGGCGGCATAATCTATGGGGCATCATATGGCGGCATAATCTATGGAGCATCATATGGCGGCATAATCTATGGAGCATCATATGGCAGCATAATCTATGGGGCATCACATGGCGGCATAATCTATGGAGCATCATATGGCGGCATAATCTATGGAGCATCATATGACGGCATAATCCATGGAGCTTCATATGGGGGCATAAAATCTATGGAGCATCATATGGGGGAATATACATCTATGGAGCATCATATGGCGGCATAATCTATGGAGCTTCATATGGGGCAGAAAATTTATGGAGCATCATATGGGGGAATATACATCTATGGAGCATCATATGGCGGCATAATCTATGGAGCATCATATGGCGGCATAATCTATGGAGCATCATATAGGGCATAAAATCTATGGAGCATCATATGGGGGTATAAAATCTAAGGGGCATCATATGGGGTATAAAATCTATGGGGCATCATATGGGACATAAAATATATGGAGCATCTTATGGGGGCATAACTTTTATGGAGCAGCATATGGGCCATATTATTCTATGGAGCATATTATGGGGCCATTATTAACCTTTATGGAGCATTATATGGGAGGTATTTTGTATGCCGTGTACCGCCGGACCAGAAGTGCGTCATCCGGACAGGAAGTGACACGGCGCAACATGATCTGATGTAATCGCGCATGCGCGATAGCGGTAGCAGCCGCCATGTTTTCGGTGGGAAAAGGCAAATATAAGTAGGACTATGAGAGACACTAATCTGTATAGGAGACAAAATCTAGGGGGAGGAGACTAGAGGCCTGCATGTGGCGCCGTGTCACTTCCGGTCCGGATGACGCACTTCCAGTCCGGCTTTACACGGCGCCGCATTTAAACCCCCATTTGCTCCCTTCCCATACACCTGGTCACCCAGCAGACAAGGCAGGGCGCAGGAGCGCCGCCTGTAAACCTGTACATTCGCTTCTTAAGGTATGTCTTTGATTCAAAGCGGTTCCCCCTATCTGCCATCACTCTGGGCTGCAACTTATGCCACATTTACCCCATGTAGGCTCTGTGGACGCCATCCAGGACATGTTTTAACCCCGTCCAGGGCACATTTAACCCCTACTTTTTGTACACGGCAGGGTGCAGGTGCGCCGCCTATATTTTCATTTCATCCACCTCCAAAGGTATGTTTTCATGTAAATAGTCCACTCCATCTGCCACTGTAATGGGCTATAATTTGTGTTCCATTTGCCCTGTACAGGCTATCAGGACGCCACTCAGGACAGACTTTAGCCCTATTCTGGATACATTTAACTCCTGCTCTTTGTACACAGCAGGTAATCTCTGACATTTCAATGATGGTGACCCCTATTTCCCTATATGTAATCATTTTGATATTATCTGCAGCATCTGGCTCTGCTATAAGGGAATTTACAAGGAATTTATTGCCTCTACTATGTGCCATATCTCTGTTGTACTAATTTTACAAGGTAGAAATGCGCTACTTCTTTGTTTCTTATATCATTGTGCTTTTGTTCTACTATGATTATATAAATCGTTACTCTATATATCTCCATGTTGAGATTGTATAATGATGCTCCATATGTACTTTAACGATATATTCTACTTTCTGGATTATTATCTACATGACATTTTTCGCAATCAATTATATATGATCCAGCCCATATCTGTATATATGTTATATATGTAATCACTGTATATAATTGCCTCACACTATGTTTCTTCTATTTTTCTCTAGTACCCTATGATTAAGATCCGGGAGGGTCGAAACGTTGGGTATCTGTATATTGTACATATTATTATTACGGTACTGGCACTTTCTTCTTTTGGATTGGATAATTTTTCAAATAAAAATATTTTTCTGCATAGTAATCAATTGTAGTGTGCGGTGAATTTTGCTCTTCCTATATTTGTTGGTGCCGCTTAGGACCAATTCACCAGCACCTCCTATACACTAGACTTGAGTGCACACCATTTCACCCATATTACCTTGTCGTGGTGGTGGCTTAAAAAAATCTTTTGGTCAAAACAAAAGCTGATGGCTATGCATGTGATTTGATGTTAATGTGTCATTGGTGAGGGCGTGGTGCAGAAGTGGAGTTTTTCCAAGAAAAGGCGGAGGGATTTTGGATAGTTCGCGTGGTGGAGGAGGAGCTAGGGTTGAGGCGGAACTTGGGGTGGAGCTTAAAGGGGGGCCCCATAAATTTTGCCAGTATGGGGCCCCAAAATTCCTAGTGGCAGCCCTGTCAGGTTGGCACAGGTCTGTGGAGTTATCTTGGCCCACTCCTCCATGCAGATCTTCTCCAAGTTATCTAGGTTCTTTGGGTGTCTCACGTGGACTTTAATCTTGAGCTCCTTCCACAAGTTTTCAATTGGGTTAAGGTCAGGAGACTGACTAGGCCACTCCAACACCTTGACTTTTTCCCTCTTGAACCAGGCCTTGGTTTTCTTGGCTGTGTGCTTTGGATCGTTGTCTTGTTGGAAGATGAAATTACGACCCATCTTAAGATCCTTGATGGAGGAGCGGAGGTTCTTGGCCAAAATCTCCAGGTAGGCCATGCTATCCATCCTTCCATGGATGCGGACCAGATGGCCAGGCCCCTTGGCTGAGAAACAGCCCCACAGCATGATGCTGCCACCACCATGCTTGACTGTAGGGATGGTATTCTTGGGGTCGTATGTAGTGCCATCCAGTCTCCAAACGTCACGTGTGTGGTTGGCACCAAAGATCTCGATCTTGGTCTCATCAGACCATAGAACCTTGAACCAGTCTGTCTCAGAGTCCTCCAAGTGATCATGAGCAAACTGTAGACGAGCCTTGACATGACGCTTTGAAAGTAAAGGTACCTTACGGGCTCGTCTGGAACGGAGACCATTGCGGTGGAGTACGTTACTTATGGTATTGACTGAAACCAATGTCCCCACTGCCATGAGATCTTCCCGGAGCTCCTTCCTTGTTGTCCTTGGGTTAGCCTTGACTCTTCGGACAAGCCTGGCCTCGGCACGGGAGGAAACTTTCAAAGGCTGTCCAGGCCGTGGAAGGCTAACAGTAGTTCCATAAGCCTTCCACTTATGGATGATGCTCCCAACAGTGGAGACAGGTAGGGCCAACTCCTTGGAAAGGGTTTTGTACCCCTTTCCAGCCTTTTGACCCTCCACGATCTTGTCTCTGATGGCCTTGGAATGCTCCTTTGTCTTTCCCATGTTGACCATGTATGAGTGCTGTTCACAAGTTTGGGGAGGGTCTTAAATAGTCAGAAAAGGCTGCCAAAAGAGATCATTAATCCACACATGTGAAGCTCATTATTCTTGGTGCCTGAACTACTTCTTAATACTTTAGGGGGACCAAACAGAATTCCTGTGGTTTGAGGGGTTGAATAATAAATGATACTCTGAATTAACTTTTAACGTTTTAAAAAAAAAAAAAAATTAAAACAAAAATTTTTGCAGCAGTGCATTTCCCACTTCCAGGCTGATCTACAGTACAAATTTCACAATGCCAAGTTAATTCCGCATGTGTCAACCAGCTAAATCTGCAGGGGGTTGAATACTACTTGTAGGCACTGTACCCAGGACACTGGTACTCTCAGCAAGACCCTGGTGAATGCAGAAGAATTCTTCAGTGCAAGTCTCTACAAACAAGTAAGAAAATGACAAGTAGCACAGAGCTAAAACTCACAGTAGCTAAACTGAATGATGAGAACTATCAGCTATGGAAGTTCAAAGAAGAGATGTTATTGTCTAAAGATGATTTATGGAAAGTAATCACTACAGATAGACCTGATCAAGATAATCAGACATGGGATAAGAAAAATAGACAAGCGAGAGCCACCATTAGCTTATTAGTGGATGATGCTCAATTAATACATATAAGAAATGAAGAAACAGCAAAAGGAATGTGGGAAGCATTAAGAAAGCTATATGAGAGACCCAGCTTAAATCACAAATTATTTTTATTAAGAAAGCTTTACAGTATGAGACTAAGTGCAGACAGTGACATGCAGAAGCACATATCCTCAATGATGGAAGTGATATCACAGCTAAGATCTATTGGTGAAGACATTAAAGAAAGTCATATAGCAGCTATATTGTTGTGCAGTTTACCAGATTCATATACTGCTTTAATAAATGCACTAGAGACAAGACCTGAAACAGACATTACATTAGAGTTTGTGAAAACAAGACTCATAGATGAATATCAGAAGAAAATAACAAAGCAATGATTCTTCTACTGAAAAGGACAGTGAAAACGCTCTTAAAGCTAAAGAATTTAAGAAACCTTATAATAAAGAGACAAGAGAATGCTTTAGATGTAAGAAAAAAGGTCATTTAACCCCTTCACCCCCAAGGGTGGTTTGCACATTAATGAAAGGGCCAATTTTTACAATTCTGACCACTGTCTCTTTATGAGGTTATAACTCTGGAACGCTTCAATGGATCTTCGCGATTCTGAGACTGTTTTCTCGTGACATATTGTACTTCACGTTAGTGGTAAAATTTCTTTGATATAACTTGCGTTTATTTTTGAAAAAAACGCAAATATGGCGAAAATTTTTAAAATTTTGCAATTTTCAAACTTTGAATTTTTATTCCCTTAAAACAGAGAAATATATCACACAAAATAGTTAAGAAATAACATTTCCCACATGTCTACTTTACATCAGCACAATTTTGGAACCAAAATTTTTTTTTGTTAGGAAGTTATAAGTGTTAAAAGTTGACCAGCGATTTCTCATTTTTACAGCAAAATTTACAAAGCCATTTTTTTTAGGGACCACCTCACATTTGAAGTCACTTTGAGGGGTCTATATGGCAGAAAATACCCAAAAGTGACATCATTCTAAAAACTGCACCCCTCAAGGTACTCAAAACCATATTCAAGAAGTTTATTAACCCTTCAGGTGCTTCACAGTAACTAAAGCAACGTGGAAGGAAAAAATGAATATTTTACTTTTTAGCCACAAAAATTATCTTTTACCAACTTTTTTTTATTTTCACAAGGGTAAAAGGAGAAAATGGACAGATAAGGTTGTTATGCAATTTCTCCTGAGTACGCCAATACCCCATATGTGGGGAAAACCACTGTTTGGGCACACGGCAGAGCTCGTAAGGGAAGGAGCGACGTTTGACTTTTCAAACTAAAATTGGCTGGAATTTAGATTGGATGCCATGTCGCGTTTGGAGAGCCCCTGATGCGCCTAAACAGTGGAAACCCCCCACAAGTGACACCATTTTGGAAACTAGACCCCCTAAGGTACTTATCTAGATCTGTTGTGAGCACTTTGAACCCTCAAGTGTTTCACAAAAGTTTATAAAGCCTGGGTGTGAAAAAAAAAAAATCAATTTTCCACAAAAATGATTTTTTAGTCCCAAATTTTTGAATTTTCCCAAGGAAATTGGACCCCAAAAGTTGTTGTCCAATTTGTCCTGAGTACGCTGATACCCCATATGTGGGGGGGAAACTGTTTGGGCGCACGGCAGGGCTTGGAAAGGAAGTAGTAACGTTTTGGAATGCAGACGTTAATGGGGGTCATGTTCCGTTTGCAGTGCCCCAGATGAGCCTAAACAGTGGAAACCCCCCACAAGTGACCCCATTTTGGAAACTAGACCCCCTAAGGAACTTATCTAGATCTTTGGTGAGCACTTTGAACCCCCAAGTGCTTCACACAAGTTTATAATGCCCGGCATGAAAATAAAAAATCCTATTTTTTTTCCCACAAAAATTATCTTTTAGTCACTAATTTTTTATTTTCCCAAGGGTAACAGGAGAAATTGGACCACATAAGTTGTTGTACAATTTGTCCTGAGTAAGCTGATACCCCATATGTGGGGGGGAACCACTGTTTGGGCGCACGGCAGAGCTCGGAATGGAAGGAGCACCATTTGACTTTTTCCAACCAAAATTGGCTGGAATTGAGTTTGGATGCCATGTTGCATTTGGAGAGCCCCTGATGTGCCTAAACAGTGGAAACCCCCCACAAATGACCCCATTTGGGAAACTAGACCCCCTAAGGAACTTATCTAGATTCTTGATGAGCAATTTGAACCCCCAAGTGCTTCACACAAGTTTATAACGTAGAGCCGTAAAATTTAAAAATCATATTTTTTCTACAAAAATGATCTTTTCACCCCAATTTTTATTTTTCCAAGGGTAACAAGACTCCAAAAGTTATTGTGCAATTTGTCCTGAGTGCGCTGATACCCCATATGTGGGGGTAAACCACTGTTTGGGTGCATGGCAGAGTTTGGAAGGGAAGGAGCGCCGTCTGACTTTTTCAACGCAGAATTGGCTGGACGCCATGTCGTGTTTGGAGAGCTTCTGATCTGCCTAAACAGTGGAAACCCCATAAATTACACCATTTTGGAAACTAGACCCCTCAAGGAACTTATCTAGATGTGTGGTGAGAACTTTGAACCCCCAGGTGTTTCACTAAAGTTTATAACGTACAGCCGTAAAATAAGAAAATCTTTTTTTTTTTTTACAAAAATGATTTTTTTCGCCCCCAATATTTTATTTTCACAAGGGTAACAGAAGAAATTGGAGCGCAAAGATTGTTGTCCAATTTGTCCTGAGTACACTGATACCCAATATGTGGGCGAAAACTACTGTATGGGCACACGTCGGGGCTCGGAAGGGAAGTAGTGACGTTTTGGATTGCAGACTTTGATGGAATGGTCTGGGGGCGTCATGTCACATTTGGAGAGCCCCTGATGAACCTAAACAGTGGAAACCCCCCACAAGTGACCCCATTTTGGCAAATAGACCCCACAAGGAACTTATCTAGATGTGTGGTGAGCACTTTGAACCCCAAAGTGCTTCACAGAAGTTTATAACGCACAGCCGTAAAAATAAAAAATCCTTTTTTTTTTACAAAAATGATTTTTTTCGCCCCCAATATTTTATTTTCACAAGGGTAACAGGAGAAATTGGACCCCAAAAGTTGTTGTCCAATTTGTCCTGAGTACGCTGATACCCAATATGTGGGAGAAAACTACTGTATGGGCGCACGTCAGGGCTCGGAAGGGAAGTAGTGAAGTTTTGGATTGCAGATTTTGATGGAATGGTCTGGGTGCGTCATGTCGCATTTGGAGAGCCCCTGATGCGCCTAAACAGTGGAAACCCCCCACAAGTGACCCCATTTTGGAAAATAGACCCCACAAGGAACTTATCTAGATGTGTGGTGAGCACTTTGAACCCCGAAGTGCTTCACAAAGTTTATAACGCACAGCCGTAAAAATAAAAATTTTTTTTTTTTTGCAAAAATGATTTTTTCGCCCCAATATTTTATTTTTACAAGGGTAACAGGAGAAAATGGACCCCAAAAGTTGTTGTCCAATTTGTCCTGAGTACGCTGATACCAAATATGTGGGAGAAAACTACTGTATGGGTACACGTTGGGGCTCGGAAGGGAAGTAGTGATGTTTTGGATTGCAGACTTTGATGGAATGGTCTGGGGGCGTCATGTCGCATTTGGAGAGCCCCTGATGCGCCTAAACAGTGGAAATCCCCAACAAGTGACCCCATTTTGGAAAATAGACCCCACAAGGAACTTATCTAGGTGTGTGGTGAGCGCTATGAAGCCCCAAGTGCTTCACAGAAGTTTATAATGTACAGCCGTAAAAACAAAAAAATAATTTTTTTTGTACAAAAATGATATTTTCGCCCCCAGTTTTTTATTTTCCCAAGGGTAACAGAAGAAATAGGACAAATTGCACAATAACTCTTGGGGTCCAGAGTACGCTGATACCCCATATGTGGGGATAAACTAGTGTTTGGACGCATGGCAGAGCTCAGAAGTGAAGGAGCACCGTTTGACTTTTCAACGCTGAATTGTCTGGAATTGAGATCAGACGCCATGTCACATTTGGAGAGCCCCTGATGTGCCTAAACAGCGGAAACCCCCCAATTCTAACTCCAACCCTAACCCCAACACACCCCTAACCCTAGTCCCAACCCTAACCACAAACCTAACCCTAACACACCCCTAATCCCAACCCTAACCCTAATCCTAACTTTAGCGCCAACCCTAACCCTAACTTTAGCCGCAACCCTAACCCTAACCCTAATGGGAAAATGGAAATAAATACATTTTTTAAATTTTATTATTTTTCCCTAACTAAGGGGGTGATAAAGGGGGGTTTGATTTACTATTTATAGCGGGTTTTTATGATTGGCAGTTGTCACGCTAAAAGACGCTTTTTATTGCAAAAATAGTTTTTTGCATCGCCACATTTTGAGAGCTATAATTTTTGCATATTTTGGC
The DNA here is from genome assembly GCA_033576555.1 of Oophaga sylvatica. Classification (NCBI taxonomy): domain Eukaryota; kingdom Metazoa; phylum Chordata; class Amphibia; order Anura; family Dendrobatidae; genus Oophaga; species Oophaga sylvatica. Next base: position 131,809,364 of record JARQOD010000002.1, on the reverse strand, counting down.
CCACAGAGTCATGTGAGGTCTTATTTTTTGCGGTACGAGTTGACGTTTTTATTTGTACCATTTTTGAGCAGGTGACATTTTTTGATCGCTTTTTATTTCGATTTTTGGGAGGTTAGAATGAACAAAAATCAGCAATTCATGAATTTCTTTTGGGGGAGGCGTTTATACCGTTCCGCGTGTGGTAAAATTGATAAAGCAATTTTATTCTTCGGGTCAGTACGATTATGGTGATACCTCATTTATATCATTTTTTTATGTTTTGGCGCTTTTATAGAATAAAAACTATTTTATATAAAAAATAATTATTTTTGCATCGCTTTATTCTGCGAGCTATAACTTTATTTTTTCGCTGATGATGCTGTATGGCGGCTCGTTTTTTGCGGGACAAGATGACGTTTTCAGCGGTGCCATGATTATTTATATCGGTCTTTTTGATCGCGCGTTATTCCACTTTTTGTTCGGCGGTATGATGATAAAGCATTGATTTTTTGCTTCGGTTTTTTTTTTTTTTTAAGGGGTTCACTAAAGGGGTTAACTAGTGGGACAGTTTTATAGGGGGGGTCGTTACGGACGCGGCGATACCAAATATGTGTACTTTTATTGTTTTGTTTTTTTTTATTTACAGGAAGAAATGAATTTATTGGGGAATATTTTTTTTTTTTTTATTTATTTTGGATTTTTTTTTATAACATGTTTATTTTTATTTTTTTTACTTTTTTACTTTGTCCCAGGGTGGGACATCACTGTATTTTATCAAATCGTTGGTGTGACAGTGTGCACAGCACTCTGTCACACCAGCGATCGCTCAGGCAGTGCAGCAGGCTTCTCAGTGTCTGCTCTCAGCAGGCACTGAGGAAGCCGCCTCCCTCCAGGACCCCGGCGCCATCTTGGATCCGGGTCCTGGGAGGGAGGAAGCCCTCAGAACAGCGCGATCACATCGCGCTGGTCTGAGGGTCTCAGGGGGGCGCGCAGGGAGCCCCCACCCTGCGCGATCCTCCCCTGTGCCCCCAGTACACCGCGATCATGTTTGATCGCGGTGTGCTAGGGGTTAATGTGCCGGGAGCGGTCCGTGACCGCTCCTGACACACAGTCACGGGTGTCAGCTGTGATAATCAGCTGACACCCGGCGGCGATTAGCTGCGCTCCCCTCAGGAGCGCAGCTGATCGCCTATGACGTACTATCCCGTCCATGGGCAGAATGGCACGGGTTTTATGGACGAGATAGTACGTCTAATGTCAGAGAGGGGTTAAAGAAAGACTGTACCATATGGAAAGCAGAACAACAAAAATTACAACATAAAAAGCATACACAGAAAGTAAAAAAACACAATTACCGATTTGTATGAGAATAATTGGAATGGCACATTCAAAATAACAGACAAGAAATCATCACTTGGTTGGTTTATTGATTCAGGAGCATTTCTTTACTGATCTTGATTTAGATAAGAAAGAAGCCATTTATCTTGCAGATGGAAGCAAAATAACCGCAGAAGGTATCGGACAAGGTATGCTAAATTGTTCAAACAAGTTCGGACAAGATTCCAAGATACATGTACAGGATGTGTTGCATGTTCCAAAATTGGAAGGCGGATTATTATCTGTGAAACGTTTAACAGCAAAAGTACTTACAGTAAAATTCAAAGACAATGAGTGTGCAATTATTGCAGGAAACAAGTTGATAACCAAAGTCAAGGCAGATGAACAATTATATCATTTTGACAAACCAAAGGAACAGATGAAGGTATGTACACATGATCACAAAAACTGTGTTCACATGTGGCATAGACGTCTAGGACATAGACACCCGGACAGTATAAGGGAACTACAGAGAAAGAATTGACAAAAGATTTAAAGATATCAGATTTCTCAATTATCATAAGATGTGAATGTTGTATAAAATCCAAAGCCACAAGGATATCTATTCCAAAAGAAAGTGAAATGAAAAGCGAAAGAACACTTGATTTGGTGCATACTGACGTTTGTGGACCCATGAAAGTGACTACATCAGGAGGCAATAGATACATGTTGACTTTTATAGACGACTACTCAAGATACACAGTCACATACTGTCATGTATAGTGTACAGTTCCTATAGCGTCTTGTGCTTGGGTGCGAGGAAAACACAGGAGACATAGGTTGAAATGAAATGACTTGTATTACTTCATACAAGCATGCTGAAAAGTTCACACAGTTTGCAGGAACAGAGTCAGGAGACACAGCAGGCCAGAGTAATTTCAAGCACTACAATAAATCTCCAAAGCAGGTTCAGGATCTCTTCTCTGTACCGTAATTCCTCTGCAAACATGGATTCACCAAACAGCAGCTTTCCAGAGTCCAAAAGTGTTCAAAGGTTCCTCAGTAGGGAATAGCTGGAGTACAAGTTCAAGGTTTCCAGGAGTCAGGTCACAGACTGACTGAGGCTTGATTCAGGAGCACTGATTGTTCAGCTGAGGCTGCTTAAGAAGCAAGAGGGAGAGAATCAGGGCGGAACATGAAAACTGGAAACTCCATATTAACTGAGGGCAAGAGCTGCAGAAAGACAGAAAGCAAAATGGCCGACGGAAAACTGAGTTTCAAAGAACATGTCAAAAGAGACAAAGAACCTTACACATACTTAATTAAGAACGAAAGTGAAGTTTTTGATAAACTTGTAGACTATATGACTTCACTTACAATCAGCAGCTGGAATATTCAGTGTCTCAACACCTCGACCTTTGGATGTAAAACAAATGACCCTGACTTTATACAAAGACTCAAAAATATAGACATCCAGATCCTCCTGGAAACATGGACCAGAGCCGAAAATGAATCCCTGGTGCCCATCGGATACAGGGAAATCTCTGTCCCTGCCCTGAAAAATAAAAACATCAAACAGGGCCGGAGCTCAGGAGGAATACTGATCTGGTATAAAGATGAGCTCCACCAATACATCAAACCGGTGAAGAGAGGAGGTAGCCACATATGGATCAGGATCAGCAGCTCCATCCTCACCTCTCAGTCTGATGTCCACCTCTGCGCCACCTATATACCACCGCCAGAGTCCCCCTACTTCAATCCAGAGAGCTTCGAGATCTTACAAAGAAAAGCCGCCCACTATCAGGCCCTGGGCAAAGTTCTCATCTTTGGGGACCTCAATGCAAGAACAGGGAGAGAAAACGACTTCCTGACCACGGATGGGAACATCTACATAGTTGGAGCAGAGAATGACGGCCAAGACTCAGTACACACAGAGAGAAACAGCTATGACGGTACAGTCAACAAAAGTGGTAAAAAGCTCCTGAACGTATGTAGAAGTTTAGGACTTCATATTCTTAATGGACGTACCAAAGGAGACTCTTTGGGGAGGTGTACACTAGACTCCCATGTAGGGAGGAGTGTAGTAGATTATGCCATTACAGATATGAAGCTGGCAAATATCAGCGCCTTCATAGTCACCCCACAAACGCACCTGTCAGACCACAGCCAACTTCTTCTGTACTTGAAATCTACAGAGAAACTATCCACTCAAAAGCCACAGCATAGCGGCCTCTTCAACCGGCCTCCATCCTACAAATGGTCCAAAACATTGGCATTAAAGTATAAAGAGGCTCTCAGCAGACCTGAAATACAGCGGATGCTCCACCACTTCTACAACCACGCGTACCAGCCTAACCCAAAGGGAGTGAGTCAAGCTACAAAAGACCTCAACAATATATTCTATGCAATGGCCAGACTGTCCGACCTTAAAAAAGTCGACAAGAGACCAAAAGAAAAACAGATCAATGGTTGGTTTGACAGAGAATGTAAAGCCGTACGGAAGACCCTGAGAACAGCCTCAAACAAGAAACACAGAGACCCCAACCACCCGGGTCTGAGGGAAGCCTATGAAACCATACAAAGGCAGTACAAAACCATCCTCAGGAGGAAGAAGCAGAGTTACATCTCTACCAAGATTAACCAACTCCAAGATGCTCCTCAAGACTATTCCTTCTGGGAACTATGGAACCACATGGGCACAAAAGACAAGAAAAACAACATCCATATCCAAAATGGCAACATCTGGCTCCAGTACTTCAGAGACCTCTATAAAGACATCCCAAAGGAAGAACTAAACCAAGAACAGGAAAGCATAATGGCAAAACTAAAAGCAATGGAGGAAAAGTAAAAAATTTCCAAAACCCCGTGGATACACCTATTACATTACAGGAAGTAGCAGAGAGAACCTCTTCCATAAGATGTAGAAAAGCCGGTGGCCTGGATGGAATCCTACCAGAAATGCTAAAGTACAGCCCACCAGAAATACAGGCTGCAATGGTTAAACTCTTCAATATTGTGCTAAGTGCCGGCTACTTCCCTCGTACCTGGAACCAAGGCCTCATCACACCCATCCACAAGAATGGGGACAGGTATGACCCAGCTAACTACAGAGGCATATGTGTCAGCAGCAACCTGGGGAAACTGTTCAACAGCATCCTGAACAAGAGGATCCTCAGTTTCCTCACCGAACATAACGTCCTCAGCAAGAGCCAAGCAAGGTTCATGCCAAACCACCGCACCACTGACCACATCTATACCCTGCATAGCCTCATTCAGAGACACGTCCACAATACAAAGAACGGGAAGATATACGCCTGTTTCGTGGACTTTAAAAAGGCCTTTGATTCGGTGTGGCACCCGGGCTTATTCCTGAAACTGCTGGAGAGCAGAATAGGAGGAAAGACCTACGATGTTATCAAAAGCTCCTACATAGAGAACCTCTGCAGTGTGAGTGTGAACGGTAAAAGAACGGCTTATTTCCAGCAGAGCCGTGGAGTCAGACAAGGCTGCAGCCTAAGTCCAACGCTCTTCAACCTTTACATCAACGAGCTGGCTACCGCTCTGGAATCTTCCACAGCACCAGGTCCCACCCTCCACGACACCCAGGTGAAATTCCTGCTGTATGCAGATGACCTGCTGCTTCTGTCACCAACCGAGAAAGGCCTCCAAGACAACTTGAAAATCTTAGATAAATTCAGCTCCACCTGGGCACTACCGGTCAACCTAAAGAAAACCAACATCATGGTGTTCCAGAGGAGAAAGAGAAAATTAGACCAGCACCCTTCATTTGTCCTCAACTGCGCCCTTACAGGAACAGACAAATATACCTACCTGGGCCTAGAGATTCACCGGTCAGGGAGCTTCAAACTAGCCATAGAGACCCTGAAAGACAAGGCATGTAAAACCTTCTATGGCATCCGAAGGAAACTCTACCATCTGAAGCCACCAGTGAGGGTCTGGTTAAAAATCTTCAACTCTGTCATCGCCCCAATTCTCCTGTATGGCAGTGAAGTCTGGGGTCCTCACACCTACCCAGACTGGTCATGGTGGGATTCCAGCCCAACAGAAATATTCCACCTGGATGTAAGGTTCTTTGTCTCTGTTGACATGTTCCTTGAAACTCAGTTTTCCGTCGGCCATTTTGCTTTCTGTCTTTCTGCAGCTCTTGCCCTCAGTTAATATGGAATTTCCAGTTTTCATGTTCCCGCCCTGATTCTTCCCTCTTGCTTCTTAAGCACCCAATCAGTGCTCCTGAATCAAGCCTCAGTCAGTCTGTGACCTGACTCCTGGAAACCTTGGACTTGTACTCCAGCTATTCCCTACTGAGGAACCTTGGAACACCTTTGGACTCTGGAAACCTGCTGTTTGGTGAATCCATGTTTGCAGAGGAATTACGGTACAGAGAAGAGATCCTGAACCTGCTTTGGAGATTTATTGTAGTGCTTGAAGTTGCTCTGGCCTGCTGTGTCTCCTGTCTCTGTTCCTGCAAACTGTGTGAACTTTTCAGCATGCTTGTATGAAGTAATACAAGTCATTTCATTTCAACCTATGTCTCCTGTGTTTTCCTCGCACCCAAGCACAAGACGCTATAGGAACTGTACACTATACATGACAAGATTCAGGAGCCAATGTTTAGTGTCTGCTGGGTCTGGGAAAGCCGTGTCTGCTGTGACTGTGGATACCAGATGTCCGTTTAATACCTTATGTGATGACAGTGGTTGTGACTTCTCACAACCATTCCAGGTGAGCGCATTCCCTTAAAATTTTACTCTGGAGTGTTACCACAGGTAAACACTATTGTTTTGTTTTTTTTTTCCTTTCCTCTTCTCCTTCCAGCACCTCTGCCTTAAAAGATCTGGAAGATGGAGGCCCGCATAAAGGAACTTTGCGGAGTGACTGATACAATCCTTTCAGATGTACAGACTTTAAAGACCCGTTTTGCAAGCCTACAGGACCTCACTAATCATAATTTGCAAGTGTTTGGACAGACTACCCAGGAATTGCGAGCCAGGATTGAGGCTCTAGAGGAATGAGCCCAGGCTCCTGCCATAACCCCGAGTTCTGGGATCCCCAAATTACCTCCTTTTCGTTTTGGCGGTGAACGTGAGAAATTCAGGGGATTTATTAATCAATGCAATTTATTTTTCTCTGCACATGCTTCACAATTTCCCACTGAACGATCCAAAGTGCTTACTATAATCATGTTGCTTACCAATAAGGCTTTGATGTGGGCAAACCCTCTGATTGAGACTGAGGATGATTGTTTGAATCACCTTGATGCTTTTATTTCAGCCATGGGGCAGGTGTTTGATGACCCCAATCGAGGTGCAACAGCTGAAGCAGCCATGTTAACTTTGCGCCAAGGTAAGCGTTCAGTAGCCGAATATGCCCTGGATTTCAGGAGATGGGCTCTTGATACCACTTGGGACACTTCCGCTAAAAAATCTATTTTTCGGAAAGGGTTGTCCCCACCTGATTAAGGATGAACTTGCTCGTGCCGACCCTCCCACTTCGTTAGGTGACTTTATTAACTATTGTATCCGTATTGATGCTCGTCTGACTGAACGCAGACAAGAGAGATGGTTCGAAAATAATCGCACTAACCTTTTACTACCTCCCTCCTCAGCTAAGGAACCTTTGAGTAGGATCACAAGGGAACCAGAACCTGAACCCATGCAGGTGGACTCTTTACAAAGACGGGTTAGTGATGCACGCAAAGAACATCGTATAAAGGAAAATCTATGTTTCTACTGTGGTAAGTCAGGGCACTTCATTATAAACTGCCCCAGCCGTTCTCGTAAGACTATTGCAGCAGTCATTCACTGTGAGTGTTGCGAGAGGAGCTCTGTCATGTCCGAGCCTCAGGCTCCAGAGAGATCTGCTGCAAGAGATCTTGATTTCTCGGACTTAAACTCTGTTAGTTCTGGGGACGATGACGGTATAAACGCTGCAATTTTTCAAGTTTCCTCAGCGATGTCCCAGCTGAGTTGTAAAAGAAACAATTCTCATTGCTTCCTTTCCATCAAACTCTGGGTTAACTCAGTCTGGGTGTCTAGCTCTGCTATGATCGACTCAGGAGCAAGTGGAAATTTTATGGATATCTCCTTTGCTCTGAAACAGGGGATACGTTCAGTGAAGAAGGCTACTCCAGTACAGATGGAGACTGTGGATGGCTCTCTACTGACTTCTGGACCAGTGGATCAAGAAACAGAGCCTTTGAGGGTCCTTATGGGTAAAGATCATCAGGAGAAAATGTCTTTTATGCTGATCTCTTCTCCCCACTTTCCCATTATTCTAGGGCTACCATGGCTGCAGGCGCAGAATCCTACGATTAACTGTGAGACCAAGGAATTACACTTTCCGGAGAAACAGATGAGTCAAGGAGTTTCAGCTTGCTCTGTTCCTAAAGGAACCATGTCAGTCCCTGAACTACCAGCTGTATACCAGGACTATGTGGATTTATGTGACAAGAAGAACGCTGATCAGCTTCCTCCTCACCGTCCATATGATTGTCCAATTGAATTATTGTCTGGAGCCGAGATACCTTTTGGTAAGATCTACCCCCTAGCGGGGCCCGAGCTAAAAGCTTTGAAGGATTATATAGACGAAAATTTAGCCAAGGGCTTCATACGCCCCTCTTCATCTCCCGCAGGTGCACCCATCTTCTTTGTGAAGAAGAAAGATGGATCTCTGAGACCCTGCATAGACTATAGGGAACTCAATAAGGTTACTATTAGAAACCGTTATCCATGGCCTTTAATCCCTGAGTTGTTGGAGAGAGTGCGGCATGCCAAAATTTTCTCTAAACTGGATCTCCGTGGGGCCTATAACTTGGTCCGTATTAGACCTGGGGATGAATGGAAGACTGCATTCAGGTCACGCTATGGACACTTTGAATATCTAGTTATGCCTTTTGGTCTGAGTACCGCCCCAGCCACTTTCCAACACTTCGTGAATGATATCTTCAGGGATCTCCTAGATACATTTGTGGTGATTTATCTGGATGATATTCTAATTTTTTCTAACTCCACAGAGGAACATCATGGACATGTGAGAATGGTCTTAGAACGCCTAAGACAAAACCATCTCTACATCAAACTTGAAAAGTGTGAATTCCATAGGACCGAAATTCAATTTCTGGGGTATGTACTATCTACGCAAGGGATTAGTATGGATGGAAGCAAGACCCAAGCCATCAAGGATTGGCCAATTCCTAGAAATGTGAATGAGGTGCAGCGCTTCATCGGGTTTGCCAACTTCTATAGACGTTTCATTAAGAATTTTTCTGAGGTAGTGTCACCTATCACCCAACTTACCCGGAAACAGTCTAGGTTCTCCTGGACCCCGCAAGCTCAGGAAGCATTTTCCTGTTTAAAGGATAAATTTACCACCGCACCTATCTTAGTACATCCCAACCCCGAGCTTGCCTTCATAATAGAGGTGGATGCTTCAGACTGTGCCGTTGGAGCTATACTCTCTCAGAGAACAGGTGAGAAGAATGTCTTGCATCCCTGTGCCTTCTTTTCCCAGCAGTTGTCTTCGGCTGAGAGGAACTACGATGTGGGCAATAGAGAATTGTTGGCCATTATTGCCGCCTTCAAGGAATGGAGACACCTTCTTCAGGGAGCTGCACAGCAAATAGTCGTCCTGACAGACCATCGTAACCTTGAATTTATCAGGTCGGCTAAGTGCCTGACTCCTCGCCAGGCTCGCTGGAATCTTTTCCTAAACCAATTTAATTTTGTCATTTCTTATAGACCAGGATCGCGCAATGGAAAGGCTGATGCACTCTCTAGGATTCATTCAGCAGAGACACGTCCACTTACTCCTCCTAAGACTATTCTTCCTGACTCTAGATTCCTGGGAGTGATTCATAATCAAGACCTACTTAAGGACATCAAGGAAGCATACCATGCAGATTCTTTGTTGGCTCAACCCCCAAGGGACGTAAGTCTTGTCTTTAAGAATGGTGTGTGGATTCAGGGACAACGTCTGTATATACCTGAAACAGTCAGATTGAGAGTATTGCAACTCATCCACGATTCCAAGATAGCCGGGCATAGGGGAATTCTAAAGACACAAGAATTTCTTTCTCGTTTCTTTTGGTGGCCCACTTACAGGAAAGATGTTTTAAACTATGTCACTTCATGTGAAGTCTGTGCAAGATGCAAAACACCTCGCTCCTCACCAACTGGTCTGTTGCAACCTCTTCCCACCCCGTCCCGCCCGTGGGGATCCATTTCTATGGACTTCATTGTGGAGTTACCAACCTCTCAAGGGAAGAACACCATTCTAGTGGTGGTTGACCGTCTAACAAAGGCAGCTCATTTCATCCCTTGTGTCGGCTTACCCACTGCAAAACAGACATCAGATTTGATGATTAAGAATGTGTTTCGCTTACATGGAGTACCGGATGAGGTCATTTCGGATCGAGGGGTGCAATTCACTTCAAGGTTTTGGCAAAATTTCTGTGCAGCATTGGACATTAAAGTAAACCTTTCTTCTGCTTTTCATCCCCAGACTAATGGACAGACAGAACGAACCAATCAGACCCTGGAGCAGTATCTCCGCTGTTTTATCTGCCACCTACAGGATGATTGGGTGGATCTACTTCCACTGGCTGAGTTCTCTTATAACAACTCTCAGAGCGCCTCCACTAAGCAGTCTCCTTTTTACTCCAATCTAGGTTATCATCCTAACATTCTTCCTCGATTTCCCATAGATACGCCCTTGCCGGCAGTGGCTGAAAGAATCACTTCTTTACAAAGAATATGGATCTTCTAAAGGAAAATCTAGAATTGGCTCAGGAAAGGTACAAGAAAGCAGCAGATAAATTTTCGTAAACCTGCACCAGCTTTCAAGGTAGGAGATTTGGTCTGGCTGTCAACCAGAAATCTTAAATTAAAGATTCCATCGTCTAAATTGGGACATAAGTACATTGGACCTTATAAGATCAGTAAGATTATAAGTGCTGTTGCTTGTCGTCTTCAACTGCCCAGAACTATGAGAATCCATCCTGTCTTTCATGTGTCCCTACTAAAGGCTGCAACACCCAATACGTTTCCTGGACGTTCTTCTCCTTGCCCTGACCCAGTGCTGGTCGATGGTCAGGAAGAATTTATGGTGGAAAGGATTCTAGATTCCAGGTTGTACAGAAATCAGTTGCAATATTTGATTAAATGGCAGGGCTACCCAGTGGAGGACAACTCATGGGAACCAGTCAATAATGTAAATGCTCCTCGCCTGCTCCGCCAGTTTCATCAGAGGTACCCTGACAAGCCTGGTCTGAGGTCATCCAGAGGTTGTCCCTAAGGGGGGAGTAATGTAAGGTTCTTTGTCTCTGTTGACATGTTCCTTGAAACTCAGTTTTCCGTCGGCCATTTTGCTTTCTGTCTTTCTGCAGCTCTTGCCCTCAGTTAATATGGAGTTTCCAGTTTTCATGTTCCCGCCCTGATTCTTCCCTCTTGCTTCTTAAGCAGCCTCAGCTGAACAATCAGTGCTCCTGAATCAAGCCTCAGTCAGTCTGTGACCTGACTCCTGGAAACCTTGGACTTGTACTCCAGCTATTCCCTACTGAGGAACCTTGGAACACCTTTGGACTCTGGAAACCTGCTGTTTGGTGAATCCATGTTTGCAGAGGAATTACGGTACAGAGAAGAGATCCTGAACCTGCTTTGGAGATTTATTGTAGTGCTTGAAGTTGCTCTGGCCTGCTGTGTCTCCTGTTCTGTTCCTGCAAACTGTGTGAACTTTTCAGCATGCTTGTATGAAGTAATACAAGTCATTTCATTTCAACCTATGTCTCCTGTGTTTTCCTCGCACCCAAGCACAAGACGCTATAGGAACTGTACACTATACATGACACTGGAATTCTGAAAGCACCTTCTCCAAGTCCATCGGAGCACCTCCAACAGTGCCTGCCGGGCCGAGCTGGGCAGATTCCCTCTACACCTAACGGTTCTAAAGAGGGCAATGCCATTCCAGGCTCACCTACATAGGAGCAATCCAAGCTCTCATCACCATAAAGCCCTGACACACGTAGGTGAAACAGAAAAACTAGGACCCTCAGAACAGCTCACCCAAACCCAACCTGACCAGAACACCAATCACAACAACCTGACAAAAGCCGAAATCAGGAAGATGGTAGACGAGGCCAGGAGAGGTATGTCAGTGACTGGAAGAATGGCATCATCAGCTCCCAGAAACTGACCATGTACCGGAGTCTACAGAGAGACTACAGACTGGCCCAATACCTGGAGAAACTCCCGACCCCAGAGACCGCAAGATCCTGAACCGGTATAGACTCAGTGCCCACAGTCTGGCCATCGAATCCGGCCGACACAGGCAGAGCTACAAGCCCAGGGAGGAAAGACTATGCCAACACTGTGACCAGGAGGCCATAGAGGACGAAATCCACTTCCTGCTACACTGCTCCAAATACTCAGCAGTGAGGGACACTCACTTCAGGAGACTCTCACATCTCTTCCTGGATTGCATCACCATGAAGGAGGAAGAGAAAACATATATCTTGCTGGGGGAAGAAGAGAGAGCAGCGGAGATAGCAGCGCGGTATGTGAGCGCATGTCATAGACTGCAAGAAAGAGAACTATGATATGCCATGGACTTCTATAGCCCCACCCCGGATCTGCCCCCATCCCCCCTTCCTATGCCATGGACTTCTATAGTCCCTACCTAGATCTGCCCCTACCCAACATATCTATCCCTATTCCCTTTTGTATACTTGCTTTGGCAAAACTAATGTGTATTTAGTCCTGCCAATAAAGCTTCTTTGAATCTTGAATCTATGTAACAAGATCAAGTAACAAATTTCAAAGGAAGCCAATTGTCATCAGAAGTGATAATGGAGGTGAATTTACAGGTCACAGAATAGAAGACTACTTAAGACAAAATGGAATAGAACATCAGAAAACTGTTCCATACATACCTGAACAAAATGGAGTAGCAGAAAGGAAAAACAGAACTCTAACAGAAATGATGAGATGTATGCTGACAGATTCTAAACTACCAGAGAAATATTGAGGTGAGGCAGCAATGACAGCTACATATCTACAGAACTGACTTTTTTCCAGAAAACTGAAGAAAACTCCATATGAACTGGGCAAGGTATGAAACCAAGTGTCAATCATTTAAAAGTTTTTGGATGTAAAGTTTTTAGATTCATTCCAACAGAAAAACGTTCCAAACTTCAAAACAGATGCATGGAAGGAATATTCGTTGGATATAGTGAAAATTGCAAAGGATATAGAATCTTAGATCCCAAAACAGACAGAGTTACAGTGAGTAACAGTGTGACATTCATTGAAGATTTAAATGAAGACATTATGATTTCAGTTGAAACAAAAAATGAGAAAAACAATAGTGACATAACTGAAGAAATATCTGATGAGAAAGAAGTAGAAATTAATGAAGAACAAAATACTGAAAGTGAAGAATCACAACTACAAACAGACACAGAACCAAGACGTTCAATAAGAGAGAACAAAGGAAAACCACCAAAACGTCTCTCATACAAGACAAGTATAAGAAAAATTAATGAGCCTACCTCTTGGGAAGACATAGCTAAACTTTCTGAAGAAGAAGCTAATATATGGATAGAAGCAACAGAAACAGAAATTAAATCCATGCATGATTCAAATACATGGACACTAACAGATTTGCCAGAAGGAAGAAAAGCCATAGGATGTAAATGGATAAAGTAAAATACCAAACAGATGGCACACCTGAAAGATATCGAGCAAGACTCGTAGCTAAAGGGTATTCTCAAAAATATGGAGAAGACTATGATGAAACATTTGCTCCAGTTGTCAAACACACTACAATAAGAACTTTACTTACAGTTGCAGCAATGGAACAGATGGAACTAAGACATCTGGATGTAAAGACAGCTTTTTTGAATGGAGATTTAACAGAAGACATTTACATGGAACAACCTCTAGGACTCAAAGATGAAAGAAATCCAACAAAGTTTGTAAACTACAGAAAAGCATATATGGTTTAAAGCAAGCAGCTAAAGCGTGGAATGACAAAATCACGGAAGTACTAACAAATGAAAAATTTGAAAGAAGCAAAGCTGATCCATGCTTGTACACAAAAAAGATGAGTAATAGATGGATTTATGTACTCATATATGTAGACGACATTTTGATTTGTTTTAAACAAGAAAGGGATAAAGAAAACATTCTAAAAACCCTGAAACAACATTTTGAAATCAAACACTTAGGAAATGTAAAACAGTACCTAGGAATACAGATAGAAAGACAAGAAGTACTGTGGTTAAGACAATTGTTGACAGAATTAGGACAATCACACTTGGAACCAACAAAACTAAAAGAGGACCAAGGAGTCTTGAAGTTGGAGTATTGCCCTACTGAAGAAATGACAGCAGACATTTTCACGAAGGCGTTGAATGCTAATAAACATCAGAGACTAATGAAGAAATTGGGTTTGATTGAATAAGTCCTTACTGCTGAGAAAGGGTGTCGGCATATGCAACAGATTAGGACTTATTATAAGTAAAAGGAGGACTTTATGCTGACCTGACAGTAGATGGCGATGTTGTGTAACATTTCCTTCTGTTTAATGTATTGTATAAGAAATAGTCTCACTTGTACTTTCACTTTCGTTTTGTTCCTGTTCCCTGATGCAATGCTAAAATGACTGTGCATTATTCTTTTACCTCATGCTGTTAGAAGTAAAAGCTTGTTATCCCATGAAGCCTGCTCTATGAAGTTTTCTACTGCAAAGGTGTGGATTCAGAAGCTGTGCAACAGTATATCTGGCTTGTGGGGTAGTGTGGCAAAACAGAAGCCTTTTCGTATGATGAAAAACAACCAAACTCCGCTATATTTTGCATAAACTTATATGAAGTCTGCCAAAAACATAAGGGAAAACGTATTATGGTCTGATGAGAAAAATGTTGAACTGTTTGGCCATAATTGCACAAGGTATGTTTGCCGCAAAGCCAATACTGAACATCATCAAAAGAACACCAACAGCATAGTGGAGACAGCATTAGGCTTTGGGGCTGTGTTTATCGGCAGCTGGAATTGGTGCTTTAGTCAAGGTGGAGGGAATTATGAATACTTCCACATATCAGTCAATTTTGCAAACCTACAGGCCTCTGTAAAAAAGCTGAAGATGAATTTCACTTTCACCATGACGACCCTAAACATACCTCCAAATCAACAAAAGAATGGCTTCACCAGAAGATCAAAGTTTGGGAAAGGCCAAGGCAGAGCCCAGACCTGAATGCAATGGATAATCTGTGGGTAAGCTGAAGAGGGCGCTATAGAAAGGAGATTCCCTCACAATTTGACAGATATGGAGCACTACTGCAAGAAAAAGTGGGCAAATATTGTAAATTCTAGATGTGCCATGCTGATAGACTCCTGCCCAAGAATACTGAATGTTGACATAAATTCAAAGGGTACTTCAACAAAGTATTAGTTAAAGGGTGCGTTTATTTATGCAACCACATTATTTTAGCTTTTTATTTTTCTTTTTTCATATGAAAACATTTCAGTTGGTCGCTCAATTGAATTGTACAGATTTGGGGTAGAAAAAGTTTTGAAATTCTTTTTGTTATGATTTGTTTACATGATAAAAACTTGGCATTTTATCTGATGTGTTGAGTTTTCATATCCACTGAATGGGGGAATCAGGGTAGTATTACTATATGTGTGGGGGAATTAGGGGTCATTATTATCATATATGGGGGAAATCAAGTAACGTTGATACTATATATGGATTATTATAGGGTATGTGGAGATCAGAGGCAATATTACTACCGTATATATGGCACTATATTACTATATATGGGTGGAATCAATGGGAAGAGCAATGGGAATCAATTGCCCATACTATGCATGGTCAATTTTACCATCTAGAGGGCACACGGGGCATAAATACTATGTGGGACACTAAGTGGAGCTCTGATTCTGTGTGTTCTGGTGCAGTAAATGGAACAAATAGTGTGGCAGCAGCCTAAGCATTGGTGTAACAGTGGGATGAGGAGTTTGTGTCAGTTGCGGGCAGTGCTGGAAATATGACTTTGTCACAAACTTGAATATGAGTCATGGTTGGAAGAAGTCTTTATCAGGAAGGACTGGTATCTACCACTATTTGGTCACTGTATGGTGGTAAAATTGGACCAGATGTAGTGAATTTCAATCAGTAGCAGCATTGTTTATGAGGTGTTCACAAAAAATAGGGTGCACATCTGTAGTGTAAACAGTTACCCAGTTGGGGGCCCACTCAGATGTGTTTTTCCCCTTCTGTGATGCACCCCTAGCGACTGCCTTGGCACAGTGTGTAGCCTGTGACAGATCCACCACAGTAAGTAGAAATACCAGTAAAACTACTACTTACAAGGTGAATACTCCCACAATTTTGAAGGGGTTGTCCATTTAAACAACATATTTTATTCCATGTTATAGTTTCCTTGGTATTCTTTGATCATAACAATAATTACCATATGTGAATGGAGAGAAAGATCAACAATCATTTATTGTTCAACCTGATTGATTATCGTAATAAGGCGTTGTGTATTGGGATCTTATGGTGACAGCTACCATTACACTAGTTCCTACAACTTAGTTCATGATGCTAAGCAACAATGACGCTCCTGCCAGGTTAACAGAAAACTATTCCCCTTGGGCAGCCAGAAATGCAATGATCGATATGTCGATTAGATCCTCTCCAATAATTTTTTAAACTACTTTTCATTCTTCGGTGATTAGACAAATCATTGCATGTAAGACAGCCTTTAGCACACCAGGACAATTTTCTAAAGATCTTTCTTTAATAGTAGCGGTTTTCTCCTTTCATGTCAGTGAAATGGATGATAAATGGAGGTTGAGACTACACCCTTCCTCAAATTTCTAGTGTTAAACATCATGATAATTATGAACCTTGGGTCTCGTCATCATGTCCTAAAATTAGATATGTACTTTCATGTGACTTGTAACAGAAATCTGATTTCATTGTGCAATGACCTATAACATATTATAAGATAAAAGTCACTAATTGAGGAAGGGAAATGCCTTTCTTGTTGACAATGTAATCTGGAAAAGAGCTCCATTGTGATTGCATTTTGCAAAGCTAGATCATTTGATCCTTGATCATGGCCAATTCACTGGAAATCTGAAAAATTAGAATATGCTGTAACATAAAATTAGGAATCAGGGTTCATTTACACAGACTGACCAGCAGCATGATATGATAGCTGAATGGCAGGGCCAGAGTTAGGGAGGTTCTACCTGGGCAGTTGCCAAGAGCTCCCACCCCATTGGGGGTCCCAAGCGTCTACAGCAGGAGCTACACTGATAATAGCTAATGAGTGCTTCAGAACCTTTTGAGACATCACAATCATGCAACCCATCATGTGACTGTGATATCACCATGGGTCAAGTACTCTGAGGGAGTCGTAAGAACTGAAGAGGAGATGGACTGGTGGTAAGTTATCTATTGTCCGTGTGTCTGTGGCAGGGCTTCAAAGGAGACTGTGATTTCTGCTATCTGCAGCGATGCTGTGGCATCGCTGAATTTAGCACAAGCGATCGGACAATTGCATCTTCAAGTCCCACAAGGGAGATAACATGAACAAAGTAAAAAAAAAAGTTTAAAAAATCTGAAAAAAAATAAAAAAAAAACCCTGAAAGTTCAAATCACCCTCAATTCCCACCATTGAAAATAAAGATATTAAAAAAATTAAAAAATACACCTTTGTGGTATCGCCGCATTCAGAAAAGTCTGATCTATCAAAATATAAAAATAATTACCCAATCAGTAAGCACCATAAACCGGAAAAGATTAAAGAATGCCAAGATTATATTTTTTTGGTCGCGGCAGTTCCACAAAAGATGCTGTAACAAGCGATCAAAAAGTCACATCTATCCCAAAATAGTACTAAAACATTATCTTGCCTAGCAAAAAATAAGCTATCACACAGCTCCATCGGACGAAAAGCAAAAATGGTACGGGTCTTGGAAAATGACGACACAACTCAAAAAAATTTTTCTTGCAAACTTCTGATTTTTTTATCACCACTAAAATAAAATAAAAAAACTGGACATGTTTGTTATCTCCGTACTCGTATTGATGAGTAGAATCAGATTGTATGGTAATTATTCCCATAAAATGTACACCGTAAAAACAATTCCCAAAATACATGTCAGAATTGTGTTTTTTTTTACAATTTCACTGCACTTGGAATTTACTTTTTTCCCGTTTTCAAGTACACTATGTGGTAAAATGAATGGTGTCAATGAAAGCTATAACTCATCCCGCAAAAAAACAAGCCATCATATGTACCATGGTATTCTGAGGTCATGTGATGACCCCAGTGTACGGTGGCCTGTGAGATCCAGCAATAAGCTGGGTCTCACGGGCTGAGTCAGTGAGACACTAACTGCTCTCATACATGGGTACAGCAGTGTATAAGACTAGTGATCAAAGTAAAAATTACACATTTCCCACAGTAAAAAAAGGTAAAAATAAAAGATGTAAAAATGCAAAAAAAAACACACAAAAATGTGCACACAAATCACTAAAATTTGTTTTGCCACTCAAAACTGATAAAAGTATAATAAAGAAAAAAAAGTACACATAATCGGTATCGCTGCATCCGGAATGACCCGCTCTACAAAACTGGCACATTATTTTTTCCATTTGGCTAACGCAATAAAAAAAAAAAAAAAACATCATAGTGACTCACAAAAAAGTGAAGTAAAAAGCGATCAAAAAGTTTTATGGAAAAAAAAGATATAAATGAAAACGCCAAACCGTCACACAAAAAAGCCCTAATATGGCTCATTTGGTAAAAAAATAAAAAAGCTACGGCTCTCAGAATAGGACGATGCAAAAACAAATTCAAATTCGTAAAGTATTGTTTTTAGTGAGTAAAAATAGCAAATCATAAAAAAGGCTATATAAATCTGGTATCGCTGTAATTGCACCGACCCAACAAACAAATTGGTCTTATCACTTTTACGTCAAAAAATAAAAACAATAACTAAATTGCTGTTTTTTGTTCATTCTGTCTGAAAAATTTTAACAAAAAGCAATCAAAAAATATTATCTACCCCAAAATGGTACCAAAAAAATTTGCAACTTGTCCCACAAAACATAAGTTCTCATACAGCTGTTCCCCAAAAAATAAAAAAGTTACAGCTCTCAGAATATGACGACAAAAAAAAACACTTTTTATAAAAAGCATTTTTATTGTGTGATAGCAGAAAAACCTAAAAAAATATATAAATCTGGCACCACTGTAATCGCACCGACTTGAAGAATAAATCCGCCTCACCACTTAGGTTCACACTGCGTTAGGTGCCATCCATTTACGCATCCATTACATAGCGGCACTAACACTATGTAATGGATGCGTTAACGCACCCATTGGCCACCATTATAGTAACGCATCCTAACGCATGCCAAATTCGGCATCCGTTAGCGATGATGTGTTACTTTGTGATGCACCCTCGAACGCGGTCTACAGCGTTTTGGGGTGCGTTAGGGCAAAAATAAAAATAACTATTCTTGTACTGCTGTCTATGTGTTCATTATACCTCCCAAAAATCGAGCGCTTATGTCAGGATTTCCGTGTAAATTCCCCAAAAACATGATTCATACAAAAGCCCGAATGGAACCAATCACCTATGAGGCAGATGGTGTCACTTTGGACTTGTCTGTGTTCCAGCAGTGTCCCATTATTTTAGGTGTCTTTTTAGCGCACAAGTGTGGGCAACCACCGATCTGTGCTTGCCTAAAAAGATGGAGACCATCGAAGCAGATGCCAAATGGAGTACGAAGAGTTTCCATCTGCCTATGGTGGGTGGTTCCCTCAGGGGTTTCATCTGAATCGCATTTTTATAGATTTACACGGAAACCTCCACGGAAGTGCTCAGTGTAGAACACAAGAATGTGATCCCAGCTTTATTCTGGAAGCGATCGAATAATATTATGTACCCAAAATGTTACCAATAAAACCCCTAATTTATTCAATAAAAACCCTAATTTATTCTGCACAAAACCAGCCCCCACTCAGGTCCGTCATCTGTCACTGGAACTGTAAGGGGTCTCACGTTACTGGTAGAACAAAGACTCTTGAAAACCAACAGGGCTCCCACCCCCTCAAATAAAATCTAGTGAATTCTGCGCACCCAAATCCAAATGCCCCCTCTTGAGCCCCACTGTGCCTAAACCATAGTAAAAGGCCACGTGTTTGGCATTATTATAATGGAGAGGAGGGACTTAATTTACGAGTGGGTATCGCCAGAAGCACAAACTGGGCACAGTGTGCCGCTACACTGTATTGGGGCACAATATATGGGTACTAGACTGGCAGATTTCCAATTCTCCAGAATAAAACCTGGCGTGGAAGTTACAAAATGGTAATTTCACCTGTAGATTAATTAATTGAGAGGTGCAGATTCTACAATGGGGTCACTTTGGGGGGTTTTCTGCTGTTCTGGCATCTTCGTGGCTCTGCAAATGTTGCCCGCAAACTATTCCAGCAAAATCTGTGCTCCAATAGTCCAATAGTGCGCCTTCCTTCTCAGCCATGACATGTGGCCTAACAGTAATTTCTGAAAACATATGGGGCAGAACCGCGTTCAGGAGAAATTGCGCAAGAAATTGTGGGGTCTAGTTTCACCTATAAACCCTTGTGTACCTGACAAATTTGCAGCAAATACAAAAATTACATTTTTACCACTAAAATCTCATATTTCCAAGTCACAATGTCATAAAATTCTGTGAGGCACCTATGGGATCAAAATACTCACTACTCCCCTATATGAATTCCTTGAGAGGTCTAGTTTCCAAAACCGGGTCACTTGTGGGGATTTTCTGTTTTCACATATCAGGGGCTGTTCAAATGCAATATAAGGCCGGCGTCACACTGGCGACAAAATCGGACGATTGCAATGCGATGAAAAATCGCATTGCAGTCTGCCGTATGTTAATCTATGGAGCAGCTCCCAGTAGCCGTTTTTTTGTGGTCAGTTTTCAACGTCCGTGTACAATCGCAGCATGCTGCGATTGTCACCGATTGTCGGTCGACAATCGCCAATGCAAGTCTATGGCAGCGATGAAAAGTGGGATTACAAACGGAGCACACTGTGTGACTTGCGATAAAAATCGGACCACTATCTTCAGGTGTCAGGAAATTGCATCTGGAGAAATGACAGGAAGGGCTGACATGCTAATTAGGCTAGGAAAAATCAAACGAAAACAGGAAACCGCCTCCACGGAGTCCAGAAACATGGCCACACACATCAACGTTGAAATGTTAATTGTTCTGGTCCAGGAGAGGCCAGAACTTTGGGACCAGCGCGATGCAAACTATTCCAACCGGGCATTGAAGGACGCCTCTTGGAGGAGAATCTGTACGCAGATGTTCCCTGATTTTGGGGACAGGGCTAGGGAGGAGCAAGAACGCATTAGTAAGTACCGACTTGAAAATGCTTAAAATAATGCTGGACTATTCAGTATGTACCAACAACAATGTGTTATAATGTTCCTGTACCCTTATATGTGAGCCCGAAATGTATTGAATCAGTTGAACCCCCAATGCTATGTTCCAAATCCAAACACATGTAATATTGAGCTCCTGTAATTGTCCAAACAGCCGCCTTAGAAAAAAAAATTTAAATGCAAGTTTAAAAAGTGCTAACTGTTTGAAATTTAAAAAAAATAAAAAATGAGGTAACGTTTCTACCCTGCATTGGTTGTTTGTGAAAATTTAATTAACAGAACTCAATAGTAACATAGGAGACCACTGTGGGATATGTTCTAACTTTAAAAAGGTCCATCCCATATATAGGGAAATCACACAGGGCAGGGATCAATTGAAGCTTCTGCTGTGATGAATGTTCAGGTGCCGTCTGTGTATTTGGTATATTTATGTTATACTACAATGGTGTTAAAAAAAAAAATTACAAATGTGGCCTGACACAATAAATGCGTCGGTGAATTACTTAATATGTGTCCCTTTTGTTTATTTGATTGCTGTGTGTCCACAAAATGCACATTATTGTGACACATATGTCATACAGATTTCTACTTATGAAGCCTTCTAATATTTCATTTCAAATTTAATGAGATATACTTTGTATTGCTGTTTGACACCCCTATAACAAATTTTTGATAACAAATTTTTGTTTTATTGCAAATATTTTAGCATTTTGCACAATTATAAAGGCACATAATGTTTAAATTATATTTGATGTGTTAATTTTTCAGTGGCAGATGTTACAAGACGATGGCGCAGCTGTAGAGACTCTTATCGAAGAGAGAGACAGCTGAGGGGCCGCAGTGGGGCAGCAGGAAGCGCCAAACGAAAATACGTCTACTATGACCGTCTCAATTTTCTTGCTCCAGCTCTGGATTTGAGACCGTAAGTTTATGTCTGTACAAAATGTATATGTGTATTATGAATAAATTTTAATAAATTGTTATTCTTCTATAGCACCGAATCAAACCTGAGTGCCAGAGAGGCAGCTTCCGACTCGGAGCAAATTATTGATCCTGTGGGTGATGTCGAGGAGGCTGGTCCATCGTCAGCAGCAACAGCATCATCCCCACCACCACCAACACCATCAGTGGAGACGGAGAGATTGCCTTCTCAATCGCAAGACCCTCCCTGAGCAGCAGCCCTGGTAGGCCCCTGGATGTGGGTTCGCCTACAGCTGCAGTTGCACGCAGACCCAGGCGTAGAAGAGAGGGAGTTGGTTCTGTCACAAGGAGGCAGGTGGACAGAGGAGTGCTGGACTATTTGTCCAGTGTTGCTCATGATGATGGTGAGGAGGCCTATTGCCGCAGTCTTGCCCCTTACCTCCGGGCAATTCCTAGCCAGCACAGACTGCTGATCAGAAATGCTCTGCATATTGTGTTGCATGCTGGGACACCACCAATGATCCAACAAACCTGGTAAATTACCTACATACATGGGTGGCTGGTCCAGACAATGTATGTAGAGTGGTGTCTCAACATACAGCACAATCTGCAGCAGCCACTGATCCACCTCCTCATCATCATCCTCCTCCTCCACTCCTCCTTGTGTCCAACAGAACCCAACTCCTCCTCTTCAGCCTACTGCGGCTTCTTTTTATGGAGATAACCAGTACCAACACATGCCACATAGTGGCCACTCACAATATGCCCACTCGACCATACCCAATGTTCAAGGCTGGCCACAACATGGGTATGGTCGACATGGAAATTTTGGGGGCTATAATTTAAGTGGGCAGTCATGTTATGACTACCCACAACACTTCCCAAATATCCCATACCCAAACCCACCTCAACAGCAAGCAGCAAGCATACAGCCAAGTTCCCAGTCAGCCACCACTCATGCTGACACAGTGGCTGGAGAGCAGTCTACACAGCCCTCCCAAGCTGCACTTCCACATTCACCACCACACACATACCAGCACTTATAGTTGTGTTTGTATTTGTTTTGCTTTTGTTATCTGAATTTGGAAAATGTTCTTTGTTTTTGTTAATGTAATTTTATTTTTGATAAAAATACTACAAATAAGGACAGATTAGTCCTTTGAGATAAGTTCAAAAGCCACTAATCCCTAAACCCAAGATTAAAAATTTTTTACGTGGCATTAATTGTATGTATTTATTTCAAAAGGTAATGCCCTGCTTAACTTACACACAGCATTACCAACACAACATAACAACATATAAAATAAATATTACAAATTAGCTTTATGACAGAGCAACATAGCCACACTACATGTCTAATAATGCCTCCTCTTGCCAGGCAGTAGCACCCTCAGGGGAAACAAAATATTCAGTGAACACATCACGTACTCTTATGCCTGAAGGTGGACGACGGGGATGGATGGATGGGTGGTGACATAGGCAAAGACACATTCACAGATGATAATTGATCCACATGTTGAGAGGAGCATTCATGGATTCTACAAAAATTATGTAGGACCACACATGCTTGGAGGACCACATTAACATTGGCTTCACTAAGTTGAATTGCAGATTGAAGTACACGCCATTTAGCACAAAGAATTCCAAATGTGCACTCCACCAGACGCCGAGCACGTGACAGCCGACAATTAAATATTCTCCTCCGATGGGTGAGATAGCGACGGGGATATGGCCTCATTACATTCCTGGTTAATTGAAAGGCCTCATCTGCAACAATAACATAAGGCACATGCTCTGGAATGGAGTCAGTAAGTTGACTTGCTGGAGGTAGGTCCAGTTGGTTATTGCGTAACCGCCTACCCATTATGGAAGTATTGAAGACTCTTGAGTCTCCAGTCCTTCCATAGGCCCCAATGTCTACAATTATAAACATGTAGTTTGTGTCGACCAAGGCCAACAAAACAACAGAAAAATATTGTTTATAATTGAAGAATTGTGAGCCTGAGTTAGGAGGTTTGCGAACATGTATGTGCTTGCCGTCCAGGGCTCCTATACAGTGTGGAAACTGACAATTTTGCTCAAAACCCTCTGCTATCCTCAACCAGTCACTCATTTTTGGTTCAGGCATGACTTCTTCATGTAGTCTGTTCCAAATTTCCACACAAGTTGACCGAACAATGCCAGAAATTGTTGATCTGCCTATTAGGAACTCTAAGTGCAGAGCAGCGTAGGACATGCCAGTAGAAAGGAACTGTAACAAACATAGAACATCGACAAATCAGTTTACTAATTTATCATTAAAAAGAACAACACTTAATAATGCATGAGTTTGTTATAGCACACATGCTGTAAATGAGATTAAAATACATGGCTTCTGTACAATACACCATAGGCAATAATTGAGATACCTAAGGTTGAGAAATACAATACACACATTCCAAGATTACAAGAAGTGTGCTCCTACACTTGCAAAGTGAGTATGTTGATAAAAAATCATCAACATATCGTTAATACACATACCTTATTGTTAGAAGAAGACGTTCCTCCGCAGAAATGGATTTTCTCATCCTGGTGTCCTGAAATGTGATCCCAGGGCGCACAATGTCAAGCAACGTATCAAACGTAGCTATGCTCATTCGACAATATAGGAAAAACTTATCTCCATTACTACGCAGTGACAAATATAGGCGGTGAAAATGTCCTTTAGTTAGCCTTCTTGTCAAAAGAGGATGTACCCACATCCTTCTGCCTCTTCTGTGATCTGATATTACAGGATATGGCTCCCAAAACGTCTGGATATAACCCAATGGAACAGCACACGCTCAGTTGTCGAAAATCTCAGTGTGTCGCTCATGTTTGGATAATGCAGGTAGCAAGCACAAAGCAGAATGACCAAAATGAGACCAGTGCAAAGGTGGGAGGCTCACACCTGGATCAGATCACTTAAATATAGCTCTGCCTGATTATTTAAATTATTATCAGGCCTGAAATCCGTTACTTGTCAGTTTTGGTTTGCTGCGACTAAAAAACGGTGGTGGGATGAAAATCGGATGTTACAAGGTACACACACATGCGATTAAATCGCATCTTTGAAGGAAAATCGGATGCCAGAAGGATGTGTGATGTTTGCATTTTGATCCGATTGTCGACCGTCTAAAACGGACCGATTTTTTGTGGTTGTGTGTGACACCGGCCTAACATTCACAATCTATCCCAGGCAAATAGCGCTCTTTCTTTTCCTAGCCCTGCCATGTGCCCAAGCACAAGTTTTTGAAAATATATGGGGTATAGTCACGTTCAGGACAAATTGTGCAACAAATTATGGGGTCCGTTTTCTCCTATTATCCATTGTGAAAATTTGGGACTAAAACAACATTTTCATGAAAAAATAAAAATTTTCAATATGACTACCTAATGTTATCAAATTCTGTGAAGTGCCTGTGGGTTACAAAATGCTCACTATACCCTGGATAACATCTGTGAAGGGTGTAGTTTCCAAATGGGGTCACCTGTGGGGGGTTTTCACTGTTTAGGCACATCAGGGTCTCTCCAAACGCGACATGGCGCCCGCAGACCATTCCATCAAAGTCTGCGTTCCAAAACATCTTTCCTTCCTTTCCGAGCCCTGCCGTGGGCCCAATCAGTGATTTGCTTCCACATATGGGGTAGCAGTGTAATCAGTAGAAAATGTACAACAAATTTTGGGGTCCATTTTCTCGTGTTACCCTTGTGAAAATAAAAAAATGGGTTAAAAGTACATATTTGTTGGTAGAATGTGATTTTTTTATTTTCACAGCTCCACGTTATAAACTTCTGTGAAGCACATTGGGGTTCCAGGTGCTTATGACACATCTAGATAAGTTCCCTAAGGGGTCTAGTTTCCAAAATGGGGTAATTTGTGGGCTTTCCACTGTTTAGGCACATCAGGAGCTTTCCAAATGAGACATGGCATCCGCTCTCGATTCCAGCCATTTTTGAGTTAAAAAAATTAAACGGTGCTACTTCCATTCCGAGCATCCAAAGAGTGGATTTCCCCCACATATGGAATATCAGCATACTCAGGAGAAATTGCATAACGATTTATTTTATAATAAATAAATTATAATAACATTTTAGGGTCAATTTTCTCTTGTTACCCTTGTGAAAATAACAAATTTGGAGCTAAAGTAAAATTTTTGTGAAAAAAGTTAAATGTTCATTTTCTCCTTCTACGTTGCTTTAGCTCCTGTGAACCATCTCAAGGAGGACCACAAGGAAATGGACAGCATGTCCAAAAATCTTCAGCATAGAATCAAAGAGAAAGTCTTTTTAACTTGAATTTATTAAGCTGACCCATATGTAGCAGAAATAATTTCCAACATTTCAGCCCATTTGGCCTTTGTCAAGGATACCTGCTGTGCTGTGGGTCTGTGTCTGTATATGAATGGCGTGCATGAAGATGCAGCGTTTTGTAGAATTCTTGCTCTTTCAGTATGAGTTTACAGCAAGGCTCCTTATCAGCAGATTCAGGACTACATTGACAGGTAACACCTCTATACACAGCTGAATAAACAGGATTCTCCTATCACAATAGCTGACCTTGCTCCCTTATCTTCACAATGATCTTTTCACATGATCATTAGATGCTTCAATAGAAAAGTGTGTACATGTGTTGTTTCCTGTTATTTTACATGTAACACAAAAACCTTACATAAATAATAAGTAATTTTCCCAAATAAAACTTCCCTTTAAACATAATGTATTGCACATTTTAACTTGAAAATTTGGGATTTTTTTTGCCCAAAAGAAAGTATTCATGAAACGAAGTTAAGGCTTATCAAGAAAAATACCCGCTAAAATATAACGTTTATTAAATCATATAATTAAAATAGTCAAAGACCTTAAAATGGCAATCCATCCATATAGGACAGAAATAAAATATTTTAACTGTTAATAAGTATAGAGCTTAATGCCCAATAGATAGATATGGAATTAATTAAATTCTATCTCACCCTATTGATACCCTAAAGAGTATCTCTTCCATGCCACGGAGGTTGGCACCTTAGCTTGGAGGCAATGTGGTGCTCCCGCTCACCGACGGCTAACCCTGGTAATTCCTGCTATTCCTTGGTCTAAAACCATTTGTTACCAGCAGAAACTAATTGACATAAAGTCCGTCAACATCAAACTAGAGAAAATACTGCACTGATAAGGCGACAAGTCACAGAAAAAAACCCAAATGATTAGGTAAATCTTAACACACTCACAGAGACATACCATGGGTGAGATAGTCATGGATAATCCTAATTCAGATTCCATACACGAAGCATTAGCTCCCATGAATACTCGAAACATGGCATAAAAAATATTGTCAATTTGTTTCAGCCACAGTGAAGTAAACATGTGCCACAATTAGGAGATACTAGAAGCTAAAGAGTTTATTGCCAAACAACCAAATTCTACCAGTGATAGGTTTAGTCTAAGGGTCCCGTCACACTCTTCAATGTCCCAGCGATCCCACCAACGATACGACGTGGATGGGATCGCTGGGACATCGTTAGCTGATAGCTGGTGAGCTGTCACATAGGCAGACTCACCAGCGATCAGGACCAGCGAGCACGCTGGTATCCAAGGTAAACAGCAGGTAACTAAGCACCGCGCGGCACCTAGTTACCCGATATGTACCCTAGATACCGGCTCTCAGCTTCTGCTGTAGAGCGCTGAGAGCCGGTATCCAATGTACATATCGGGTAACTTAGCACCGCGCGGCACCTAGTTACCCGATATGTACCCTGGATACCGGCTCTCAGCGCTCTACAGGAGACGCTGGGAGCCGGTAACCAGGGTACATATCGGGTAACTAGGTGCCGCGCGGTGCTTAGTTACCCGATATGGGAGACCAACGATGAAAAAATGGTCCAGGACATTCAGCGACAATCAGCGATACCCAGCAGGGGGGCTGGTCATCGCTGCGTGTCACACTAAGCGAGATCGCTGGCTAGGTCGCTGTTGCGTCACAAAATCGGTGACGCTTCAGCAATCTCACTAGCGATCTTGCTTAGTGTGACGGGGGCTTAACTCACCCTATTAGGTCCCTAATAGGTGTATCTGCCTTGCTGCGGAGGTTGCACCCTAACTTAAACGTAATCTGGCGCCCCTGCTCTTTAACATTAACCTGCTCTTTAACATAGAGTATGTGCAAACATTGTGTTTTGGCCACTTTTCTAATCCTGTGAGTTTTTACCCAGAAAAATACAACTGTGCTATCAGAGTGAGTGAGATTTATGAACTCTCATATCCATGTTGCTTATTTTTTTACTCGCAGATTTGAAGCAGTTTCAAATCTGCAGCATGTCAAATTTTTCAGCATTTTTCACCTATTCTAATGATTGTGAAAAAATGCATTAAAAGCACTCATAAAAATGTGGCAAAAGTGCACCTTTTTTATTCAGTGTTTTTCCGACAAAGAAACACGTTTTTGATGCAGATATGTCTGCAGCAGATACTTAATGTGTGCGCATACCCAGAAAAAAAGATTTTTATTTCTCAAAAAATGTATGCCAACCACATAGAGATCCATAAATATTAGCATATTCCCATATCCGTCCATTTTTTCCATTTTTATGCAAGTGATGACAGCAGTAAAGCTATGGATACCACAAGCACGATATGTTAGGCTATGTCACACTATGGGATTAGATAACAACCTTGTCCACTAACCTATGGTGTAGTATGATTTCAGTGAAAATTATCTCAAGTACTTCTTCAATTTGCTATTTTAATAATTCCCCTTTTGACACTATTAACAAACCCTTCCTGCATTTCACTACACTTTGTTTTGAAACGTTAACTGAAATCTCCCTATCATTCAGATACTTGTAATATATGACAACTATCTATCTGTGAAGTCCTCCTAATATTAGGCATATATGCCAATTTGTCACTTGATGATGTACTTTTGTCCTGACATTATCAATTCTAACAATTGGAAACCTTCTTAAAGTGGACTCCAAACAATTAATGTGTAAAATAACAAAATCAGATAATAGTTACCTTAGTGCCGGCTCCCTGCCGCTGCCGTAGTTTCTGTGTTTTTGCTGCAGCTGTGACATGATGTTGACAGTTCACATGACTTCTGCAGTCAATCACTAAGCTCAGTAGCTCGTATTGTCTACATCAGCAGAGCCGTTGAGCTCAATGATTGGTTGTAGTGGTAATGTGAGCTTTCGATGTGATGTCACTTCCATAGCCATAACACAGACACCGGAGCTTCAGGGAAACCGACGCAGGAGGGGGAGAGATAATAATATCTGGCTCTGTTATTATAAATTACCGAAATCGTTTGGGGTCCAATTTTCAAAAAGTGAAAACTGTTTAAAAGCCATTTAATTAAAAGGCATGATCCAAATTTAGGCACAATGAAAAACATATTTCCAACATAATGAAAATGCAGATTCAAACAAAAAAAAAGTGCAAACTTATCAACAAACACAATCTTAAAAACACATAAGTATTAAAAGCCTCTGTGGTAGACACCTCAGGAGCAGTCAGACACTGATGGACGCAAAATGTTAGAGCTTTGTCATGTGGCGGCACCAATCTCCCTCCTGCAGAATCTCCTGAATGAACTTGCCCTCTATATGCTTTAGGTTACATTCATACAACCATATTTTCAGTCCGTGTACTGGCCATACAGTATATGCAACAGATGCACATGGACAACACAGGGGCCAATTGGAGCCAGTGTGCTAGCGCACATTTATGGTTCATGTGTAAAAAAAAAATTACAGAATTCACTAATCCGGTGTGTGGTTAAAGCGGCCTAGGATTGATTATAACCTGGGCATATTATGGCCTACACCATTTCATACCCCCTCATGCCAGATTAAACCCCCTTTGATATCAGCAGCGTTGAGTGATATACACATGAAATACTTAATTTTTCGGGTTTCAGGTTTATCAGGTAAGTTATGTGAGAAGATAACTGAATGAAATCTTAAAGTTCTAAACACGTAGACTTTTATTACTTGAAACAGAAAAACTTCAATCAAAAAAAAAATAAGACTTCCACAAATATATATTGAGGTAAAGAATCTACTCAGTAGTTATTCATTAAAAGCAGCTGTGCGTCTAAAGGGTATGCCACACTAAGCGAGATCGCTAGCGAGATCGCTACCGCGTCTCCATTTATGACGCAGTAGCGATCTCGTTAGCGACTTAGCTGTGTGTGACATGTAGCAGCGATGTGGCCCCTGCTGCGATGTCGCTGATCGTGCAAGAACGTTCTGAGCCGTTTTTTGGTCGTTGGTGTCCCGCTGGTGAGCCTGAATCGCTGAGTGTGACACCCTTTATAAACGACTTCACCAGCGTCGCAGGTGGGACTAGGTTTTCCCAACGACCGCAGAGGTCGTTATACAGATCGCTGATGAGATGTGTTTGGAATCACAGATCGCTGATGAGTTGTGTTTGGAATCTAACTAGCGATCACATAGCGATCGCACTAGCGATCTCGCCAGGTTAAGTCGTTGTCGTGATCGCTAGTGCGATCGCTAAGTGTGGCAGTGCCTTGAGTTTGATAAAAAGAGATCTGCACACTTTTCAACCAATCAGAAACAAGGTGAGAAAACTAGTGAAGTGATAAGATCAAGCTACAATTGCATTCTAAGGGCCCCGTCTCACATAGCGAGATCGCTGCTAAACAGCGATCTCAGCAGCGATCTCGCTATGTCTGACACGTACCAGCGATCAGGCCCCTGCTGTGAATTGCTGGTCGTGTCAGAAATGCCAGAACTTTTTTTTGATTGCTGGTCTCCCGCTGGCCAGCACGCATCGCTGCGTGTAACAGGCAGGAGACCAGCGATCTACTGGTAACCAAGGTACACATCGGGTTTCCAGGCGCGGGGCTGTGCCTGGAAACCCGCAGTGTACGTTGGATACCAGCGCGCTGCTGCAGGGGAGCTGGTAATCAAGGTACACGTCGGGTTTCCAGGCACCGCGCAGCGCCTGGAAACCCGACATGTACCTTGATTACCAGCTCCCTGCATCAGTGCGCTGGTATCCAACGTACACTGCGGGTTACTAGGCGACGTTACCCGCAGTGTCGCTGTCCTGATCGCTGCCTATTTGGCAGCTCAGCAGCGATCATGTAGCGACACACCAGCAATCCTGATCGTTGTCGGGATCGCTGGTGTGTCGCTATGTGAGACGGGGCCCTTAGGTAAAAGCCCTTATCTTAATGGACAACAGAGTAATCTCAGATGTATTGTATGATGAATCTTCATCGTGTGATTAACAACACAAATAGCTTCCCAATACGCGTAAGTCAATTTTAGGTTATTAAAAAATGGCATCTAAAATCTATCTAATTTACAAAAGCTCATAACATAAATGGGTACATTGTAGCCTGGAGGGGCTTAGTTTGGCCTAGCCTATTTAACACCCCGGATTTAAGGTACTGCCACACTAAACAATCCCGCTAGCGATCACAATAACGACGCATACTAATGCGATCGCTAGCGGGATTGTTTCTATATCGCTAAGTGCGGCCACATTTAGCGATATAGTTAACGGCGCTATCGCCGTTAGCGATCTTCTTAACGACTTTAGCGGTACAAAAGTACCGCTAAATCGCTAAGAAAAGGTGCCACACTAGCGATATATACTTACCCAGCGGGAGCGCCGACGAGAAAATAGGGTCCGGAGCGATTCCAGCGACGAGCGAGATCACAGCAGGAAGCTCGTCGCTGGCAGCTGCCGCACTGAACAACATCGCTAACGGGATCGCTAAATAGTGACGTTTTTTAGCGATCCCGTTAGCGATATTGTTCAGTGTGGCATACCCTTTAATCTCGACAGAGACTAATTTGGCCTATTATACCGGTCTATTCTATGGATCCAAATAGTTCATTTTATAGCAGATAGCTACTGCAAACGTCTGCTTCCTGGAAACGCTCAAAGCTCCACACAAACCAGCCATGTTTGCAATGTTGATGCAAACACCCAATTCAGTCTGTTTACATGGACAGATAAACTGCTCAAAGGAGTGCTGATCAATGATACTGGAATTGATTGAAGTTCTTTTTAAGTACCCCCCCTCACACACAGCGATCTCCCTAGCGAGATTGCTGCTGAGTCACTAGTTTTGTGACGCAACAGCGATCTCCCCAGCGATATCGCTGTGTGTGACATTCAGCGACGATCAGCCCCCCCTGCTGGGTATCGCTGATCGTCGCTGAATGTCCTGGACATTTTTTTGATCGTTGGTCTCCTGCTGGCCAGCACGCATCGCTGCGTGAGGCAGGCAGGAGACCAGCGATCAGCTGGTAACCAAGGTACACATCGGGTTTCCAGGCGCCGGGCGGTGCCTGGTAACCCGATGTGTATGTTGGATACCAGCACGCTGCTGCAGGGGAGCTGGTAACCAAGGTACACATTGGGTTTCCAGGTGCCGCGCAGCGCCTGGAAACCCGATGTGTACCTTAGTTACCAGCTCCCTGCACCAGCGGGCTGGTATCCAATGTAGACTGCGGATAACTAAGCGACGTTACCCGCAGTGTCGCTGTTAAGGGTTGCGGAACGCACCAAATAAATATAAATACTAAGTGCGTTCGCAACCCGGGGTCCACCATGCAGGCAGAGCCTGCTGCTAGTAAGATGGCACTATATGGCGGTATAAAGCGAACTCTGTTACTCCACAGAGTCGCTGACATAGATGCTGTGGCACTATATGGCGGTATAAGCGAACTGTTACACCACAGAGTTGCTGACATAGATGCTGTGGCACTATATGGTGGTATAAGCGAACTCCGTTACTCCACAGAGTCGCTCTGGTAGAGACTGTCCTGTTAACCCCACAAGAGTACACAGATAACTGCAGAGCGGATAGCAGTCCGTGGTCATGCAGACAGAAATGCAAACAACCAACTCCTCACCGGAGTAGCCGGTATACTAGAGGCTATTTCAGCCAAGCCCTGGGCAGCACGGTGGCTCAGTGGATAGCACTGCAGCCTTGCAGCGCTGGAGTCCTAGGTTTGAATCCCACCAAGGACAACATCTGCAAGGAGTTTGTAGGTTCTCCCCGTGTTTGCGTGGGTTTCCTCCGGGTACTCCGGTTTCCTCCCACACTCCAAAAACATACAGATAGGGAATCTAGATTGTGAGCCCCATCGGGGACAGCGACGATAATGTGTGCAAATTGTAAAGCGCTGCGGAATATGCTAGCGCTATATAAAAATAAAGATTATTATAAAGATTATTAAGCCCTGAATACATGCATACAAAACTCCTCACCGGAGGTGCCAGTATTCTAGGGGCTTATTTCAGCAAAGCCCTGAACACGTGCATACAAAACTCCTCACCGGAGGTGCCGGTATTCTAGGGGCTTATTTCAGCCGAGCCCTAACCGCATGCGTACATGACCACACTGGCGCAAAGCACATAACAGGATTGATACTAGCGCATGGCCGTGCGGTCATGCGCACCTTTTATAGTAGCAGCTACAGGACCTTCCAGAAAAGGACCAATGGGAAACTGCTTCCAGAACACAAACAGCTTCCAGACCTTCCTGGAGGACCAATGGGAGTCGCTGCTCTAACCGAGCATGTGACCCTGATCTCCAATGGGAGATCTTGCCATGGGCATGCTCAGATGGAGAAAGCGAGGACTTATTCCCAGAGCTGCCTGCTCCAGCACTGGTTATAATAGAGGAACCAGGAGAGGCAGCAACAAGCCTCTGCACAGTATTAGATCGAGCGAGACGCTGGGACCGACGTCTCTGCTGAG
Organism: Oophaga sylvatica; assembly: GCA_033576555.1. Taxonomy (NCBI): domain Eukaryota; kingdom Metazoa; phylum Chordata; class Amphibia; order Anura; family Dendrobatidae; genus Oophaga; species Oophaga sylvatica. The sequence goes on along the minus strand of JARQOD010000002.1, from coordinate 131,775,890 downwards.
CAGGCTCCACTGCGGCCGGAGATGGATGGGGGACCGCAGCAGGACTGATTCGAGATTCCCCTTGTGCAGCAGCGGGAACTCGATCCCTAACATTACCCCCCTCCTAGGGCCCCCCTTCTTTGGGCCTCGCTGCTTTCAAAGGCAGCGATGAGCTGTGGAGCGTGAGCATGCTCGGCAGGCTCCCAGGACCTATCCTCAGGCCCAAAATTCCTCCAATCCACCAAATAAAATTTTTTGCCCCGTACCACCTTACACCCTACGATGGCGTTCACTTCATGATCGTCGGTAGATGAACCCGACGTCCCGGCAGATGATTCAGAAAACCGGGAGATGGCCACGGGTTTCAGAAGGGACATGTGAAAGGTATCAGAGATACCAAGGCGAGGTGGAAGGGCTAAGCGGTAGACTACAGGGTTTAGCTGCTCAAGGATCTTAAGGGGGCCCAAATAGCGAGGTGCCAACTTAGTGGACTCTACTCGCAGCCTGATGTTCCGGGCAGAGAGCCACACTAAGTCGCCCGGAGCAAAAGTCGGAGCGGGGCGCCGATGAACATCGGCTGAAGACCTCATCCTCTCCTTGGAGGCCTGAATGGCATCCTGGGTTTGGTCCAAAATATCCCGTGCCTCCACAGCCCAGTCTGCCACCCTGGAGTCGGCGGAAGACACGGGCATGGGCACCGGGACCCGCAGATGCTGACCGTAGTTCAAAAGGAATGGGGTCTGTCCGGTGGAGTCAGCCACAGCATTAGTGAGGGCAAACTCAGCCAACAGTAGCAAAGATGCCCAGTCATCCTGCCTGGCTGAGACAAAATGTCGCAAATATGTGACCGTGGTCTGGTTGGCCCTCTCTACCAACCCATTCGTCTTGGGATGATACGCAGAGGAGAGATTTAACTCAATGCTGAGTAACCGACACAGCTCTCTCCAGAACGGAGACGCAAACTGGGGACCTCGATCACTCACGATTTTGTCAGGCATACCGTGAAAATGGCAAATATGCCTAATAAATAATGCTGCCAAGGCCTGTGCAGACGGTAACCGTGGTAACGGCGCCAAGTGCACCATTTTGGAGAAGTGGTCGGTTATCACCCAGATGATGGTGCAGCCCCGAGACTTGGGTAAGCCCACCACAAAATCCATCCCGACCATCTCCCAAGGCCTGTCTGACACCGGCAAAGGAAAAAGTAACCCAGCTGGCCGTTGTCGAGGGGACTTATTCTTGGCGCAGGAGACGCACGCCTGAACGTAATCCCTGACGTCACGGACCATATGTGGCCACCAGTATGTCCTCGCCAGCAACTCAGATGTCCTTTTTGTCCCAAAATGTCCACCCACCCTGGATGAATGTGACCAAGAAAGTAATTCCGGTTGCAAATTGGTGGGCACAAAAGTTTTGCCCGGAGGCACAGACTCAAGCAAAACCGGAGCCACAGTTCTTAGGCTCTCAGAGGGGACAATAAGCCGAGGCACCTCCTCCACCTCCTCTGAGGACACGACGGAGTGAGACAGAGCGTCGGCCTGAATGTTCTTCTCATCGGAAAGGAAATGGAGGGTGAAATGGAACCGGTAGAACAAGGACCATCTGGCCTGGCGAGAATTTAGCCGCTGGGTAGTGTGTAAATAGACCAAGTTTTTGTGGTCAGTAAAAACTTGAAAGGGAAAACGAGCCCCTCCAGGAGATGTCTCCACTCGGAGAAGGCCAACTTCATGGCTAGCAATTCCCTGTCCCCAATGGAATAATTCCTCTCCGCTGGTGTGAAGGTCTTGGAAAAGAAGAAGCAAGGATGCTTCCGACCTTGAGCATCCTTTTGGAAGAGGACTGCTCCAGCACCAACGGATGAGGCATCTACCTCCAATATAAAAGGCTTATCAACATCGGGGCGATGTAGGATGGGAGCGCTAGCAAAATGGGACTTAACTGAAGTAAAGGCCTTGGAGACCTCCTCTGACCACAACTTGGGATATGGCTCCCTTCTTGGTGAGGGCTACCAAGGGAGCTACCAGAGTAGAGAAGTGGGGAATGAATTGGCGATAGTAATTAATGAACCCCATAAAACGCTGCACCGCTTTGAGAGTGGGGTTCTTGCCAACCCATTACCGCTGTGGTGGTGACCTGAACGCTGTCCCTAATGCATCTGCCTTTACATGAAACACCCCAACCCAGAATCCTCCCAGAAGACCACTCAATATGGGGAGAGTGGTGGCGGAGCCAAGGTAATCCCAACAGAACCTCGTTTATTCCCTCAGGAAGGACAAAAAGAGATATATTCTCCTGATGGGACAGCGACATAAACAGGGAGAGAGGGACGGTCAGATGGGTGATTTGTAAGGACAGAATGGCTCCATTAAGCACTCGCACCGACACAGGCTCGGCGAGCATCACCCGAGGTATGGAGTGGCGAGAAGCAAAGGTGGATGACATAAAATTCCCCTCTGCCCCAGAATCGATACAGAGCTTGACAGGAAGAGTGGATGAACCTCGGGTAATTATCCCTTTTGGAGCAATTTAGGAGCAAAAGTCAACGCATCCAGTGACCCTGCTCCTATGGTTACTGGACATGACCGTTTATTCGACCGCTGTGGACATCTGTTGGCACAGTGTCCTGTCTGCTGGCAAAGATAACACGGGTACTCGGTTTCGCTCGCGAAACCTCCATGTCTGCGGGGGACTCGGGTGCCTGTACGGAAGATTCTAGAGGTTTGGCGAAGGTGGGAACCAGCCGAAACCTCTGCCTGCACTGGGTCCGCTCTAACCTTTGCTCGTTAAAACGGAGGTTGATGCGGGTAGATAGGGAAATGAGCTCCTCCAGTGTGACAGGAATCTCCCTGTGGCCAAAGCGTCCTTTACATGGTCAGCCAGTCCTCTCCAGTACACTGGAATGAGGACTTTATCCAGCCACTCTAACTCAGCGGCCAGAGTCTGAAATTGGACGGCAAACTGGCTGACCATGGAAGAACCCTGATATATTGCCAGCACTTGGAGTGCCGTATCGTGGGTGACACGAGGTCCTAAGAAGACCTGTCTCAGAGCGTCCAGGAAGAGAGGAGCACTCTGCACCACACGATCGTCGCGCTCCCACAGCGGCATTGCCCACTCCAACGCCCTGCCCGACAGGAGCAATAATATGAAACCCACTCTCGTCCGCTCCGTGGGAAAACGTGCAGCCAGAAGCTCAAGATGTATGGAGCACTGAGTCACGAATCCCCGACATTGCTTACTGTCACCAGCAAACTTGTCTGGAAGCGGGAGACGGGATAAAGTCGGAGCAGGGGTGACACAGGACAAACTGGCTGCAGCCACGCTAGCAGCCTGAACAGCGACTGCGGTAACATCCACAGCTGAGGTTGCGCGCTCTAAAGCCGCCAACCTACCCTCCAGCTGCTGGATGTACCGCTGTAGACGCTGGTCGTCCGCCATTTTACTAGCCAGACCCTGGCGCTAGTATTATGTTAAGGGTTGCGGAACGCACCAAATAAATATAAATACTAGGTGCATTCGCAACCCGGAGTCCACCGTGCAGGCAGAGCCTGCTGCTAGTAAGATGGCAGTATATGGCGGTATAAGCAAACTCTGTTACTCCACAGAGTCGCTGACATAGATGCTGTGGCACTATATGGCGGTATAAGCGAACTCTGTTACACCAGAGTCGCTGACATAGATGCTGTAGCACTATATGGCGGTATAAGCGAACTCTGTTACTCCACAGAGGCGCTGTGGTAGAGACTGTGTCCTGTTAACCCCACAAGAGTACACAGATAACTGCAGAGCGGATAGCAGTCCGTGGTCATGCAGACAGAAATGCAAACAACCAACTCCTCACCGGAATAGCCGGTATACTAGAGGCTATTTCAGCCAAGCCCTGAATACATGCATACAAAACTCCTCTCCGGAGGTGCCGGTATTCTAGGGGCTTATTTCAGCCGAGCCCTAACAGCATGCGTACACGACCACACTGGCGCAAAGCACATAACAGGATTGATACTAGCGCATGGCCGTGCGCACCTTTTATAGTAGCAGCTACAGGACCTTCCAGAAAAGGAACAATGGGAAACTGTTTCCAGAACACAAACAGCTTCAGGACCTTCCTGGAGGACCAATGGGAATCGCTGCTGTAACCGAGCGTGTGAACCTTGATCTCCAATAGGAGATCTTGCCATGGGCATGCTCAGATGGAGAAAGCGAGGAATTAGTCCCAGAGCTGCCTGCTCCAGCACTGGTTATAATAGAGGAACCAGGAGAGGCAGCAACAAGCCTCTGCACAGTATTAGACCGAGCGAAACGCTGGGACCGCCTGTGCTGAGCTGGCTCCACTGCGGCCGGAGATGGATGGGGGGCCGGAGATGGATGGGGGACCGCAGCGGGACTGGTTCGAGATTCCCCTTGTGCAGCAGCAGGAACTCGATCCCTAACAGTCGCTGTCCTGATCGCTGCCTGTTTGACAGCTCAGCAGCGATCATGTAGCGACACACCAGCGATCCTGACAAGTGCATATCATTGTCGGGATCGCTGGTGTGTCGCTATGTGTGACGGGGCCCTAAGGCTAGATCATATGGTTGTTGACTCTCTCATGCAAAAAGTCGGAGTTGATTATGCTAATGACACTCGGATCAAACTGTCAGTGATTGATCCAAGGGTCATCTGAGTGTGATCCGAAATCATTTTTCAAGCTGGTGTTATAAAGTATTCTAATTTACTGAGATAATGACTTTTGGCTGTAAGCCATAATCATCAACATTAACAGAAATACAGAGCCTTGCGAAAGTATTCAGCCCCCTGGAACTTTTCAAACTTTTCCCACATATCGTGCTTCAAACATATAGATACCAAATGTAAATTTTAGGTGAAGATTGAATCAACAACAAGTGGGACACAATTGTGAAGTTGAACGAAATTTATTGGTTATTTTAAATTTTTGTGGAAATACAAAAACTGAACTGGGGCGTGCAATATTATTCCGTCCCTATACTTTCAGTGCAGCAAACTCACTCCAGAAGTTCACTGTGGCTCTCTGAATGATCCAATGTTGTCCTAAATGACTAATGATGATAAATATAATCCACCTGTGTGTATTCAAGTCTCCGTATAAATGCAACTGCTCTGTGATAGTCTGATGATATGTGGGAAAAGACTGAAAATTTCCAGGGAGCCGAATACTTTCGCAAGGCACTGTAAACACTTGAAATAGATCACTCTGTAATGACTCTATATATGAGTTTCACTTTTTGTATTGAAGAATTGAAATAAATTAACTTTTTGATGATATTCTAATTTTATGAGTAGCACCTGTAGACAGGCCAAAGTTTGTAAGGATGGGGGAGGTGTTATCGGGCAATGTACGGAGCAGTGTTGGAGCCCCTCAGGGTACAGTGTTGTCGCCCTTCCTCTTCACATTGTATACAGCTGACCTTCAGTATAAATCCGATTTCTGTCACCTCCAAAAATTCTCAGATGACTCCGTGATTGTAGGGGGCATTGTGGGGGGCCGGGGGGAGGAGGAATATAGAAGGGTGGTTTCTGACTTTGTGGATTGGTGCCAGACTAACTGTCTAGAACTAAATGTAAAGAAAAACCAAGGAGATGGTGGCGAGTTATAGAAGGAAAAAGGATGATTACTTACCGATCACTATTGCTGGCCAGGAGGTGGAGATGGTTGAGAGCTACAAATATTTGGGGGTTCACCTTGACAACAAACTCGATTAGAGGTATCATACAGAGAAGGTTCACAAGAAGGGAATGAGCAGACTGTACTTTCTGCGGAAGCTCAGGTCGTTCAATGTGTGCAGCAAAATGCTGGAAATGTTTACCAGTCCGTTGTAGCAAGCGCCATCTTTTTGCTATCATTTGCTGGGGCAGTAGTGTGCGAGTAGGTGACGCTAATAAACTCAACAAACTTATCAAGAAGGTAAGTGCGGCTGTTGGCCTCCATCTTGACTCTTTTGAGGAGGTAGTGGAGGAGGATAGGATTCAAATTAAGTGCAGGGCTATAATGAACAATAATACACACCCACTATACGAGCTGTTCTTGAAGCAGAAGAGCACATTCAGCAGCCGTCTAATCCTTCTAAGGTGCAAGAAGGAGAAATTCAGGAAATCATTTGTGCCTACCGCTATGGGGATGTATAACAATTCACTAAGGCTATGTGCACACGTTCGGGAATTGCCGCAGAAATTTCCGTGGCAATCCCGCACCTCCCTGCCGCGGGAAATACACATTTTATAGGTATGCGTATTCCCACCAGAAACTAGCATTTTGCAAGCGTAATTAGCTTGCAGAATGCTAGCGTTTTCCAAGCGATCTGTAGCATCGCTTGGAAAACTGATTGACAGGTTGGCCACACGAGTCAAACATAGTGTTTGACAAGTGTGAGCAACTTTTTACTATTGATGCCGCATCAATAGTAAAAAGATCTATTGTTAAAAATAAAAAAAAGTAAAAAATCGTGATATTCTCACCTTCTGGCGGCCCACGCAGCCTTCCCGCCTCTCAGCAACGCTCCCGGCCAATCCCGTTCCCAGGGATGCTTAGCGACAATGACCCCAGATGATGTAGCATCACGTGAGACCGCTACGTCATCTGTGGTTATTGTCGCTAAGCATCCTGGGAACGGGATTGGCCGGGAGCGTCGCTGAGAGGCGGGAAAACTGCGGGGGCCGACGGAAGGTGAGAATATCACGATTTATTATTTTAATTATTGTTTTACCAGGGATATGGTACCCAGGGCCTGGAGGAGAGTCTCCTCTCCTCCAGACCCTGGGTAACATCCGCACTTGAACCGCTTACTTTGCGCATGGTGGGCATAGCCACATGCGGAAAGTAAGTGGTTCAATGCATTCCTATGTGTGCGGAATCACCGAAATTCCGGAAAAAGAATGAACATGCTGCATTTTTTTCCGCTATGCGTTTTTTTCGCGGAAAAAAACGCAGCATGTGCACAAAAATTGCAGAATGCATTCTACTAATAGGATGCTTAATGCAGAAAACCGCCGCAAAAACGCTAAAAAAACGCGAAAAATCCTCAACGTGTGCCCATAGCCTAAGGGTGAAAGATGGCTACGACCTAGGGCTGGCGCACTAATGGAAATGATCAGAGATTTGTGTACCTTTGTTCGTTACGTATTGTGATTAGTCAAGTGCAAGATCTGGGTCTAGTAATTACTCTATGTAATGCTGTTTGTAATGTAGTAATGCTGTAATGTTCGTTTTGTTTGTAATGCCGCTGTGATACCATAATTTCCCTCGGGATCAATAAAGTGTATCATATCGTATCGTAGATAGGGAGGTGACATAGCACAGCGTGAGAACAGCACACTGCAGGGAGTGAAGAGCTGAAGGCACAGAAGCAAGAGTGAACCATAAAAACCATAAGGACTGTACAGCAATAGAAAGCAATTACAGAAAAAAAGATTACGGTACATTTTGTAGCAAAGAATGACAATAACATACGATGTTCCATGTGGAATCCGATTTTTTTTTTTACACACCTATAGACCTGAATGGTTGAGTCTCATCCGAGATTGAGAAGAAAGTGGTGCATGTTGCAAATTTTTTTTCTCCCGTACAGTCGGGCTGAAAGAAAAGTTGTTAATTGGAACAGCCCTATTGAATAACATGGGTCAGTATGCTGTCTGTGTTCATTCCGATTAAAAATCAGATAGCGCGCGTCCGATTTATACGCTCATCTGCTTGTGCCCTTGAGCTAAGTTTACACTAACGTGTAAAAAACCATCCACTTTTCATCCAGACAAAATGAACAATTTTCCATTTTAAACATAAGCAATCAAAAACATTTGCAAGATCAAATACAGTTTCCTATATTAACCCTTTCACCCCAAAACCTGTTTTCACCTTTCTGACCAGGCCATTTTTTCAATTCCGACCACTGTCACTTTATGAGGTCATAACTCTGGAAAGCTTTATTGGATCCCACTGATTCTGAGACTCTTTTTTCATGACATTCGTACTTCATGGTTGTGGTAAAATTTGTTTGATCTGATTTACATTTATCTGTGCAAAAAACTGAAAATTTTCAAACTTTTAATTTTTATGCCCTTAAATTAGAATCATGTCACCCAATATAGTTAATAAATTTCCCACATGTCTAATTTATATCAGCACAATTTTGGAAACATATTTTTTATTAGGATGTTATAAGTGTTAAAAGTTGATCAGTGATTTCTCATTTTTACAACAAAATTGACAAAACTATTTTTTAGGGACCACCTCACATTTGAAGTGACTTTGGAGGACCCATATGACAGAAAATACCCAAAAGTGACACCATTCTAAAAACTTCACCCCTCAAGTTGCTCAAAACCACATTGAGGAAGTTTATTAACCCTTCAGGTGCTTCACAGGAATTAACAGAATGTGGAAGGAAAAAACCCCATATGTGGGGGGAAAACCACTGTTTGGGCGCACGGCAGGGCACGGAAGGGAAGGAGCGCCATTTGACTTGATAAATGTAAAATTTGATGGGATAATAAGTGGACACTATGTCGCGTTTGGAGAGCCCCTGATGTGCATTAACAGTGGAAATCCCCCACAAGTGACATCATTTTGGAGAGTAGACCCCTCAGGGAACTTATCTAGATGTGTATTGAGCACCTGGAACTGCCAAGTGCTTTACAGAAGTTTATAACGTTGAGCCTCGAAAATAAAAAAATAAAAAAAATCACATTTTTCCTACAAAAATGTTTTTTAGCTTAAAATTTTGCATTTTTATAAAGGTAACAGGAGAAATTACACCATACAATGTGTTGTGCAATTTCTCCTGAGTATGCTGATACCCAATATGTGGAGGAAAACTACTGTTTAGGCGCATGGCAGGGTTTGTGTTATGATATGGTAGCTAAGGAGGACAATAACAAAAATAGCAGAGGCAGCCAGTCACCCAGAGAGGTTGGTAACTAATGGATTGCAGACCCCTAAACTAACTGCACAACTACAAGCAGCCGTGGGACGTATCTACGGTGCCCTAGATGCCTCGTCGCAGCCGGAGAAATTAGCTACCCCTGTAGATGGAAAGAGGAAAGCTAAGCCTAGAGATAGAAAGCTAACTGCCCGAAGTAGCGCCCCAAAGGAATAGGTAGCCCCCACACATATATTGGCGGTGAGACAAGATGAAATACAAACGCAGGCAGAAAACAGAGTAAATGGGTCTGGGTCTATCAAGTTCAACCTTCCTCGACCAATTGTACATTTTGTCACTAATTTAGCTATAACCCACAATGTTGGGTACTGAGGAAATCTTCCAGCCCTTTTTATATGCAGATATAGTGTCTGCCATTACTACCTCCTGTGGTCGGCATTCCACAGTCTGACTGTAAAAAACCCTTTCCTATTTAGCTGCTGGAATCGCCTTTTTTCCACCCGTAATGAGAGCCCCCTGGTCCTCAGTATGGTCCTTGGAAGGAATAAGGTTGGGTTCACATTGCGTTGCTGGCAATAAGCTGACTGCATCCGTCACATAGCGGCACTAACGCTATGTAATGGATGCGTTAACGCCGCCATTGCCCACAATAGCGCATCCTAACGCATGCCGAAATCGGCATGCGTTAGCGATGTGCTGTCATTCTGTGACGGACCTCGGACGCGGTCTGCAGCGTTCGGGGGTCCGTCACTGCTAGCTGAGATAAAGACGCTGCGCTAGCGTGATTGCTTAACGAGATCACAAAATGACACTAGCGTTAATGCAGTCCGTCAATGCTATGCGTTGAACGGACTGCATTAACGCTATGTGAACCTAGCCTAAGACACTGCCAGTCCTCTGTACTGTCACACACATATCTATACATGTAAGTGAGATCTCCTCTGAGGCGTCTTTTTCTAAGCTAAATAAGGCGTCTTTCACACATCCGTCTTTTTGTGTCAGGCATGATCCGTCCTATGCCTGAAGGGACGAATCCGGCGCTGAAACAAAAAAACTGATGCAACGGATCCGGTTTTTTGCTGGATCCGACCTGAACTTTTGAACCCAGAAAAAGAGGGTTTCTGATGCCCGGAGACACTGGAAAATGTAGTAGTAGTGTAGTAGTAGTGTAGTAGTAGTAGTAGTATAGTGTAGTAGTAGTATAGTAGTAGTGTTAGTAGTAGTAGTAGTAGTAGTAGTAGTAGTAGTAGTGTAGTAAGTAGTAGTGAGTAGTGTAGTAGTAGTAGTAGTAGTAGTAGTAGTAGTAGTAGTGTAGTATAGTAGTAGTAGTAGTAGTAGTAGTAGTAGTAGTATAGTAGTAGTAGTAGTGTATGTAGTAGTAGTAGTAGTAGTGTAGTAGTAGTATAGTAGTAGTGTTAGTAGTAGTAGTAGTAGTAGTAGTGTAGTAGTTAGTATAGTAGTAGTAGTGAGTTAGTAGTAGTAGTGTAGTAGTAGTAGTAGTAGTAGTTAGTAGTAGTAGTGTAGTATAGTAGTAGTAGAGTATGTATGTAGATAGTAGTAGTAGTAGTAGTAGGTAGTAGTAGTTAGTAGTAGTAGGTGTTAGTAGTAGTAGTGTAGTAGTAGTAGTAGTAGTTAGTTAGGTAGTAGTATTTGTAGTAGTAGTAGTAGTAGTAGTAGTAGTAGTAGTGTAGTAGTAGTAGTAGTGTAGTAGTTAGTAGTGTAGTAGTAAAGTAGTAGTGTTGTAGTAGTAGTAGTAGTAGTAGTAGTAGTAGTAGTAGTAGTTGTAGGTAGTAGTGTAGTAGTGTAGTAGGTATGATGTAGTAGTAGTAGTATGTAGTAATGAGTATGTATGTGTAGTATAGTAGTGTAAAAAAAGTAGTAGTAGTAGTAGACCTTGATTTCCAGAATCCGGATCAGACTTTTGACGGATTGCACAAAAGTCTGATCCGGTTCCATTGAATTCTATTGTTTCCGGCCGCCTGATGGCGCTTCAGACACTATCAGGCGGCTCCGGCCAAAAAAAAAAAAAATTACATGCTCCGTTTTGTCCGGCCGACGGAATGTACATTTCCGCCGGATCCGGACAGAAACGGATACAACGCAAAGACATCAGGCGCATCCGGCGCTAATGAAAGTCAATGCAAAAAAAACGCATCCGGCATTACATTTCGCCGGATGCGGTTGGACAAAAAAATGCCGGAGGGCGCCGTCAGGCGCACAACGGATGTGTGAAAGAGGCCTAAGCCCAACCCAACTTTTCCAGTGTCTCATCATGAGAGGCCTCCATCCCTTGTAATAACATAGTGGACTATTGCTGTTATTTTCGGCCATTTCCTGTCACTGCTGGGGTCTATGACCAGGTCCTCTTGTGAAAGACTCATTGGGGGTGAGGCAGGAGCTCATGACTGGGAGTCACCACAGTGCTACTCAGTGAGCCGTCAGTACACAGGGGTGAGTCAAGGGGGTTCCTGGTAAGACGCCAGCCAGACTCCCTCCTTCCCAGCCAGGGTCACGTGGTGTGGAGAGGGGGGCAGGAAGTTTAGCGGGGAGGTGCCGCCCAGATCTACCATTTAGTGAAGTCAGTGAGGAGCAGCAACAGGCAGAAGACGGTGCGTGGCGCAGCAGAGGTGAGTGCGCGGCGTGTTATCCCCACGGTGGGAAGGCGCCATTCCTCTGCCCTGGCCGGAGGGCACCGTCTGGACTGCGGGGAGTGTAGGGCGGGTGTAGCCGGCAGCGCAGCGAGGGCGGGCCGCGTCTCCGCTCCTCATAAACCTGTATAATAGATGGCTGCTTCTAACACCGTGTGTCTTTCCTGTGCAGACACGGCAGCAGGATGGCGGTGGAAGGAGGGATGAAGTGCGTCAAATATCTCGTCTTCATGTTCAACCTCTTGTTCTGGGTAAGTGGCTGCTATTCTCTGTAGCGACCGTGTGATAACGATCCGTCTCCTGCGGCCATCACTGGGAGGATCCTGGCTTCCTGTGTGGTGGGATCACATGGGCTCAGCTGGTGGCCGAGACCTCCCGGAGCCAAGTAATGTGAGGCTTGTGTCCCCCGCCCGAGTTGCCACCAGCTGCTCGTCCTTGGTGCCTGGAACCTCCTATCACACAGTGATGCCCCCAGAAAGGCTTAATGCTGTGGAGACTGGGGTCTTCAGTGAATGGACTCCAGCCCTCTAATCTGCTGTTGTCTCTGGTGCAAGTCTCATCTGATCTTCATCATTCTGGCTGATGGTTTTGCCTTTCTGGGGATCTGAGATCTATTGTGTAGCTAAAATCAGACCAAACTCTGTAAACGATGCAAGAAACTTTAAATAGTGAATTATAACTTTACACAACTAGGCCAATGTGAGTGCTCGGGACCACGTAATGGACCGCAGCTGTAATACTCGTCCCAGGGCTCCCCGGGACGTCTTCTGCTGTTGAGTGCTCGGGACCACGTAATGGACCGCAGCTGTAATACTCGTCCCAGGGCTCCCCGGGACGTCTTCTGCTGTTGAGTGCTCGGGACCACGTAATGGACCGCAGCTGTAATACTCGTCCCAGGGCTCCCCGGGACGTGATCTGCTGTTGAGTGCTCGGGACCACGTAATGGACCGCAGCTGTAATACTCGTCCCAGGGCTCCCCGGGACGTCTTCTGCTGTTGAGTGCTCGGGACCACGTAATGGACCGCAGCTGTAATACTCGTCCCAGGGCTCCCGGGACGTCTTCTGCTGTTGAGTGCTCGGGACCACGTAATGGACCGCAGCTGTAATACTCGTCCCAGGGCTCCCCGGGACGTCTTCTGCTGTTGAGTGCTCGGGACCATGTAATGGACCGCAGCTGTAATACTCTCCCAGGGCTCCCCGGGACATGATCTGCTGTTGAGTGCTCGGGACCACGTAATGGACCGCAGCTGTAATACTCGTCCCAGGGCTCCCCGGGACGTCTTCTGCTGTTGAGTGCTCGGGACCACGTAATGGACCGCAGCTGTAATACTCGTCCCAGGGCTCCCCGGGACGTCTTCTGCTGTTGAGTGCTCGGGACCACGTAATGGACCGCAGCTGTAATACTCGTTCCAGGGCTCCCCGGGACATCATCTGCTGTTGAGTGCTCGGAACCACGTAATGGACCACAGCTAATACTCGTCCCAGGGCTCCCCGGGACATCATCTGCTGTTGAGTGCTCGGGACCACGTAATGGACCGCAGCTGTAATACTCGTCCCAGGGCTCCACGTAATGGACCGTAGCTGTAATACTCGTCCCAGGGCTCCACGTAATGGACCACAGCTGTAATACTCATCCCAGGGCTCCCCGGGACGTCATCTGCTGTTGAGTGCTCGGGACCACATAATGGACCGCAGCTGTAATACTCGTCCCAGGGCTCCCCGGGACGTCATCTGCTGTTGCTGAACTTGGGCTGGGTTCACATTGCGCTAATGGCAATGCGCTGATGGCATCCGTAACATAGCGGCACTAACGCTATGTAACGGATGCGTTAGCGCACCCATAGACTGCCATTATGTAGCACATTGCTAACGCATGTCATAATCGGCATGTGTTAGCGATGTGCTGTCATCCTGTGACGGACCCCGGACACGGTCTGCAGCGTTCGCGGGTCTGTCACTGCTAGCACAGATGGAGCCTCTGCGCTAGCGTGATCGCATAACGCAATCTTTAAAAGGCACTTGCGTTAGCGCAGTCTGTTTAACGCATGTGTTGAGCGGACTGCACTAATGCAATGTGAACCTTGCCTTAATTAGAAATCTCTTCAGATTTTGTCCTCTATACATGGAGGTTTGTTGTCCAGTGCTTTAACATTGATGGTATATCCTTAGCATAGGTCGTCAATATCTGATGTGACACCCAGCACTCTGCCGATCAGCTATTTCTGGTGTTGGAGCTGCTCAGTTGTTCCGCTGACAGATCAGAGGCCGGGTACTGCTCTTCCGACCCTATTGACTTGAATAGGTGGCAGTTGTTTAGTACTTGGTTGCAGCCATTATTCAGAAGGAGCTGCGTAACTGAAGTTCCAGCTGACACCGCCAACAGCTGATAGCAGGAGTGCTGGGTGTCACATCCCCACTTGATCACACATTGATCTATCCTAAAGGTACTGCCACACTAAACAATCCCGCTAGCGATCTCGTTAGCGTTGCATACTAATGAGATCGCTAGCGGGATTGTTTCTATATCGCTAAATGCTGCCGCATTTAGCGATATAGTTAACGACGCTATTGCCGTTAGCGATCTTCTTAACGACTTTAGCGGTACAAAAGTACCGCTAAATCGCTAAGAAAAGGTGCCACACAGCGATTAGATACTTACCCAGCGGGAGCGCCGACGAGAAAATAGGGTCCGGAACGATTCCAGCGACGAGCGAGATCACAGCAGGAAGCTCGTCGCTGGAAGCTGCCGCACTGAACAATATCGCTAACGGGATCGCTAAATAGTGACGTTTTTTAGCGATCCCGTTAGCGATATTGTTTAGTGTGGCATACCCTTAAGGATAGACCATCAATGTTAAAGTCCCGGACAACCCTTTAAAAGATAAAACTTCTTATTCAATAGCTGAAGGCTATCTTTTCAAACTTTGAAAATATCCCTGATCCATAGGATGGGGGTTAAGTTCCTGATTGCTGGGACCCCCACCCAGCCTGAGAACCAGGGCTCTGAAGATCCCCACGTGAATGGAGCTGTGGCCCACCATCTGCTTCCTTTCACTCTTACAGTTATCACGGAGATGGCAGAGTGCAGCGCTTGGCTGGTCTTTGGTAGTCCCATAAGACTGAATGGAGCGGTGGTGCGCATGATTGACCAATGCTCCATTCACAATGAGGCTCTTCAGGCCCCTGGTTTTTGAGATTGGTGGGGGTCCAAGTAATTGAAACTTATCCTTTATTCATGGGATAAAGCCAAACTTGGGAATACCTCTGTAATTTGGCAGATCAGGCATGTTGGTTAGGTGACTCCCTTTGGGATCACTTATTTTCTGAAGGGAAAAGAAAGGGACAGACTTATGTGATTTCAGTGGCTGTACTTTGAATTTAGTTGATCAAACATTGATTGACTCAGTGTTTGCTGAACGGTCATGAGACTGCTGGTATACATGTTGGATATTAGTCATTAGCAGTACTTCAGGGAGGCCAGCTGTTACTTTCCACTGGGTAAGCAGTGGCCATTGTATGTTTAGTGTAGGACAGTCATTCGTGATGCATACACTTGGGTGAAATGTTGCGCTTCCGCTGTGGTCAATGGCTACTGGTCACCACAGGTGTGTGGGTTTATGGCTGTGGGCAGCCAGCATCAGCATAGTCTCATTTCTACTTTTCCCCAATGTGAATTGTTCCTCAGACCATAATAATTAACTGGGCCAATGTAGTATTGGGGAGGTGGGGGGGAGGGAAAACAAAAAAAAAAACGTTCCTAAAACCGTCCCTTGCAAAATTCCAAATAGCGTTTATGGTTCAGATATTCACTGTCGTCATCTTCCAATGCCACCAACATTAGGAAACAGTCTGGTTGTACAAATACGCCATGTTTGTCCGTTTCATCACAATCGTCAAGGTTCGTTTTGTATTTATCAATGTATAATAGGAGCAGATCCCTGTTGCTCCTGTGTCAGAACTCTGAGCTTTCAGTGGGTGTTAAGAGAGAGAAATGTTTTTCTGGGGAAGTCAGCTGGAAAGGTTACACCAGGCATCTAGGTTGCACAACCTTTCCTTTTAGTCCAGGTCTTCTAATTATCCAGCAGCTATATTTATTTGTTTTACACTTTTTTTTTTGCTCCTTTTTATATAGTATAGTGTCCCTCTTGGATGTATTTTCTGTACAATCCTTCCCTTGCTCTTTGCCTTACATAATTTCTGTCCTAGGGCCTAATTTTAACCCTGTACATATGTTTGTGTATATGGTTTTGTTACCCAGCTGTGTTTGGTTTACCAGAAACTGGTTTTCAGCCACTGTGGAGTCTGTTCTTGGAGACCGAGAATGTCAGAAAGTCTAGATTCTTCAGATAGTTGTTATGCTCCTAAAAGTGACAACACTGGTAACGCTAGTCTTAAGATTGAATGAGTTTATTGCTTTTCTTTTTCTATAGGTTACTAAGTTTTATAACAACGTCTTACACTTGCGGTAACTACCAGTTATGTGATATCTATTTGAGGCGACTATCACATTCTGAACTTGATCTACAGGTTTTGCTGAAGCCTCTAATGGATGTCTTTGTTTTTGGTTGGAAAGATGCAAGGAAAGCCATAATCATGTGGTCTTTGGATTCTGGCCATTTGCTTACTGATTCGCTATGTGTTTTGGCAGTGTATTTCCTCTATTTATATCTGAGATTCTTGTGTTTATCTTCCCATTTGTCTGTTCTGCATGCAGGCTGTCTTGTCACATGTTGCTGTGATATTTAGCTGGCCTGCTACCGCACATATAGAGTGACAAGCGATCCTAGCTGCAGTTTTAATCACAGGAGCAGGATAATGAATGCTTTGTTCGAAACAGCACCACACATGTCCACAGGATGTATGTGGTATTGCAACTCGACTGCACTTAACTCAGTAGTGCTGAGGTTCAATGCAAAACACAATTCATTAACTTATATTCTTAGTGTAACTTAAATAAGCACTTGTATGAACTTTACCAATCCCCCAAAATCTGTATGCGTAGTGTAATATACTCGCCTTTCACTGTTTACTCCGGTATCCAGCGCCATTCCGCTTTTCTTCTGAGTGATGTGATTTCAGTATGTGCAGTTTTTTGTCTGAGGCTATGTGCACACGTTGCGGAATTGCCATGGAAATTTCCGTGGCAATTCCGCACCGCCTTGCCGCGGGAAATACGCATATTATAGGTATGCGTATTCCCGCTAAAAACTAGCGTTTTGCAAGCGTAATTAGCTTGCAGAATGCTAGCGTTTTACAAGCGACCTGACAGGTTGGTCACACGAGTCAAACAAGTGTTTGACACGTGTGACCAACTTTTTACTATTGATGCCGCCTATGTCGCATCAATAGTAAAAAGATCTAATGTAAAAATAATAAAAAAAAATAATAAATAATGATATTCTCACCTTCCGGCGGCCCCCGCAGCTTTCCCGCCTCTCAGCGACGATCCCGGCCAATTTCGTTCCCAGGCGTCCTTTGCGACAATCACCCCGATGACGTAGCATCACGCGAGACCGCTACGTCATCTGGGGTGATTCTCGCAATGCATTACTGGGAACGGGATTGGCTGGGAGCGTCGCTGAGGCGGGAAAGCTGCGGGGGCCGCCGGAAGGTGAGAATATCACGATTTTTTATTTTAATTATTGTTTTTACATGGATATGGTACCCAGGGCCTGGAGGAGAGTCTCCTCTCCCCCAGACCCTGGGTACCATCCGCACATAAACCGCTTACTTTGCGCATGGTGGGCACAGCCACATGCGGAAAGTAATCGGTTCAATGCATTCCTATGGCGGCAGAATCGCTGCGGTTCCGCAAAAAAGAATGAGCATGCTGCGGATTCTCCCGTGATGCGATTCCGCCATGGAAAAACCCGCAGCATGTGCACAGCATTGCGGAATCCCATAGGCCTTAATGAGTTGTATTGTGTAAGCGGTTTCGCGGCGTTTCTGCCGCGAAAAACCGCTAGGAATCTGCAACGTGTGCACAGGCCCTGAACAATTTTAATATCTATCAGCAGGTCCTATCTGTCTTTCAACTCAGACTCGCCCTTTATCTATGGCGATCCATATTAGCAGCGAATTTTGTATCTTCTTCCTGTGTTTGTGTGGGTTTCCTCCCACACTCCAAAAACATACTGATTGGGGCTCACAATCTAATTTCCCTATGGGGACAGCGATGTCTGTGACCAGGGTGGATTTGATTTAAATCACGATTTAAATCACTAGTCAGTAAGGCTTGATTTAAATCAGTGATTTAAATCAGTTTCTACCTAAACTAGTTCTTGCTACTTTAACATGCAAGTAGATGAAGATTTTTAGAATCACTTTTTATATTACTTTTTTCTCCCCAGTTTAATGGGTTAATCATTCATTTGGACACCACTGTTCTGTTGTACTTAGGAAGGAGAAAAATAATCCTGACCTTAATAACAATTTAAATAGATTTATTCAACTGAAACAATAACAACATTACAGCATAAGTTATTTGCTTAAACAAACATCCATGTTTGTTAACTAATTTGGCTAAACAAAAAATATATATATATTTTAAGAAACTTAGACTGTCAGCCCAGCCGACACATGAAAAACTTAAATACTACTGTCCCTGCTGTCCTCTGTAGCTCACTCGTCGTCATCTTCATCATCATCTTCTTCTTTGTTCCTATTCATAATCTGGAAAAGAAAAACAAGCTTTCCTGCTTTATTGGGTCCCAACCGATTTCTCAATTTAGAATGAATGAGTAAAAAGGAAGAGAATATTCTTTCAACGCCTGCAGAAGAAGCTACTGCTGTTAAAAGTGAAATCATTACTTGAACAGTCTCTAAATCCAAGCGCTTAAGTGACTTCCACCAGTTTACTGGTGTGACCTTCCTTAAAATATCTTCAGCAAACATATATTTCTTGAATGGTTCCCCCTTAGCTCTGAAGTTTATTATAGTTGGCATTAAAGATGGATGATTGCTGGATACCCATGTCATAGCTAACTCCTCTTCCTCAGCACTTAGGTTTTGACCCTGATATTGGATATTGACAATATTTGCCAAAAAATGAGCTGGAGTCAGTGCTTGTCCCATTCGTTTGTTTACTGCTTGTAATTTAATTCTGTCCATGTGTAGTTCTGTTTTTAAGTGTTCACTCAGTTCCTTCCAAATTTCAACAGCATCCGCAATAAAACAGCTATTTTTCTGTATTTTGTTTAAAGCTTGAGAGATGGGTTTCAGGAAGCTCAGCATATGTTCAACATTTCTCTTAAGCCCAATGTTGAGGATTTTGGCCGTGACAGTGCCATCTATTTTATCTCGATTTTCTTCACAAAGTGTCATCAGAATAGGCCAGTTTTTGATATACTGCTCAAAACAGTCCACCACAGAGTTCCATCTAACATCTTGTGGGAGCGTTAGCTTGGTTCCACCCATCCTTTTCAGAGCTGCTGCAGCAAAATGATTATTACGGAAGTATTTAGCAATTTCAACAACATTAGCCTTTATTTCTGGAACACTTAAGTCTTTGGCTAAGAGGTGCAGCAAATGAGCACTGCAACCATATGTTATTAGCTTTGTATTCCCTCCCTGCTCTTCTAAATTTCTTCTCATCTTGGATACGTTTGCAGCATTGTCAGTGACCAAACTGCGTACTAGACATTTGAATTTTTGTTCACATGTTATAGCTTTTACTGCCACTTCTTGTAAGTATACTGCTGTGTGTGCATTTCCTGACGTATCAGTTGTTTGTGCAAGGAAGACTTTACCTTCTTCTGTTGTTATACAAGCACATACAATAGGATCATTGTGGACATTACTCCACCCATCAATACTTAGGTTAACAATTTTACCCTCCAGAGCTGTTGCACATTGCTCCATTTCTCTGTCATACACTTGATCCAGCAGTTTCCCTGCAACATCAGCTCTGCTGGGTGGACTGTATCCTGGTCTCAGTGACTGAACCATATTAATGAAATGTGGGTTCTCAGTCAGACGGAAAGAAGAGTTCGTTGCATAAATAAACTGGGCAATTTTTTCATCAATCAACTCTTTTTCTAATCTGCTAGTTCTTATCACAAACCTATCTATGGTGGTTCCAGGAGGTAAAGGTTTTTTCTTCCTTTTGGGTGATGGTGATATGTGGCTGTGGGTGTCTGATGATGATGCTGCTGCTAATGAAGCACTATCCTGGATGGATAACTCTGAAACTGTAGAACAGGATGATGGTGATCTTGGAGGTGGATAGTTTCCAGAATCCATGAATTCCCCTAAACAAAAAAAGTCAATGCTGTTATTTTATTGTTTATACAATTTCTGCTTATTGTACACAACACAGCACTGCCCCAAAAGGAATATTTGTTTTTCTTCATAACTGTACCAAATGACAGTAACATGCAGTAATAATAAGAAATATAATTTTTCTCACACATGACAGTTCAGTCTTTAGAAATAGGATTCAATAAAAATGTTTACCAACCTGAAGATCCTGCCTGTTCAGAAGTGTTTCTTTGGTCATCTTCATCACCGCACTTCTCATGATGTTGCCTCATTCGCGCCACCAGGCCTTGCATCTCTTTGTTGCATCGTTTGCATTTTGCACGCATGCCTGCCTTACAGATAGGCGAAGGAGCTTCATTAAAATATTCCCAAACTGGGTCTCTTTTACGGCCTGCTGCCATTATAAGGAAAGAATGTAATAAACCTCAGATCGTACATACAAACAGATCCAGACTTGTCTGTCTGTGGCTATGCTGCAGTATTGTGCTCAAAGTTTCACTTTCATTTTCTTGTCTGCTTGCCCTTCCTCCTCCTCACACTTAGATTCACATTCTTCTTGTGTTGTGCAGATCTATTCGACTCCAAACAATCAGAAACATAATGTCTAACTTCTTGGACTTGGCACTGAAGGGGTTGATTCTGTATTCATATAGGTTTGTAGAACAATAGGATTAAGGTCTTTTTCTCAACTCTGTTCATGTTGTAACATTTTTGCCGTGAAGAAGAGGCTGGGACCTCTGCGGAGTCAAATTCAGTTTTGAGAACTGCATAAGTAAAGCGAGCGTCTGTGATAATATAGGAGAGAAACTGCCCACTAATCCTACAGAAACCTCTGGAAGAGCATGGCATTGTGAATGTTACACATATACATCCTTTATTCTACTGAGTTAAACAACTCAGCTTTATCTCATGATGGAAGAACCTTTTGGATGGTAAAATATTTTCATCAAAAAGCAGTTTATTGAAAAAAGTCCGATTTAAATCAAAAAAATCCGTTTTTTTTTTTTTTATTTATTTTTTTAAAAAATCATTGATTTTTATCCACCCTGTCTGTGACGTGCTGTGGAATATGATGGTGCTATATAAGCAAAGCATAATAAACACGATTGTGAATTAAGCTGCATTCACACGTCTGTAATTCAAGGTCTCCCGATGTGAATTCAACAGCTTCATAGCCATATCTGAGGCTGTCTGGTTCGGGTCAGGAGTGCATGCGCCCTCCTGCTTTTCGGCCTTGCCCGCACTTGGGCAAAGCATACTGTGCAGGCGCGATATCTCATAGCGATCCGTCATTCATGTCAAGGACTGTGTACAGCAGCCGAGGAGAGGGGTGGTGTGAGTGAACCGAAGCCATGCCCATGGGACCGGATGGCCCCTATTAGTACATATCGCGGGAAAAATAAAAAAGGGTTTTTATGGGTGATACATGGGGAGTCGGGGTTACATAACTATTTAGGGAATGCACAGCTCACACTGAATAAAATGTTTTTAGCTGGTAGTACAGAAAAGTGGCGACAAGTTCCCTTTTTAAGCAAATGTGAAATACAAAAAAAAATAAATAAACAATCCTTCAAACAATGGTTGTATATAGAAAACTGAGTTTTAACCCCTTAACGACCGCCGATACGCCTTTTAACGGCGGTCATTAAGGGTACTTAAACCACAGCGCCGTTAATTAACGGCGCTGTGGAAAAAGTGAATAGCGCCCCCCAGAGGCGCATTTTCTCCGGGGTCTCGGCTACCGGGGGTAGCCGAGACCCCAGAGAACATGAATCGGGTCGGTTTTTACCGACACCGATGTTGCGATCTCCGTTATTAACCCTATAACGGCGACCGCAACAAAAAAAAAAAGTTGTGCCATTTAATTTCTCTGTCCTCTGATGTCATCGGACATCAGAGGACAGAGAAAAAGGGTCCCCAGGACCCCATGTGGCCCCCAATAAGATCCATGTGGCCCCCGGGCCCTCCGGTGCCGGCGCCGTTAAGACAATGGCGGGCGCATGCCCAGTGCGCCCGCCGCTATGTGCCGCTGTGCTGGTGGGGGGATGGGCAAATATTCTCTGGGGTCTCGGCTACCGGGGGTAGCCGAGACCCCAGAGAACATGATCCGGGTCGGTATTCACCGATCCCGGTGTTGCGATCGGGGCTATGCAAGCATAGCCGCGATCGCAAAAAAAAAAAATGATTTCTCTCCCCTCTGATGTGATCGCACATCAGAGGGGAGAAATGAGGGTCCCCCGATCGCCCCCCCCCATATACTTACCGGTGTCCTCCGTCCTCCCGATCGCCCCCCCATATACTTACCGGTGTCCTCCGTCCCAGGATCCCGGCTTCTTCTCCCTGCAAAAAAAAAAATGGCGGGCGCATGCGCAGTGCGCCCGCCGATCTGCTTTGGCGGCAGATTCAATTTTTTTTCATTCATTCTCATAAAAGTACATTTTGATCACTGTGATAAACTATCACAGTGATCAAAATAAAAAAAACAGTACATAACCCCCCATTTATCACCCCCTTAGTTAGGGACATATAATAAAAAGTAGAAATTATATTTATTTTCATTTTTCGGTTAGGGTTATAATTAGGGTTAGGGTTATAATTAGGGTTAGGGTTATAATTAGGGTTAAGGTTATAATTAGGGTTAGGGTTAGCATTAGGCTGGTTTCACACATCCGGTGTGCGCCTGACAGCGCCCCCGGCATTTAGCCGCAGCGCCGCATCAGAAAATCTGATGCGCCGCATGCGTTTTTTTTGCATTGACTTGCATTAGCGCCGGATGGCGCCGCATGTCAATGCGTTGCATGCGGTTTTGTCCGGATGCGGCGCAAATGTACATTGCGGCGGCCGGACAAAACGCTGCATGTAACGTTTTTTGTTTTTGCCGGATGGTTTCTGATGTCTCCGGGCATCAGAAACCATCCGGCAAAAAACCGCATGCGGCCGCCGGCGGCGCATCAGGTTTTCTGATGCGGCGCTGCGGCAAAATGCCGGGGGCGCCGACAGGCGCCGCCGGAAGTGTGAAAGCAGCCTTAGGGTAAGGGTTAGAATTAGCGTTAGGGTTAGGCTGGGTTCATACTGCGTTATGGCAGTCCGTTAGACGGACTGCGTTACACCGCGGTATAACGCGGTGTAACGCAGTCCGTTAACGCTGCCATTCACCCCCATTTGAGGGCGCATTGCGACGCATGCCGTAAAGCGGCATGCGTTTGCGACGTGCCATCATTCAGTGACGGAGCCTCGGACGCGGGCTGCAGCGTTTGGGCTCCGTCACCGCTAGCGCAGATGAATCATCTGCTGATTCCTCTGCGCTAGCGGGTATAGCATAATGCGATCGCGTTATGCTATACCATTACCAGCCCGTCAACGCTATGTGTTGAACGGGCTGGTAAAACGCAAAATGAACCTAGCCTTAGGGTTAGGGTTATAATTAGGGTTAGAATTAGGGTTAGGGTTATAATTAAGGTTATAATTAAGGTTAGGGTTACAATTAGGGTTGGGATTTAGGTTAGGATTAGGGTTGGGATTAGGGTTAGGGGTGTGTTGGGATTAGGGTTGGAGCTAGAATTGAGGGATTTCCACTATTTAGGCACATCAGGGGGTCTCCAAACACGATGTGGCGTTCAAAAAGTCAAATGGCGCTCCCTCCCTTCCGAGCCCTGCCGTGCGCCCAAACAGTGGTTTACCCAAACATATGGGGTATCAGCGTACTCAGGACAAATTGCACACCAATTTTGGGGTTCTAATTTCTCAATTACCCTTGGCAAAATAAAAAATAGCTGGCTAAAAAAATCATTTTTGAGAAAAAAAATGATTTTTCATTTTCACGGCTCTGCGTTTATAAATTTCTGTGAAGCACTAGGGGGTTCAAAGTGCTCACCACACATCTAGATAAGCTCCTTAAGGGGTCTAGTTTCCAAAATGGGGTCACTTGTGGGGGGTTTCCACTGTTTAAGGCTCATCTGGGGCACTGCAAACGGAACATGACCCCCACCAACGTCTGCATTCCAAAACGTTATTACTTCCTTTCCAAGCCCTGCTGTGCGCCAAAACAGTTTCCCCCCCCCCCCCCCAATATTTGGTATCAGCGTACTCAGGACAAATTGGACAACAACTTTTGGGGTCCAATTTCCTTGTGAAAAATCAAAAATTTGGGACTAAAATATCATTTTTGTGGAAAATTGTTTTTTTTTTTTTTTTTTTTTTCACACCCAGGCATTATAAACTTTTGTGAAACACTTGGGGGTTCAAAGTGCTCACAGCGGATCTAGATAAGTTCCATAGGTGGTCTAGTTTCCAAAATGGTGTTACTTGTGGGGGGTTTCCACTGTTTAGGCGCATCAGGGGCTCTCCAAACGCGACATGGTGTCCAATCTCAATTCCAGCCAATTTTGGTTTGAAAAAGTCAAACGGTGCTGCTTCCATTCCAAGCCCTGCCGTGCGCCCAAACAGTGGTCCCCCCCCATATATGGGGTATCAGCATACTCAGGACAAATTGTACAACAACTTTTGTTGTCCAATTTCTCCTGTTACCCTTGTGAAAATAAAAAATTGGGGACTAAACGATCAGGTTTGTGGAAAAAATATGATTTTTTATTTTCACGCCCGGGCGTTATAAACTTCTGTGAAGCACTTGGGGCTTCAAAGTGCTCACCACACATCTAGATAAGTTCCTTAGGGGGTCTAGTTTCCAAAATGGGGTCACTTGTGGGGGTTTCCACTGTTTAGACACATCAGGGCCTCTACAAATGCGACATGGCGTCCAGCCAATTCCGCGTTGAAAAAGTCAAACGGAGCTCCTTCCCTTGCGACCTCTGCCGTGCGCCCAAAAAGTGGTTTACCCCAACATATGGGGTATCGGCATGCTCAGGACAAATTGCACAAAAACTTTTGGGGTCTTGTTACCCTTGGGAAAATAAAAATTGGGGTGAAAAGATCATTTTTGTGGAAAAAAATTTTTTTTTTTTTTTTCACGGCTCTAGGTTATAAACTTGTGTGAAGCACTTGGAGGTTCAAAGTTCTCACCACACATCTAGATAAGTTCCTTAAGGGGTCTTGTATCCAAAATGGGGTCACTTGTGGGGTGTTTCCACTGTTTAGGCACATCAGGGGCTATCTAAACGCGACATGGCATTCAGCCAATTCTGCGTTGAAAAAGTCAAACGGCGCTCCTTCCCTTGCGACCTCTGCCACGCGCCCAAAAAGTGGTTTACCCCCACATATGGGGTATCGAAGTATTCAGAAGAAATTGCACAACAAATGTGTGGTTCATTTTTTCTTTTAACACTTGTGAAAATAAAAAAACTTGGTTCCGAAGTAAAGCTTTTGCAAAAAAAAGTTAAATGTCAATTTTTTCCTTCCACATTGCTTCAGCTCCTGTGAAGCACTTGAAGGGTTAATAAACTTCTTGAATGGTTTTGAGCACCTTGAGGGGTGCAGTTTTTAGAATGGTGTCACTTTTGGGTATTTTCTATCATATAGACCCCTCAAAGTGACTTCAAATGTGATGTGGTCCCTAAAAAAAAAATGGTGTTGTAAAAATGAGAAATCGCTGGTCAACTTTTAACCCTTATAACTTCGTAACAAAAAAAATTTTGGTCCCAAAATTGTGCTGATGTAAAGTAGACATGTGGGAAATGTTATTTATTAAGAAATTTGTGTGACATATCTCTCTGATTTAAGGGCATAAAAATTTAAAGTTTGAAAATTGTTAAATTTTCAAAATTTTCGCCTTATTTCCGTTTTTTTCATAAATAAACACAAGTCATATCAAAGAAATTTTACCACTAACGTGAAGTACAATATGTCACGAAAAAACAATCTCAGAATCAGCGGGATTCGTTAAAGCGTTCCAGAGTTATAACCTCATAAAGTGACAGTGGTCAGAATTGTAAAAATTGGCCCGGTCATTAAGCTGCAAAATGGCTCTGTCCTTAAGGGGTTAAGTGAATGTGCCAGCTGGCAATTCAGTATTTTAAATACCATGTCCTCAATCTAAAATGTATTTTTGTAAACAAGATCTTGTCGGATCTCGAGAGCTTTGGAGCAAATTACAAGCTGGCCATACACTTTTTAGATGGTTGTCAGCTGAACCATGCTTTGGCCGACAGCCATGTTGGCCTCCTCTCCATACACAGGTGCGCTCTGCTCCTCCATTTTCTATGAGCAAGGCATAGGCAGTCATGTCTAGCAACAACTTTAATCTCTGATTGGACAAATCGATCATCAGACAGAAATCTGACATACCTGATCAATATGAAACTGTTATTCTGCATTGCTTGTATAGTGACATCACATGATGCCGCGCTTTACATAATTATCATCGCTGTCCCTATTGGGGCTCACAATCTAAATTCCCTATCTGTATGTCACACAAACATGGGGAGACCATACTAAAGGTACTGCCACACTACACAATCCCGCTAGCGATCTCGTTAGCGTCGCATACTAATGAGATCGCTAGCGGGATTGTTTCTATATCGCTAGTAGCTACCTATTTTAGCGATGTTGTTAGGACGCTATCGCGGTTAGCGATCTCCTTAACGACTTTAGCGGTACAAAAGTACGCTAAATCGCTAAAAAAGGTGCCACACTTAACGATATATACTTACCCAGCGGGGCGCCAGCGACGAAAATAGGGTCCGGAACGATTCCAGCGACGAGCGAGATCACAGCAGGAAGCTGTCGCTGGCAGATGCCGCACACAACAACATCGCTAACGGGATCGCTAAATAGTGACGTTTTTTAGCGATCCCGTTAGCGATGTTGTTTAGTGTGGCATACCCTTAAGTTCTTGCAGATTTTGTCCTTGGTGGGATTTGAACTCAGGACCCCAATGCTGCAGTGCTGCCTGCTGGTGGGCCGTGTCTGTTGTGGAGGGCCGAACAAATAGGCTGAAATTAAGTATGCTGATTCCCCATCCCCCTCTTGTACATAGTATGAGCCCACACACAGCTCTCCCCAATTTCTTGAGATCTCGTAGCTGTTGCTGGTATTGTAAAGCGCAGCTTATTTGCGTTTAAAAAAAAAAAAAAATCCCTGCATGGGAAAATGCCCAACTGATTCATATCTGCTTTGTAAAAGTGAGAACTGACCTTGTATGGGAAGTGAGAAACCATCTAAAATGGTGTACACAATGCACGTCTCAGATTCACTTTTATTTCCTGAGTGACAGGACTGTAATTTAGACATTCGCTCTTATTAAAAAATGATTTGCAGGACCCTGGTCCGATGGCCATGCAGGTAATCCATGGCTGCCACCAGTGCACTGTGAAACTACCTGCACCATCCCCCGTACCTCTTCTGATTGGAAAGCCCTGCAATGTCATTACACTGCAGCATAAAACACCCGTGAAGTTACAGGTGGCGACTAATCCGTTTCTGGCAGTGGCACAGATAATAGGAGGACTGCAGTGCCCTGGTCCTGAGGCCATAAACTACTCTGGTCCTGCAACTTGATTGGCTCAACTCTATTTAGAGTAAGAAAACCTGCTTTTTATTCCCCTGCTTACTGAATTCACCATCTACTCTGCAAAAGCAGCTCAGATCATATTTTTTTTTTCCTCCACCCTAGAACTGGATTCACATCTATGCTAATTAGTACTACCTCTTCTTTCTATGTGCTAACTGAGCAGTATTCCATTCTGGTGTGCATGTGATGTGTATGGGAGATGACCTAGCAGTCTCTTAACCTCCAGCTCAGGCGAATCTAAATTAATGGGGTTGTACACTACTCTTAACAGACCCTTCTCCATCTCTGCTTACTTGTAAAATATCACTTTTACTGTATATTCACCAACAATGTAGGCACTTGCTCTCCCAGTGATCATATGACATGGTCACGTGATCCCTGGGTTCAGTCAGTTGTTGCTTCACTCTCCCAGCCTTCGGATGACTGTCATACATCTGGACTAAGTGAGATCAGCAGCTCTCATCCTCTGATTTCTGCGATTTGCCCTAATGCGAGGAGAGTGAAGCTATTATCAACTGGCCTGAGGGATTGCATGACATTGCCAGGAGAACCAGTGCCAACACCGCTGAAACGGCCCTGGCACAGGAGGAATATAAGTGTTGAGGGGAATATAGGAATTCACAAGGGGTTGTTCAAGTACTGGCCAATCCCTTTTAGAGATCTGCATTTTCACCACTTTCGCACTCTACAGGCTCAAAGAAATATTGACCTGTGTTCTTGTGCACCCAACTCCTTATTCTGAAAAGTTAGCTGAAAGTACAGCTACACTTTAAGATGTCTTTAAGAAAACCTTTATAGAGGTTGTCCACTATTTGGTAAAACTTCTTGTCATACCCTACGCTTGGCCCCGATCAAAATAATAAACAAAATGCTAATACTCTCCTCCTGTGCCGGCGCCGGTCCTGCAGTGTCTGCACTCGCTCTCCCCGAGGCTCCCGTCCGGTTGTTGGGACACGTGAGCCCCGGCACTCTTCTGTCGAATTGAACATGAAGACTGATCAGCCGCAACAAAAGGTGAGGACAAGAGGCCAGCACTGATTGGGCGCCGGGATCATGTGTCGCAACAACCTCACGAGAGTCCATGGAACGGAGTATAGGTTTTTTTTTGTTTTGTCTTTTTTTTTTTTTTTTTTTTAACTCTGTGCCAAGCTTGAGGTATGGATTGTCCTAGCAGTGGACAACCCTTTTAAAGCTATTTCTAGATGGAAAATCCACTGCCTGTTATTGTAATATTTACACAATTACACACTATAGAAAATCTTCTGTAAAAATTGATTTGCATGGTGGATTTGAGACTCGCAGCATGCTAACTTAATTACCCTGTGCAAAGCTTATTAGGTTAAAAATAGATTATCTCATGAAAAATAAAAATTATAAGATTTAACATGATTTAAAGAATAGGTCATTGCATTGCTGATCTCTTGAAAATGAAGACTCATCGAGGCATGTTTTATAAGACAGAAGCAACAAAGATACGACCTGAAAGATGCTCCCAAAATTCAAGTCCCGCTCACATCCTGGCCTCGGAGGTCACTGCACGTTATAATTTCTTCATGTCACAAATTCACAACATGCAGTGACCTCTGAGGCCTGAACGTGGCTGGAAGTCCTGGCCTGTAGCGAAGATGTCGGAGATGCAGTATGCTCTGGTAGAAAGAAGACCAGATGACGGGCAGAGGGTGAACGTTTGGGTGTGTTTGTTTTCCATTTAACTAGAAGATGTGTGTAAGTTGGGGACTCCTCAATTTTGTTTTTTTTGGGGGGGGGATGTGGTTGGATTAGAAGATTCAGCAGATCACATGGCTGGGTCCAATCATGGGTGTTATAAGCCCCTTAATAAATTCTCAGTATAGTATGTACTTAATAATTTTTCGAACGCTATTGATTCCTTGCTTCTGTACTTGAGAAGGTGTTGCATACAAAATATAAATTGGTCATGAAACTAACAATGACACTGGGACAGGGAGAAGGCTCTGGTCTTGCTGGTGTACAGGATAATGGAGACAGTAGGTTGGGGGGGGAGGGGTTGCAGCAGCTCCAATGGTTGAGGTGGCAAAATAGAGGTCCCTTCCAACTCCCAAGTGTCAAAATCCCCCGACCCCACACCACCCCTGCTCCATGCAGGATTCAGTAAACTATTCCAGACAGATCTGTCCAGCCTCTGAAGACTGAAGACTTCCATTGAAGGAGAACTCACCACCTCTCGTGGCAGCCTGTTCCACTCACTGATCACCCTAGTTTCTAATCTGTATCTTCTCCTTTTTGTCTCATTCCATTGCTTCCTGTGTTTCCATGTGCGAATGAGAATAACATATAAGCGGTACTAGAAGCCATGGGATTTTTTGAGTTGCCCCAGGTCAAAGGTATAGATTAAGAGTAGGCGTCGCATCACATGAATAGTTGGTGTAAGCACCCTGACTATCCCAGCATCCGGTGTTATCTTGATTAACTTCCCCTTATTTCTATGCACAGAACTGTAACTGCGTACTTGTGGTTCATGGTTCTTTTGTTTTTTGTTTTTCTTCTATATATACAAAATACTAACAGCTAACAAATTGCTTCAGGTCACTGCTGGGCACTTTACGCCTGATCCAGCGTAGGAAAATGTCAGTTATGTGAATATGCCCTTTAGCAAATCATGCAATGCGATATCTTGTGACTCTGAAATCGCAGGCTACATGATCTAATTTTCTCTTATGGTACTACACTGTGCTGCTAATGTTTCCTATGTGTCGGATTTTCGCAACACGGTTGCCATAAACTTCAATGCAGGTCGTGTTTGCGCCTGCTACTTAGCTTAATCCAAAATGAGGTTGTGTTGTTCTCTTGAACTGTATTTACAGAGCACGATTGGGCCACGTGCACACAGTAATTGAGGGTGTGTTTTTTTTTTTTTTTTTCCCCCTCTCCGTATTTGTGAGTGGAACAATTGGAGGAAAATTATAATAGCAACACGTCACTACTTCTGTATTTCCCACCTCCTCCTCGTTTTGGCTTACAAATACTAAGGTAAAAGGACCTCACCAAATACTCCTTATGGCCATTAACTACCGTCTTTTAACGGCAGAAGATAAGGGTACTTATTCCTTATTAATGGCGCTGAGAAATAAGATAATAGCGTCCTCCAATGTTGGAAAATCTTCGGGGTCTCACCTACTGGGGGTACCTGAGACCCTGGAGAACATAATTCGGGTTGGTTTTTACCGACCCCAGTGTTGCGATCACCGTTATTCACGGAATAACGGCGATCGCAAAAAAAAAAAGTCTGATTTTTCCCATTTATTTCTCTCTCCTGTATGATCTAGCACATCAGAGGAGAGAGAAATGGGGTCCCCGAGCCCCCATGGTACCTGTGATGTCCCTTGGCGTCGTCTTCCGGGAAAAAAATGGCGGGCGCATGCGCAGTACACCTGCCGAGGCCGGCAACAATAGATTTCTCCTACTGGTTCATTTTGATCACTGATAGGGTCTCACAGTGATCAAAAGAAAAAAAAAAAAAAGTAGTAAGTCAAACCCCCCCCCCCTTAGTTAGGTAAAAATAATAAAATACATTTTTATTTTTTCCATTAGGGTTAAGATTATGGTTGGGTTATAGTTAGGGTTATGGTTGGGTACATCAGGGGGTCTCCAAACACTGCTCAGTGACCCAGGAAAGTTCAAAGTAAAACGTAGTTTTAATGTCCAAACTTACAAATAAAACACACCGGAATCCTCCGAATCACAGCCAGGAAACAAGACAGTCCATTTGCCGAGGGTGACTGGATCACTGTATGACACTGTGGGGGTGTCAGGAGTTTGCTCTGCTGGGCACCATGTGTTCCCTCACACAGCCTGAGCTTTTGCAGAGCCTGCTGCACTGCTTACTGCCAACTCCACACTGACACACCCAAAACCCCATACTACAGGGTTTAAACAGGAATCTGTGGCCACTTGTAAGACCCGCCCCACTACCATCCTGTAGGTAGCTCCAAAAATAAAAGCCATGCTGGGTTTTTACTGAATAATGCCTTGGCCAATAACCTGACCAGGTCCATGCTCACTACAGTGGGCGTCCTCATCCTGGGGGATACATAGTGACCCTCGCATATGACATCGGTCACTGCCTCACAGGGGAGAAACCACCACTGGCTGCATGTAAATGGTAGTTAAATGGCCGGTTTAGTCCAGCTGATAGCGATCGTTCTGTGTAAGATTGTCCTGTTCACATAAAATCTCATGTTGCCAGCAGCACATTGCTTGTTTACACTGGATGGTGTGCTGCAAAACAACTATTTTAAGCAGGCTTAAAAGAAAAAAGAAAAAAACCCATTGTACACGATCAATGAGCGAGCCTGCTTGTTTAGGTTGATGGAAAAAAAATTTAAAAAATTTGTTGTGTAATGTCAGATTGGATAGCGAGGTTCATATTCTTGAATATTAATAGATTAGTTCTCATAAAAGCAGAAGCTGTCCCTCCGGAGTGCTGCCTGCCTGACATTCTCATGTGACTAGCAGCCATGATTTCCGCGTTCAGCGCCTGGTGACTGCCTGGATCAATATTTGCCAGAGTGATATAAAGCAGCTGGAGCGACTAGGCGCAAGAGTTTGTAGCTCACATTTGTGTGCTATTAACCACTTGGTGTCTAAAAGGCAGTGAGCGCTCATTTTCATGTGTAGACTAACAATTTTATTTCCACAGTGCCAACATAATCCGCAGCAGTTTATTGGGCATTACCGGTAATTGAATTGTCTTGGGCACTGCATTCTAGAGAATTGGCGCAGCACATGAAGTCTTGGAGATGAGGGAGGTCCGGATTATTGGGGATGTTAGTCTCGGGTCACTAATAAAACGTAGGGCACGGCGAGGGAGGAGATGTAGGGTGGAGCACTTTGTGGGAGAGAGTGATAATTTCATGTTGGATTCTGTAGCGGATGGGCAACCAGTGCAACGACTGGCGGAGGGTTTGAAGTGTAGTTTCTGAATAATCCAGTTTTCTTAGTTCTCCAGTTGTGCATACTTATTGCTCGTGTCCAGCATGGCTGTAACATGACCACAATTCCATGCAGCTTTCAGTCAGTCTGCTAGAACACCGACTTTTAAGGCCCGTTTACGTTTTACAATGGCCATTAATCTGTTACTCTAACACTAATGCTCATAATCTTGTAATGTGAATCGGTTGGCGACTGAGCTGTGAAGAAAAACACACGTGCATCGTGCAAGTAATCGTTTGAGAGATAGTCTCGCTAGTCTTTCAAAAACTGTGTGGTGTAATCGTGCTGCCACAGATACATTGTCCCAATTGAATGGGCTCTAGAGCGATCTTGTACATAGTGCAGCGTCAAATATGTTGGCTTGTCTGTTCTCAGGGACTTGCTTGTGGGACTGCAAGTTCAGAGCTCATTGGGCCCTGTTTGAGAGGAGTTCTTATGGTTTCTCACCTTGTCCTACAGACAAGATTTTTGTTTTAGTCTTATTTTTTGTGTGCAAAGTATGACTTAAACTAGCACTGACCAGTTGCCTCTCGTGCTTCCACAATGTGACCTCCTCATACTACATGTTGGTGGGCAGGGGTTTGATGAAAAATTTAGAAATTACTGTTTCCTTGGGTTTAACATCTGTTCCCCTTTATCAGTTTACTCGGAGAGGGGTACAGAATGCAGATTGGGTTCCTTCAAGACCACTTAAATTTGCCTTGAACATAAAAATCCGAGTGGTCCCCTGCTCACATGTCAGTCTCTGAACACGGCCCCGTAATGTATTACAGCTGTTACAAGGGTAACGTCCAGCAGAATATTGGAAAATGTGCTGTCTGTCGGAGGTCTCTGGAGCGTCTTTCTTTTGAAACTCCCTCCCCCCCCCTTTAATTAGGGAGGTAACAAAAAACAAACTGCCTCTTCCATGTGTTCTAACCCTGTTATACTCTCTATAAAGCTGCAAGTCCTTGTAACCTCCTAAACGTCAAGTTGTGAATTGAGGAAAAAGGGAATGTCTGGTCTTGGGGCATGTGACTGCAATGCAAAAAGCATATGATCTCACAAGGCCGTTCTTTGCCAAGGATGAGCTTATAATTGTGGGGTTATTTTAGTTAACTGCTGGCATTGTTTTAGCCAGGACTTCTTAAAGGGGTGGTCCGAAATACAAATTTTTCATCCTAAATGCCTATTTTCTAATATATTTATTAACCATCTTTTTTTTGACTATTTTTGTTTGATAACTCTTCGTTTTGAGATTCTCAATGCATGCTGGGATATTCAAATGAGGCGTCTTCGGGGTCAGAGGCTGCGGTGACGTCGCTTGCAGGGTCTCTATTCGTCTAACACGCACTTACAGCTCTGTTGCCAACTCGTTGTTACTGATCTGAGCTGGTGAGAGCGCACTTTTATTGTGACAGCAGGGACTAGCCCAGCCTTGAAATGAAGGTCACTGACGCTTTGTTTCA
Source organism: Oophaga sylvatica (assembly GCA_033576555.1). Taxonomy (NCBI): domain Eukaryota; kingdom Metazoa; phylum Chordata; class Amphibia; order Anura; family Dendrobatidae; genus Oophaga; species Oophaga sylvatica. Next base: position 131,742,229 of record JARQOD010000002.1, on the reverse strand, counting down.
GGGACTATGGCAGTCACAGCAGACTGCACCCCTAATAATGCTTTATTTGGGTGTCCCAGCATGCACTGGGATTCTCAGTGTTATCAAAAGGGAAGTTAAAAAAAAGATTGGTTTTTAATTAAAATATATAATTGAATCATTGAATTTTAGAGTTGGAAGGGACCTCCAGGGCCATCATGTCCAACCCCTGCTCAATGCATCGAGCATTGAACCATCAGAAAATAATTAGGTAATGGCATTAAATTAGGCATTTAGGAGGAAAATAATGTTTCAGCCCACCCCTTCAACCTATAAATTATTGAATGCTCTCAATATTAGAACTGGTCCTCTACTCCCACAGTAGTTGTGTTACGACCCATAAAATGACTATTGGACAGCTGCCCGCAGATTGTGTTGGGAACAATGATGCATAAAACTCCGTTATCCCAATGCTTAAAGCAGTTACTTTTTTAGAGTTCGTTAACCCATTCCATTTAATGTGTAATGTAGGTATATGTGTATATATAATTAGAAAATCTACACTGCGACCTGGTATAAGCATACTGTCTCTTATCGGAGTATCTTCTTGAGGATCACTGCCCCTTGGCTGAAAAATATTCAGAATTGAGTCCTCAGTGGTTGATACCTTGCCCCTTGGCTAACACTATTAATTACATCCACGGTGAAAAAAAGGAAGAGCAGGTCCATATCTCAGTAGGGAACAAAGCTGGTTTGGGAGAATAGTCATTTACACCTGGCAAAAACATTTATGGCAAGTGAGGAGTCTCTTTAAGGATGTTGCACTCCTGATGTGACTTATTGGTGAATGATCTTTGCTTGGTGTAGCATAGACATAAAGTTTTGACTCCATAGGCCAAATATTGTGCTATGACTGAACTAGTCATGTGTGCCCTTGGTGGGTTGTTGGTAGAGCTAGGGCGTGTGTCTGCTTTGTAACATTAACCTCATTTTAGATAAGGCACTAGGTAAATATTTCTGTTTGCAGATCTTTGTGTGTTTCGCTTCTACAATAATGGTGTGCATGTGTCACGTCCTCATTAAAGGAACACTAAACCTAGAAATGTTTTTAATTTAAAAAAAAAAAAAATATTCTCACTGTTGGACTAACTTATCATGATGAGTATTTGATGTTTTTATTTCAAACATAACATGGCAAAAGCCGTAGAGGAAAACAATAAGCGGAAACATTCAGGATTAGCTGCAGATTGAATGCTGCGTCCTACCGCAGTGTTTAATCCGCAGCGTCCAGATGTTACAGCATAGTGGAGGGGATTTTATGAAATCCTGTCTCCACTATGTGTGCGAACACGCATCCGGCGGCCCTCCGTTTCCGGACATGCGGCGTCTTTTTTAGACCCCAGCATGTCTGTTTACCTTGCGGCAACGCTCCGTTGCCGCAAGGTAAATAATAGAGTCCTATGTATAAGGTGCGGCGTTCAATGAATACATCCTGAATTGCCGCGTGTTCAGAAGGGGGCATGGCTTTAAGCGGAGCAGGGTTTCCGCTCCGTCCAAAGCGCATACATTACGGTACGTGGAAACGTACCCTAAGGTTTGACCTGCTGATCAGTTTCATCTCCGCTAGTGATCAACAGCATTCAGCAATGGAACTAAGCTGTTTTGGGACTCGCTCTGCAATGTGCACACTGTCCTAATTCCACGGCATTGACTATTTTCTCAGTAGGAAACAACCTCGGCTGAGAGAAGATGACTCTAGTCAGTACATGACCACAACTGTAAATTGCTTAGGGGTCAGGTGGCTGTATGATCCTCCATGTGAGAGGATCGGATCACAGAGCCCTGACGCAGAGCAGGAGACGAGTGTCTTTACCTTCTCACATCCTATGTTGTCACATCGGATGCCGTGTGATTCCAGCCTTAGGGAGAGAAGAGGGTCACAAATCCTGCTTCATTCTAAGGGAGGGTTTACACTGGTTGATTATCATAAATTCCCTTCCTAATAATCAGTCACTATATACAGCCTGCTAATTGTCTGACAAACAAGCAAAATGTCCGTTTGTCAAATTATTTTTACCGGTCTTAAAAAATCTTCGCTCTCGGCAGCACATCATCCTGTGTATAAAGGGAATGTGCTACCGAGACCAATGTCCTGTGCGCATAGCCTGCCAATCTGTTACTGATCTTCCATAAATGTGCTCTGCCGGTCTAAGCTGTCGGTCGTTTCATATCCTTTCAGCAATCAAGTAGCTGACTAACAGTCATTTTACTCCATCAGTTGGGCGGTGTGAATCCGCCCTTAGAAGGGGTTGTCTTTATGGATAATCTACCATAGACAAATCAACCATTCCTGAATCTTGCTCAACTTACCGCTTGTTGAATGGTATCTTGTTGATATTGTTGTAGTTGAGAGATGGCCGTCAGCCGAACAAGCTTGTTCAACAGGTATGGGATCTGTATGGCCGCCTTTTTAGACATGAGGATTCCAGTGTCTTATAGGGAACCGATCACGTCTGGAATACGATTTGCATGCAGGTGTATTGGTAATGTTCAGGTTAGTGGCGTTTAAATTCAGAGTAGCTTGCTCACTGAAGCAGCAGCTGCAGGGAGAAAAGGAATTTATATTCTTCCTGCAACCGCTTGTTTCCAGTGAAGGGGTCTGTGCACAGAGCTGTCAGTCACTGCCTACTGTACAGTGAGCATGCTATAGTCGCTCTGCACACACCACAGGCTGTCAATGCGCATGGAAGTGGACTGTCAGTACGCTGAGAAGTAATTGCAGCTGCGCTCACTGTCATGAGAGGTAACTGTAAGCCCCTTCACCGCCCCCAGATGACTGAGCTTCTGTTGGGAGAAACCTTAATTTTCTCCTTGTAGCCACTGCTCCATTGAGCCTAGCAGACATGATTTAACCACCATTTGCCTGCCAACTGTCCTCATATCTGCAGCTGAATAGCGTTTCTGGATGTTACGAGTTCCCTATAAGGTTCTCCAGGTTTACGTGTCTCTTATGCAAGGGCCATCTCTACTGAAGAATGCAAACAAAGCTGAGTCGTACTCCAGGCTGGGTGTAGATTTATTTTTAAGGCTGTGAAATCAAAAGGTTGGGAAATCCATTCGATGGGGCCAAGTGGTTTTCTAGTGTTTGGGAATGAGTTATGCGTTCATGTTTAGTAGCTGATGTATACATGTATTGTCGCTGCCATTCTTCTGACTTTTGTCTTGTCTGTTTTTTTTTTTTTTTCTTCCCTCCAGATTTGTGGTTGTGCTCTCATAGGACTGGGAATTTATGTGCTGGTCCAAATGCACAACCGCAAGTATTTAAAAACCCCGCCATATTTGGGCCCCAGATTGTCATTATTGCAGTGGGTGTCGTCATTTTCTTCATCTCCTTCTTTGGCTGCTGTGGAGCTGTAAAGGAGAACTATTGCATGGTCACCACGGTGAGGACGCTTTTCTTCGGGTTGATGTGGATTGCTGGTATAGAATGATAAGTGGTATATATCTCAATGCCGTATCTCTGTTCCAGTTCGCGGTCTTGCTGGGTTTGATATTCCTTGTGGAAATCGCAGCTGCAATCGCTGGATATGTCTACAGGAGTCAGGTAAGTGTCCCTTGTTGCTGTAGCCCCATTTGCCTAGTGTTCACGTACATCAAGAGATGGCATATCTATCTCTACCGACTCTCGTTAGTTTTGCTTTGATAGTGAAGGGAGAGCAGTATGTTTGGGACTAACTTGGACAGAGGTCTCCCCCCACGCCAAATTCACACAGTTGTCCCGTGGCCCCAGCACAGACCAGCCAAGGGTCTCCTGACATGAATTCTACAGCTGCCCATATTCCAATGAGCCGCTTGTATGCCTATGAGGCTGTTATTTCGGGGCAGGAGACCTGCATCTGTCCATGCATCACAGACTACAAAACACAAGCGGCCTAACTCTGCTGGAAATGCTTGAGCACTGTTCTTTGGGTCGAAGTGGCTCCCAGAGCTGAAATCCCCAGCAATCGGCACGTTATTTACCTGTACTATTGAAGAGGGTAACTTAAAAACCTGACACAAATTTTAAGGGCGCCGCTGTCACTGTGCCAAGAAATCAGCTGCTGGCAACTGACATTTTATGGTGTTCGCGTCAATATAAGTTATCTATCAAAGAAAATGGTCTCCTAGAGCAGGGTTTCCCAACTCCAGTCCTCAAGGTCCACCAACAGGTCATGTTTCCAGGATTTCCTTAGTATTGCCCAGGTGATAATTGCATCACCTGCACAGGTATTAATTATCTCACCTGTGCAATACAAAGGGAATCCTGTTAACATGACCTGTTGGTGGACCTTGAGGACTGGAGTTGGGGAACACTAGTGCCTAGTTAGATTACTCTAGGACAAAGTCTCCAGCAACTTGTCCATTTAACATCAAAGTTGTATATTGTGCAATTCTTATAAGGTTTAACGTGTTATCTGGGTGTGCTCGGATAATGTGTCCGTGTCCCACGGCTGCATGATCTGCAGCTGTTAGACAGTGGCAACACAAGTGGGATTCCCTAACAAACAGGCAATCCTCACGTGTTGCGGCTGTCTAACAGCCACGATTCATGCAGCCGCGGGGACTTGACCATATTATTCGAACACGAATGAGATACTCGGGTAACTCCAGCGCATTCTCGGATATTATCCGAGCACGTTCACTCAACACTACTAATAAACCTTCATATTGGAGGGTCAGAAAGTAGAACATTTAAGAGTACTTCACACATAGCGAGATCGTTAGCGAGATCGCTGAAACGTCACAGGTTTCGTGACACATAGCGGCGACCGGCCCCCCGCTGCGATATCGCTGATCGTGCTGGAATGTCCTAGGCCATTTTTTGATCGTTGGTGTCCTGCTGGCCAGCATGCATCGCTGTTTGACGCCATAAAAACGACGAGCGACCTCGTTGGCGACTCAGAACTCAGCGACACAGGCGTGATTTTGCTTTGTCTTTGTCAGAATCGCTGCAGTGACAAGGTCCCAACGACTGCCGAGGTCGTTATACGGATTGCCGTATCGTTGCTGCGTCGTTGAGTAGATCTGCCTGTTTGACAACTTACTAGCGACCATGTAGAGACGTACCAGCGATCCTTACCAGGTCGTATCGTTGGGATCAGTGGAGCATCGCTATGTGTAACGGGGCCCTTAGTTGAATGTTTTCAGTATGTAGTGGAAAGTAAGCCACCAATAAGTCATGACTGTTTTCCTTGACGTTCGCTGGTGGGATTTGGGTGGTAGAATTGGGATAGCCCTTCTAAGGCTCGTATAAATTATGCTGTTGGGCTCAGGATCTTCTGCAGCCTATCAAAGAGGGGGGAAAAAAAATTCTTACAGGAGGGAGCCAGTAAGACACTGTCCATTTATCAAGGGTTTTTTTTTCTCTCCCTCTCCCATCAGTGGGCAAAGGGAAAGCAATGAAGGAATTGATCCCATAACTTACCTTGGGATCCCTGACATTCGTCCAGATCCATCAGTTGTTGTTGCACCAGATTCTTGATTGAGTCTGAGCAAATCAAGTGTCTTCCTGTGACAGTGAAATGTGAATTTGACTTTTTTTTTTTCTTGATTTTTAGTTACAGAGTGCATTCTCGGATACCATCACAGATGGCATGAAAAATTACAATAAAACTACAGATGCAAAGAAGGGAATTGATGATCTGCAGAAAAGTGTAAGTTGTGGTTGCGATTCCGATGAGCAGATTTATATTGGTCATCCAGAGCAGGCGCCGCTGATATAGAATGACTTAGAGCTGACTAGGGAATCCTCAGCTAAAGTTAATTCATATTGCTATCATACATTTATGAGAAATATGTACAAGGTTGTCTCGTTAAAACTCATTATTATAAAAAAGTGTTTTAACCCCTTCCTGACATGGCAGACATTTACAGGATGTAGTTCCTGCAAAATGTCAATGTAAATTCTGCTGCTCGTTGATTTGCAGATATTGCGCTTTGTGATCAACAGATCAGTCCAGCAGTTTTCCCGCCATCACAAAAGCAAAATCCTCTCCTGGCCATTTCTTCTCATGAAGCAGTCAATAATATGGCAATATTTAATAGGCTGCCAGTTAGTCTGCCTATGACTGGCGGGTACATTGCTCTGCAGTACACAAGTATTGCAGTGTACCGTGTAAGCGTCCGATACTTGCATGTTCACGTTCTCTTTTGTGACTAATGTAAAAATCGGCATTTATCCAAAACCGTATACATATATTTTTTTAAAATTACGTGATTGTTTTTTTTTTTTTTTTTTTACCACTTTCCCAAAAAAAAGATTAAAGTGATCAAACATTTGTACCCCAGAAATGGTACTAATTAAAACCATAGCACGTTCTGCAAAAAAAAGCCTTTACATAATCCTTTTTAAATACTAAAGTGTAAATATAAGTGTGGTGGGTGTTTGAGGAATACAGACTCATGATTTGCTGTCACGATTCGACAGTCACATATAGTGACTCCAGACTTTTCGTTTCAGTCTAGACAACTTTTAATAAAGACGTCTCATTATGTAATTTGTGAGACCTCTGCCAAATGTGCAGCTCTCCTTTGGTAAGACATTGCTCTCATGCACTTACCAGCCCTTACCTCTCTAAGGCAGATAAGTATGGGGTATGTTTTTATAAACGTAATCTTTTTATTCAGGAAGGGCGAGAAGAGACGTAAGAAATAAGTTACACAATATATCAGACAATTGCAGAACTTGATTTGCTGTATATCCCGGAAAGGTTTATACAATTTACTTGAAATTTTGCCACATTTTTGCAATGTCCTTCTGTGATCTTTATTATAGTTCATAATAAAACATGAACTACAAGTTATTGTATACCTATAACTGTCTGCTTCCAATGCCGAACCACATTGTCCTCTTCCTCTCCAGTTCAAGTGCTGCGGGGCCAATAACTTTACCGACTGGAAGAACTATGACCCATTTAAAGGTACAAATGAAGTGCCCGACACTTGCTGCAAGGAGATTACTGCAAACTGTGGCAAGAACTTGACCAACATTTACACTGCTGTAAGTATGGACAGAAGCACTTTTTTTTTTTTTTTTTTTACTCTTGATTTTCAGCATAGGTCTACTTTAATACAGGAAGGATATAAGCAACTTCCAGACACCTCCAAAGTAAAAGGATTATGCTTGAAATCCAGTCATAGTTGATATATGAAGTAAAGTGCACTCTACATTAATGTGTTGCAAATTTTATTTTTGTTTTAATTTATTTCAGTTTAAAAACAAAATGCAATTCTAGTAATTTAACATTTAAATAGTTTTCTGCAAACGATGGATGCTGCCATTTTTATTTGCTGGAGTATAAATGTCTGAATACTTCACTTGCACATCAGAGCATAGGAGACTGCAGTCGCTGTACAACCGCACTGCCCATACTATGGCTGCTCCAGCTGTGAATGAGCAAGCCCCTGGGCTATCTAGTTCACATCTGTGAGGTGAGCTAAACGCCATTTTACTGCATAGGTCTGCAGCCTGACATTGTACTATCACTGAAGTGGTGACTTCTTCCCGCGGTGCGTGCAGCTCAGTAGTATGGCATTAGTCGTAGTCCCCCGCCGAACACTGACTTGGCTCTGGTCAGTCAATGTAAAGACTCATTCAGATTTCTGTAATGCAGGACGTCTGATGCTTTGCTGATTCTACAAACACATGAAGTCATCAGTAAAGCCTCATTCAGGCGTCCCTACATTACAGATATCTGAATGAGGCTTTACATTGACTGAGCAGAGCCACCAACAAAATCTGCACTGCCACCCACAGTGGTAATATCCATGGCTCCTTATCACTATGCAGTCACCAACAGAATGTCCCTGCACTGTGATCCTAAATGTCATTCTGCTTTATCCTTTTGCAAACACCCAGAAGGGAGTCCACATTTACTACAGTCCCAATGAGCGCGAACGCTACACCAGGTTGTCACAGCAAATGCCAGCAGCTGCTCCCCCTAGTGTTTTGAAAGTTGCAAAAATCAAAACTTTTGAAAATATTTTTCACGATTTATACTATTAAAACATTAATACTGTACATTTTTCAATTGAGAACTGAATTCTTGAAAGATTTCCTGTAAGAACCCACCCATACACATAAGGCGGGCAGCCAGTCGCACAGATATGGGTTGGATCATCTGATTTCAGTCTATCCTTTGGCTTTCTTGTGTATATGGCCAGCTTTACACTTTTTTGAGGCAGTCTGATCATTGAGCTCTGGATTAAATGACCAAATCTAGCATGGACTTCCTACCTCTATATTAGGTTTCCATTGCATTGATACAATAAAATTAATGGGAGCAGTAGTACAACAATGTGAATATGGCCCTACAAAAGAGTTGCATTAATTCATGAACCTATGACCGACTGTATACAGATCACAACTGACATGCAATCTCCACTATGTCTGCATACCTTAGATGCTATCCAGAGACATGGCTGAAGTGGTGAGGAGGTGACAGTCATTTTATGCTTCTTGTCTCCATGCTATTACAGAAACTACACCCCACCCCTCCCCCACAATGGCCATCGTCTCCTGCCACATCCGTGCCTCTTCAGCGCTGTCCCTCAGTAGAATGTAAATTGCGCGGTTACAGCTGATGTATATGCGGTGTGATGTGTAAACAGCCTATAGGTTCATGTATGAAAATGTCATTCTCATGTTAGACCCGCCAGAAAGTAACTTTCACGTCTGCGGCTCTCGTTTCTGCACATAACTTGTCTTCTTGTAAGCCTCCTATATTTTAGGATGGCAGGTTTTCTTGTTCTACTTCAATGATTACCCTTGAGAGAAGATGAGCACGGACAGCAGAACTTGATGATGTCTACTATCAATTAGATCAGTGTTTCTCAACTCCAGTCCTCAGGACCCACCAACAGGTCATGTTTTCAGGATTTCCTTAGTATTGCAAAGGTGATGGAATTAATGCTTGAGCAGGTGATAAAATTATCACCCGTGCAATACTAAGGAAATCCTGAAAACATGACCTGTTGGTGGGTCCTGAGGACTGGAGTTGAGAAACACTGCATTAGATCATCTGTTATTTATTCTCATACATTTGAGAGTGTAGAAAAAAAATAAGTTTCCCAATCACAAAAGTCCATAATGATTCTGACTAGTAATGTATGTAGGACATGAATGAAAAATGAGCTTTATTACTTTAGTGACTGACTCTCGTACTTCTGCCTACTCTTCCTTACGCAGGGTTGTGTGCCCACAATAGAAACCATGTTCAGAACCAACATAGGCATCATCGCTGGAGTTGCCTTGGGCATTGCGTTCTTCGAGGTGAGTCCTTATTTTCATTTTAACGGGGATTTTTCTACAGTTGCACCCCTTATCATCATGTTCTGAGTCCTGCAATAGTCATAGCATGGCGAAGCAGAAACTCGCCGGTCATATATCTGATTTGGGATGGTGCTAGACAAGGGACTACCTCTTACCCCAAGATCAGTGTCTTGTCGATGCAGCAGATCTATAGAATTGGCTTGTTTCTACCTTATGCTGATCTAAGAAAAAAATAAATGAATATTTGTCCTTCAATATAGGAATATGTAATAAAGCCACCGTTATGGACAGTGCGGTGTGAGACTGGAGTGGTTTTAAGTTGCATTAATACTTTGATTTTCTTTCAGATCTTGGGGATCGTCTTTGCCTGCTGTCTAATGAAGGGAATCCGCAGTGGATATGAAGTCATGTGAACGTCTCCAGTGTAGAAGATTACGCCGTGCTGTCACTTCCTCCGTCGCCATATTAAGCTACACGCTGGCCTCTGCTGGATTTGCAACTTTTTTGCGTACGCCAGGCTGTAGCTTCGTAAGGCAGTGTGTTATTTCCTGTGTGAATTAAATGCTCTATCACTAGTTTTTATGTGTTTGTGGGAAACCTGTAGCTGTCACGTCTTACTCACATCTTCCATATATCATGCACATTTTAGCTACAGATGTTCCTACAAGCAGTTGTAAAGTAACTGATTTAATTTCTCATTTTTAAAGCTTTACCAGTCTTGTTCAAGACCATTTATGGGGTAAAAAAATCATATAAAGATATTAAATACTGTAACATTCCTTCAGTGCCTTAATGCAATATTTTTGCCAATGCTCATAATGGAGCGGACTATATATATCTATATCTTCAATGCAGAAGAAATGTAAAAAGTGTATGTAAGTTGTGCCATAAGTGCTGCCAAGGGGTGATGTCCTGTAATATTTGCAAATAGCATGTGCTGTCGTACGGAACGATTACTGTCTAACTTTCTATTTCTACAAAGTTGAAGATTTTTAATGCCAATAATAAAGTGATTAGAACGGCTGTCTGACCTGAGCTTGATCTGTTCACTTTAGATATAGTGCTATATTAATGACTACCTTCGTCTGAAGACTTTGGGTCCCAATTCATGAAGGCTTTCACTCCAGCAAAACTTGGAGTAAAAGTTAGCGTTTTCACGCCAGTCACTCCTAGCTGTGCGAAAAATGGACAGAAGCTCGTCTAACTCCTGACAATCTGTGTCGTTCACTGAAAAAGAAATCTCACTCCAGTCCCTATTTTACCATATACTTCTTCCCAAGAAGGGTTGCCAACTTGACATTTTATTTTTCCTGGACAGCTTACAAAAAAAAACAGACTTTTTTTTTTTTTTTTTTGACTCATTGGAAACCATAATAAATCATTACAACTGCAAGCAATTGGGGATGAGCGAATAGCTTCGGTTAACTCCTTATATGAATAGCTATAGCGCTTAATGAATAGCTGCATCGGGAAACTGGATACCTGGAGCGCTCCCAATCAGCTGTTTGGTACTGCAGCTCCATGTATCTCGGCTGTGTGACAGTCACACCACGTACATGGAGAGCCTGTTTTTTGGTCTCCTGCATGTGTAGTGACTGTCACACAGCCGTGACACATGCAGCTGAGGCGCTGAACAGCTGATCATCAGGAGCGCTCCAGGTATCCGGGTTCCCGATGCAGCTATTCAGTAAGCGCTATAGCTATTCAGATAAGGAGTTATCCGAAGCTATTCGCTCATCCCTATAGGTGATGCATATCTACAACCCTTAAGTCTGCTATGAAGACATCAGCTGCATTCACTGTAAAATGATGAGAATTAGGCCGGCATCAGACTCGCCGTACAAACATACGGACCGTATTGTACGGCCGCATTACGTCAAAATGCTGCTGGCACACCAATCCGTATTTCATGCGTTTTCAGGGTGCGGCTGCGTATTTCGCGCATGTAAGTATCCATATGCAATCCGTATAGCGTATTTTTCTCGCAGCCTTGCAAAATGGACATTTAACGGTTTTTAGGCCTGAAACTCATTCAAATCATCATCAGCAAGGCTATTTATTGCCTCTGCATACGGTTGCAACCCCCAATCTTACCATTTTTGTGGTCTGCTTGTGGAGGGCTGCTGCTTGGTTGCTAACATGTCTGAGTCTTCAGTTCACCCCAATGATAGTGTTGTACAACTGGGTTTAGTCCCGCCGCTTTGGCCAGCCTTACCCAGTGATCGTTGATCCGCGAAGGAGGAGGCGAATGTGGGCTTGTCCGCATTTGAGCCAAACACTGAATAATATAGCTCATTTTCACCTGCTGTATGCATGTCTGCAGCCTCTTCCATATTATTTTCTCCCGTTTTGTCTGATGACCATTCCCATGTGTTAGGTTTTGTGGGAGATTGTGCGGCCAGGGATCACGTAGCAGGATGCGGAAAGCGATCTTTGCACAGGAGCGACTTCTCCTTACGCAACCGTCTGGATTTCTTACCTACATACTGTCTATTGATGATGTGTTTGACCACTAGTTGTCTATTGATGATGTGTTTTACCACTAGTTTCCATTGACCCTTATGGGTGTTGCAGAAATATCCTCATAATCTAGGCCATATATGACCTTGAAATACCAGAACAATCATGTCAATATTGACATTACAGTAAAATGGTACTTGCCCTACATGTAAGTTATGATTTTTTGGACATTCACTCATGTAAGGGTTATGTATTGTGTGTTTTATTAATCTTTCTGCATGTGCATTGATTGTTCTCTGTACATTGGGTTACTTGTCGCTTCTTAACTACTGGCATATCCTATTCCGCACTCCATCTGCATTTTTGTATGGGGACGTCTAACATCTCTGCCATTGTTCGTGATACATTCTCACAACTGTGTAACATACTTCATCAACTGGTGATGGCTGAGCCAAAGATGGAAGAGTGGAAGAGGATTGCCAGGGGATTTGATGAACAATGCAACTTCCCATATTCTCATAGTCTCTGTCTGGTGTTAATGGTCATAACACATGTATTTGTGTTTGAGTACAAAGAAGTAATGAAAAAAGACTCCATACTTTTTACAAAAATAGATATTTATATGTGTAAACTGCCACTTGAGATAGTGACAACCATATTAGCTTCATATGGTATATTTTATTACAGCACAATAGTATAAGTGTGCAGTCTTACACAAGGAAAAAAATAAGGCATCACAACATTACAAATTCTTCCATACATAATAGTATGTAAAGGCCAAAACCAATAGTGACTATGGGTAATGCTGATCATATATTACACATATGTTTGGGTGACAAGATTATACTACTTTAAGTATGCAGTAGCCAACATGGAGTGAAATTACATTTAACCAAATAACCAACTTTCACTACCACTAGTGAGCACCATATCTGGCCCATATGGTTAGGTTCTAAGACTAGACTAATGCAATGATGCATTAGCCAACAATTTTTAACAGGGATGGGGACAAAATAACAAACATTGGTAGAAATTATAATATCTAACAAAATATTTTCCCATATCCCACATACCAGCAGCTAAGTACCATATGGTATTTGTAGGCATTCAGATTAGTGCAAATATGCATTACACAACATGTTAAAATAAATGATAAAAAATAACTACGATTTCTCGCAATTGGAGCAGATAATGCAAATATAGGTTGTCTATGCCTAGTCAACAGCATATTGCTAGCATATGTTGTTTACAGCCATCTAAATTGCTGCTAATGTGTTAGACACAATAGGAGTTTAAAGTAAATATAAAACCATTACTAACTGCTTTTTCAATCCAAAAATATAATTTACATACTAAATCACAGCTGGTGGTATGTGGGTGGTGGGGTTGGCGGCTTCCCAGCATCTTTGTGGTTGGCTTGGATCACCACCTTGACCATCACCCAGTTGGGGTAGATTTTCATGCCCCTGAGCTAACATCTGGCCATGGTCAGGTTGGTGTGTGGGCACACAGATAAGGGAGATTATATTCCTGTGTAAGATGATGCCCAGAAGACTCATACACCCCAATATGACCATGTTGAGCACATCCAGGTTGGGACCAGCCTGCAACACTGGATCTGTACAAGTGGTCATATTGGGAAGTGGGATTATAGGCAGCCATTTGACCCTGTTGTTGCCAACGTTTCGGTGGGGAAATGGGTAGATGTGTAGGCACCCGTGCAGGAGGATCATCAGATCTGTTGGGAAAGGAAAGGGGATTAAAAGATGTTGGAGAGGTGACCCTAAACTGCATATGTTGTGTGATGTATGTACTTGCGGTTTGAGATTCAGAATATGTGGAAGAAAACCCAGCCTGTCTAAGTAAATGTAGTTTCGCTTTCTGGGTGTTGCTGACCCGCTCTGGGCCCTCTGCTGGCGTTGCTGCCTGTATTGGTCGCGGCTGCGTCTCCATCTTCTCATAACATCATCCACTGCAATGAGACATATAATGTAATCATTTAGCTAGCTGGACAAAGCCTAATTATTCTGCAGACACGTTATATAGTCATGGGGGTCTAGTAGGATGGGACTATACGACAAATGTGGCGGATAAAATAAGGAAAATAAATGGGCTAATTCTACGCTAGATCTACGCTGTTAGTGTTGACACAATTGTCACAAAATCATGTAACTTACTGATTCGCTGATGCTTCTCGCGTGGGCTGTCACCAAAGTGGGGAAACATCATGCCGCCTCTTTCCTTGCGTGTTCCGCGTAATGTGCATCTCTTTTGTGGCACATTTCGTCCCTCCTGCAGCAAGAGTCTCAACATGTCCACATTGATGTGCGTAGGCATCATGGCCGACTCCGTGGAGGCATCCTTCCGGGATGTCTGGCGCTCTTTTTGAGCTAATTTGCATGTGTCAGCTTCCTCCTGCATGTTTTGCACCATTTCCTGTGAGCTGCAGAAGTATTCCGTATTTCTCGCAAGTCACACGCCTGGTCCCTGTGTAATCCGTTGTTTTCTCGTACCCATAGACTTTCATTGGCGTACAACGGGCGTAATAAGCGTTCAATCGCAGCATACAATACGGCCGAGAAAAAAACACATGATCAGAGCTACCCCTTAGAGAAGTATTGGTCCGTGTGTAATGCATGGTTTTCATGCCTCTCGTCCGTATTCCTACCTAGTGTGACGCCGGCCTTACAATCAAAATCTAAGTTTCTTCAGCTCCAAAAAAACTTCACGGATGCCTTTCTTTTTTTTTTTTTAACTGGCAAGGCAAAAAAAGTGCCCTATTTTACAGACTGTTCTGGACTTTTGGTAATCCTGATCCTAAGTGTGATGTAATGGTGATGGGGGAAAGCAATTCAGCCAATGGTTTGGGTTTTGTGTTTTTTTTTTTTTTTTTTTTTTTTCTCCCCAGGACGTCCCTCATGACAGCACAACAGGAGGTAGTCCTACTCATCCTCTAGGGTCAGGAAACCCAAGAGGTTGAAAGCCTTTCTCCTCCCCCTCAGTGTTTTGACTCTCCCTAGCAGGACAAAGCACCGAGGAGGGAGAGATGGAGAGGGTTTATACAGGAAGGAATAAAGGCAAGAAAGCCTCAAAGGTGACTTTATCCAGGTGGATTACTTCAACCATTTCTCAGTCTTATAAATCAGAGAGCCCCCACTTAATATTAAATCTCGCTCCACAAGAGCAATTTTCGTGTCCTGGGCTGAGAGCGGGAGCTTCCATAGACCAAATTTGCGGAGCCGCAACAGATCCAGGCAGGCACTCCGAGGGATAAGCTTTTAACCTCTCTCCCTCAGATCCGGGGAGCAGCGGCCTACATAGCGGATGCGTCAGCGGACTCCCTGCGACTAGCAGCCAGGTCGGCCAGTTTATCCAACTCTGCCCGCTGAACTTTATGGCTTAAAGGTTGGAAGGGGGATGCACATTCTAAAACAAAGCTATGTGCAATGCCTTGTGAGGGTGAGTACCTGTTCGAACCGGTATTGGACAGGGTGGATTGATTTAAATCACGCCGATTTAAATCATGATTTCAGCTGCAGATGGAAGGAAGAGAGCCACAGTATTCATTACTGATGGGTAGGCGGAGCCCCAGATCAGGATGTTACCTCAGATCAAAAGAGTGCTGACTGGCTGGCCCCTCCAGCTCGGGCTCCTCCTACTCAGCTCCAGTCTAAGATTTGAGGTCCAGAGGATGGTCGCTGCTAATGCAGCTCCTCAGAAGATTTTATTATTTTATATTCGGACAGGAGACTTGGATCACCAGTTGGTCTAGAGGTCTCAGGGGTACCAGCGCTGCTGTACCCCAACCTCTCCCTTGGCGGATCTGTATTTACTCAAAGTCCCTGCAGAATCCTTGCCGGCCCTGGGGGATGAGGAGAGCTTCCCTGGCGGGGACGCAAACCACACGTGCGGTCACTGCGTCCCTCGCCCTGGGGGGAAGCATGGGCACAGCGCCAGAAACCCCTGAGGGTCCCTGTGGCGCTTTGGCTGGTGAGTACTCCACACAAAATTTTATTATTAATGTGTGAGTGCTTTAGCGTCTGATGGCAGCGCTATTACATGTATATCAGTATGCTTCAGCACTGCGGTGACAGCGCTATTACATGTTTATCAGTGTATTTCACCAGTCTCTCCCTTGGCGGATCTGTAACTACATAATGGTCCCTGCAGAATCTTGCCGGCCCTGGGGGATGAGGAGAGTTTCCCTGGCGGGGGCGCAAACCACACACTGGGGTCACTGCGCTTCCCGCCCTGGGGGGAAGCATGGGCATAGCGCCAGAAACCCCTGGGAGTCCCTGTGGCGTTTCGGCTGGTGAGTACTCCACATTTTGGTAAAATGTGTGTGAGTGTTTTAGCGACTGCTGTGCAGCCGCTGTACATATATATATGCCGATGACTAGTTTTTCTATGTCCGCAGGAGGATGCCTGCAGGACGAGGGAAAGGAGGGGAGTACGCGCTCTTTTTATTTTTTGAATTTCGCGCCGCTTCTGAGCGCGCGCTTTACTGCAGCCTCCATTTCCGGCTCCTCTACATGGAGCACACGGAGGCAGAGCGCGGCGGCCATTGCTGACAAGCGAGCCCGCCGGGCAGAAGCTTAACCCCTTCACCTCCACAGCGTGGCTATTGCTGATAAAGCGCTGTAGGTTGAAAGCTCCCCGGATCGTATCCTCCCTCCCGGCTAGAATACGTGTCCAGCTTGGTGAGTCGCTTCTAGCCCGCCGGGCAGAAGCTTAACCCCTTCACCTCCACAGCGCGGGCGCCGTCTGGGGCACTTCTGAGTGACAGATTGCGCTGTCCTGCGGCTGTTCTCGCATAAGGGGCTCGCACACTCTTTTAATATTAATAAAGAGGCTGTGGGGAGTCTGCGACATTAATGCTGCCACTATACGTTTCCGCTGACGATCCTGATGGCGTCGCATAATATTGCGATCGTTTGTGTGTCATTTTTAGTGTCGCTGGTGGCTGCCAATCTGGGCAATCGCATAGGCGATTAGCGATCTCCTTGACAACTTTGGCGGTCATTGCGTTATAAAAAACAGCGCAATTTTTTAGCGATCTTGTGGAACGTTTTCTGTTTAGTGTGGCATGGCTGTCCTGCAGCTGCGACCTTATAAGAGGCGCCTGAGATTCGCACACCCTTTTTCATTATCAAGGTTGTGGGGAGTCAGCTACTTTAACCCCTTCTTAGGAGGTTAACTCTTAATGGGAGACAGCTGGGGTAGCTCTTTCTTAGAGCTTTAACCCTTCAGCGTTTGTTTTTTATTTAAGTACTGCTCTGGTTACTGACAGGTTTATCCTGCCATATACTATGCAAGGGTATGTCAGAGACCCTCTCCCAGATCCGTTACGGATCAGCCTCGCGTATCTGACACGCAGACCTCGACTCATACACGGTCAGAGGTTCCAATGGTGTCAAAATGAAGGCCTTCACTGGTTTCTATTGATGACCTTTTAGGTTATGGAGTGTCAACTAGATCCTTTCAAGGGAGCGACACAAATCGGTGTTTTCCTTCTCGCTTAGCGAAGAAGTCCGATTCGGTCAAGGAGGATCGGCAGGGACGCCCTGCCTCTCTCAGGGGCCGTACTAAAATTTCTGTGGAAACCATGTGGACGTTACAGTTACCAGAGGAGGTAACTAGTCGTCCTGGTAAGTCGGCCCGGATGTTGCAAGGGTCGCATGGGTCGCGATGACCTTACAAACTGTATCCGTTTTTCTACGGAGTTATTTGTTAATTGGACCCTTCTCCTGAAGTGAATGTTCCTTCATTCCAGCTTAGCAAATCTTCCTGGTAAAAGGGAAGATGAGTCTGCAGGACACGCTGGACAGAAGAACGGAGATGGCAACAATTTCCATCTGTGTAGCCGTGGATCATAGATTCGGTATTAAGGATCTAGGTGTACTTGTTAAGTTCCCCTGAGCCGGTTGGACCGTCTAAGGACGGCGTGGCAAGTTTCCCTCTATCAAGGTAGATGGGCTTTTCTAGTTGAAGGATAATGCGTCACTGCTATCCAGGGCGCAATCCTCGGCAGTTACAGTCAGAAGAGCACTGTGACTTGGATGGAACGCAGTTTTCCAACAGGGTTTGCTATCTTTAGCTTAGAAAATGGTCAGCTATTTGACTGACCTCACGGAGCTGATGCCAAGGCAAAGGCAAAAGAAGCAGCTTTACCGCAGCGCAGAGCTGTGACTTCTGCGTCTGGCAGGACTAGTGCCGATAGTTATCGGCAGTCCTTTTCGGTTCAAGGGATGATCTGACCAACCCTCTGGGGGTTTGTGTCGTCTCTCTCTTTTTAAAAAAAAAAAAAAAAAAAAAAGGGGGGAATTCTCAGAAATTCCGCATACCCTGGAAACAGAACTTCTGTTAAGGCAGAAGCTGGCAAAAAAAAAAAAAAATTCGCTAAGGCGGACTGACTTCTGACATTCCGTCAGAGCCGAGCATGAAGTCGCTTCGCTCAGTTATGGCAGCCCTGTCGCAGAACGATCAATCGACATTCGCGACGCTTTTTGGCATGTTCCCATCGGAAGACCTCACCCAGGTTGTGGCTCGACCATTCGGCTTGGCTTTAACGCCCAGAATTTTTACAACGATTCTGACGCCAAAATTTCATGGCAATCCTTCAAAGACGGGGACTTACGATTCGTCCCTATTTGGATGGCCTTTTCGGTTGTGGCTTCAAAGGAGAAGTCGTCTCTGGAATCGTCGCAGGCAATCCTGTTTTTGAGGATGCATTTCGACATGGTACGGGCGGTGTTGTCCCTACCTCCAGACAAGCAGGCATGTCTGCTCCAGCATGTACAGACTATGAAGTCTGCGACAGCAGTGTCCCTTCGGAAGGTATGCGCCTTCTGGGTCTGACGGTGGCGTCCATGAGGTTTTTTCCGTTTGTCCAATTTCATTCCAGAGCTCTCCATAGGCTCATTCTGAGTCGTTGGGATCAATCGCAAGGTTCGCTGGATTGCAGCGTCATCATCTCTCACAGGGTGCGAGAATCCCTAGGATGGTGGTTATGTCCAGGAGCGTTATCCCTGGGAAAGCTTTTTCCTCCCTCCAAAGTGGTCGGTCATAACCACCGATGCCAGCCTGACGGGCTGGGGGGGGGGTGTTTGGAACAATCTCTGGATTCAGGGGGTATGATCATCGGAAGAGTCTGTTCTTCCGATCAACATCCTGGAATTGAGGGCGATTTTCCTTTGCCTCCAACATTGGACGGTCCCTTTGAGCGGTCTGCCAGTCCGAGTGCAGACAGACAATGCGACGGCTGTCGCGTATATCAATCACCAAGGTGGGACAAGGAGTTCCAGACTCATGGTAGAGGTGTCCCGAATTCTGATTTGGGCAGAGGCCAGTGTGCCAGCCATTTCGGCGATTCACATTCCAGGAGTTCAGAATATTACAGCGGACTTTCTCAGTCGCAGAAGGATGGATCCCGGGGAATGGAGCCTCCACCCGGAAGTTTTTGCACTACTGTGCTCTCGCTGGGGAACTCCCCAAGTGGATTTGATGGCATTCAGGTCCAATGCCAAGTTACCGACGTTCATGTCCAGGTACAAGGACCCGAAGGCTGTGGCGGTGGATGCTCTAGTGGCTCAGTGGGATCAGTTCGAGCTGATCTATGTATTCCCGCCGATATCCTTACTTCCTCTAGTACTGCGTCGGATCAGACTAGAGAGAATTCCAGCTATTTTGATAGCTCCAGACTGGCCAAGAAGGGTGTGGTTCTCGACAATAATGTCGTTGTTGGCGGCACCTCCTTTTCCACTCCCTCTTCAACCGGACTTGTTGACTCAGGGGCCCGTTTGTCATCCGGACTTGATGTCCCTGCGTTTGACGGCGTGGCTCTTGAGACCGAAATCTTGACCCGTAGAGGTTTCTCAGCCGAGGTCATTGCTACCCTTCGTGCTGCAAGAAGTCCGGCTACTACTAGGATTTACCACAAAATTTGGGAAACCTTCTTTTCGTGGTGTTTGGGGTCCTCTCGGAACCCGAGAAAATTTTCCATTCCCAACCTGTTGGCTTTTCTGCAGCATGGGCTAGACAAGGGTTTGGCAGTCAGCACCCTGAAAGGTCAGATTTCTGCTCTGTCCTTATTGTTCCGGAGAACCATTGCTTCAAATAGAGACGTGCTCTCCTTTTTCCGAGGTATATCTCGTAAGTTTCCGCCGCGGAAGGCGCCCGTGTCTCCTTGGCGGCTCAACCTTGTTTTGGAGGCTCTTCAGCATAAGCCTTTTGAGCCTATGGTTTCTGCTAGCCTTTCTTTACTTTCTTGGAAGGTGGCTTTCCTTGTTGCAGTCACTTCCTTGAGGAGAGTTTCTGAGTTGGCAGCTCTTTCTTGTTCGCCTCCTTTTCTGGAGTTTTTTCCGGATCGTGTAGTGCTTCGCACTCGGGGTGATTTTTTGCCTAAAGTGGTATCACAATTTCATGTTAACCAGGATATTGTGTTGCCTTCACTCTGTCCGGATCCGAAGAATGCGAAAGAGCGAGATTTACACACATTGGATTTAGTGCGGGCCTTGAAGTTTTATCTATCTATTACTCAAGGTTTTCGTAAGACGGACTCCCTGTTTGTGGTTCCAGCAGGTCGTCGGCGTGGTCAACGAGCTTCCAAGGATTCTATAGCTCGTTGGATCCGGTCAGCTATTTTGGAAGCTTACCGCCTTCGGGGTGAATCTTGCCCGATTAAGATTCGAGCCCATTCCACGAGAGCTGTGGCCTCATCGTGGGCTTTTCATCAAGGTGCCTCGGCAGTGCAGCTCTGCCGAGCGGCAACTTGGCGCTCTGTCCACACGTTTACAAGGTTTTATAAAGTGGACGTCAGTGCTTCCGCTGATGCAGCCCTCGGACGTAGGGTCCTGCAGGCAGCTGTAGTTTAAAGTTCTGGATGAACTTGTGTTTTAGCGCTGGTTGCGCTTTGTTGTTAAGGTTGTTGGGTTTCTGCCTTTTGTTGGTTTTTCCCACCCTTATTTTTGAACTGCTTTGGGACGTCCCATCAGTAATGAATACTGTGGCTCTCTTCCTTCCATCTGCAGCTGAAACACGGATTTTGGTAAAAACTTACCTGTAAAATCCTTTTCAGCGAAGGAAGGAAGAGAGACACAGCACCCTCCCAAGGCAGAAGTGTGTTGATGTTTTCAGATGCAGCGCGACCCTTATCTGATAGCGATTATCTGGGCTGAGGTCAGCGCGCTAAGGCTCTGTTCCAGCATCGCCAGCTCATCGCAGTAGTCAGGTTCCGTGAGTAGTACCTGGAACTCTGTGGTTTTTGGCTTTCTTTGCATGCATAACCTGTATCCTTGTGTTTTTTCTCTGAAGTTCCTTCAGAAGGGGTTATGTTGCTCCGCTGGTGATCTTGGCTCTTTTCCTAAAAGCTTTGGTACGACTGGAGCTGAGTAGGAGGAGCCCGAGCTGGAGGGGCCAGCCAGTCAGCACTCTTTTGATCTGAGGTAACATCCTGATCTGGGGCTCCGCCTACCCATCAGTAATGAATACTGTGGCTCTCTTCCTTCCTTCGCTGAAAAGGATTTTACAGGTAAGTTTTTACCAAAATCCGTGTTTAAACCAAATGATTTTTTTCTATTTAAATCAGATCGATTTAAATCGTGATTTTAATCATGATTTAAATCACTGATTTAAATCAAAAGATTTTTTTAATATAAATCACGATTAAAATCTAAAACTTTCAATCATTGTTCAATTAACTCCACACTTCTAGCTTGGTTTCACTTTCTGTAGCTTGGTTTCAGTTTCTTTTTCCATTCAGTTGACATGCCCAAACTTGTTGGATAGTCAGTCAGCAGTACTTGGCTGTAGTAACAATCAAACTTCAGAAGTGATCTGCGTGAGCCATGGCAGGTCATAAGAGAGACCCTATTTGGGTTCATTTTGTTGAGATGCCAGCAGAGCTTGGAAAGAAAGGTGGGAGAGCAAAGTGCAAATACTGTCAAAAGGATATCCAAGGACTTGTTTGCCGTTTGAAATCACATTATGAAAACTGCAACCAGAAGGGAAATGAAGATGTTGATAGTGATACAACTAATGTCAATGAACCCCCACAGCTTCTTATGCACCAGGACCCTAGCACTAGTGGTAAGTCTGGCAATTACAGCCTATTTTAACAGACGTTTTACTGGGATGGTTAAAGTCTATGAAAAGAAAAATTTCTTGCACTAGTTCTGGAGTATAGAATTTAAATTCTATGTTAAGGCAATATTTCACAGAAGATTAACGTTAAGTAAAAATAAGAGTGTGTATACGCCTATTTTTTTTTTTTTTTATTGTAGGCTACAATTCACTTTTGAAGTCTGCCAAATTGACCATTTTTTAAAAAAAACATTTTTAAAACTTTTGTGACATAATTTTTTTCAGTTGCTCTGATATTACTAGTATTACAGCAACTTCACCGGAAACTTGAGTAGCATAACTTTTGAGACAGCCCTTATAGGACGAGGACCATTACATTGTTCAAAAAGTTTGTTTCAAAATATTTTCGTTATATTTCTTCAAATACGCAGTCGAATTATATTTTTAATTACTGTGCTTTCAGGGTCAAATATGGCTTGTGCTGCACGTGACAATCAATATCTGGGTACAACTTCAACAAAGCAGCCCAACAAAAAACTTTGCGTGCAAAGTGTAGAAAGATTCCTCTTAAAGACTACGACGAGCCAGAAAGAACATTTTGATGAATTAATTGCTAAATTCATATTTGCAACCAATTCTTCTTTCCGACTAGTTGAACACCCATTGTTTGTACAAATGATCGAAGGAATAAGACCAGGCTACAAACCACCAAGTAGATTTGATATCTCCGGAAAACATCTTCAGGCTGTATACGACAAAGAAAGAGCGGCTTGTACAAAATATTTGAAAGACAAAGTTGTTAACATGAGCTTGGATGGTTGGAGCAACATCCACAACGACCCCATAATTTGCACTTGTGTCACAACAGAAGATGGTGAAACTTACCTTACAGACACAATCGACACATCTGGAAATTCACATACTGCTGAATATTTACTTGAAATTGCTAAGAACTCAATTCACCAATGCCAAGAACAGTTTGGATGTAAAGTAAGGAGCTTAGTTACTGATAACGCAAGCAATGTGGCAAAAATGCTAGCGGAACTGGCACATGAGGATGACACAAATGTCATTACATACGGTTGTTCTGCCCATTTGTTGCATCTTTTGGCAAAAGACCTGCATATTTCGGGTGTCAAGGAACATGTTGTAGAAATTGTTAAATATTTCCGCAATCATTTTGCACATGCAACCTACAAGGAAATGGGAGGACTGAAGTTGGTTCTACCACAAGATGTTAGATGGAATACCTTGGCTGAATGCTTGGAACTGTTTATTAACAACTGGTCAAAATTAGTGTCCATTTGCGAAACACATCGGGATAAAATTGATGCCAATATACGAAGCAAAGTATTAAATCTTGGTGTGAAGAGAAATGCCGAGGACCTTTTGGAAAGGTTAAAGCCAATATCTATTGCGTTGGATAAAATGCAGAAAGATACTGCAACCATAGCTGATGCCACAGAAGTTTGGAAAGATTTAGAAGGTTCGCTAGATCGCTTGAACCTCTCAAACAATGTAAAGGTTGCAATACACCACCGCAAGGACCAAGCATTGAAAGAAGAACACTATTTAGCCAATATCTTGCATCCCATCTACAGAGGGAAAAAACTATCTGAGGCGGAAATCAACTCTGCAATGGAGTGGCTCGCCAATACTAACCATGACATTGTGGCAACTGTGCTGAAATTGAAGTGTGAATCTGCACCATTTCAAAAATACATGTTTCCAGATAACGTCGTTAATGAACTAAAACCACTGGACTGGTGGAAGTCGCAATCACTTGTTCTTCCAGCGAAGATAATAAATGTAGCTACTCAGCTACTGACTGCATCGGCTTCATCGGCAGGAGTAGAGAGATTGTTTTCTTCATTTGGTTTTGTGCACACAACAGTCCGAAACCGCTTAGGAACTGCTAAAGCAGGACAACTAGTTTTCCTATTAAAAGTCCTAAATAAACAGTAGGCTTAAAGGACTGATGTATTCACTGAAGATGTTTGCTTACTTCAAACGTTAGAGATAGGCTATTGTTAAAAAGTACTTACTCTCTGTAGTTCAATTCTGATTGTTTAATAGTGCAAATAAAAATTATTAGGTTTCATAATCAACTGTTTTAATATTTTTATTTGTGTAAAATAATTTGATTTGCAAAAAGACAAAGTTTTGCTTGTGTACAACTTGATTAAAAAATCCGATTTAAATCAAAAAAATCAGATTTAAATCAAAAAAATCCGATTTTTTTGATTTTTTTAAAAAAAAATCATGATTTTTATCCACCCTGGTATTGGATAAGATCCTTGATAAGACTCGGGACAAAGCCCTCCCTAAATCACCTGCCCCTCTTTACAGGAGACCATTCAGGAGAAGGCAGTACAAGGCCAGAAGAATGGAGGAAGAACCAAAGAAGAGGGTACATACTTCAGCGGTTCTTCGAGGGGTAGAAGGAAGTTTTTTAAAAACATCAATCCCCCTGTTGGGGGCAGACTGGCTTTCTTTTCAGAATCCTGGGCTTATATAACATCCAGCCCTTGGATCCTAAATATAATCTCTTCGGGGCTTAAACTAGAATTTAATAAGATACCGCGGGATGTCTTTCTGGTCACCTCCTTACCTGGCGCAGCGCAGCAGGCTTTCCTGCAGGCCGAGGTACGGGAATTACTGGTCAAGTGGGTATTAATAGAGGTGCCAGAAGATCAGGTTGGAAGGGGTTTTTACTCCCTCTCTTCCTGGTACCTAAGCCAGACGAGTCCTTCCGAACTATCATTAATCTCAGGCGGTTGAATTCTTATCTTAAAACCTGAACTTTAAAGATGGAGTCCATCCGGTCAGCAATTAAGCTGTTTCCTAGGTGCTTCATGGCTGTGGTGGACCTCAAAGATGCCTACTACCATGTTCCCATATACCCAGACCACCAGAAGTTCCTGAGAGTTGCGGTGGAAAAAGCAGGACAGGTCAGACATCTCTAGTTTGCAGACCTGCCCTTTGGCCTCTCTATGGCCCCCAGAATCTTCACCAATGTGATTACGGAAGTAATGGGCCATTTGAGAGAGCGAGATACCTTCATCATTCCGTACTTGGATGATTTCCTGGTGGTAGGGAATTCAGCTGCCCAATGCAGTTCCAGATTACAATATATTATGTCATCCCTACAGGACCTGGGGTGGCTCATAAACGAAGAAAAATCCAGACTAGTTCCGTCAGCTCGTCAGACCTTTCTTGGACTCCATCTAGACTCCCGAGTACAGAAATGTTTTCTTCCACAAGGAAAGCGGGACGCTCTAGTCCACAAAATGCAGTGGGCTATAAACGCCGACGACCCGTCACTCCGCAGTGCCATGTCCCTGTTAGGGTCTCTAACGTCCTGTATACTGGCAGTTCCATGGGCTCAATTCCATTCAAGGGTCTTGCAGCAGGAAGTCATGAGGGCAGAAAAGTTCCTGCGGGGCCGCATGGACTGGAGGCTGTATATCTCCCCCTTAGCCCATCACGCGTTGACATGGTTAGTGCCGGATCATCTATCCAGCGGAGTCCCTTGGGTAATTCACCCAGATCATGTCATCACCACAGATGCCAGCAACTGGGGGTGGTGGACCCACTTAGGGGACCATATAGCCCAGGGAAGATGGACAGAATCAGAAAGGTCCGGTTCTTCCAACCTAAGGGAGCTCACGGCAATTATAAAGGCACTCAGGTGGTTCCTCCCGGCTATTGCAAAGTCCCACGTCCTGATCCACTCGGACAATACGGCGGTGGTAGCATGCTTAAACCACCAGGGGGGGCACTCTTCCGAGGCAGAAGACATCCTTTCCTGGGCAGAACTCCATCTCCTCTCCCTATCGGCCACTCACTTCAGGGGATTAGACAATGTGCGGGCAGATTATCTCAGCCGTCACGATCTCCATCGGGGAGAATGGTCCCTGTCTACGCAGGTATTCAAACAGATTGTCCGCTTGTGGGGCATGCCTGATATCGACCTGTTCGCCACCAGGGCCAACAGACGAGTTCAGAGGTTCGCCTCCTTATGGGCCAGCGACCTCCCGGACGTGATCGATTCTCTGCAGGTTCCCTGGACCTACAAACTAGCATATGCCTTTCCCCCCATGTGCTTGCTACCAGTGATACTCAGGAAGATCAGGGAGGAGGGAGCGAGAGTAATTCTCATCGCCTCTTTCTGGCCCAAGAGACCCTGGTTCTCATGGCTAAGAGCGATGTCGGTATCGGATCCCTCGGTTCTACCAACACCCCGGGATCTGCTCTCTCAGGGTCCATTCCGCCACCCTCAGGTGAAGGGTCTCCATCTGATGGTGTGGAACTTGAGAGGCAGCTTATGAGACTCAGGGGGTTCTTCGATGCAGTCATCTCCACCCTCTTGCAGTGTCGTAAACCCGTGACCTCTAGAATATATTATAGGGTCTGGAGGAAATATTTACAGTTGTTTCCAGGGCCCTTGTCAACCCGGCCGCCCATTGCTAACATTTTAGAGTTTCTCCAAAAAGGGTGTAATTTAGGTCTCGCCATCAGTACTCTTAGGGTACAGGTCTCAGCCTTAGGGGCCCTATACCACACAAATATAGCAGGGGATAGATGGGTAGCACAGTTCTTTCAAGCCTGTGAACGAAATACCCCGCTGCAGATCCCTAGTGTGCCTCCTTGGGATCTGAACCTGGTCCTGTAGGCCCTGACAGGTCCCCCCTTTGAACCTTTATCCTCGATCTCCATAAAACTTCTAACCCTGAAAACACTTTATTAATAGCTCTAACCTCGGCCAGACGGGTAGGCGATATTCAGGCCCTTTCAGCAGATGCCCCATATTTGATGATATTTCCAGATAGAGTTATGCTGAAGACAGATCCCGCATATCTCCCTAAAGTAGCATCTACATTTCACAGAAGTCAGAAGATCTGCCTTCCCTCCTTTTTTCCCGACCCTTCTTTTCCTGAAGAGCAGCGTTTTCACACGTTAGAATGTGAGAAGGGTACTATTAGAGTACCTGGATAGTACCCAGCCCTGGAGGATAAGTAGGGCTCTGTTTGTCTCCTTCCAGGGCCACAGAAAGGGGTCGGGGGTCACGAAGACAACCCTGGCCAGGTGTATTCAGGACGCCATCTTTACAGCCTATACCACCGCAGGTGAGACTCCCCAGAGGGAATTAGGCTCACTCTACTAGGTCTATGGCGGCCTCTTGGGCCAAACGGGCCATTGTTTCAATTGACCTGATCTGTAACGCAGCTACCTGGGCCTCACCGTCTACGTTCTTTAGACACTGTCGGCTTGATCTATCCTCTCTTACCGGAACTTGAGTTTGGTAGATCGGTCTTGGGCACAATAGTCCCCCCCACGAATAGATATCTGTAAGTCTCTCGGTGGGTGCTGTCGTGGCGTGGGGGAAAACCCCAGATTACTTTCCGGTAATCGTGTTTTATAGAGCCACGACAGCACCCACTCACATCCCTCCCTGATTCACATTTGTTCACATAGACCGTGTGTGTGCTTCAGGTCACGTGCACGGGGTTATCTCACCTTAGGATTCATATAGTTAGCGTGTATATACTAATCGCCTTATGGCGGTTCCTCTCAAATGCTCTGTAAACCAACTGCGGGGCGAGGGGGACCGCCCCTTTTTATCTGTTTGGTTCCCTGTCCTTGGGGGCGGATCCCCTCTCTCGGTGGGTGCTGTCGTGGCTCTATAAGACACGATTACCGGTAAGTAATCTGGGATTTCTCAACTCCAGTCCTCAAAACCCACCAACAGGTCATGTTTTCCTTAGTATTGCACAGGTGATGGAGCTGATGTTTGAGCAGGTGATGAAATTATCACCTGTGCAATACTAATGATATCCTGAAAATGTGACCTGTTGGTGGGTCTTGAGGACTGGAGTTGAAAAAAACACTTATCTAAATGGTTAAAGGGAACCTGTCAGCAGGATTGTGCACAGTATCCTACAGACAGTGTCAGGTCAGCGCCGTCATACTGATTAAAATGATACCTTGGTTGATGAAATCCGTCTTGTGGTTGTTGTTGCCTGTGGGGGTGTCTTCATGTGGTGCTCTGATTATGTATTCATCAGTATGGCTCCTAACAAGTCACTGATCCCTCACTGACCTGCCCTCTAGTTTACATACTGAATATTAAATATTTTGAGATAAAAAATATCCCCTTCAGCAGACGCCTGTGCTGCAGCATGATCGCATCTATAATGTGCATTTAATTATGTTATCTGCTGGTATAAATAAAATTAGAAATAGTCTCCAAAATGGCATCAGCCACTCCTGCATAGTAGCATCTTGCTAGAGAAAATGTCCCCCAAGATGGCGCAGTAGCATCCATCGGATTAACAATGGATGCTACTGCGCAGGCGTGGCCAGCGCCATTTTGAGACTTTTTTATAAATTTATTTATACCAGCAAATAAAATAATTAAACGCACATTATACATGCGATCATTCCGCAGAACAGGTCCCTGCAGAAGGTGATTATATATTTTGAGAAAAAAAAATCAGTATGTAAAATAGTGGGCAGGTCAGTGAGGGATCAGTGATCTGTCAGAACCCATACTGATGAATACCTAAACAGAGCACCACATGAAGACGCCCCACAGGCCGTCCTGGAGCACGAGCATATCATTAACTCAAAACTGAAAATAAAAATTAAACAACAACCACAAAATGGATTTCATCAAACCAGGTATCATTTTACTCAATAAAACGGCACCGACCTGACACTGTGTAGGTTACTCTGCACAATCCTGCTGACTGGTTCCCTTTAACATGGAAGCTCAGTTTCTGAGCATGCTGCACACACCACGACCTGCTCCATAACAGAGATGTCATGGAGTGTTAAAGGGTTAAGCTAGACTTTTGTCTGACATGGCATCAGCAAGGACACGCATTCAGCTGAAATGTTTTGCAGCATAGACCCTGCACTGCAATATACTCATCCAATGTCTGCTTGCGAGTGACGGGCAGCTCATGGCAGTGAGCACACCAAAGTCAGCTTCTGGCTATAGAGAAGGAGTCACGCTGCACATCATGAGCCGGGGAAAGTAAGAATAATTGTTCTTTTTAAAATGTGCTGGTTAAGAGTGGAAGGGGCCCAGGATGGGGGACTATTATACCAGTAAGGGATCCAGTATGGGGGGATTCATACCTAGAAGAGGCAAGGATGGGGGAGCACTATACCATGAAGGGATCCAGAATGGGGGACATTATTAGTGGAAGGGGCCTAAGATGGGGAATATCATGCCAGGAAGGGGACATTATTACATGGGGGTGAACATGCATGTTTATAGAATCTAGAACACTAAGAGGGCGCATACATCGCACCAACATGCAGCTTTGGCCAAGGCATTGGGGCCCATCAGACTCAAGTTACGCTACTGATTCAAAGATTATAAAAAATAGCAACATTAAAATAATAATGATAAATGGTTACAGATGCAAGTGTACATGGTGTCCTTTATTGCTGTGCTGTATCCACAGCTATTTTTTTCCCTTTTTATTTTGTGGACTACTTGTGCCTACATGAATACCAGTAGTGTTTTTTTTTTTTGTCTTTTTCTTTCCCTGAATTCATGACTCCAAATGACCTTTAAAGAGGTTGTCCGCTACCCCTTCTTGAGTTAAATGTTTGGCTCCAATAAAATGTAAAAACACCCTATACTCGCGTCACGTGCTGGCACCGTTCCAGCACTGTCAGCACTTGGTCTACCCTGGGATCATGTGTGGTCGTATGACGTGGCACCACTGTTCCCTCCTTCACACAAAATGAACATGAAGAGTAAGTCTGGGCTGCAACTACTCTCAGTTCCTCTTCGTGTCCCAATTTGACAGGAACTGTGGACAGTGACACCAGCACTCATTGGGTGTCACGTGTCAAAACAGCAGCATGGAAACAGCCAGGAAACGTGCGTGCCGACACCGAGGGAGCAGCACCATCATGGGAGGGGAGTATAGGTTTTTTTTTATTTAGTGGGGTATGAGAAGTTGCCCAAGTAATGGATGATTTCTTTAATATGTTGATACAATTGAACATACTCTTGTAGAAGGAGTGTTGTGAGAAGTCAAGGTGCGCTTCCTTCCCTCTCCTCCCCAGGAGGCTGCAACTCCACCCATATCATCCATTTCTTCTCTTTCACCACCTCTGCTAGCCATCTCGCATCTTCATGTGTGGTGATCAGGACCTCCTGCGTACATGGTCAGGAGGTGTTTTGGGTCTAGGTGCTGAGGTGGATTCACCACTTGAGTTGGGCTGGCCGTGTCCACTCGCCTCGGCCGCTTTGGTTTGGCTCCACGGCCGCAACTGACCTTCCTCTCATCCCATGTTCTGATTCCGGCCGTGGCATGAGAACCTACTGGCTCCTTTTGGTAATGGAGCTGAGCTGCTCACCACGGGGAGTACTTCTTCTGGACCCTGTCTATCACTTCCGGCAGCTGTCTGGTCACTTCCGGCAGCTCCATCCATTCTGCGCATGTCCCTGCCCGTTCCTTTAATCCCATATTGCATATGCATCACAGGGTGCACTTTATACACCTCTTTGAGTGCTATTGTCAAACCCTTAAGTAAATATCTGTTATAGTAACATCTGTTGTCAGTGCGCTAAGATTATAAAATCCTATAAAGTTTTATTAGCATTTCTGTAGCTTGCATTATTTAGTATAGCCTCTGAGGCTGCACAAACACACCCAGTATTTGTCGTTCTCTGCCCTTAAAACGTGGTGTGCTATGAGGATCCTTGTACACCGGAAGATAAATTGCCTGCAATGAATACTTATGGACTGTAAGACAAGTTTATCAGAGGACACTCGTGAAATACAATGTTTGTAGCAAGTTTATTATGACAGATTCATAAGAACCATTGTTTGTAGTAAACACATTATTGTTGGCAGCACGTTCACTGCTTACACAAGCTCATGTGACGCGGCAATGAAGAACTGCAGAAAAGACGTAATTGATGGAATTGCACCAATGATCTTATTTACAATGGGAAATTACCTAAAGTCCCCATGTAAAATGCCTTTTAGAGGTGGCACTGAATTTTCCAATTGTTAAGACACCCAGACTGGGAAACGAGGGTGATCATGTGACTACAATTAGTTACAATTAAATGAAGTATAGAGTTATGTTTAGTGACAAAAAGAAAAGTCAGAGAAACAGACAGTGCACCCACATCACCAGGACCAGACAGATTTTCTTTTTTTTTTAGGTTTTGAATGGTGTAAAGTGGAATGAAGAGATTCTGACATCGGTACATCTTGCAAAGGCTCCTGATCCGAGAAGTGCAGCTTTACTGTCATTTCTATAGGACATTATTTTGCAACATTTCAGTTTCCATCTGCAAACATGTTTTATTAGGTGTATTTATGTCAATGAAATGTTAAAACAAACCTGTCATAGTTTCTGCCCTCAGTGCGATTCTCTGTGTCACAGTATATCTGTCAGGTGTACAGTAATCCATATACAGTTGTTTGAAAAAGTGTTTGCCCCTTCCTGATTTCCTATTCTTTTGCATGTTTGTCACACTTAAATGTTTCAGATCACCGAACAAATTTAAATATTAGACAAAGAAAACACAAATAAGCACAAAATGCAGTTTTTAAATTATGGTATTTATTATTAAAAGAAAAGGAAATACAAACCTACAGGGCCCTGTGTGAAAAAGTGATTGCCGCCTAAACCTAATAACTGTTTTGGTCACCCTTAGCAGCAACAACTGCACTCGTTTGTGATAACTGGCAATGAGACTTTTCAACGCTCTGGAAAAATTTTGGCCCACTCATCTTTGCAGAATTGTTGTACTTCAGCCACATTGGAGGGTTTCCAAGCATGAACCGCCTTTTTAAGGTCCATGCCGCAGCATCTCAATCGGATTAAGGTCAGGACTTTGACTAGGCCACTCCAAAGTCTTAATTTTGGTTTTCTCTTCAATATTTTTATAAATTTTATATGGAAGGGCTACAAAACACACATAAGGAAATATACACAGAAATAGTATATATAAGGCAGAATGGTACAAAAGATAATCTTTTATTAAATATAAAGAAAATTTTTCTGTGGGTCATATATAGTCATTGTGCCAATACCTTGAGTGTATGTAGTCATTGGTACTCACCTTGTGTCCCCTGGACTGTGTCCTTTGTGGTTCTGTGTTCATGATGTGATTTTTTCCATATATTTTTCTTTATATTTAATAAAAGATTATCTTTTGCACAATTCTTCCTTATATTGTCCTGTCTCTCCATTTATTGAATGGAGTTTGTGTTTATTGATTACCGTATATACTTGTGTATAAGCCGAGATTTTCAGCACCTTTTTTCGTGCTGAAAATGCCCCTCGGCTTATACACGAGTCATAGGGCAGAAACCAGCGGGGGAGGGGATGCCGCGGCAGGAGCCGGTGGCTGGGATCATACTCACCCTCCCCGTGCCATCGCTGAGGGTCCCTGCAATCCTGCGTTCTCCCCAGCTTCCTGCAGCTCTCCAGCACTGAGCGGTGAGGTAATACCCGCTCATTAAGGTCATGTAATATGGACGCGACGCCACTCCCATGGGCGTGGCCTCCATATTCATGGCCTTAATGAGCAGTATTACATCACCGCTCAGTGCTGGAGAGCTGCAGGAAGCCGGGGAGAATGCAGGATTGCAGGGACGCTCAGCGATGGCACGGGGAGGGGTGAGTATGATGGAGGAGAGGACAAGGAGCATGGAGCTGGACTGGGGATAGAACGGTGGACGGGGGAAGCATGGAGGAGGATGGGGGGAGGACGGGGGAAGCATAGAGGAGGACGGGGGAAGCATGGAGCAGGACGGGGAAGCATGGAGGAGGACTGGGGGGAGAACGGAGGACGGGGGAAGCATGGAGGAGGACAATGAGCACGGAGCAGGACGGGGGAGAGGATGGAGGGCACAGAGGAGCACGGAGCAGGAGGGGGGCACAGGAGGACGGAGAAGGAATGGGGGAGCACAGCGGAGGACGGAGCAGGAGGGGGGGAGTACAGAGGAGAATGGGGGAGCACAGAGCTGGATGGGGGAGCAAGGAGCAGGACGGGGGCAGTTTATACACCCGGCTTATACACGAGTCAATAAGTTTTCCCAGTTTTTTGTGGCAAAATTAGGGGGGTCGGCTTATACACGGGTCGGCTTATACACGAGTATATACGGTATGTATTTCAGATATTTCAGATATTTTTTTGCTATTATTAGACTGTTAACGCATAGAAATAGTATATGTAACAAAAAAAAGGGAGGAGAAGGGAAGGGAGAAAAAGAATGCAGATAGGAGGGACATAGGAACATAAAAACAACTCATTTTAAGTTACAACTTGAAATGGTCCATATTGAACTCTATATCCTCATAAATAGGAGTCATTAAAAATAAAACATACCGTATATACCCATGTATAAGCCGAGATTTTCAGCCCATTTTTTAGGGCTGAAAGTCCCCCCCTCGGCTTATACGCGGGTCATATTTGGGGGTCGGCGGGGGAGGGGGAGCGGGGGTGTCGGATCATACTTACCCCTCCGCCGGCGCGGTCTCTGCAACCCCCCTGCTTCTCCCATGATCTCCGGCTCCTTCCTGCAGCTGTCACATGGCACCGCTCATTAAAGTCATGAATATGCACATATTCATGACTCTAATGAGCGGTAACATGTGACCGCTGTAGGAAGGAAGCGCTGCGGAGAGCGCCGGGAGAAGAGGAGAGGCTGCAGGGACGCGCGGCGGAGGGGTGAGTATAGCGATATTTACCTGTCCCTCGGTCCACCGCAGCGCTGTTCCCTCGGTCTGATTCCTCTGTGTGTGAATGATCAGGCAGAGGGCGCGATGACGTCGTTAGTGCGCGCCCGCCCCCTGCCAGATCATTCACACACAGAGAAGTCAGACCGAGGGAGCAGAGCTCTGCGGTGGACCGAGGGACAGGTAAATATCTCTGGTGCCGGGGTCCTGAGCGAGCGGTGACACCGGCACCTGTCCCCCATAGCGCGCCGCTGTCACCGCCTGCTCAGGACCCCGGCACCTGGCCCCCAGCGATGAGAGGTGAGTATGTCATTTTTTTTTTGCAGCAGCAGCATATGAGGCCTATTCTATGGGGCATAATTGTGCAGCATATGGGGGCATAATATGGAGCATATGGGGGCATAAGCTGTGGAACATATGGGGCATAATCTGGAGCATATGGGGGCATAATATGGAGCATATGGGGGCATAATATGGAGCATATGGGGGCATAAGCTGTGGAACATATGGGGCATAATATGGAGCATATGGGGGCATAATATGGGGCATAATATGGAGCATATGGGGGCATAAACTGTGGAACATATGGGGCATAATCTGGAGCATATGGGGGCATAATATGGAGCATATGGGGGCATAATCTGTGGAACATATGGGGGCATAATATGGAGCATATGGGGGCATAATCTGTGGAACATATGGGGGCATAATATGGAGCATATGGGGGCATAATCTGTGGAACATATGGGGCATAATCTGGAGCATATGGGGGCATAATCTGTGGAGCATATGGGGCATAATCTGTGGAGCATATGGGGGCATAATCATTTTTCACCCTAGGCTTATACGCGAGTCAATACGTTTTCCCAGTTTTTTGTGGCAAAATTAGGGGGGTCGGCTTATACACGGGTCGGCTTATACATGAGTATATACGGTAATCAAAATATGTATAGGGGGAATCTATACCATTTATTATATGATTGAATAGACTTTAAGTTGTTTTTTTCTGCAAATATTGTATAAGATGCAATTTTGCTTTTCTCAAGCCATTCAGAGGTGGACTTACTGTTGTGTTTTGGATCATTTTCCTGCTGCATAACCTAAGTGCGCTTCAGCTTGAGGTCACGAAAAGATGGCCGGACATTCTCCTTCAGAATTTTTTGTTAGACCGCAAAATTCAAGGTTCCATTTACCACAGCAAGCCTTCCAGGTTCTGAAGCAGAAAAACAGCCCCAGACTATCACACCACTACCACCATATTTTACTGTCGGTATGATGTTCCTTTTCTGAAATGCTGTTACTTCTATGCCAGATGAAGTTCTGCATACACCTTCCAAAAAGTTCGACTTTTGTCTCGTCAGTCCACAGATTATTCTCCAAAAAGTCATGGGGATCTTCAAGATATTTTCTGGGAAAACTGTGACGACCTTTATGTTCTTATTGCTCAGCAGTTTTCGTCTTGGAACTCTGCCACGCAGCCCATTTTTGCCCAGGCTCTTTCATATGGTGGCGACATGAACACTGATCTTAACTGAGACAAGTGAGGCCTGCAGTTCTTTGCATATTATTGCACGTTTTTTGTGACCTCTTGGATGAGACATCACTGCACTCTTTTGGTCAACCAGGCACTCATGGGAATGTTCATCACTGTTGCATGTATTCGGCATTTGTGGAAAATGGCTCTCACTGTGGTTTGCTGGAGTCCCAAAGATTTAGAAAATGCTTTATGAATTTCCGGTTCCGGCGCGCGCATGGAAGGGAGCGAGTGAAAGCAGCTCTGTGCCCCAGCTTCTTCTGCCGGGGATCCCAGGATCACTAAACCCTCGCGACTAGAGATGAGCGACTTTGGCTCCGGGAGGGTCGAGTCGGGTTTCAGACCACCCGACTTTCCCAAAAGTCGAGTTGAAGAGGGCAGGGCTGGCTCCAGGTTTTCGTGGGCCCCGGGCGAAAGAGTCTCAGTGGGCCCCTTTAACACATACCACAATTCATGATGCTCCGATACGGCAGAGAAATATAGGTATAGTACAATGCCAAATACTTCACTTCTTACATTACATGAGTGACATCTATTGTAAATTCTACAATAGCTCAAAAACCGGACAGTATAGTCCTCCATACAGTATTATGGCCACCACATAGTGCGCCATACAGAATAATGAGCCCCATGTATTGCTCCATACAGAATAGGCCCCATATGTGCTCCATGTGATGCTCCATATATAATGTGCCCCATATAATGCTCCAGTATATGATGGGCCCATGGATGATGCTCCAGTGTATGATGGGCCAATATAATGCTCCATATATAATGGGCCCCATATGATTCTCCAGTGTATGATGCGCCCATATGATGCTCCAGTGTATAATGGGCCCTATCTATGATGCTCAAGTGTATGATGGGCCCCATATATAATTCTCCAGTGTATAATGCTCCCCATATATTGCTCCAACCATTAAAAAAATGAAATACCTCTCCTCGCTGGGCACTACAAGCAGGGGGGCACACATGGGCGCCGGGAACTGGCACAGGGCCCCTCATAGTACGCTGGCGTGTCTGACAGCGAGTGGTCCCCCCCACCTGCTCAGGGCCCCGGCACTTGCCCGGGTGCGCCAGGTGCTGACGCTGGCCCTGGGGGGGTACAGCCCAGTTAGGTGGAAAAACTGGCATATGTTGAGGTGTAGGCTGGACGTTCAGCAGCTGCAAATGGAGGAAGAGGAGGACAAAGTGATCCATTTTGCTGGCAACCTATGTGTCATCAGGGGAAGGTGGTACAAAATCCTTTGAAACCCAGGCATGGTTCATTTTAATGTAGGTGAGATCACCTACATTTTGGGTCGACAGCCGTGTCCTTCTTTCTGTCAGGATTGATCAAGCAGCACTGAAGACTCTTTCTGATAGCACACTACCAGCAGGGCAAGCGAGCTCCTGTAAGACATATTGTGCCAATTCAGGCCAGGTATCCAGTTTACAGGCCCAGTAGTCAAAGGGGAATGAACTGTGAGAGAGAACATCGATAGGGGAGGAGAGGTAATTTTCAACCATAGTTGTTAACTGCTGTCTCCTGTCTGTTGCAATCGATTCATTATTACCAGTCGTGTGAGCGGTACTCGAGAAATCAGACCACAACATGGTCATGAAACCCCTGTCTCCAACGCCACTTCGGCTGTGTGCACCACGAACACCTCTTCCATTTGGCCCAGTACGGCTCGAGGTAGAACCTGCATCGCTGCTGTGTGCTGGGAATGCCTCTAACAAACGGTTTACCAGAGTTTCTTGTTTGTTCGCCAGTATTAGCTCTAGGTTCTCCTGTGGCATGAGGTTCTGTAATTTGCCTTTATAGCGTGGACTGAGGATGTTGACCAACCAGGAGTCGTCATCCTTCATCATTTTGGCAATGCGGGCCAATGTTCCAGGTGTCAATGATAGTAAGCAAATGATGTGCACACTGTATAGTCGATTGATTGGTGCTGGCTGAACAACAGTATCCAATATAGTAGAAAAATCAGCCGCACTCAATACTGATTGTGAAAATAGTGAAGTTTCATTTATTAAGTTATTGAACTAGATAAACAGCACAGACAACTGTGTGATGTGCGCTCAGAACGGACAAAGCTGATGGGGTTTAACGTTTCGACCAAACGTGGTCTTTTTCAAAAACCTTGCTGTGAAATAGAACATACATATAAGTATATCATGAGCACAGACATAAATATAACAAATAATATAAACAGTTAATATATACATATATACAAAAGGGTTCTTAATGTACATATAGTAAAGTCCCTGGAAACACTAATAAACACTACATTTATATATAGATGGTCATATGAGCCAAATAAAGTACATATTAATGGTTTCTTTAAGCTAAATAATTATATCTCAGGTGGAGCAGTACACAGAACCCTAGAGGTCAACTAGTAACCTCCTATATGGAATAATAACGCCAATACGTCCTGAGAAAAGATCTATACAAAAGCAAAATAGTACATATTATAACACATCAGAGATGGTTTATAAATACAATGAGGGGTTAAATCCAATGGCATAATTGCTGGTTAATAAGTAAAGGCTCACCATCATGATATTAAATACATGATTCCAGGAAAACTGATCCAGTAGGTACAGAGTAAAACTAACCTGAGAATGTAGAAAATGGAGAGAGAAGATAGGCAGGAAACAAATCCCATGCAGGCTATAAGTGGAGATAGGAAAAAAATGAGATAACAAGGGAAAAGCATGATCATAAGTGGAGAAGCTCCTGAGGCCATAAAGCATGTAACAAACCTGGTATGTAGGGCAAAAGAGAGCGGTCCGTCCAGCAGTATCAGGTGTGGGACTTAGACGCCATAGTGGCGCTTTAAATAGGACAACAGAGTTTAATATCCGGTCAGAGGCACCTAGCGTGACGCTGTGGTAGGCTAAAGAGAGGCTAGACACGCAGGAGCGTTTCATGTGTAACGCGCATGCGCATAGCTGCCTGACGTCACTGAGTCACGTTAGCCCAGGGGAATAGCAGAAGCCGAACGGAGGCTTGGTATATAGGAGCGTGTCACTCAGACTGCGCTTGCGCAGTGTAGGTAGGAGAGAACGGGGAAACAAGAGAATCCAGGCAGAGGTGGAAATAGAAGCGCAGCATAGAAATGATAGGGGTGAAGAAAATGCAGAACAATAACAAGGAAATAAGGAAGAGAAAGAAACAAAAAAGAAAAAAGGAGTAGGATAATGTGAATATAGTTGGGGGTAATATAAGGAAGATACTCAAGAAAAATGAAAAATAAAAAATAAAGAATAAAATAAAAATTAAAAATGAAGAACAAAATAGAGATTACATTAAGAGACAAGTAAAATTACAAAATAAAAATGAAAAATAAAATTAAAAATAAAGATAAAAATAAAAATAAATATAAAAACTGAAAAAAATTGAAGAAAACTGAAAAAAAGGGGGGTTGAGGAAAAAAGGCTGAATGAGGAGTCATACAGATGAACGACATATGGTACAATGCAATTTTTTGAACAAAAACGCTTAAGGTAAAAGGTAAATATTATGCAAAAATAAGAAAATAGAAAACAAGAAAGAAAAAGACAAAAATGTGAAAAATAAAATAAAGAAAAATAAAGAAAAATAAAGAAAAATAATAAACGTTGAAAAAATAGAAAAATAAGATAAAAATTAAAATAAAAAATAAAAAGTAAAAAATAAAAAAATATAAAAAAAATAATAAAAAATAAAATAGACAAATAAAATAAAAAAATAAAAAATGAAAAGACAATAGAAAGAAATAAAAAATTGTAGAGAAAACCATAAATATATGAATCTTATAAAAATATATATAAAAAAAAATATAAAAAATAACAGAAAAAGGGGGGGATGAAAAAATGAAAAAAAGTTGTAAAAAAACGAGTTGTAAAAAAGGGATTATGTATGAGTGGAACTTACCACCAAGTGAGGAGAAGTATAGGAAAGAGACTTTCAGTGGACTATCCTCCCAAGATTTCATAATTAGGAAATCTAAAAGAAAAAGAAGGTTAAAGTACCAACCTGGAACAGTGGACCTGGAAGAAATGTTCAAACAATCATAATACAAATAAAGGACATTCAGCAAAAGGTAAAATCAAGTTCCCTATTCAATCCTTTGGGGGCTAGAGTCTGTAATGTGTGGATCCAAAAGGATTCCCGTTGTTTGAGGAGCTTAATGTGGTTTCCCCCCCGTCTAGGTTTGTCAATTTGTTCTATCACCTGAAAACGGAGTTGTGATACGGAATGATTTGCTTTAGAGAAATGATCAGGGACTGGAAGCCATGTTTTCTTTAATCTAATAGTAGATTTATGACTTGATATTCTTTCTCTAATATGTTGTGTCGTCTCCCCTATATAGAGGAGACAACAAGGACATTTTATTGAATATACTGCAAAGTTGGTATCGCAAGTGTAGAATCCATTGATTTTATATCTCTTCCCAGTATATGGGTGGATAATGTCTTCTGATTTGATTACATTGGCACAGCATGAACATCCCAAGCATGGGAATGTACCCTTTCTTTGTGACCCCATGAACGTTTGCTTCGGTTGTTTAATGAGGCTACCGATGTCTGCACGGACCAGTTGGTCTTTAAAATTTTTTGGTCTCCTTTTGCACATAAGAACGGGTGTCTGAAAGGCTAAAATCTGTGGATAAGATTCAGTCAAACGAGGCCAATGTTTATTGATAGCTTTGTAGATCAGATTCATTAAAGGATGGTGTGTATGGATGAAAGGGATCCGTTCAGGTTTCGAGGATATATTAGTGGGGGATTCCCATGATAAGATTCTCTGTTTCTCAAAAGAGAGGATCCTCTCTGGATACTTCCTTTCTCTGAATTTATTAGCCATCTCGTCAAGTCGGGTTTCAACAAGACGAGGATCAGAGACAATTTTCTTTACTCTATGAAATTGAGAGCGGGGGAGACTCACACGTGTGGATTTAGGGTGACAACTTGTAAACATAAGAAGGTTGTTGGAGTCAGTGGGTTTAGTATATAGGTCTGTAGATAATCTATTATCATCATTTTTGATCACCATGGTGTCCAGAAACGGGATCCTCTGTAGGTCCCAATTGAGTAAAAATTGTAATTCAGGTCTGATGTTGTTGATCTGGTCCATAAATGAGAGGAGAGTATCAAGGGTGCCATCCCAGAGACAAAAGATGTCATCTATATACCGAAGCCAACATTTGGAATAAAGTTGAAATAGATTATTGTTGTAAATATAGGAGTTCTCAAAGGCGTCCATGTATAGGTTGGCATAGGCTGGTGCCATATTGGACCCCATGGCTGTGCCACAGGTTTGATAGTAAAATTGCTCACCAAAGAGAAAATAGTTCTCATTGAGAACTAGAGTTAGTAGATCAAGGAGAAATTGTTGAGGGTTGGCACCCAAACCTGAAGAACGGAGGGATTCTTTAACAGCCTCAACACCAAGGTCATGTTTGATCGAGGTGTAGAGGCTTTTGACGTCTAGAGTGGCTAATAGGCACCCAGAAGGAATGTCTGACAAAAGTTTAATGGTGTTAATGAAGTGTCCAGTGTCAAGTACAAAGGACTTAGTTTCTTTGACCAGTGGTGTTAGAGATTTCTCTAGAAAGATGGATAGAGGTGCTAAAATTGAGTCGGTAGATGCGACAATGGGGCGCCCCGGGGGATTGGTGAGGGATTTATGGATCTTGGGGAGCACATAAATAATTGGTGTTATAGGATACAGGTTGGTCAAGAACATAGATGTTTTTTTGTCTATACAGTTGATTGCTAGATATTTATTGAGAAGAGTTTCAATTTTTCTCTTAATTCCCGGAGTGGGATCCGAGGGGATTTTTTTGTATGTGGATACATCCGATAATTGATTTTCAATTTCTCTGACATAGTCGGTTTGATTCATAATAACTATAGCACCACCCTTGTCGGCTGGTTTGATAGTTATGTTTTTATTGGTCTTGAGGGACTCGATTGCTTGTTTCTCAAGTGGTGTAATGTTGCTTTTGGTGGGATATAAGCCTTTCTGTTGTTTTGTCAGAGTCTCGTGTATCTCCCTGTCTATGAGGTCAATACATGCTTCAGCTGCATGATATGTTCGAGGTGGATGAAATGAGCTTTTATTATACAGTCCTATGGATGCTATAGAAAGTTCAGATGGAGGGACAGAAGTTCCCTCTGCCAAGGGTGTTGTATTACCAATAGGTGTCTTCTGAAGACCAAAATGGGTTTTAAGACGAATAGAGCGATAAAAGTACTGGAGATCCTGTTCCAGTTTAAAACTGTCCCAAGCAGGAGTAGGACAAAATGACAGTCCACGTTGTAGTACTGACAGTTCAACAGGATTCAGTGTGTATGATGAGATGTTAATCACAGATCTGAGGTTCCTACCTGCGATCTCGTTACCATGCGGTCGGTTGTACTTGCGGGTTGACCTCCTTGTCTTTCTAATTCTGCCGGGCAATGGTTGCCCCTCCTGGGTTGTCTTCTTCCTAAAAAATGACTCTGTCCCTGGTTGTAAGATGAGCCACTGCTGTCTGAGCTGAAGGAGCCAGGTCGCCTTGAGGTGTAATTGCCTCGCCATTATGAAATCTTGGGAGGATAGTCTACTGAAAGTCTCTTTCCTATACTTCTCCTCACTTGGTGGTAAGTTCCACTCATACATAATCCCTTTTTTACAACTCGTTTTTTTACAACTTTTTTTCATTTTTTCATCCCCCCTTTTTCTGTTATTTTTTATATTTTTTTTTATATATTTTTATAAGATTCATATATTTATGGTTTTCTCTACAATTTTTTATTTCTTTCTATTGTCTTTTCATTTTTTATTTTTTTATTTTATTTGTCTATTTTATTTTTTATTTTTTATTATTTATTTTTTATATTTTTTATATTTTTTTATTTTTTACTTTTTATTTTTTATTTTAATTTTTATCTTATTTTTCTATTTTTTCAACGTTTATTATTTTTCTTTATTTTTCTTTATTTTTCTTTATTTTATTTTTTCACATTTTTGTCTTTTTCTTTCTTGTTTTCTATTTTCTTATTTTTGCATAATATTTACCTTTTACCTTAAGGGTTTTTGTTCAAAAAATTGCATTGTACCATATGTCGTTCATCTGTATGACTCCTCATTCAGCCTTTTTTCCTCAACCCCCCTTTTTTTCAGTTTTCTTCAATTTTTTTCAGTTTTTATCTTTATTTTTATTTTTATCTTTATTTTTAATTTTATTTTTCATTTTTATTTTGTAATTTTACTTGTCTCTTAATGTAATCTCTATTTTGTTCTTCATTTTTAATTTTTATTTTTATTTTTTATTTTTCATTTTTCTTGAGTATCTTCCTTATATTACCCCCCAACTATATTCACATTATCCTACTCCTTTTTTCTT
This sequence comes from Oophaga sylvatica, assembly GCA_033576555.1. Taxonomy (NCBI): domain Eukaryota; kingdom Metazoa; phylum Chordata; class Amphibia; order Anura; family Dendrobatidae; genus Oophaga; species Oophaga sylvatica. The sequence continues at coordinate 131,699,793 of JARQOD010000002.1, read as the reverse complement.
TTTTGTTTCTTTCTCTTCCTTATTTCCTTGTTATTGTTCTGCATTTTCTTCACCCCTATCATTTCTATGCTGCGCTTCTATTTCCACCTCTGCCTGGATTCTCTTGTTTCCCCGTTCTCTCCTACCTACACTGCGCAAGCGCAGTCTGAGTGACACGCTCCTATATACCAAGCCTCCGTTCGGCTTCTGCTATTCTCTTGGGCTAACGTGACTCAGTGACGTCAGGCAGCTATGCGCATGCGCGTTACACATGACACGCTCCTGCGTGTCTAGCCTCTCTTTAGCCTACCACAGCGTCACGCTAGGCGCCTCTGACCGGATATTAAACTCTGTTGTCCTATTTAAAGCGCCACTATGGCGTCTAAGTCCCACACCTGATACTGCTGGACGGACCGCTCTCTTTTGCCTTACATACCAGGTTTGTTACATGCTTTATGGCCTCAGGAGCTTCTCCACTTATGATCATGCTTTTCCCTTGTTATCTCATTTTTTCCTATCTCCACTTATAGCCTGCATGGGATTTGTTTCCTGCCTATCTTCTCTCTCCATTTTCTACATTCTCAGGTTAGTTTTACTCTGTACCTACTGGATCAGTTTTCCTGGAATCATGTATTTAATATCATGATGGTGAGCCTTTATTTATTAACCAGCAATTATGCCATTGGATTTAACCCCTCATTGTATTTATAAACCATCTCTGATGTGTTATAATATGTACTATTTTGCTTTTGTATAGATCTTTTCTCAGGACGTATTGGCGTTATTATTTCATATAGGAGGTTACTAGTTGACCTCTAGGGTTCTGTGTACTGCTCCACCTGAGATATAATTATTTAGCTTAAAGAATAGTGTTGAGCGATACGATACTGCAAATATCGGGTATCGGCCGATATTAGCTCTATCGGCCTTTTGATAATTCGTTTCGATATTTTCGTCTTATCGGATACCGGAATCGGAAGTTCCCATAATTCTTTGCGAGGCAATGTGATTTTAGTCAGCCAATGAGGAATCCTAAGAAGTGTGGGCACATCCTGTACTGCTGCGGTCATGTTAACTAATGGCATGGCTGTGATTGGATGCTGAAATGATGTCAGAATGCACTATAAAAGGCGCCGCCGCCATTTTAGCGTCACTGTGCTGTGAATTCAGTAAGGGACAGAACGCTGCTGTGCTGACTCTGAGGGACAGTTAGAGATTGCGATTTAGTGTACTGTGCTGTAGGCAGGCTAGCACCAACCGCTGTGTAAAGCTTCCTTTTGCCTGCAGTGTTGTTTTAACAGCTCTGCAAGGTGTGTGTGAGTGCAGGTGACGCTGCAGTTTGCTCTGCATGCAACGCTGTCTGTAGGCATCTGCACATGTCACTCACAGACTCTTTTTTTTTTCCTTCAGTGTGATTCTTGCAGCTCCATGCAATTTAACTATTAGTGTGACGCGCTTCCATCCGTATCCAATACATTGGTTGCAAACACTATAGAAGTAGACAAAGGAGTAGCCTTTCACAGATTGTGAACAGTTGTGTTTCAGTGTTCACTTCAGTCTGTGTTTTTTATTTTTTGAGTGCACATCACGCTCCAGTTACTTGTTCAAGCACTGCTGCTTGTACTCTGCTGAGCGTGTCTCAGTGGCTCATCCTTTTCATTTATCTCCAATTGGTTCTGCTCCATTCCATTTAAATATAATCTATTAGTGTGACGCGCTTCCATCCGTATACAATACATTGGTTGCAAACACTATAGAAGTAGACAAAGGAGTAGCCTTTCACAGATTGTGAACAGTTGTGTTTCAGTGTTCACTTCAGTCTGTGTTTTTTATTTTTTGAGTGCACATCACGCTCCAGTTACTTGTTCAAGCACTGCTGCTTGTACTCTGCTGAGCGTGTCTCAGTGGCTCATCCTTTTCATTTATCTCCAATTGGTTCTGCTCCATTCCATTTAAAATATAATCTATTAGTGTGACGCGCTTCCATCCGTATACAATACATTGGTTGCAAACACTATAGAAGTAGACAAAGGAGTAGCCTTTCACAGATTGTGAACAGTTGTGTTTCAGTGTTCACTTCAGTCTCTGCGTAATAACCACACTTAGGCCTTATAACTTTTCTGACTTTCTTTATCAATCTACCAAGATGAAGAAGTCAGTGAGTAAGGCACGTGGTCGTGGCCGTGGAGTTTCAGCAGGGAGAGGACGTGGGGATTCTGTGGCTGCTGCCGCCCTCAGTGACACAGCATCCACCAGTTTTACCCATGAGCGTTCCTTTATGCGCACTTTGGTAGGAGCTCGGCGTGCCCCCCTGCTGCTGGAAGAACAAATTGAAGACGTTGTTGGTTGGATGGCAGCCAATGCATCAACTTCAATTCCTTCCACCTCCTCTCAGGAACACAACACTGTTGAGCAACCATCTGTCTGTTCACCGCCTGTCAAATTGCCCAGGCAGTCAGAGAGTTCTGTACAGGAGCCAGCTGAATCTCTGCTTCTGTTCTCAGAATCTGTTGGCTCGCAAACACGGGCACAGGCAAGCAGCATTCTGCAATTTGAAGAAGAGGGAGTATGCAGTGATGCGCAACAGCTGTGTCTCTCTCAATCTGAAGAAGCGGGTGAGCCAGTGCCGATGGACAGCACACCGCAGAATGCATCTTATGATGATGATGAGACTCAGGTGCCAGGTTTTGTGGAGCATGGTGCTGCCCAGACCATCCAACAGCAGCAGGTGTTGGAAGAGGGTAGTGGAGATGATGAAGTCCGAGACCCAACATGGCGTGAGCAACAGGAAGGTGGTGGGAGCAGCTCTGAGGAAGAGATTGTCCCAACGGTACAAAGAGGAGGGAGAGGTAGGCTGCAGACTCGCTTGCCTGTAGCCTCCAGTTTGGCACCTGTTGGGAGCAGTTCTCTTAGAACTGTCAAAATTGGCGCTCCCATGACTTGCACTGCGTGGTCCTTTTTTGACAGACTTGTAGATGATATTTGCTATGTTCAATGCAAGCTGTGTAAGCAAAAAGTTAAAAGAGGTAAAAATATCAGGAACCTGAATACCACAAATATGTGGAAACATGTACGGACAAAGCACGTAGCTGAGTTCCAAAGACACACTGGAGATGTAGGCCAACCTACAGCAGCACCTACATCTTTAGGTCATGTTCGAGCCTCTACCTCCAGCTCTCACACACCTGGTTCGGCTTCCTCACAGGATCTCCATGGAAGAACCTCGGTCACTGTTGTCCATAGACAAACTGTTATTCCACCCACTGCAGCAAGTTCACAGTCATCGTCACACTCACAGAACAAAAAACAGCCATCGGTAACACAGGCATGGGATAAAAGACGGCCATACTCGGCAAACCATCCACGAGCACAGGCTCTGAATGCTGGCCTTGCAAAACTCCTGTCCCTTGAAATGCTGTCATTCAGGCTGGTGGAGACTGACAGTTTCAGGAACTTTATGGCATTGGCAGTCCCCCAATATAATGTGCCAAGCCGATTTTATTTCAGCAGGCAAGCTGTCCCTGCTCTGCAAAAACATGTCGAGGGAAACATTAAACATGCGCTACTAAACGCCGTCAGTAGCAGGGTCCACCTGACCACCGATGCGTGGACCAGTACCCATGGCCAGGGACGATACCTTTCCCTCACTGCCCATTGGGTCAATGTTGTGGAGCCGGGTACAGATCTTGCCAGTGGCGCTGTACGTGTTCTGCCAACTCCAAGGATTGCAGGAATCCAGTCTGTGCACATTGATTCCTCCTCCTACTCCAGTTCCTCAGAATCATCGCTGCACGAGCCGTCACGGTATACCTCCACATGGACCCGTGAACGCTTACCTGTTGCGACCGATATGAGCACAGCCGTGGCCAAACGTCAACAGGCCGTACTGAAATTAATTCCCATGGGGAATCGAAGCCACACAGCGCAGGAGCTCTGGGATGTGTGGTTTTTATCAGCTAATCTCCAGCCAGGCTTGGTAGTGTGTGACAATGGCCGAAATCTGGTGGCAGCTCTGGGCCTTGGCAACCTCACTCACATACCATGTCTGGCACATGTGCTCAACTTGGTCGTGCAGAGTTTTTTGAGGGACTATCCGGATCTTGATGCACTGCTGCACAAGGTCCGCCTAGAGTGCGCTCACTTGCGACGTTCCAGCATGGCCAGATCGCGCATTGCAGCTCTGCAAGTCAGATTTCGCCTTCCTGAACATCGCATCATATGTGATGTACCCACCAGGTGGAATTCCACGTTACATATGTTGGAGCGGTTGTGTGAGCAGCAGCCAGCAGTAATGGAGTATCAGCTGCAACAGGCGCAATCAACTCGCAATTTGCGCCGTTCACACTTCACCACTACTGAGTGGGCCTCTATGAAGGACATCTGCAACGTTTTGCGTGCGTTTGATGTCTCAACGCGGATGGCGAGTGCAGATGATGCACTAGTCAGCATGACTGTCCCCCTTATCTGCCTGCTTCAGAAATCACTGAAAGCACTAAAGGAAGAGGTTTTGGAAGAGGTGGAGGATGAGGAGTCACAAATTCAATTACCTTAAGGACAGTCAGCGCAACGTGGTTCCTCACAAAGGGCTGGGCAGGGCTCACTTTGTGAGGAGGATGAGGAGGAGGAGGAGTCAATGGAGGAGGAAGAAATCCCTACAGAGGGAGGTACACAACGCTGTAGTCAGTATGTAGAGCGAGGGTGGGGTGATGCAGAGGAGACAGAGATGACGCCTCTTCCAGAGGACAGCCTTTGTTGGCCAGTTGGGAGTCTGCAGCACATGGTTGATTTCATGCTTCAGTGCCTGAGAAACGACCGCCTCATCGCCCACATTCTCAGCACGTCAGATTATTGGGTGTACACCCTCCTAGACCCTCGCTACCGGGACAACTTACAAACCCTCATCACACCGGTGAACCGGGACCGTAAAATGCAGGAGTACCAAGACACACTGGTGCAATCCATACTGTTGTACATTCCAGCCGAGAGAGCTGCTGCTGCTGCTACTGCTTTACAAAGCAGCTCTGTGCGTCGAGCAGTGTAGACACCTCTACAACAAGAGGGAGCAGAAGCAGCGCCTCTGCACAGGGCAAGAACTGTATGTTACAAATGTGGCAAAGTTTTGTGACAGCGCCAGCAAGGTCTACACCATCCGAGACAGCTCCAGTCACCAGGAAGAAACGTTTCCGTAAGATGGTGACAGACTACTTGGCTTTCCCTCTAAGTGTACTCCCAGATGCCTCTTCCCCTTTCAAATTTTGGGTCTCTAAGTTGGATATATGGCCAGAGCTTAGCCAGTATGCATTGGAGGTGCTGGCTTGCCCTGCTGCCAGTGTATTATCTGAGCGTGTCTTTAGTGCTGCAGGTGGTGTAGTAACAGACCGTCGCATGCGACTATCCTCAGAGAATGTAGACCGGCTTACTTTTCTGAAATGAACAAGGCATGGATCTCACCTGAATTTGCCTGTCCGTTTTCAGATTAAATAACTGTTTGGCAACGTTTTCCATGTCTCCTGTTATGTTCATCTTTCTACCACCTGAACTCTACTCCCTGGGCTACAACACCGCCATTTGTTGCTCGTAAGTAATTGGCAGGGGTACTGACTCCTGGCCAGCCTGGTTACAGCACGACAGCTGTTTCCTGGCAGTGTGAACGTCAATTATCCTCCAATAAGTTGTGCTGTCGTGTTGCATTCGGGTTAGCCGACTCTATGGTGCCTGCAGTTTAGGTGATTCCTATGTGTGCTGTGGGATATGTAAATAAAGGGGTTTCCATTGTGACAATAGGATAAGCACCCACTTTAGGACTGTGTGATTCGGTAACTGCGGACGGCTTGCGTCCTGTCAACTTACATTTTCATGGGTGCGTTCTTCTACCCGTCCGGGGTCCAGTACCGTCAAGTGGTTCTCCCCAGTGCCTTTGGCCTAGGTGCCTCCATCTCCGTATCCGAGTTCCAGCAACGTCTGCTGGTCCTTGGTAGTGCTTTGGAGCACAGGTACCTCCTGCTTAGTAACCGTGTCACAGTAACGTCAGCTGGTACTCGGTTGTGACATTGCCTCTTTTCCTTCTGCTACCCGTCCGGGGTCCAGTACCGTCAAGTGGTTCTCCCCAGTGCCTTTGGCCTAGGTGCCTCCATCTCCGTATCCGAGTTCCAGCAACGTCTGCTGGTCCTTGGTAGTGCTTTGGAGCACAGTTACCTCCTGCTTAGTAACCGTGTCACAGTAACGTCAGCTGGTACTCGGTTGTGACATTGCCTCTTTTCCTTCTGCTACCCGTCCGGGGTCCAGCACAGTCAGCTGGTCCTCGTTACTTCCATTGTCTCTTGCTCCATCTGATACCCGTCAGGGTTCCAGTAACGTCAGCTGTTTCTCGGAAATTAGACGACCTTAAAGACCACCCAGAAGAAGATGACGACAACAAGGACGACGAGCATGAAGCCAACCAGCCTGAACACCATCACAAAGAAAAAATAAAAGATTACCCAGAAGAAGATCACCAACAGGACAAAGAAGGTTAAGACAAACTACAAGATACAGAACAAGAGACAGAAGAACAATAAGCAAAAGATCAAAAAGCAGAAGAACATGAAGTATAAGACCAAAATGAAGAGCAAAATATCTGCTCTAAATTCTAAGCAGAAGAAGACTAAGCAGTGTATGGGGGTGAGTCCGTTCCTCCTCGTGGTGCCCCTGGAAAATGCCTGCTGCTGCTGCAGGCTAAACTGAACACGGACAAATACTGTTGTAATTTAAATCTTTTGTGACAGCAAGAACGGAAGGATGAACAATTCATACTTTTACAGATTACAAGTACAGGAATCTCTGTCACAAATAAGAATATGATGAAGAAGATGAAGAGGAAGAAGATGAAGAATTTGAATATGAAGAAGAATAATTAGTTTAATAATAACAATATGAGT